>OX359280.1:27779979-29017479 GCA_947179155.2 Hedera helix | reverse complement strand
ACCATTTGGAGTAAGCAATATTTCTTGTTTTAAATCTAGCAGAACATTTGGATCTGGTGAATATGAACTCACACCAAGTGTATTTGACTTTGAAGGTATAACTTTTCCCAGGCATGTAGAGAAGCAGAGATTGTACGCGATTATCATTGATGGATAGAGTGACTGAAAATCTAATACAACAACTGGATCTGCATAAAAACCCGATTCTGGCTCCATTACAAGAGGAAGGCATTCCATTGCAGGTTGAGAAGCAACCTAATTAATAGAGCTCAAATAAGTAATCAAGAATTTATTCAGAGAAAAATGAAAGCATGTAAAAACATGAATTCAACAGTTAGAACATAGTGAACTAGGAATGTGATTAAATCTGCAATAAAGCTAAATACAGTAGAAATAGAAGGTAATTATTCAACAAAAGACACAAAAGGAAATGCTATAAGAGCGTCTTTTCTAGTCATAGCATATAAAGATGATTTTATAAGAAACTCTCTCAAAATGATGGAAAATTTTAAAGACAATACTGAACCATTTCAAACATGGTTAGAACAAAAGGAATAACATTTGATCAAATGGAGATACAACAGATTGAACAATATTATTTCCCTGAGGATCCCAAAGTTATCCATACACATACGTGATAACCTGGAATTGCTTTCTAGAAGGTACCGTAAGTCGCATTTCCCTTGATAGTGAAAATAAGTTAACAAGTTCATTCCAGTGACATGTTATCAAAGAAGAAAATTTCTAAGTCAAAAAAGCGACACTTATTTAATGACAACTACAGTGGACTAATCAAGTGCAGGTCAATAGAGTCCTACATGTTAAATCTTTTGTGCTTGTACAGTATAGCAGCACTAAACCCATAGTATTAACTACTTGCAGCCAAAAATTGGACATGTGATCCCAAAAGTTACATTAATATTGACCTTGCAAGAGATTTAATTAATTATTCCATATTAGTTTTAACGATATGATTGTCGTACCGATTTGAAATTCCTCTTAGTCATTTAAAAAAAAGCAAAGAGAACTTTAAACACAGCAGGACTTTTCAGTCTAGGGTCTGCAGATTGACTTTCTGATGTGCCTATTACGATTGAGCAAATACACAATACACAACAAACAGCTACAAGTTAATATCAGCAGGAAGAAAGAAGACAGGGGCAGGGGGTCGACTAATGAAACCAGAAAATGATCAAAATAATCAAGCACCTATAAGCACACTAATTTCAAACAGCGTACATTTTACATAAAGAACAAACATTAAATGAGTATAAATGACCAACGGCATCGAACTCTCAATACAGAAGATTAGGTTGCTTGTAATAAATTGTTCAGGTAACCTAACATAAGAAAGCCGCAACTAACATAATGTGATATTAGTACTAGGTATTTTATGCAGGAAAGCAGAACCTGTTGGCTCCCAGGTGCAATAGCAAGATAGTTCTGCGTATGTGCCAATCTCAGTAACATAGATTCAACGCGATACTGTGAACCTCGAGAAAGAACTGAGAAGAAGTCAATGCCAAAGACACGGGCAAGTTCTGATGTTCGATTTATCTGTGAAGCACACACAATATAAAGGGCACTACATAAGTTGAGAGGTGAGACAGAAAAGTATATTAAAAGAAAAGAAGAAATTGGTAACTTCTGTGCAACTGTTAGAAGACAACAGGCACACACATATTATTCTCTTAATCAATCAAAAAAGAACTTGCATCAGTATTTCAACTAAAATATGGGTTTATTAAGACACAATTGCTTTGTTCCTCGTAATAGAACATGGTCGAGTGTGAATATAACAACACTACAGTCTGTTGAAAGATAAACTAAACAAAATAACTGTGTTTGAATTATTTTCCCCTAGTACCTTGAGAAAACAAGAAATGTATCTATAATGTTAAAAATGCATATGTTAAAAGCCCTCTCCTGAAGATTTAACAGACAAGAAGCAAGGATTCTTTTGTAGGTAGGCGAATCCCCGAATCAGAGTCGGGAATTATTCTTAAATTCTTTTTCCATAATTTTTCTAATAATAACAACTTTAAATATTACTAATACTATACTGTACTAGTTAATAACTTGATATAATGTTTTATATATTCATACTATCTACGGAATTAGTTTAAAAAATTAATTAGTATATATTTCCTAAATTCCTAGATAGTATTAGCAGATTAAACTTTTGTGTTTCTTGAATTGTTTTTTTTTATACATTTTATCGTGAATTAATATTTATTAGTATTGAAATTTTATGGATGTATCTATATATAATTATATGTATATAAAAACTCTGTTTAATATATAAATATGAGCTGAATTCCCATTTTTTTTTAGATTTGCCAAATTTCCGTATGGCAAATCTGGGTCCTTGTTTCCTAGTTTAACATGTAAAAAAATTAAAAACTAATTAGCAAAGAAACAATTCAAAGACCTAAAGTGAATACAATCAAAGAAGCTGGCATTTATGAGATAAAGTCGATTATAGTCAAGAAGAGAGAGAGAGAGAGAGAGGCTCAGGAATAGATTGATTATACTAAATAACCACAATAGATAAAAAACAGCATCCCTACAATTATTTGTGAGAAAGAGTCAAAAAGTGCCTTTCTTTCTCTAACGACACTCCAAAACATTTTTCTCATTTTGGCCTTTTACTAGCATCACGTACCCAGATACCGTACTCCCATTTTGATTCAGATGACTACTCAATCGCTACTATATCAAGTGTCTTTCAATCTTCCACAGTAATATTGCTGTAAATAATTTCAATCCTATACACTATCAGTACTTTTTACTTTATTCTTTATTATCTTGTCAAGGAATTTCCCTTTTGCCTTTCCTCTTTTTTGGATTTAAGAACTGCACTTAAGGAACAAGCTAAATCTTGCAACAATTCAATTAATTGTCTGCTTTAGATAACAGTTGACAATCCACCATCTTGTAAGACCCAAAGGAATTGAAAGATTCATAATTGACTTTTTCTACCCTCTGTTCAATATTTCCTGCTCTTCCACCACAGGTAAACCAACTAACAACTCTTTACTTTGTAATATGCACACTTCATGCGTTGATAACATGGGTCCATATATCTTTTAATTCATCTCATTCACCCACTTTGTTATATCTATTATTCTCTAACACACACAAGCATGCACTATATTCACCCTAATATATATATATATATATATATACACACACATGGGTCCACGTCTTTTTCTCACCTATGTATATTTACTAATTTGGGCAGGCAAATGCATCAAAATATAAATAAGCATTGGAAGATCCATAGTATACTTGCATATTTGGTTGGTTTAAGAGTTTTATGCTAGATGACAACCTAAGAGAAATTTGGGTGTTGGGGGCATTTGAAAATTGGTGAAAAAGATTTACAAACAATTTGAAACAAACAGGAATTAGATATTATTATCAATCCTATTTATATTATTGACCCCCCCTCCAAATAAAACACGCACAAAAAATGATAACGAAAATAGCTTGGCCATTTGCATACTTACCATATCAAGCTGAGTCATTATCTGAAGGTTCAACTTTGCTCTCTCCATGACATATTCGATACATCGATATCTTGCTCGTCCAGGACC
The DNA here is from genome assembly GCA_947179155.2 of Hedera helix. Lineage (NCBI taxonomy): Eukaryota > Viridiplantae > Streptophyta > Magnoliopsida > Apiales > Araliaceae > Hedera > Hedera helix. The sequence continues at coordinate 29,013,880 of OX359280.1, read as the reverse complement.
ACTAGCAAACCATCTTGTCAGTACTCTGCAAGGGATAAATGGAATCTTTCGCCTCAAAACTTCTTCAGCTACAGCTTCAGCTGAGTACACATTTAGCTTAACTTCACTGCGGACCAATCGCCAAACATTTAGCACAATTCTACCACTAACGTGGACACCACTTGCATGAGTTCGACCCCATTCATCCTCAATAATTGCATCTTCAAGTACAACAGAGTCGGCAACTGCAGATTCTGAAAGTGCATCACTTATTATTCCTTTCGCAGGAACATGTGAATCTCTACCGAGTACACTGGTTTGAGATGGTGTGCGAGATATTTTATTAAGTAAACCAATTCCAAGATGTGCAGCCCTTTCAGCAAGAAATCCAAGGGAACCACTTTGAATATCCCATCCCATTAATATATCTGGATCAAAAGAACAAATGACCTTTATAAAATGGTTGAACAAGTGCTGCTCTTCAGAGAAAACCAAGACCTTGCAACCAGATATTCCATCAAGATTTCTGCAGATTGAGCTCAGCATGAGAAGGGAACAAAATAGTAATTTATTAGATGAAAAGTATAATGGGATAAAGGAATGCATAAATTCTTTATGGCATGACACTGAGCAGCACACATGACCAATATCATGAAGTTAATTGAACTGTCACCCGAACACATTAAAATGCCAAATGTATGCTGGAACGACTTAGTTTACCCTTTCAATATTGATTTATCAGATTATGTCATTCAAACTTTCCTTAATTATATCAATTTGTCGTTCTAAATTTGATTTTAATTACAATTGGATAAAAAAAAAATTAAATTCACAATTAAGTCTTTCAATTTTTGTTTTACAATCATGTCACTTTAATATTAGGAATATTATGTGAGAGTTTGATGATTTGTTAACATAAACAATCATCTTTCTTGTTTAAAAATATGGAAGATTTTTCTTGAAGTATTTCTTTAAATTTTGTCACAAGACTCACAACAAACACAATTTCTATCTCACCCTTCTTCTTGTTGAATAAATGAAATGCCACCTATGTGTATACAGGATGGTGAGTCTCCTATGTGTACGCATATGCAGGATATCTCGTACTCATTTGTTTGTTCATTGTCCGATGACTTGGCAGTTGTGGTGATGTTTGGTTAGTGTGTTTGATGAATGTTGGATTTGTCCCTCTTCCGGGGATGGTCCTCTTATACAGATTCAAGTGTCTTGGCAGCATGAATAATAGGAGAATTCTTCACAGATGTGCTTGTTTTGCCATTTTGTGAAGAGTTTGGAATTGAAAGAAAGGTTAGGATTGTGGGGAGTTTCATTGAAAGGAATGGTAGGATTGGGGGAGTTTGGATCGAAAGGAATGCTAGAATTTTTGGTAGCCGGACAATGAATATTAATTTTTGCTTTGGGGTAGTGTCTTGTTTTGCTTCTCTATGGCCTTATTCTTTGGGAGCTTTTCGAATAATTTCTTTGTCAGATTTTCATAGAGATTGGCGGGTGGTGCTCACCAAATCCTAATTTTTTCCACCCAGTATCTTTGTTTGCTATTGATTTCATTTGGTTGGACTTCCTGCCCTCCACATGCTTTGTAATCTCTTATCTGCTCAGCAATGAAATTTTCTTTTATCTAAAACAATATATAAAATATGGTTCGGAAAGTAGTAGAAATTTAGCATTGACTTTGAAATAGTATTGTTGGGATAAAGTTTGGTAGTGGAAAATAATTGAAAATTTATTCTGACTCATGAATATTAACTTTGGTATGATATTATAGGCAGATTTATGTTTCCGTTAAAAAGGATTACAGGGCTATTTTAATAGTTCCCATGGTGGCAAAATGTGGATTTTAATGAATAGCAAATGGAATGGAAAAAATAAAAGCTTAACCCACAAAAGGGTTGCGCTGAATTCCCAATTTCTGAACAATCATATTCATCTATTTGAAATGATCATGTAGCAGATGGACATAAAACTACAAGATCCATGACTTCAAAACTTAAAACTTCAGATGCCCAACTAGAGCCCATCTTCAGAAATTACCAAGATAACCTTGACTCTCAAAAATCATTGAATGTCAATAGAAAGATACAAGTTCCTTATTACCCTTAAAAGTTATAAAATAAGACTCGACATGATCCTAGACATGATGATATAATTTCCAATGAAAAAACTAGGCATACCTTTGAACATGTCCAGTATCACTACGTAAAAGGCAATAAGCGTCAATTACCGAATCATCATCTTCATGAATAACAAGTATTATAAAATTGATGGCATCTAATCGAGGGTCCGGTCGGGAATCTCCCCTAGATGCTGCTTGAACCTGACAACATTGTCGCACTGAAGTATTAGATGAAAATTATATTTTTTGCTGAAGTACAGTATATATTCTCAAGAAAGGCTAATAACCAACTAGGATCCAAAGTTTGATATCTACAAACAATCCAAGCTCCACCGCTAACATACATTGATAATTATATCCAGGTAATAGATATAAGAACTCAATCAGTCACTAACTTCTATAAAATAAAGGAAACTAGAGTGTGTGTGTGTGTGGGGGGGGGGGGGGGGGGGGGGGGGGGGGGGGGGGGGGTGGAAACAATTGCAATAAAAAAACACACATTGCAAATAAGTATGATAACTCATAAGGCACAAGTGAGTAGTATACTGGAGAATTCATCGACATAACAGTAGAGAACAATAATATTCTGACATATACTTTCTTATGGATTTGGGATGTTGACTTGCCCAAACGTTCAGTAGTTTTCTTAAATTGTTCTTTCAAATGGTTGATTATATGTGTTTAATAAGTAAAATGGAATATATCGAGCATTTAGTTGGGAGGGGAGGCGTTCGTTGGCGCATGGGGGTAGCAAGCTGTTTGGAACACCTGGCCACTGGCCCTAGAAGAGCATGATTTGGACAATTGTTAGGTCTTTAGGCACTCATCAAGGGAATTAAGGAATGCCTGGATGGCTGCTTGACACTAGACTTTAAGAGAACAACAAATTTTTTATTTTATCAAAAAAATATCAAAGATGGAAAATTTTGACCATATATCAAATTAACCTCTCACTCATGAACTCATTCTGGGTTACACGAAGATAACACATGACCTACTATACACAGGTTAAAGTTATAGGATAATGAGAAGAGAAAAATAATAAACTTGCAACAAATTCTATTAGTAATTAGTCAAATAAAGAATTCAGCCAACGAGGCTGACAAGAAAAGTTCCATGATAAAATTTGTCAAGATGTAAAACTCCACAAAATGTAGGACATAATGGCATTAGAAGCAATCGCCACTACCTCTATACTTAACACTGTTAGCTGCTGTCCGCCACCAACACTAGCAGTATCCCGAAATCCGATTTGGCTTAATGGAGTAAGTTTTGGTTTCCCATCTGGACCAGATATCTGAGAAAAATCTTCTGAGCAACCAGTGACTTGTTTCATATTTAAAATATTACCATCAATCTGCAATAATTTTGTCGCATCATTATAAAAAGGCTGCAATTCAGCTTTATGGCTTTCCTGATTTTGCTGATTTGCTTGATCTACGACAGAATCCTCATCAAGTTTAGAGCCGGATTCCACCAAAGGCTCACTACAAGCTTCAGCTTGTGAACCTGGTGAATCCATCATATTGCCAAATGAACCTGCAAGAACTCTAACTCTTAATACTAATTTCAAAATTCAAATCCCAAAAATCCCAATGAAAATCATCAATATAATTTTACCCTTGCATGTTGACGACTCCATCAATGCTAGATTAACATTTTCTCTTACTATATCTAATATTACACACCAGAGGAAAACAACACCACCAACAACAAAAATGGCATTCCAAATAGCTGAAAAAATTTCATGGTGTACTCGTTTTCTGATCCTAGCAAATACCTGTGCCATTCTGTAAAAGCCATCTCTTAACACCATCTATCGATGGGGGAGAAATTGCAGGTGTCAACATGTATAAATAGGAACCATCATTTTGAAAGTAAGTAGGGACACCCATGATCCCTTCTTGCTGATGAATAAAGTGTTCTGCTATAGATCTAACTTCCTGAAATTCTTGTCCTTCTATGCAGTCACGTACAAAGAATGGGAGGCAGCCGTCTAAAAGTTTATTTGGAACTGCATGCAGAAAAATATAAGTTTAAAAAGAGAAGTACACATAAAGAGAAGGTCAAACATGGAAAAAAAGACAGAAAGCATATCAGTAGTTTCCTGAGGTTGTTTGGCACCTGGTAGAACTAAGATAATGGATAAAAAAATGAAAATAAAAAACTTTTACATTGTTCATCTTCGTGAATGACATGAACAAAGCAGACTTGTCAACTAAAATTAACAGCTATCACTTAAGATCCAAAACAATGTAAGTGAAACCTGATGTTGCTTCATATTTCTGATCAGTAGGACAAGGGTAGTTAAGTATAGCAGATGAAATTGGAGCATTTCCAGATATTCCATCTGTCCATTGTAGCAAAGGGGGTTTCTTGTAGAAACCCATACCAATGAGTTGCACTGAATTCGCTTCCGTATTTGCAACCATGGATATCAAACTATCAGACACAAGTACACAAGTATTAGTAGCCTGCTGCCCACCGCCCAAGTAGCCAGACTGCATAATAGTTGTCCCAGTTATCAACTCCATGCACTCAGGATTCTCAGCTGACACTGCAGATACTCTCTGCATAGGGATGGTGCTATTATTGTCACTTTTGGAGATAAAACCATCCTTATCACAAACTTCACTTTCAATCGGACAAGTGGGTAGACAGCTTGAAAAAACAGCATATGTTGGCAGCACTTCCTCAGCGTCCAAAAGTTTATCATCACCATCAAACTTCAACTTTCTACAACAAGGGTCAGGTTTGCATGAGATCGATGGCCTAATAAGATTAAAGTCTTCACAATTTGTATTTTCACGGCATCCAATTTGAGCTGCAGAATTTTGATTCACAGAGTTGAGCAACTTTGGTAATTTTTTAATTTGTCCATGCATTGAAAAGGGACCAAGAAATCTGTTTCCTGATCTTACATTTGCTGCAGTGACCGCCAAATCATTAATTCCTTCAAAAGAAGGAGAACTTCTATTATCTGAGATACTAGTCGGAAAAGAGCGAGCATTGCAAGAAACCAAAGGTAATTTTCCATATTTAGAACAAATTGAGTTGTCAGGTTTAACATCACAAGCCTCTGATTCAGATTTTTCTTCAAACATGTACCTCTCACAAATTTCTATTTGCACATTAGAGAGCGAGGACCTGCGTTTAGGAGGCTTTATGTCTTGACTGTTGTCACTCCCTTTTGTGCAGATAGATGAATCTTTTTTCCAGTCCTCATAAGGAACTTTACTATGAGGAGTCTCACATTCAGGTGGCTCAACCCGGTAGCATCGCTTTATCCTCATCAAATCCCGCATAGAGGATCCAAACATTGCACTTGCTTCTTCTGAGCATCCAAAATCTTTGTCCGCATCCACCATTGCAACACCGCAACATCGGTTAGTCTCATTTCCTTCCCCAAAACAAGTTACAATTCCATCTTTCTGTTCACTACTACTTTTACCAGTCAGGTTGGAATTTTTAGGTTGTATAGCATCATTCACCTTTTCAGTCGAGGAAAAAGTTTTCCTTTTGTGCTTAGTAGTACTGCTTGAACCAAAATCATGTCGTACATTGGTTTGCAATGACTTCTCAGATTCACTGTTCATCTCTATTTCAGTGGATTTAGTAGCACATGGAATTAACATCTGATTATCACTGGAGTCATCCACCTGGGGAATTGTTTTCTTTGGTGATTTTTGGCAATGATCAATGGACTGAGACGCCTTTCCTTTTAAACCTTCAAAGTCAGTTGAATTCTCAACACAATCAAGAATGTCTTGACACTCTTGTTGGGATTGACTCTCATAATCCATATTAGCTTTCTCTAAAACCTTCTCCATGGTTGTTGCAGGCAATAAGGGACTCAAAATGGTCTCACGAGCAAGTTCATCATCAGAGTTTATATCTTCTGCAGCTTGAGAAGATGCAAGCCACTTTAGAAGCATCAAGGCTTCCTGATCTGCAGCCTTGAAAACATTGATGGACGATTAAATAATGCATCAGGGAAAACAGAGAAACTGTTTATTAGAGACAGTGGTGATAGTAATAAACATGCATATACACTTATGCTTAACACACACTCGATGAATCTTCTAGAGGACCCAAAAATCCCTAGATTACAATATATTGGAGAATGCAATGTCATCATTGAGAAGAAAGTTAAGCAACCTGCCATGTTTCAAAGCAATATCTTCAAGCACTTAGGCCGATAATAAGAGATCCCTAATATCACCTTTGCAGAACTAGGTTAGCAAAGTAAAAGCTTAATATCTTTGGTGGATAAAAAACTTGTGAGGAGCACAACAAAGGTACGCATGAAATGAAAAACCACAGCCTACAGGCTAACTCTTGGGTGATGCAGAATCCAGACAACTATAATGCAACTGTGCTTTTTATCCACTACTTTGGGATCGTCACCTAAAACAAGAAAAGTTTTGGTTCACGGAACCTGAACGTGGTAAGCTATATAACTTAAAACATGGTGCGGTATGGGTAGCTTTCAAAAAATATATGGTCAAAATGATTTGAGGTTTCTCAAGATACAGACATTCAGCAGAAAACTCAGCACAAGTAGCACCTTGCAGCATAAAAATCATCGGCAAAATTGAACTCCATTAATTGATCTATAAGGGAAATGTTTTTCCACGCCACCAGTTGCTACTGACCACGCGAAAATTGCATTTTGATATCATGCTAGGTGCACAAAAGGTTGTACATTACTTTAATAACGATTCAAACAATATCACTTTAGCTCGTGTACAACCATAGAGATTCCAGGCCATCAGCAAACATTAAGAACACATTTTTTTCAGTAAAAGTAGTTAAAAGAGCTTAACAATACATAGAGTTTGCTGCATTCTGTTTTTCCAATAGCATACCAAAAACTAAGAGAATGACAGAATCAGGAATGTAGAAATCTTCATTAAAATATATTAAAAAAGGTCCAACAAAATAAAAGCACAAAACATACTAAAACATAATCAACTTCTTTCTCATTTCATATTCCAATTGGGCCCCACTTAAGAAAGATAAAGTATTAGATAACTAAATAATATGAAAGAAATTAAACACTGATAAATTCCCGCAATTAGAAGTCCTATCAATTTTATTGATATTCTTAAAAAATAATTCTAATAATGTGAATGTAACTTTTTCTCTTAATTAAGAAAGGGAAAAAAAAGTTAAATAAGTTTTAAAAGATAAAGAGTCCAAAAACTAAAAGTCTAACAGTTTTATTGATATTTTTAAACTATAAGTCTTATAATTAAAGTAAAAGAGGGAGTCCGCACTTCGTGCGGGGTTCATACTAGTAAAATAGCATTTTTAAGTATATAACATATGAAATTGTGACCAACTACCTTCACATCTGATGGTCCAACAGTGCCCGACTCTTGGAGTTCGTCAGTTGATAATTGTTCAGCCCACGCATCTATCGCCTCTTCATGTTTAGCAACAATATCTGTGGTGTCCCGTGACAATAAAACTCCAATTTCTTTAGAGAACTTCAGCAATTCTCTTTTGTTTTCAGAGTAAGTACGTCCAAACTCATCCACATTGTGAGTATCAGTTGATGATCTCGCAGACAGTGAAAACATCATTTCATTCCTTGATCGTGTACTTGAATCAGTGTGCAACTCCATAAAAAAATTGTCCACGAATTCAAGCCCATGGGAGAGAGTCCTCAAAACATCTTTTGGGAGCGGTTTTCCAGGCTCAGAAAGTAAGGCAGCTCCATGCATTCCAGTCCTTTCAAACTCCTCCTATGACAAGAAAGGAAAAGCTACCCAGATGTGCCAAGACAATAAAAATATAAATAAGCAGCACAAAAGTTGGAAGATAACAAACCTCCCATATTGGTACCAAAGACTGAACCATTTTAACATCCGAACCAGTCTGTGAGAGGGAAGAATATGATAAAAATTGCTGATTAAGAATCTCTGTGAAACAAAGTATCATTACTAATTAGCGTGATATGATAACATGGAAATAGGATGTGTAAAATTAAGGTTATGCTGTTGTAACACACACCATCTACAGAAGCATCTCCTTCTAGTTGACAGGTACTTTGACGTGTAACAATGTGAATGTTTGGATCTGTTGGAAGATCAAGCTGACTAGGTTGTTGCCAAATCCAACCATCTGGAACCGTGGAAGAAATCCAGATTGGTGAATCTAAACATGCATTGCCACTTGAATCTGCCTAATGAAAATGTTCCGTGAGATAAAACAAAGTGTTATAATCCAGCCCTCACAGACAAAGTAATGCATATCCATCAAATATTTCAGTAACAGAAAAGGTATAAGAAAGATACCAGAAAATCGGCAGCCAAGCAATTCGTGTTGTCTGTTTGGTTTCTATGTTGTCTGCTGTCCCTCGCATTTCTACAAAATATAACATCTGGTACAGGAAGGCGGAACTTTATCTTGGATACATGTAGATGACCCATTCCATACAGGTTATAGTCGATCTATCAACATCACGAATTAAACATATCTTACTGACACGAGGGTAACACGTTAAAAAAGGATAAAAAGAAAAGAGCGGAAGTATTCAGAAAAAGATTCGTTTGCATCGAGTCTAAATTTGAAGGTGCAAAGAAATGACCTAAATTATATTTGAGATGATAATATACTGATCCTTGAGGACCCAAGCATTCAGGTCAAACTTATACCATATTACTATAAATATCTCCCATTAACAAAACAGCCTATTCTTCTCCATCCTACGAAAACTCCAAAAGATAATGCTGAACAAACATCCCCTCAAGGAGAGGCACATCTAAAAATCACAAAAATAAGGACATAACAATAACAACAAGAAAAGATGGCAATGGATCCTATTGGAGAACTCCACAGAAAACATGTCAATCTGGAAAACCTATTAGAAGTATTTCAAAGAAAGGATGAAGAATCTTAAGAATTAAAAAAATAAAAATTAAAAGGCTTAGAAGGGAATACACCAGAGATACCCAAAAGTCTGGATTCCCTTGTCTGAAGAGGAAGAGAAACTGAAGTTAGGTATTGAGTGATAGAGTTGATATTTTGCTTCCCTATCAAGCATTATGGATAAATGGAGGATTAAGGACTTAGAATAGTGAAGTAAATGTAGCACGACCTTCCCACTAAATAATCCATCCAAAACCAAATGAGCAAACCATTTCTAATCTTGTAACGGACATCAGACTAAAGAAATATGTGCCTGAACCTGCAGTAAGAATAAAGAATTATTAAAAGGCTAGAATGAATGTATAACATTAATAGTAACCAGACCATCCCAGAAAGTTACCTATACGAGATATTTGCTCCCTATAATCTTACACAAAAGGGGGCCAGATTCCAATTACCAACAGAAGTTATACAAACAAGATAAATGATTATACATAACTAATTACATTAATAAGCTCCCATCAGCCTTGAGCTTACACACATGCTCCTAAAACAAGATGGTCTCTTTGCACATCATCCACTGTCAACTGAAGTAAATCCCTCGAAAACCTCTCAAACCTTTCTTCCATACCTACAAGTAATAGAGGGAAATACTAGAAAGGGAAAGACGAACGAAACCTGATGTCATGGCTCAAAGAATAAAGTTCTCTTCCAATAATCTAGAGTTGCAGTTACCCTCTATGCCACAGGGTCCTTAAAAGCAACAGATCTAGAATTGCCCCATAGAGGAATACTTAGAGATGACATCGGTCACTCTACAACACCACACCCAGTTAAAGATTTCAACACTTAAAGAACCTGAAGAAACACATTCATACTTGTTAAACTACTCTTAAAGTCTTAGTATACAAAAGCACCTAATCTATAATGAGGTTCAACCATTACAAACTTTGTCCGTACCATTAGACAACAAATGTTATCATCCTTTAACTGAGACTGGCACATTAATATATTTGCCATCCCCACTTATCCTCCACCACTAAATAACCCATCTTCTCTCCACTAAAATCATCCTACTTAAACAATAACAACCAACCTGAACAAAAAAGGACCAAGGGGTCAACCTGCCTCAAACGTGTTGAACCAAACTTTTCAGCTGCGCATCAACCATCAGAGAAAGAAAGGCAAAGAAACTACCCATGAGACAACTTCTCCAATGAGCTCTAAAATCTTTCCAATCCAATAGTTTGCCTATAACCTCTAGTTCACACAATCATGGGACTCCTCGAGGACCTCAACATCTTCCACAACCTCATGAGCTACAAAGGAAGCGTCTAAATATATTTCCTACCAACAAACGCTCTCCAGGAAAAACATCTCGCAAGCACCACTCAGTCCCCTTTTAAGACATTATTCTAAATAGTATACTATTCATCACGGATTTTAAGATGTTTCAATAGTTTAACTATAGTAAAAAATAAAATATAAATACAAAAATGTAATAGATTTTTAACATCTTAAAATTGTGCCAAAATACGCCCAAGTATTTTCTCTTATAAAATGGGACGGAGGGAGTATACACTATTAACCAGACTAGGTCTAATATCGCCAACTCTTAACAATCTATGTTTTCTTAAGCACCAAGGTAATGAAGGTTGAGTCAATATTCTACCCCACCACCCTGATCGCGTGAAACTCCTGGGAACTTCATAAGATCAGCTATAACACTGAAAATAACAAAAGGATAATAAAGAACAAACGGCAGCAGTGCAGAATTTTTTTCAGAATGTCAAGAAAGCAGAACAAATAATGATGCAATTAGTGCTGAGAGACAAGTAACAACCCCTAGGGTCCATTCGATCTCCTATACCAGTTCATGAACACTTGTAACATGATGCGAGGTTCCACAATGGGTACCACGACCAACTTAAAAGAAGATGTGAAGTTCATTAGGTCCATATAGAAGCCAAAAAGTTAAACCACACAGCAACTATAAATTGTTGCAAATACTAAACAGTAGCCACTGAACCATCAAAATCTATAATCAAGCATGTAAACTAATGTTCAAAACTGGAAAAGAAATCTGTAGTCAAGGGAGCATGAAAAATTATTCAACATAAGATCAAAAGTTAAACATACAGTTATCAAGAGCAATGAGGCTTACAATAAATTGAGGTACTTCAGGAAAATAAATAATACCAATAATAATAATATTAATAAATTATTATTATTATTATTAGTAACTTCATACCTATTCTAATAAATGAGTATTACCAGAAACTGGAGAAGGAAGGGTATATGTGACTCATGGGGCTGTAAGACTTTATCAAGAACTGCACCTCCCTGAGAAGACACACAGAGAGGGAGAGAGTTTAGTTTTGGTATCCAACATTCAAAGAAGTAGAACACATAAAATGATAATAGATAAGGGATTTTATTTTTTTAGGGAGGTTGTGGGGAGGGGAGGGGGGAGGGGGGGAGGAAGTTGTTGACAGAACAGCTATCACAAGTCATTTACCATATTAATTATGCATGCACTCTTCTTGTATGCACCACAGCATATAGATTTTCAAGATAACAGTAGTATATGTAACATTAAAAATGAGCATACGCAAACCGAGAACAAATTCAGACTAGAGACAAAATAAATTGACAAGCTTTGCTATCATACAGCCTACCTTGAAGAACAATGAATAAACATATTCCCTATAAGATAAGTATGTGAAATGTAAACCTACAACATAATCCTTTATCTACAAGACACTTATGTAGAAAACTTCACATGCATACATATTGGGTCTGTAAACTATCAAGTTACTATGACAGACAATCAACCGCAAAAACAATAAAAAATTATAATTTGAGAGGCAAATTGTTTGGAAGTTACACTAGGAAGCATAAACTATATTTAAAAGAAGAAAACTTGAGATAAAATTAAGTTACAAATTATCAGGAGAGGCGTTCAAAATAGACCATTACACAGATCCAAGAATCAAAAGGCACAAACTAATGTCAAATAGCAAGTAGCAACCACATTTGAGTATGAGGCTAAGGGATGTGTACCAAAAGCAGATTGGCAGCCCGAGATACATCCTGCGGATAATAACTTACATTCTGTCAAGGGCACATATTACATCTAGAAAATATTATCAAGGTAAAGACTTAGAGAAAAAGTAAAACTTTCATAACTTAAGCCATCAAAATCCTATCTTACAACAAATAAAGCGGTTTTACTATAGTAAAAGATGTTTAATCAAGCCTAAAACATACTCCACAAGGGGCATGATCAAACAATCTCTTTATAGAGGACCTACATTTCATGCAGCTCTTAGGAAAACCATAAGGGTAAATTATCAATTTAAATTCCCCTCAACTAAGATAGCATAATTTAGATAGTCTACAAGAAAGTGTTATTGACTGAGTTAATAGTAATTCTTATGCTAAATGTAAGCCAATACTCTCTTAATATATAACTAGTCATCGAGAACACGCATATAAATATTATTGTAATAAAAGATATTAAATTTACTAAATTTTGGAAAGTTAAAAAAATATTCTATGATAAAATTTGAACTCTCCACTCTGGATAACTAATAAGGAGTTATGAAAGGGTGGAAACATTGGAGTAGGGGAGAGTAAAAAAAAGGGATTAGAGAAAGTAAAGAGAAACATTTATAGATGCAGGACCTGGGATGTTCACATTCAGTTATTATCGTATCACTTTTTTTTTATAACTTTACTGAGTGTAAGTTAAAAAAGGATTTTTAATTATATCGTAATCTGTAACACAACTTCAGAAGAGGTAACCGTCCCTAAAATGTCTCCCTTTATAATATTAAAAAGATATAGATATTAGGGGTTGCAAAATACCATGATAAGCACGATACATAATACAACTCTAACAAAAAAAAGTAACTTCATATTCCAGTAAGCATATGAAGATTTGTGTTGACGAGTGTCAGCAGGTAATACTTATCAACATTATCAAAAAAAGGTAGCAGAAGACCTTATCGCATAATATGAGAAACTAAGACCACTTACAAAGAACTTGACAAGTCGTATAGATATTCAACAAACAATATTTTTTTATGAATTTAGAGTTGTCTCCACAGAATTGCATTGCTACAGCTTCAAATTATCTAAATAGATAACGAAAGGAAGAATTTAATCAGAATCTTGAATTGAATTTAGAAAAAGAACAGATAAGAGTGGGCAAACAAGAGGCTGTTCAAGGTGAGCTCAAAACTGAATTACTGAGCAACCTAATAAATATATTCACGTTATTTTTGCTTGAGCTTAAAATTAATTGACCTTCACTATGCTACAATCTGAACAATGATTGTGAAAGAAAAAGAAAAGACCGACAATTATAAGAAGAAATCACAAGTTTAACACCAAGTCAACCCTTGTTCAATTTCAAATTTTCAAATTCAACAAGGATGATAAAATATATTAACGAGTAACGACCATAAAAAAGAGGATGATAAAAATTATTACCCCTATCCTGAGAAAACAATCACAATTTTTTGAAAGGATTTCAGTATCGATTTTAATACGTGTCAAAAAATCATTTAATATTTATATCTACAATTGTCTTAATATAGTTGAAGATAAAATATATAATACATTGAGAGAGCCAATATAAATTTAATATGTATTAGGAACACCTTGAAATCCTAGAAAAGAAAACCCCCACACACATACATGGAAGGAAAAAAAGTAATAAAGTCAAAGACAGATCATTGTTCAAACTTTTAAATTTTTCAGTGGTAAGAAACTGCTGGACCAGAATTGAAAAATCAGATGCCAATTGGCATCACATGCACAAGAATAACCACCCCATAATCCACACATACTAATTTGCGCATAAATCACGCACATAAATATTTAGATATACTAATTGGATACAGTAGAATCTTCGCAAATAGGTCCTCTGATGAATGATAGCCGTAAAATTTCCTCGCTCGGACAAGACTGCAACCATGCACGTGCTGACGTTTTGAACCAGCATTTCCTTTGAGCTGTGAAAATTCATACCAATATCATATCTGCTTCAGCATCCATGTATAGGAAAAACAGTAAAACACCACTAACACCAAATAGCTTCTCTAAACACAATGTTCTTAAACCAAGCATATACCTTCAGTGCCTTCTCGATAGCAAGAGACAGAGCATGTGTACGTGCATCACCTGAGCATTTCGAGCAAAAAAAGGTTCCTATATGTAAATCACCTATCTATAGCACAATTTAGCAAATAATAAGAACAACTCAACAGAAACAGTGTACTGACTACAATCCCAAAAAATTACATCTTAAATTCACCTACATGCCATTCTTCACGTTTAGATCCATTCTACTTCCTTTTCTGAAATTCTCCAAAATAAAAACAGAAGGCTGTTCCCAAGGACCAGTTTTTCTCTCCTCTTTTTCACTCTGTTACTGAGTTTTAAAATGGACGGAAAACTTAAATTTTCTGTACAATTCCTTGGTATTAAGTTTTTTAATGAACGGAAAACAAAAGAAATAGACAGAAATTTTGGTTATTTTTCTTGTCAAAGTTTTCCGTCAAAAAATGGACGGATTTTAACAGAAAACTAAATAACGTAAGATCGTCTTTTATGATCCCTGTTACACACTCTAGATTATAGGGATAATAAGACTAATATAAGGGTAACTTAAACGTGAAATTTCCCTTTGCTTTAAGAATTCAATAACATAAAGAAATATACAAGTTTTCTGTTATTTTCTTTCCATCCCAAACTCAGAAGCATAGTGTTTGTGCCACAGTTCCACTACTACCAAATAATATGGAAGCAGGTTGTCAACATTCTCACCAACCTTACACACCATTTTCACATAAATTATCCTTCCTTAAATGAAATTAATATCCATCAAGAAAATTACCTCCCTTCACCTCAAAGATTCCGAGTCATTCACTCCAGAAAACAAACTTCAGATGCCACATGAAGAGGAAAAATTTCTACCCAACCCTCTCAACCCCCCCCCATCCCAAAAGAAAAAACCCACCCACACATACACAAACAAGAAAATCTCACCCCAGTATCATCAACCACTGCATAGTGCATATTGTTATAATTTTCAAAGATGCTCCAGAAACTTGATCCACAAACATCTTTACCTCCTAGACCTCTTCTACGTTCTTCTAATAGACTGAAAAGATCATCACTATCTTTCCTATATATCTCCATAGCCATTCAACAAAGTGAGTCCACAAAGTAGCTAGGTTGTTAACTCATTGATACCGACGCCTTCGTCTTTAGTAGGTAGCATACTTTCTATCAAATCACAAGAAGATATATGCACTTCTCTAATTCCTCCTGAACAAAATCACTTACATAATCTTTGAGTCTAATGGCAATGACTTCAAGAGAACCAACAAAGATGTACAATACACAGGCATGCTAGAAAGAGTACTTCTGAAGTTTGTTGGTCACATAGGAAGCACAGATACGGGCACGAGACACGAATTTGACACAATACGAGACACAGAACATGGCATGTATCTAAAAAACAGGATGCAATGCGTTGGGGGATACAATAAGTTAGGAGCTACAATAATTTTTTTATATTTTTTAATAAATATAAAAGTATAATTAATTTTAATTGTATAAAGCATGCTAAAATTCAAGTAAAACACTGGGGAGCACTTATAACATAAACATCTCTAAGCCTAATAACAAATAAGATTATAATATACAACTAGATGACTATATCTAAGGTAGACACATGTATGTTCATATCAATACAAAAGTTGGTCTCCTTATTTGATCTTATGAGTTATCAACATAACCACACCAAAATTCACCATATAAATAAGGTGAAATATTATATATTTTTACAATTGATTGACTTATTATGCGTATAACATGTAATTAAGTAGATCGATTATATTTACATAATCATAAGCAAGTGATTAACTTCAATTAAATTCAATTAAAATACTAGAATATGCCATAACATATCAGGGAGTATCATTACTTGTTAGAGTATCCTGAAGTATCCGAAATCAAAAAGACTAAATATACTTAAATATCTTATATGTATCCAAAATTGTCCATGGAGTGTCGATGTCCAACACGTATCCAATTCGGATATGTTGACCTTCGAGAAGTGTATGTGCTTCACAGTTGGTCACGTCATATCTGCCAACCACTTTCCCTTAAGCTGATTCTACAAGCAAACCCTAAGCTTTGTTCAACATAAAATAAGTGCCTAAAGGGTGTCTATGGAAAGAAAATAAAGACTATTTTTTTTTAGAAAACGAAATTGTTAATTGAATAGAGGGGAGAGAGAGATTACAAACAGATGGGGACCAAATAGTCCACCCACATTATATCAAGTTAAAATATTAAATCACTCAAGTAAGTGAAGTTCTCCAATCTCTACAAATATCAGACACAAAAATGACCTTAAAGGCACCAATGACAGAATCAATTCTTCTTCTAATCCCCTTTGCATATTTGATATCTCAAATTACAAACTCCCTCAAAATTATTAAAAGCCTAGTTCACGTGAACCCTGTGTTAAATTAAACATTCCAATAGAGTCAACCACGTAAGAATTTTTGAGTTTCATTGATGAGGACAACAAGTCGAGTAAAAAGAGAAATTCATTTATTCATTTTATGAAAATTTTATTGTCTAATTGATTTTAATTGATGTAATTATTTATTTTATTTATTAGTGGGGATTCAGGACATTAAACAATGATTAGGGAATATTAATACTCTATCTGCTTCAAATAATAAGATCATTGTTTGACTTTTGAAAGTCAATTTGAGATATTTTTAGACACAAAGTTGATATGATTCATTAAAATTTATGAAATAATAAATCTTATAATCAATAGTTATTTTTAGATAGTTTACAATATCCGTTATTGTATTAATTAAATTAAATGAATCTAAACATCTCAAATTGACTTCAAAAAGTTAAAAATTATCTTATATTTTGTAACAGAAGGAGTATTTAGTAATGGTATTTTAGTCATTTAGTGCTTTTATTGTTTTCTAAGTAAAATTAGGGTTTGAGTCTCTTTAAATAGTACTAAATCCGCACAAGTTAATTATACATTACAATGCTGAATATTATTATCTAAAATTATTATTGATTGCGAATTTGCGAAATAATCAGCAAAGAAAGACTTTAACTAGAGTAACCATAAAAAATAAAAATAAAATAAAAAAACTAGTTCCAAACAAGAAGAATACCTTCCTGGTCGGGTTGAAGGGAAAGTTCAGAACACGGAACATATAAATAAGGGAAAGCCTGCATTCAAATAAAAAAATTACAGCAGCAACCATTGGATATGTGAAAACCCATGGAAGTGTAACGTAATACAATTTACCATGAGTATGCAAATGCACCTAATTATATTTTCTTATAGAAAAAACAAGTAAATTGCAGACTAATCAGAGAATAAATCATGTGCTAATGAATCAAGATACTTATAATAAGTCACATTTAATCAATCATAATAATTAAAGTAAGGAACTAAATCCATTAAAGGTGCATTTGGATTCCGTTGTTCCGCATATACTAAGTTATAACCAAGTCTAATCAACATAACATAATGTGATGACGGAGATAGATATATTGGTGTTATTAAGGATGTTACCATCATTATATTTCTTTACATTCAGGCCACAAAATAGTGCCATTTTGATACACCAATTAAGTCATTAAAATTATATCATCATATATGGAACCTTCTATATATATAGAAACCATGGAAACCTAAATCAATAACCTAATTTTAATTACGAAAAATTAAAAATAGTAGGATAACTTATAAGTAGTGGATGGGTTACTTATTGAGTTAAAAGAAACTACTTTACATTTTACTATAAATAGAAAGGAAAAAAAGTAGGATATGGAAGAAGAGAGCTGGAGGAACATGAGGGGAAAAAAATAAAGAAAGAAAGATGTTCCCTTTCCGTTATGTTCACTATCTAGAACTATCTAAAGTCAAAATTTGGGAACTACCAAAAAGATGCATTGAAAGAAAATCTATTCCATTTTCTTTCAACCCGTTTATTTAAATAATTTATTTGCCTTTCAATTCTCCAAGAACATACTTAAACTCATTTGTAATAAAACTGAGCAATTAAAGATCTTACTCTATGAATATGCAAGCATGTCTTCTGACCAGCGGGTGTTGACCCATATACTCTTATTACAGGAACTTCCTTTATTTTCCCTCCTAATTAACCCCACAAGTAGATATCCACAGTCAGAAAGACGAGTAATTGTACACAATTAGAAATAAATATACATTTACAGTGTGAAACAAGATTCATCAAACAAGTAAGAAAGATAATTGGAAAGTCTAGATTAAACTCATCTACTATCTTCATTAAGATTCAATTAAAAAAACGAGTTAAATACACAAAATTAACTGTAAAATTTGGGGATGATTTGAATTTGGACATACCTTGAAAACTGCTGTAACATAAATCGAGGCCTGCAATTGGAGGAGCCATGTAGTAATCGATTGAGACGATTCGAACACTAAAAACGTTTGAATTTGTCTGCGAATCTTCCATTTCTTTGGCAAAAATAGGAAGTTGAGAGAGAACTGGTGGGAAGTCTGTTAAATTTGGCGCTGGTTTTAGGGCTTTTGTGGTATATATACTAGGCAAAGTTTAAAAACTTCCCCGCTACACTTTGCCTGGCTGTTTCTTTCTCTCTATATATTTTACATTTTACTTTTTTTCTCTCTATATTCATTTGTCTTGTTTAATTTTATTTTATATTTATATTGTGATTTTTAATATATGATCACATATTTTTGTTATTTGACTAAAATCATTACAAATATTTTGTTTGATTTTGATATATAATTACAATGTTTTTCTTAGTATAATGACACTTTTACGAAAAGATATACGTAGTATTTTTAAATTATTTTTAATTTTTATAGTAACCCTCCATCAATTTTAAAATTTGCAATAATGCCTCTTTTTAACTTTACATGACCCCTTTCAATGTTATATTTTCGTATATAAAATAAAATAAAATAAAAATTACCTTCATTGTGAAATAATGGATGACATATTCAAACATCCCATATTAGAAACGAGTGTCACGTAGTGTTCTAAAGAACCATGTAATTAGTTTTAGCGAGCGAGTCTCAAACTTATCGTAGATTATGTAAATAAGATATTTTACGAACAAATTCAAGGACTTTTATTATTGTCTGTTGCTCTCGTAACATAAGTTATTTAATTTGTTTTTAGACAGTTTATGAGTAATTTATTGACAATTGTATAGAGATGTGTTTCATTTGTATAAATAGAGAGTTGCTATTTCGTAAACTATTTATATAATAAAAGCCATCAAAATGCAACATTTTAATTACACCAATATAACTAGTATTTAAATGATGTTCTGCTATGTATTTCGAAAAAAATTTGTTGACTTACAATTATAATGTACATTAGTGTGACGCCCCCAAATTTGGGCCCACACAGCCCATACTTGAGTCGTCAAAAGACTACAACAAAATTATTACAACAAAGCACAACGTACAACAATACAGTGTATAATAATACACAACTAAGTCTTCACTATTATTGCCACACTATTTTACAAAACGTGAAAACTATGATAACTATTCCTCGGACCCTCACTCTATTCCCCGGCTAGACCCTGTTATGTTTTCATCTCCTGTTGAAAAACAATGGAACAAAAGAAAGGGTGAGCTCAAATAGCCCAGTAAAGAATATCATGACTAAGATAATGACGAATAAATTATCATTAGTCTTCAACAGTTGAGTTCTTGATAGAATACAATAGACTACAAGGTTTATATCAAAAACTGCAGTTAAATTCTTAAACAACGTTCAGATCAATAATAGCAGCGGAATGAGTAATCTATTAGAAGAATAATGCAGACTATAATGTCCACTCGGTTCTCTTTTTAGGAAAAACATCATCAACTTTTATCATCTGAAATATCATTAGTCAAGATAATACAAATTCACAGTTCCTGATCATAATCATGCACATCAACAGTTCATCTTTGTACTACGGGCCAAAGATATTCAATATAGCACCAACGGTCATGATTATACCAGATTCGGCCTTTGGTCATAATCATACCAAACAACAGTTCATCTTTGCACTACGGGCCAAAGAGAACATTCACCACGTGCCATAAAAGACACCGAACAGATGTATCGCCTTTAACCTATTATATCGCCTTTAACCTATCATCTGTTCAACAAATATATCACATCTGTGCCCCCGGCCACAGATATTCACAACAGCTTGATTTTTGGATGATTAGAATGATATAAATGATGAACAGAAGAAATAGGATAACAATAAGTATCGGAAGTTTACTTTGTACAGATTCAAATAATGTCCAAATTGTCAACATGATGTGGAGTGAAATTTAAAAATGATATTCAAGATCCACAGTTCAGAATAACGGTTACAATTCAATAGAAAGGTTCACGTAAATAGGAAGGTTCAGTTGAAATAATGAAGTTCAACTATTATGGAACATATAATATTTTCAGGAATTATAGAAGCAATGGTTCCATAATAAATTTCAATTTAGGAGTATGAAAGAAAATAATATCCCTTACCGTAGTAGGTTTGATTAACAAAAGGTGAAGGAAATTAATACAAAGGGTTATTCACCAACAGGCGGCAATCCGCTCCGTAAGGTTATTCCCACAATTTAATAGAATTTGAGTACAAAGAGTTATTCACCAAACAGGCGGCAATCCGCTCCGTAAGGTTATTCTCAGAGATTAATAATGAATGAATACGAAAGGTTATTCACCAACAGGCGGCAATCCGCTCCGTAAGGTTATTCCCACAATTTAATAGAATTTGAGTACAAAGAGTTATTCACCAAACAGGCGGCAATCCGCTCCGTAAGGTTATTCTCAGAGATTAATAATGAATGAATACGAAAGGTTATTCACCAACAGGCGGCAATCCGCTCCGTAAGGTTATTCCCACAATTTAATACATGGAAATAAAATGCACGTCTTATGAGTAAGGAAGAAACAATATTATTATCGAGAATCAAATAATGATAATCCCTTACCATAGTATGTTTGAATAATGGAAGATGAAAAAGATGGTATCCCTTACGAGTAGTAAATTTGAGAGTATGAAAAAAAAATGGCATCCCTTACCATAATAAGGTTAAGAGTATGAAAGAAAATGATATTTCTTACAAGTAAGAAAAGAAAATGACATTCCTTACCGTAATAAATTTAAGAGTGTGAAAAGAATGATATTCCTTACGAGTAGTAAATTTAAGAGTATGAAAGAAAATGACATACCTTACCGTAGTAAGTTTAAAAGTGTGAAAAAAAAATGATATTCCTTACCTTGATATTGTGAAACAAGTTTATAGCCGAACAATTCCTTACATGTTTGTAGCAGTAAAGAATCTGACTTTTGAGTCTTTTAGAGTTTTTAAAATCTCTTTATGTTTTTAAAATAATGTTACTCTCGTAAAGATAGGCGGCATAGACTCAAGAATCACTCAATTCGGAGTTAATATGAATGAGTTATGAATTTTCAAAACTAAGACTGAAAATAGTGACGAAAATCAGAATAGGTTACGGTTTTTAGTATTTTAAGGTATGAAGATGATTTCAGATGACATTTCTTCCTTCTTCAAAGTTGTAGAGGACGAAAAACTGAAGAGACAGGCTTTTAATTCATTAAATTCTGACAAATAATGAATTTACTATGATTTTTCGAAAGAGTTACTGTACATAAGAAAATTCCACTCGGGAATTCAAAGAAGAATGCAAAAGATTTCAAAACTAGGAATGACTTAAGAACACTTAGAGAGAACTTACACAAAGAAGTATTTAGAGAGAGAAAGAAAGAACAAGTAAGGAAGTTTATGAAAAATCCTTAAGTTAAGGCTTCTATTTATAGCCAAAAATCTTATCATTCCTTTAATCTAAACCATTCATTTAAATATCATCTTTTAATCTACACCATCCATTTCAAATTTTATATTATCTTTAATCTACACCATTCATTTCATATTACCTAATAATCACCTAACTTTATATTATAAACAAATCAATTCAATTATTCAACAATATTTCACACTTTAATCTACACCATTCATTTCATATCACCTAATAATCACCTAACTTTATATTATAAACAAATCAATTCAATTATTCAACAATATTTCACACTTTAATCTACACCATTCATTTCATATCACCTAATAATCACCTAACTTTATATTATAAACAAATAACTTTATCAATTCAATTATTATGACTAATTGTTATAAATACAGTATAGTTAGCTCTTAGATATCAAGTCAATAAATTAATGAAATACAACTGTTTAAAAAACATCATAATAGAGATAACAATAATGTAAAAGAAAGCATACGTTACTGTATAATGACAATTATTGATTCAATAATGTGAATTACTGTGCATATGTTACTGTGACAATTATTAGGTTCAATAATTTTAAAAACAGTGCAGCAACAATTATTGACTCAATGATATAAAATACAGTGTAATGACAATTATTAAATCAATAATGCAAAATACTGTGTAACAACAATTATTGAATTGATAATATAAAATATTATGCAGTGACAATTATCGATGAAATGATGCGTAATAGTTACGGTGTCAATTATCAGACCAATAATATGAGACATTATGCAATACCGTGTGTTACTGTAGAGTACCGTGTGCTACAGAGAATACCAAAAACTACCGTATGCTACTATTCTTTTATCACCGGTATTTTAACAGTTCCGTTGACTATTTTTATTTAAAAAGGTTATTTCTGTCGTTTTCTATATCCGACAAATATTCCGTTGTGGGGTCCACCAATAATTTGTTATTTCGGCGCCGTCGTACGACACGAATATTCCCCGACCAAACGAATATTCCCCGACAAAGCGAATATTGTCCGACAAAATAAAATTTGCACATAACATCCTTAACTTTTAACTTTATCGATTTAACCACTTACTGTTTCAAAAAAAATATATATATATATATGAAGAAAAATTAAATTTATATTTCATAAAATTCGGGGTCTTACAATTAGTATATAAAATTTAAATATAATTATAAGATTGACTCATAATATTTCTTATATAATAAAAGATAATATCATTAATAATTATTCTCGTATCTAATAATAAAAAATCGATATATAAAATCGGGGCTTGCAAAGTATGTCATTTCCCTTTAACTTTATGTCACTTGTCTATAAGAGTGATAGGCGGATAGCTATAGTCGATGACCTTAGGTATAAGGTTGGATGTTATATTGACCACTGTAATTACGGTTGACGACTCGTCCCTTTTATTTTTCTAAAACGTAAAATAAAATTTTGTAATAAAACTATTTAACATTTATTAATATATACATCCATGACTCCTTTTTTTGAAACAAATGAAGTTTTAATTATTTAATTATTATTATTATTATTATTATTATTATTATTATTATTAGTAGTAGTAGTTTATATATCAAGATATTTATTGCCAATTTTGTAAATAAATTCTCATGTATGGTCATATAAAAAGTTGGTGTGCTGTCGCGCGGCACCCAAAAATAAAATCTTACTTTTGAAAAATATTCATGTAGTAGTGTAAGCAAGAGTCGATCCCACAGAGAATGATTAATTTAATTTTATGTTTTTTTAAACCAAAATTAGGGGGTTTTTGAATTAAATAAATAATTTAAATAAAATTAATTAAAGTAAATATACAAGAAAAAAATGAGAAGAAAAAAATCTTGGTTTAAGTCAAAATCAACCATCAAAAATTTACAACTGATCACTGATGCAAGAATAACTCAATTCATATTTTAAATATTCACCGTAGAAAGAACTACTCGCAAGTGAAATAATTTTTCTCCTCTCTCCTTAATTTTAGATAAGTAGACACACGCGTTCTAAATTACCGTGACTATTAAACAACCCCTGACACGTGCTAAAGATTTAATTTAATAGCTGCTTTAAGAATTAGAGAGATCGTTGAACAAAACAACACAAGCCACGTGTTTGCATTTAATTTAGATGAATATTCTTCCTAAGATAAAATAATTTTTTGATCTACAAAACAATTATTAAACTTAGTTGTGTCACCAACAAGAGTAAATTAATATGAATAATAAACTAGTAGTACTCCTAGCAATTAAACAAACCAAGCATAAAATTAAGCATAGAAGAATATTCAATAATCAAAATATAAATTGAACAATTAAAATAACTTAGATCTCACAGTGTATAAATCTTGATGGCTTCAATCATTTAAATCAAGAAAAATAAATTAACTACTCATAATTGTAAAGAATACTAAATAATAGAAGAAATAATTTTTCTAATAGAAAAGTTGTATGTTACATTGTGTCTCAAGCCCTCTATTTATATGCTCCAAAATCCTCCTAACCCTAGTAGGAAGTATACTTTCCAAACCCTAATAGCATTTAAAATTCAAATAAAAATAAAATAATTATTATCCTAACCCTAATTGAAATTAAAATCCAATTTGCAATCAAATTAATGCAAAATTCGTGAAAAATCCCGCTTTCAGCCATTTCTATGTAAGCCAAACAAAGCCTAACACGGCAATTGACCCAGTCAACGCGCATCTGCGCATGAATGACGTCAGGAACGGTCCGCGCATTGCGCGGACATTTCTTCATTCCAACCGACCGCGCATGGTGCGGCCTTATCTTGCCAAACAGGAAACGGCGTCGTATTGCTTCACCCGCTGATTCTTCACTACTCGCGCAATGCACGGGCGCGACTTTTTCAAAAATTACATATTTGCCCCTAACAGCTTATTTTTCCTACAAAATACAATATAAAATAATTAAAAATAATATAAAAATACTAAAAATCCTAAAAACACATAATAATAAATAAAACACCTAAAACACTAAAAATAAATAAAAACACATAAATAAAAGGAAATATAAAATTACTATAAAATTACCTAAATTAACATAAATTAACGAAAATCCTATAAAACCTACTAAAACAAAAATGAGCTAATTAATTAAACATTTAAGCATACAATAAATATAAAAAGTAAGTATTAGGGAATAAAAATATCATATAATTTAACTCTATCAATATAGAGATTGTTAAAGGAAAGTGTACTCCTAATCATACAATAAAAACAAAGCTGAAGGACCTCCATGTTCATGTCAAATATCCATAAATACAGTACAAAGTAGTGCTTCTTTCAATTTGTGGGTAGCAATAAAGGTTTGTGGTATTCCTTTTATACATAGAACAACTATAATGACCCGAAAATTCATAAGACTGATTAGTATGGTCTTAGGTAATTGATGCGATTTAAAGCTACGCTAATCCTTGGATGAGGAAGTAGTGGAGAGTCGATTTGGGGAAATTTTAAGTTTTCTAAGATTCGAGTGAAATTTGAGATTTAGATATAAAGCTAACCCTGGTAAAGTGATGGGTGATCACTGGAAAATGAATTTGAGTTCTGTCATGATTGGACTATGATGATATTTATAAAACAATAAGTAAAGCGATGTCTAGAATAAGATAATCGATGTGATTAGTCGGATAGGCATGATTTATAAAGGGTTGCAAATGAAACAAACTCTGATATTTTATTGGTAATAGAAATTCCAAGGATGGGATCATTTGTAAGGATTGAGTTAAAAATTTAATCTGAGGAAAATAATTTTTGGGAGTTTAAAACCTAGAATTGGTTGAAGGGGTATATGATAAGATATACACTAAGTTAAGTATCTATATAGTATATAGGTGCAGAAAACATAATGAGGAAGAATTACCCTCATATTTTTGAGTTACCTTATATTGAAATTTCGGGGACGAAATTATTATAAGGGGGGAAGAATGTAGCGACCCGAAATATTTTAATATAGAGAAATGGAATTATTGGCTGTAATTGTAAATTTCTGGGGGATTAAATTAAATCATTATATGATGGCTTGGTTTAATTAATTATGCGTTGAAATAATTAAAGGAATTTAAGGAAGGTTCAATTAATGGGTTAATTAAATTAATGGACCAACCTAGGTTGTATAGTATCAAAGTTTGATAGGGTAAATGAGCTATGTGATATTTAATTAAATAGCTAGCAAGTTAAGCTGGATGTGTAAATTAATTAATATGGTTATTAATTAATGAGATTTCGTAAATATTAATAATGTTATATTTATTTCCATTTGGAAAGTTATTGATAGTGGGGTATTAATATTTTATATTTCCACTAGGAATTTAATTTGGGCAACCCAAAGCTTAGTTGCAATATAAGTAACAATTGGGCCACCAATTGTTTAATTAACAAAACAAATAGCAGCCCAGCCCAAGAGTAATAACATAACCCAGTGGAAAAAAATAAGAGTGCCACTCCTTTAAGGACAAAACCTCAGAAAAAGCAGAGCATGCTTAGTTTGTGCAAAGCTCAAGGACTCAGTGCTGAGAAAAGAAGGAACAAGTCAGGCATAGGGGAGGCTATAGGGTCCAACTCCTCAGAGTTGTCTAAGGTTGAGAGAGTGTTGTATAACCTCAGTCATTCTCTTATTTCCCCTTCGCGTTCATTTAGGCTAAGAGAGATATTGAGCTTGAGAAGTAAATGCAAACTTCAGAGGAGTTCATGCTGTTCGGAGAAGGCAAAATCTGAATGTAAATCATCTGTCAAAGATTGAAGGTATTATCCGGTTATTTTGATATTATCCTTATTTATTTAACTAGTTCTATCTTATGTTGGATTAAGAAAACATAATATGCTAGAGTTGCATATGAGGTGTTTAAATGAGAGTAATGTGAACTCGGTAGTCAAATGTTGTTGAAACTAGTTAATGATTGAATTAGAACTAGAATAATGGTTTCGGTTATTTTTACCAAGTCAACATTATGAGTCTGAACCACAGTCGGTCTGTACTCAATGTTCATGTTCATAAAACTTTAGAATGGACTGGTGTATTGGCTTATTATTTGGTTTATATGTTGTTTTCTGTTGGGAGAAATCTGTGTTAAGGACCAAGAAGGGTTCAGGCGATACAAAGGTGGTTAAACCTACTGTCCAAGAATCTATTGTCAAATCAGAACCTCTTTAAGTAATGTGTTAGACGTTGTGTTAGTCTAAAGAGTAAATCAGAAAGGTTAAAATGAGTTCTGGTATGTTGTATGAAGTTATGGTAAATCTGGGAATTTTTCTTAGTTGGAGAAAGAATAGTAGAGTGCACTGGTAGTAGAGTACTGATAGTAGAGTGCTCTGGTAGTAGAGTGCTGGTAGTCGAGTGCACTGATAGTAGAGTACTGCTGATAGTAGAGTGCTACTGCTGATAGTAGAGTGTTGCTGGTAGTAGAGTGCACTGATTGTAGAGTGCACTGGTAGTAGAGTGCTCTGGTAGTAGAGTGCACTGATAGTAGAGTGCACTGATAGTAGAGTACTGATAGTAGAGTGCTCTGGTAGTAGAGTGCTGGTAGTCGAGTGCACTGATAGTAGAGTGCTGCTGATAGTAGAGTGCTGCTAGTAGTAGTAGAGTGCTGATAGTAGAGTGTTAATGCTGGTAGTAGAGTGCTACTGCTGATAGTAGAGTGTTGCTGGTAGTAGAGTGCTGATAGTAGAGCAGTCTGGGCCAGTCTTGGGAAATCGTTGAGTGACCCTCACTCGACGATCGTAGAGCTGCCAGCCCAGACAGTGTGTTCAGGCCTTGAACCTCGGTTCAGTCGTCGGTTTCAGGAAATATTTTAATAATTAAAATATTATTAGCAGATTAATAATATTAGACAATGGGTAATTAATATCAAATGATTAATGATAACGATGAAGGTTTCATTGTAATTGAAACAAGGTATTTAATTAATTATTGTACAACAATAATTAAAGTGAGTTATATTCAATAAAGAATAAGGATAAATAAATAAATATTTAATTATTATTTAAAGGATATTAAATAATAATTAAAGCGGGATGAAGTTAATAAGTGATCATTTGTTATTTAATTAATATTAAATAATAAATGAGGTTATGTAATTAAGAAATTATTACTGGAGTGTTATTCAAGGATCATTAAGGAATTGAGGATAGTTAATTAATTAACTTAATTATTATTTAAGTGATATTAAACAATAATTAAAGGGAATTGAGGTTAATGAAATAATTGTTTATGTGAAGATAAATAAACGAGTAAAGTTAAGTGAGTCAATTGATATTAAATAAATAATGTGAAGGAATTAAAGGTAATAAAGTGTAAACAAGTGGCAGTTTAATAATATTGGTAATTGGGTGAATATTATTAAGGGCTTAATAATATTAGTAACCAATTAAGGTGGTGTTCAGTACTTGAGTACAGTTGATAATGTAGTGAGGTATTATTAATGTATAATAATACTGATCGGTAATTAAAATATTATCCAAGGAGGATAATATTGTCCTATAAATTATGAGTTAATACATAAGAACTTTTATGCTGTAGAGTCGATTCTTTTGTGAACGACAACTAAGTTCTTATGCGCTTTACTAATTTACAGATAAGCAAATTAGGTCTTTTAGATGCAGTAAATTCGATTTATTGAGCGTTAATGATGGAACGCGGACTTCAGACTAATAGCGTAAGTCAATGCGCATATCAGGCAAGTCTTTCAGTGATATTTGTTATCCTGCAAGTTTTTCAGTGTTATGTATTATATGCATAAACTATTAAATGTGCACTCATGTTATGTGCTAACTGATTGTAAATGTGTCTGTGTACAATCATATGTTGTTAATAGCTGTTATATATAATTAATGCTATGAATCGAATGTGTTATATGAGTTATATAACATGGTAACATTAACATGCATGGTAAGCATGTGTAGATTTTTATAAATGCAACGTATGATAAGCATGATGCATATGTAAATGCCAAGCATGGAGCATAAAGCATAAATTAAATGTAACATACGTGTTATGTGTTAGCTGTTAGACTTGCTGAGCCGTCGTGCTCATTCTTGCTTTAAATTAACATTTTCAGCGAAGTAAATGAAGAAATTCTTGAAGGCGTTGGATATACGGTATGTTGAATAGGAAACTCAGGTTGCTGTAACGGGAAACACTTGTTGCATTGGCTTTACTGATCTGTGGTCATAATCATAGAGTGAGCCTCAACAATCGTAGAGTGAGTCTCAGCCGATCGTAGAGTGCTTGGTCGTAAAGTAACAAATCGTTGAGTAACTTCACGGTGGGATCGTAGAGTGAAATTTCACTGCCCGAGTTTTTTTCTGCGAGTGTAGACTGCCAAGCCAGACGATCGTAGAGTGACTTCACAAGCGACAGTAGCATGTCTTACAACTTGCTGTTTTGATGATCTGGTTGCTGAAGATATATTCATCTTACTCGATTATAAAGAATAACTTATAGAGGTAAAGATTATATATTAAATGATAATGTATATGATCTAGAGTTGTAAAAGGGCAATGCAAAGATTGTGATTTTGGGAATAGAAGATATTTGAAAGTAATTAAGGTGATCAATTAATATATTGAGTTTTAATAGCATTAAATTATATTAAATGTTTTGGTTATTCAGTGAACGTAGTGCGTAACGACCGGGGGTCGCCCGTGGTTAGTAAGGGGATTCCCGGGGCGTCACAACAACTTCTCTCCACCTCCGTTCTCATTTATTTATTTTTCATATTTTTTTGATTTCTTTTTTTCCCTTTTGGACGTTGGGGAGCAGAGAAGTGCCTCTTTTCAGTTCGTAGATTAACAGTAATGGTTTTTGGTAAAACCTCTCTATTATTTATTTTTTTATTCTTTTTTTTTTTTTGCATGTTGGGATTTCATTCAGTCTGTAAATTAGGAATACAGTTTTGTGGCATTCTTTTTATATGAAAATGACCTCTCTACGTCCTTTCGCAATTGTTTGTTTATATTCCCTTAGTTTTGTTTTGTTTTTTCCTTTTGTGGGCTGAGTGACAAAATGTTTTAGGAGATTACTGAAAGCAGTTATTAAACTTTTGAATATATGCAGAAAAAGTCTTCAATATCTATGCTTTTATCCTTGATTATGTTGATTTATGAGTTTAATATTTTAATAATGATAATATGTTTTGCATAGAAGTAATGTGTTTTGCATGGAAATAAATACTTTACATAGAAATATTATTTTGCATAGAAGTTATATGCGAAAATAATATATTGCATGGAAATGTTGCATGGAGATATGTTGAGTTTAAAGGTTGATATTATCATATATGGTGATAATGTGTTTGTGCATGAAGTTACTCAATTGAGCAGGACTGTTTTAAGGAAGGACTTATCATATATGATGAAGGCTGAACACTGGTTTCGTGAAGGTCCATCTTGGTTCAAGCTTTAGAGTGGAGCTATTGGACTAGGTCCACTAGAAATCACCTAGAAAAACATGTAAGGTTTTCTAGGTCAAAAGATTTATTTTCAAGGTAATTTTAAATTGCTGAAAAATCTATTTTACTAAAAGTAAAATGATGAAAATATGGAAAAAAGATAAAATCAAACCAAACATATTTGATTTGGACTATAACAGATTAATATCTCTTTCCAAATTAATTGATGATATCTTTTCTCTAAATAAGATATCAATCTATTTTATTCAAAATTCTTTAAAACAGATTTGGAAATCATATCTCTTCATACCCGTTAATACAAAATCACGCTGCTAAAATTTTGGGCATTCCAAATCGTGATTTGGGTATTCTAATTACTGTTATCTTCTAGCCGTTGGAACTTAATATATATATTCTTATCATGACAAAAAGAAAAAGAGGGAGCCTTAACGCAATATCGATTCTAATACTAAAAGCTTTCAAAAGAGTTATTTCCAGCTATCTTTTTGTGCCTTGATCTTAATATCATTTGGTGAGTTACATTGTAATTATAATTCTTCATAGATAAATTTGTATTCAAGCCTAGTGTGGCTTAGTTGATCCAATAGTGGATATGGTTATACAAAGGAAGCTTTGAAGGTTGCAAAGGTGTAAAGGTTGCAGTGGTGCAAAGGGGGCAGTGGTGTCCAATTCAGATTGAAGTTTCTTTGTTCAATGAGTAATTGTGTTTAAATTGAAAAATTCATAAATAAAAATGTCTCCAATACTAATTGGTATCGGACGTGAAGTAAGCAACTAGATTAGAGATTAGGGGCCGAACCACGTAAAAATCGTGGTGTGATTTTTATTTTGTCATCTTTCTTATTCTGCATTTTATACTTCTACATATTTGGTTTTGTTCCTCACTTAAAGATATACTAATCCAGACACATAAGCAAACAGGGTAACTCATCTAATAGTAATTGAAGAAGAACTTAAGCTAAAGTAGACGCCAAAGTCAACAAGCATAATTGTCTGATTTAAACCCGTAGCAAAAAAACTTAAAAATTTGTCATTGTTGATTACTTCTAGTCTAGACACCTATTCACCCCTTCTAGGTGTGTGTATATATATAGAATTACAAATTACATTATCATTTTTAGGCAATTTTTTGATAGACTTTGGGGCTTTATATTTCATTTGCAAATCTTGTATTAATAGAGTATGTTTTGAATGATAATGTAAATTATACTATGTCCGTCCAGGTTTATTCTAATTGACTTTTTATGGTCAAATTGACTACATTTAGATCAAAAATTGTTCTTAAGTTTATTGGATAAAAACACAAAATTATTTTCACAAAAAAATACATAAACTATACTACCAAAGGCAACTTGTTATATTTCAAAAATTTTATTATATTTTTTCAATTATTAATCTTTAAAATAGACAATTCTACCATAAAAAGTCAATTGGGACAATTAAAGTTGGACAAAGGGAGTAATTACAATTTATGTCGTGTATAGAGAAAATAAGGTTAATACCTTAAAATTACTCATGCTTTTAAGTTCTTGCCTTATTGCATTGCGTTATTTTTAAAGGCACTTTTGGGACAGTTGTAGCATCCTACTTCATTTTTGAATTTGTAATAGTGCGGTTGTCGGAAGTATGCTAAAGTCGCGGGTGTGCGGGGTGTACGAGTGATTGAACGAGTGTGCAAGTTTGATAATGTCATGGTCGTGTACTATAATATCCCAAATATTTCAGATGTGATCTAAAAAGATCTATATAAAGGTTGTCAATTTAAGACCTAAGAATGATTGCTCAAGTATACATTGAGCTATTTAAAAGACTAAAAAAATGACTCGTAGATACGATCGTATACGACTAGAGGTTAAACTTTTAAACCTAATGTATATATTATGTGAATAAATAAAGATTGAATTATGTTTATAATGTGTTATGTGATTTTTTTTATGCGTAGTATTTTTTATTTTGGTTCAAGTAGTTAACCTTAAAACTTATTAAAATCAAGAGGTTAATTTAAGGTTAAAACCTAAACTTTAAAGGTTATAACCTAGCGAAAGAATCAACCGTCTTAAGTCTTTTTTGACTTTTCGCATTTCATGAAATAACATTTATACAGGGTATAAATGCATATTAGCAAATAAATTTTTTTTTCTAAAAAATTAGCGGGAATCACTATTCACGAGAAAAACGCATGTCGTCGTTTTGACTTTTTTCATTTCACAACGTAGCGTTTATACGAGGTATAGATACTAGGGAGTTAATAAAAAATATCTCGTAAAAAAAGCGAAAACACTATTCACACATAAAACGCTTTTTGTTTTTTGTTTTGACTTTTTGATCATTTCTCCATTTTCTGAGAAATCGTCGCGAAAAACACTATTAACGGAAAAACGCGTTTCGTCTTTTCGACTTTTCGCTTTACGGAATAACATTTATACGAAATATAAATAAGTAATATCTATCCAGAAATGTTAAAATCTAAAATTGATTAAAACCTAATTAATTAGTGAAAATAAAACTAAAGAAAGAAAATCTAAGTATTATAGGAAGTGTAATACAAAGATTATAAGAAAATAATACGAGAATTATATGAAAGATTATACGAAGTATAATACGAGTAAAATATGAATATTATACCAAAAAAATGCGTATAAATACTTATGTATTATACTATTTAACTAATTAGTTGAAATCAAACTAGTATATTAATATGCTAATTGAAAAGAAATCAACCAATTATATTCAAGTATGATTAGTTATTAACTGATCAGAGTCAAGTTAGACAAATTCAAGTTAGAGTAACCAAACTAGAGAGAACTAGCACAATTACAGAAAGTAGAACTCAGAATGGACCAATCAGAACCAAGGAAACCAAGCTAGTAATCCATATGAACATTTTTTGACCAATCAGGCGAAAGGATGATGCAGGTACGATGTCACCTTGATGACATCACTAGGAAAGGTGGCTAAGTCCTTTAGGGACTAAAATGCAATTATGCTGGTACTAAAGTGTAATAAGCCAGTCCCCTAATATGCAATTAGCGAAACTTTGTTTTTCTATAAATAGTCATTCCTTCACATTTCTCTCATCTTTTTCAAGCACTTCAAGAGCAAAAATACTTTATAGTTATATTCTAAAAGTTATTGTGAGATAAAATTATATTTCAAGTATCGAAGTACTGCGCATTTTTTGCTAAAGCAAGCACTGCAAGAGGGTTTTCAAAGTAAGTTTAAGTTTACCGGCTTAACTTTAATACACAGCGAGACAAGTCTTCTAACTCTTATGTGTTATGTGAAGTCTTGAAATTATGTTTGTAAGTCTTCTAACTTTTATGTGTTATGTTTACAAGTTATAAACATGATTTATACGCTTTGTGTGACAACATGCTATAAATTATAGAAATGAGAGTTATTTGTGATATTGAATGTGACACCCAAGATTTTTGGAATAATTTTAAATAAAGATTATGACGAATTAAGTAAAGGTTAACGTATAGAACCTAGTGTTGAATGATGGAGGTATTAAGGAATGATTTATGAAATGTGAAGAAAATTTATATGAATTAAGAAAAAAATGATGAATGTGTATAGTATAAATGAGGTGTAATAGAAAGTATGAAATAAGTGAATGAAGTAAGGAGATATGCGACTAAAGAAAGAAAAAATTTCAGAGAATAAGACACTATCTTGATAAGTGAATCAAGAAATGAGTTAAAGTTTTATTAATAATTTTTTTTAGAGAAATATGGAATGTAATACTACAAAGAAATTGGGAATTGAAATAAGAATTGAATATTCTGACAGTTATGACTATTATGGTGTTATCCATGTGAGTTATGGAAATTAATGAGGAAATGTATGATTATTATGTGTTTAATTATGATTCATCAAGATAAAGGTATAGTAAGGTGCTATACATAACATACGTATAATTATTACGGTAATTATGATTCCGATGACGGAATTCTGTTAAGGGGGGAAGAATGTGAGGACCCGAATTTTCGGGATTTCTTTAGCAAGGTTGTTTAAATTAATTATTATTTTTATGTGATTTAAGGTATGTGATGAGATTTAATTGGTAAATTAAATCGGTACAAAGATGGTGATGATTTGTGTGAATTTAAAATAATTGAAAAAGTAAATAAATTGTTGTAAACAATTTATGAAGAATAAGAGAAAATTCTTGTAAAGGTATAATAAATTGTATAATTAAATTGTTGTGAAAGTATAGAAATTGTTATTTAAATAGTGTTATGTGGTAATGTGAAATATATGATTTAGATATGAATATATATATATATATACATTTGTATGTATATAAATGTGCATGTTTAATTGATAATTATAAATCCAATTAATTATGGAAAGAAATGGATTAATAATTAAATTAATTCAAATTTAAATAAAAAGGGAATGAGGGAGTTGGTAAAATTGTAATTATTGATTTTAGATTTTATCAGGAATTGTGGAGGAAGTTTAGAAATTAATTGAGAAGAAATGTAATTATATAAATTATATAATAATAAATTATATAATTTATATAAGGGAATTAAAATGTTGTATGAAGGAAATAATAATTATATAAATTATATAAGAATAATTATATAATTTATATAAGAGAATTAAATTAATTAAGGATGGAAGAAAATTTTATAAATTGTATTTGTGTAAAATGGAAATTATGAAATGAGAAAGTAATTATATAAATTATATAATTTATATAAGAAAAGTTAGTGTAAATTGTAAAGAAATGAAAATAAATGAGAAAAATGAATGTTTTGAGTTATTAAAAATTATGGTTATTTATAATGAAATTATTATGACTTTTATGAAGGATAATATTTCGAAAACGTGAACATGTTAGTGTAACATGTTGTCTAAGTAATAAAGTGAAAAATTATGAAAAATAATTTTTATAAGTTATATGAATTATTTTATTAATTATGGAGGTATAAATTACCTCATATAATTACATGCATGTCATTATGCGTGTACACAATTTGTCAAGAAAAATACCAAAAAAGGTATTAATATTACTCATAAATCATGTTATGATTTTTAGTGAATTAAAATAAATATTTTATGTATATTACATAAAATATTTATTACACGAAATAATTACGTAATGTAGTAAATTATTAATTACGCATGAGTTGTGGCTAATTTTTAAGCATCAAAGGTGGTGGCATGCAAGGCGGTGGAATCATAATTAGTATAAAAAATAATTAAGTGTTGTAATTATATAAAAGAGGGAAAAAGGAACAAAGAAATAAAAAAGAAAAGCAACCAAACAAGACTATTTTCTTTCTCCATCTTCTCTCACCACCATGACCACCGAACTTCACCACCACCGAGAGGGAAGAAATTTTTTGGTGCCATCCATTAGAAGAACAAGCCTTCAAGAAAGATTTTTCAAGCTTGAGAAGGTATAAAAGTAAATTTATTTGAATTAATTATGTATTTATGATGTTAGAATAATTTTGTGAAAAAATAGGAAATAATTAGTGTGACGCCCCCAAATCTGGGCCCACACAGCCCAAACTTGAGTCGTCAAAAGACTACAACAAAATTATTACAACAAAGCACAACATACAACAATACAGTGTATAATAATACACAACTAAGTCTTCACTATTATTGCCACACTATTTTACAAAACGTGAAGACTATGATAACTATTCCTCGGACCCTCACTCCATTCCCCGGCTAGACCCTGTTATGTTTTCATCTCCTGTTGAAAAACAATGGAACAAAAGAAAGGGTGAGCTCAAATAGCCCAGTAAAGAATATCATGACTAAGATAATGACGAATAAATTATCATTAGTCTTCAACAGTTGAGTTCTTGATAGAATACAATAGACTACAAGGTTTATATCAAAAACTGCAGTTAAATTCTTAAACAACGTTCAGATCAATAATAGCAGCGGAATGAGTAATCTATTAGAAGAATAATGCAGACTATAATGTCCACTCGGTTCTCTTTTTAGGAAAAACATCATCAATCTTTTATCATCTGAAATATCATTAGTCAAGATAATACAAATTCACAGTTCCTGATCATAATCATGCAGATCAACAGTTCATCTTTGCACTACGGGCCAAAGACATTCAATATAACACCAACGGTCATGATTATACCAGATTCAGCCTTTGGTCATAATCATACCAAACTACAGTTCATCTTTGCACTACGGGCCAAAGAGAACATTCACCACGTGCCATAAAAGACACCGAACAGATGTATCGCCTTTAACCTATTATATCGCCTTTAACCTATCATCTGTTCAACAAATATATCACATCTGTGCCTCCGACCACAGATATTCACAACAGCTTGATTTTTGGATGATTAGAATGATATAAATGATGAACAGAAGAAATAGGATAACAATAAGTATCGGAAGTTTACTTTGTACAGATTCAAATAATGTCCAAATTGTCAACATGATGTGGAGTGAAATTTAAAAATGATATTCAAGATCCACAGTTCAGAATAACGGTTACAATTCAATAGAAAGGTTCACGTAAATAGGAAGGTTCAGTTGAAATAATGAAGTTCAACTATTATGGAACATATAATATTTTCAGGAATTATAGAAGCAATAGTTCCATAATAAATTTCGATTTAGGAGTATGAAAGAAAATAATATCCCTTACCGTAGCAGGTTTGATTAACAAAAGGTGAAGGAAATTAATACAAAGGGTTATTCACCAACAGGCGGCAATCCGCTCCGTAAGGTTATTCCCACAATTTAATAGAATTTGAGTACAAAGAGTTATTCACCAAACAGGCGGCAATCCGCTCCGTAAGGTTATTCTCAGAGATTAATAATGAATGAATACGAAAGGTTATTCACCAACAGGCGGCAATCCGCTCCGTAAGGTTATTCCCACAATTTAATAGAATTTGAGTACAAAGAGTTATTCACCAAACAGGCGGCAATCCGCTCCGTAAGGTTATTCTCAGAGATTAATAATGAATGAATACGAAAGGTTATTCACCAACAGGCGGCAATCCGCTCCGTAAGGTTATTCCCACAATTTAATACATGGAAATAAAAGGCACGTCTTATGAGTAAGGAAGAAACAATATTATTATCGAGAATCAAATAATGATAATCCCTTACCATAGTATGTTTGAATAATGGAAGATGAAAAAGATGGTATCCCTTACCTCAACACGTGACTGGATATTGATTTAAATGAGGTTGATTAACTTGAACAGTACACGTATACTTATAGATCTTCACAAATACTCAAGATGACTTAAGCACACTTAGAGAGAACTTTCACAAGAAGTATTTAGAGAGAGAAAGAAAGAACAAGTAAGGAAGTTTATGAAAAATCCTTAAGTTAAGGCTTCTATTTATAGCCAAAAATCTTATCATTCCTTTAATCTAAACCATTCATTTAAAAAAATCATCTTTTAATCTACACCATCCATTTCAAATTTTATATTATCTTTAATCTACACCATTCATTTCATATCACCTAATAATCACCTAACTTTATATTATAAACAAATCAATTTAATTATTCAACAATAATTCACACTTTAATCTACACCATTCATTTCATATCACCTAATAATCACCTAACTTTATATTATAAACAAATCAATTCAATTATTCAACAATAATTCACACTTTAATCTACACCATTCATTTCATATCACCTAATAATCACTTAACTTTATATTATAAACAAATAACTTTATCAATTCAATTATTATGACTAATTGTTATAAATACAGTATAGTTAGCTCTTAGATATCAAGTCAATAAATTAATGAAATACAACTGTTTAAATAACATCATAATAGAGATAACAATAATGTAAAAGAAAGCATACGTTACTGTGTAATGACAATTATTGATTCAATAATGTGAATTACCGTGCATATGTTACTGTGACAATTATTAGGTTCAATAATTTTAAAAACAGTGCAGCAACAATTATTGACTCAATGATATAAAATACAGTGTAATGACAATTATTAAATCAATAATGCAAAATACTGTGTAACAACAATTATTGAATTGATAATATAAAATATTATGCAGTGACAATTATCGATGAAATGATGCGTAACAGTTACGGTGTCAATTATCAGACCAATAATATGAGACACTATGCAATACCGTGTGTTACTGTAGAGTACCGTGTGCTACAGAAAATACCAAAAACTACCGTATGCTACTATTCTTTTATCACCGGTATTTTAACAGTTCCGTTGACTATTTTTATTTAAAAAGGTTATTTCTGTCGTTTTCTATATCCGACAAATATTCCGTTGTGGGGTCCACCAATAATTTGTTATTTCGGCGCCGTCGTACGACACGAATATTCCCCGACCAAACGAATATTCCCCGACAAAGCGAATATTGTCCGACAAAATAAAATTTGCACATAACATCCTTAACTTTTAACTTTATCGATTTAACCACTTACTGTTTCAAAAAATATATATATGAAGAAAAATTAAATTTTGTATTTCATAAAATTCGGGGTCTTACAACCTCCCCTCCTTATGAAATTTCGTCCCCGAAATTGACGTACCTGACATATCGAAGAGGTAAGGATACTTAGATTTCATCTCAGATTCTAGCTCCCATGTCATTTCCTTAGTATCTTGGTTCCTCCATAAAACCTTAACTTGAGGTATAACCTTTGAGCGTAGGATCTGCTCCTTCTTATCCAGAATCTTAACAGGTACTTCCTCGTATGTTAAATCCTCTGCTATAACGTCTGGTTCTAACTCAATGACGTGGTTTGGGTCCTTCACATATTTACGTAACATAGATATGTGAAAAACGTTATGGATGCGAGACATACTTGGTGGTAGGGCTAGTCTGTAGGCTACGGTTCCTATTCGATCGAGGATTTCAAATGGGCCAATAAATCGAGGGTTGAGCTTTCCTCTCTTTCCGAATCTCGTAACCCCTTTCCATGGAGAAACACGTAAGAATACATGATCTCCGACGTTGAAACTTTCGTCTCTCCGATGAAGATCAGCATAACTCTTTTGTCGTTCTTGTGCGGTCTGTATTCGTTGTCGGATCATTTGGATCTTTTCGGTCGTCAAGCGTACCAACTCGGGTCCCAACAATTTTGCTTCTCCTACCTCATTCCAACATATTGGAGAGCGACACTTCCTTCCATACAATGCCTCGAATGGAGCCATGCCTATGCTTGCTTGGTAACTGTTGTTGTAAGAAAATTCCACCAACGGCAAGTACTTATCCCAACTTCCTTTGAAGTCTAATACACAAAGTCTCAAAAGATCTTCGAGGGTCTGGATCGTCCTTTCCGATTGTCCGTCCGTTTGAGGATGGTATGCAGAACTAAA
Organism: Hedera helix; assembly: GCA_947179155.2. NCBI lineage: Eukaryota > Viridiplantae > Streptophyta > Magnoliopsida > Apiales > Araliaceae > Hedera > Hedera helix. The sequence goes on along the minus strand of OX359280.1, from coordinate 28,974,184 downwards.
ACGTAGTTCAGTGCCCATAGCTTTTTGTAGACTGATCCAAAAGCGTGAAGTGAATCTAGGATCTCGATCAGAAACTATGGAAACTGGCATGCCATGCAATCTCACGATCTCATTTATGTACATACCGGCAAGACGTTCAAGTGAAAAGTTTTCTCGTATAGGCAAGAAATGAGCAGATTTGGTCAATCTATCTACGATGACCCAAATTGCATATAAGCCTTGAGAAACTTTGGGAAGACCCGTCACGAAGTCCATATTGATGTGTTCCCACTTCCATTCGGGAACTTCAAGTGATTGTAATGGACCTTTAGGAACTTGATGTTCTGCCTTGACACGTTGACAAGTTAGGCACCTTGAGATAAACTCCGCAATCTCTCTTTTCATATTGTTCCACCAAAATGTATGTCGAAGATCTCGATACATCTTGGTACCTCCTGGGTGGATTGCAAACGGCGTGTTGTGTGCCTCCATCATGATTTTATGCTTTAATTCAGGATCGTTAGGAACACAGAGTCGAGAGTTGACTCGAAGTATTCCTTTCTCGTCGATTCTTGCTTCGGGAATGGCACCTTCTTGTACTTTCTTTATCATGTTTATCAGTTCCGGATCGGTAGCATGATCAGCTTTAATTTTATCGATTAAAGTTGGTTCTACTCGCACGTGAGCAATCTTCGAGTGGGTCCCTGGTGTCTTTAGCTCTATCTCCATCTTTTGCAAGTCGTACAAAATACACTTTTGTGTTGTCAGCAGTGCACTTGTACTTGCATAAGATTTTCTGCTCAAAGCGTCAGCTACAACGTTCGCCTTTCCCGGGTGATACTGGATTGTGTGGTCATAATCCTTTAACAGCTCAAGCCAACGTCGTTGTCGCATGTTGAGTTCCTTCTGGGTGAAGAAATACTTGAGACTTTTATGATCCGTATAGATATCCACTTTTTCTCCGTACAAGTAGTGTCTCCAGATCTTCAACGCGAAAACGACTGCTGCCAACTCTAGATCATGAGTAGGATAATTTTTCTCATAATCTTTGAGTTGTCGAGAGGCGTAGGCTATAACCTTTCCATGTTGCATAAGGACACAGCCTAGACCTTTGCCAGAAGCATCGCTGTAGATAACAAATTCTCCTGATCCTGATGGTATGGTCAGAACAGGAGCTGAAACAAGTCTCCTCTTGAGGTCTTTGAAAACTCTTCTCGCATTCCTCGCTCGATATAAGTTTTGTACTAGAATGAATGATACCGATATCTAGTAATTAAACTTTCAACTCTTGGTGTTCTATGGGAGCCATTTGGTATGGGACTTTAAAAATGGGCTTAGTGCCGGGTTCAAGATCGATACAGAATTCAATTTCACGGTTTGGGGTAAGCCAGAAAGTTCCTCAGAAAAAACGTCAGGAAACTCATTAACAATGGGAATATCATTCAAGTTTGACGTGTTTTTGTTCAAATCAGTGACATGAGCTAAAAAGGCTTGACATCCGTTTTTCAATAAACGAATGGCTTTATGGCTAGAAATAACAGTTATAGATTTCAATGGTTTAGTTGCTTGAATTTGCATGACAGGTTACGCATGAAGATTATGAAAACTAATAATCTTATGAAAACAATCAATTTTAGCATGATGGGTAGTCAACCAATCAATTCCTAAAATCACATCAAATTCACGCATCTCCAAAGAAATAAGGTCAACAGGTAATGTGAGGTTGTTGATTTGAACTAGGCAAGATTTATAGATAGTAAATGTAATAGGTATTTCTCCCAATGAGGTTTCAACTGATAAGACAAGATTTAAGTTTTCAATAGTCAAATTTAAACGTTGAGTACATATAGGTGAGATAAAAGAGTGGATAGAGCCAGTATCTAATATGGCATAGACTTCACGAGAATTTATGAATAGCTTACCGGTTATCACCTCATTCGGTTTCTTGACTGTTATCGTCAAATCGAATCCCGAATACTTCATTCGGATCTTCACGTATTTCAACCATGGGAATACCACTGAATAATTTTCTAGCAAACTGTTTCTCGGGTTCATCAACTTCATCAGTAGTAAGGTACCAATGATTTCCATTAAAATAGTATTTTCGATAGACTGCAGTTTCCACGATAGTGACTAACTTAACCTGAATTCCTCTAAATTGTAACGCCCAAAAGTATAGAAACATCATTTTTAAATAATCTTGAAAATCATAGCTGGAACACCATAAATCCCAAAGACTAATATGAAAAGTCCATATATTCTGATCCTTTGTTATAGAGCATAACCATGTGATATCACTCTCCCAATTAGTGAGTAAATTAAAGGCAATAATTTCCGCAAGTTCGTTACTTCCTTTAATTGCTTCTAAGAATGGATCTGGAACGACTGTAGCAGAGCTTTCACCTTCATCCTTACTGGATAGAACACGCATAATTTTTGCCTTAGGCAAATGATTCAACTCTGGGTTTGTAAGAAGATTATTCGTCGCCTCTTGTTTTGCAGCTACATTTGTTTCGGTAATTTCATAGTTAACCTCCTGATTTCCAGATGCCATAATTAACTGTGGTCACAAAATAAATGTTAGTACAAATAAACTGACTCATCTCTTCATGTTCCTACATTCAAATCGACTCATTAGATAATAAAATCTATTTTAGGTAGGACACACTAGTGACTGATTCTATTCGTCTCTCCCCTCCTAGTTCTACCCCAGATCTCCATTAAAGACCATATCCCTAAGCTCTGATGCCAACTGTGACGCCCCCAAATCTGGGCCCACACAGCCCAAACTTGAGTCGTCAAAAGACTACAACAAAATTATTACAACAAAGCACAACGTACAACAATACAGTGTATAATAATACACAACTAAGTCTTCACTATTATTGCCACACTATTTTACAAAACGTGAAGACTATGATAACTATTCCTCGGACCCTCACTCCATTCCCCGGCTAGACCCTGTTATGTTTTCATCTCCTGTTGAAAAACAATGGAACAAAAGAAAGGGTGAGCTCAAATAGCCCAGTAAAGAATATTATGACTAAGATAATGACGAATAAATTATCATTAGTCTTCAACAGTTGAGTTCTTGATAGAATACAATAGACTACAAGGTTTATATCAAAAACTGCAGTTAAATTCTTAAACAACGTTCAGATCAATAATAGCAGCGGAATGAGTAATCTATTAGAAGAATAATGCAGACTATAATGTCCACTCGGTTCTCTTTTTAGGAAAAACATCATCAATCTTTTATCATCTGAAATATCATTAGTCAAGATAATACAAATTCACAGTTTCTGATCATAATCATGCAGATCAACAGTTCATCTTTGCACTACGGGCCAAAGACATTCAATATAACACCAACGGTCATGATTATACCAGATTCAGCCTTTGGTCATAATCATACCAAACTACAGTTCATCTTTGCACTACGGGCCAAAGAGAACATTCACCACGTGCCATAAAAGACACCGAACAGATGTATCGCCTTTAACCTATTATATCGCCTTTAACCTATCATCTGTTCAACAAATATATCACATCTGTGCCTCCGACCACAGATATTCACAACAGCTTGATTTTTGGATGATTAGAATGATATAAATGATGAACAGAAGAAATAGGATAACAATAAGTATCGGAAGTTTACTTTGTACAGATTCAAATAATGTCCAAATTGTCAACATGATGTGGAGTGAAATTTAAAAATGATATTCAAGATCCACAGTTCAGAATAACGGTTACAATTCAATAGAAAGGTTCACGTAAATAGGAAGGTTCAGTTGAAATAATGAAGTTCAACTATTATGGAACATATAATATTTTCAGGAATTATAGAAGCAATAGTTCCATAATAAATTTCGATTTAGGAGTATGAAAGAAAATAATATCCCTTACCGTAGCAGGTTTGATTAACAAAAGGTGAAGGAAATTAATACAAAGGGTTATTCACCAACAGGCGGCAATCCGCTCCGTAAGGTTATTCCCACAATTTAATAGAATTTGAGTACAAAGAGTTATTCACCAAACAGGCGGCAATCCGCTCCGTAAGGTTATTCTCAGAGATTAATAATGAATGAATACGAAAGGTTATTCACCAACAGGCGGCAATCCGCTCCGTAAGGTTATTCCCACAATTTAATACATGGAAATAAAAGGCACGTCTTATGAGTAAGGAAGAAACAATATTATTATCGAGAATCAAATAATGATAATCCCTTACCATAGTATGTTTGAATAATGGAAGATGAAAAAGATGGTATCCCTTACCTCAACACGTGACTGGATATTGATTTAAATGAGGTTGATTAACTTGAACAGTACACGTATACTTATAGATCTTCACAAATACTCAAGATGACTTAAGCACACTTAGAGAGAACTTTCACAAGAAGTATTTAGAGAGAGAAAGAAAGAACAAGTAAGGAAGTTTATGAAAAATCCTTAAGTTAAGGCTTCTATTTATAGCCAAAAATCTTATCATTCCTTTAATCTAAACCATTCATTTAAAAAAATCATCTTTTAATCTACACCATCCATTTCAAATTTTATATTATCTTTAATCTACACCATTCATTTCATATCACCTAATAATCACCTAACTTTATATTATAAACAAATCAATTTAATTATTCAACAATAATTCACACTTTAATCTACACCATTCATTTCATATCACCTAATAATCACCTAACTTTATATTATAAACAAATCAATTCAATTATTCAACAATAATTCACACTTTAATCTACACCATTCATTTCATATCACCTAATAATCACCTAACTTTATATTATAAACAAATAACTTTATCAATTCAATTATTATGACTAATTGTTATAAATACAGTATAGTTAGCTCTTAGATATCAAGTCAATAAATTAATGAAATACAACTGTTTAAATAACATCATAATAGAGATAACAATAATGTAAAAGAAAGCATACGTTACTGTGTAATGACAATTATTGATTCAATAATGTGAATTACCGTGCATATGTTACTGTGACAATTATTAGGTTCAATAATTTTAAAAACAGTGCAGCAACAATTATTGACTCAATGATATAAAATACAGTGTAATGACAATTATTAAATCAATAATGCAAAATACTGTGTAACAACAATTATTGAATTGATAATATAAAATATTATGCAGTGACAATTATCGATGAAATGATGCGTAACAGTTACGGTGTCAATTATCAGACCAATAATATGAGACACTATGCAATACCGTGTGTTACTGTAGAGTACCGTGTGCTACAGAAAATACCAAAAACTACCGTATGCTACTATTCTTTTATCACCGGTATTTTAACAGTTCCGTTGACTATTTTTATTTAAAAAGGTTATTTCTGTCGTTTTCTATATCCGACAAATATTCCGTTGTGGGGTCCACCAATAATTTGTTATTTCGGCGCCGTCGTACGACACGAATATTCCCCGACCAAACGAATATTCCCCGACAAAGCGAATATTGTCCGACAAAATAAAATTTGCACATAACATCCTTAACTTTTAACTTTATCGATTTAACCACTTACTGTTTCAAAAAATATATATATGAAGAAAAATTAAATTTTGTATTTCATAAAATTCGGGGTCTTACAATTAGTATAATTATTTCAAATAATTTTTGGATGTATATTTGTAAATTACATGATTTTTAGAGAAATTATGTTGTGAAAATTGTGAAGAAATTTTGGTATTTTTGATTTAAGTTGGTTACTGTTTCGGAAAGCAGAAGAGGAAAAGTTTCAGGGCTGTCGCGCAATGCGCGGCAACAATTTTTTTTCTGGCGCGGGGGTATAAACGGCGTCGTTTTGGGGGCGACTGGGGGAGAGCCGCGCAATGCGCGGCGACGAATATAGCAGGCCAAACGACGTCGTTCGTAAGGGCGGAAGAAGAAGGCCCCGCGCCATACGCGACCGCGATTTTTGGGCAAAATTACGATTTTGCCCCTGGTCTTTTCCGTTAATGACCAGCGTGTCCCCAAGGCCGCAGAAATTACGGAAATGTCCCTTGACTTTCTGAAAAATTCCGGTTGAGTCCCTAAGGCGCGGAATTTACTAAAATACCCTCAGAATTAGTTTTTAATTAAATAAATGTTTAAAAATTGTTTAAAATTTTTAGAAAATTATAGAAAAATACTAAAAATATAGAATTGATGCTTGAGCATTAATTTTAATATTTTTGTAAAAATATTAAGTATTGGGGATTAATATTTAAATATTTTAAATAATAATCTATTAAGTTTAAAAGTTAAAAAATGATTAAATGAGCATCCGGACAACCAAATATGCTAAAATTTATCCAATAGGCCGGGTTGTCCGTAGTGAATGTATTTGATACTAAGTTAAATTAATATTTTAAGGAACGATGTTAATGTAATTAACCATATTAATTAATAATTAACCCGGTACCCTAAAATAAATTGTCGGGTAGGGTTAATTACATTAAAAATGATATTAATTTATTAAATTAATATCATGAGATGATAAATAATTATTATTTGATTATTTTATGATCATAGGTTGTACGAGAAACATTATAGAATGGGTAATCATTAGTTCCTCAATACATCTTCAGTCCTTTAATGTTAAATATTGTCTGTTATGATATGTTAATACTTGTTATGTGTTATGTGATATGTGGATAATATGACAACTATTTGTATTTTGTGCAATGATGTGAGATATATTGTTATAGTAGAAGCACAAGCACATGATGTATGACACACACCGAGCATGTTAAGGTATGTGCTACGTGAAGCATGAAATATGTTAACTGTTGAACTTGCAGAGCCGTTGTGCTCATTACTTGCTTAATATACATTTTTGCAGGAAATAAATAAATTTCAAGAATATCAGATTATGTAGAGACGGATTATCATAGAAGGTGGTGAATGTTATTATTATATTTCTATATTATAATGCAATGTGAATAATTTGTCAAGGTTACATTGATGTTTTGTATGTGCCAATAAATTGGATTCAGATAGGACGAGCAAAGTTAAATTATGAACTGTAATTCTACAAGATAAATGCTATGACAGAGATTATTATATATCTAATCAAAAAATTTGAATCAAGGAATAGTTGTACGGATATGAAATGATATTAAATTTGGAATGATGAGATTTAAGATATTGGTAACAGGAAGAAAATGTAAATGTTGCGATCCAGGGACTAGGATCAAGATGATAAGTTTTAAATATTTACATATTTTAATACAATGATTGCATTGAAAGAGAAAAGAAAAAAAATTATACCGAAAATTTGGTAATTGTTGATTTATAATATCAATTAAGGGATCAATTAAGGTAATTAAAGATTTATTAACAGACCGAAATTTGGACGTAAGGAAAATAATGTTTAATAAATGTGAAATTTGAAGTAATAAAGTTGGTCGAATTTCGGGGTCGTTACATTGAATTGAGATATATTTTAAGTAAAAACATGTTAAAGTTTATATGAAAGCGTAAACTGTGTATGTGTTATTTGTTAGACTTACTGAGTCGTTGTGCTAATTCTTATGAATAAAACTTTATTTGCAGTTAAGGAGAATGATAAAAAGATCATGTAAGTAAAGAATAAGGCGTAGACTAGATTATTTACTTGTCTTTTATTTGTAGTCATAAAGACTTTTGTAATATAAACAAGCAGACATGTAACCGAATATTATTCAATGATATTATCATATTATTGTTAAAGAGTGTTATGTCTTTAAATTTGATATAACTTAGAATTGTTAAAACATTAAAACAATGTTGATAAAGAACTATGTATTTGAATAAGAATATTGAATAACATTATGAGAGTTGTAAGAACAGAGATTTAGCACCAATAAAAAAACCAAATTCATCGCAAGGTTCCTACGTTCTAAGTATAAGTGTGTTATTAACATTGTGAATTTCAGATAAATAGAAAAAATCGATATGAAGAGATATCACTATAAAGATATATATCTAAGTGAGGGTATTGAATAATATGGGGAGCTCTGTAAGAAAAAGAATCTTGCCACGGATAAAGATACAAATATTTATCGCAAGATTCTTCTGTTCCAAGAACAATTCTATTACTAATGTTGTGAACCTTGGATATATAGAAGCACAAAATGTCTAAATCTTAAGGTTAAAAATTGACCGGTATATATACGGTGTTATCCATATATACGGATGAACTACAAGTTGATACTTGTAGAAAGGATGAGATCGAGATCAAGTTAAGATATAGGGATTAAGAAAAAAAATTGTATGAATTGTTTGTAATAGACTTGTACAACCAATATAATTACGGGATTATTGGTTCAGTTAGTAGAATGTATGGAGTTTAACGCACAAAGTCCGATGTAGCGAGTACAGAGATTTTGGGGAGTTACATGTACACATGTGAATGGCGTATGTGCTGGTGTGTAAGCATACAATTGTTGAGAGTGTGGGTATACGAGTATTCGAGTGCGGGCATGTGCAAATTTGTGTTTGCGAGTGCGCGTGTGCGGGTGTGCAGATGTGCAATTAAGTGATTGAACGTGTGCGAGAGAGCTAGTTTATGAGTGTGATAGTGTAGTGTGTGTGCATGTGCGCGAGTGAGAGTGTTTTTGCGCATACATACGAGTATGCGGGTGTGCGAATGAGTTACTAAGTATTAGTGCGAGAGAACGAGTTTAAGAGTTTGCAAGAGAGCAACACAAATAAATATTAATGAAAAATAACGAAGAAGCTTCAATGTAAATTATAATCTCAATAGTATATGTGATTTTTGAAAAGTTAACTTTGTTGCTGGAGTTTGCCTAAGAAATAAGGTTGAAGGATCTCTTTGTTCATGTCAAGTATCCATAATACAGTACAGAGTGGTGCTTCTTTCAGTTTGTGGGTAATAATAAAGGTTTGTGGCATTCCTTTTATATACAGAATAACCTCTTTCCCCCTCCTTTCTTAGTTATATATATTTCATATTTTATTGACTTTGTTTTTTTTCGTTTTGCAGGTTAGGAGCAAAAAAGTGCTTCTTTTTTATTTTCAGTTTATGGATGGTTTTTGGCCAAAACTCTCTCTGTTATTTATTTTCTTATTCCATTTTTTTTATTTTTTGCAAGTTTGGAAGTAAAGGAGAGCTTCATTCAATTTGTAAATTAGGAATAAATGTTTGTCGTATGCTTTTTATATGAAAAATAACCTCTCTCTACATCCTTTCTCAGTTGTTCGTTTATATTCACTTAGTTTTGTTTCTTTTTTTTTTCTTTTGCCTGTGCAGTGACAAAAAATATTTTAGGAGTTTGCTGGAAGCAGTTATTAAGCTTCTGGACCTATGCAGAAAAAGTTTTCAATATCTGTAAGTTCTCTCTGTGCTTTTATCCTTGATTACATTCGCTTTTTTAGGCAATTTTTTTAACTTTGGGGCTTTCTATTTCATTTGCAAATTTTGTACATAGATTATGCTTTGAAGGATAACATAAATTATATTCCCTCCGTCTTGTTTTATTTATCATAATTGACTTTTTATGGTCAAATTGACTATATTTAGAATCAAAATTTGTTCTTAAGTTTATTGGATATAAACACAAAATTATTTTCATAAGAAAGTACATCGAATATATTTCCAATGTCAACTTATTTCATTTCAAAATTTCTAATATATTTGTTTAATTATTAAACTTAAAATTGGTTAATTTGACTATAAAAGTCAATTAGGATGAGTAATTACAATTTATGTCGTGTGCAGAAAAAAGAAGATTGATATCTTTAAACTGCTCATGTGCTTCTAACTATGCTTCTAAGGTTGATAGCGTTGTGGTCATGTGTGCATGTGAATGGCGTATGGGTTGGAATGTAAGTATACGATTGCCGCGAGTATGGGTGTAAGAGTGTGCAAGTGTGGGTGCGTGCGAGTTCGCGTTTGCGAGTGTGCGTGTGCGAGTGAGTGATTGAACGTGTGCAGGAGAGCTAGTTGGCGAGTGTGATAGTGTAGTGTGTGTGCATGCATGTGAGTGGGTGTGACGCCCCCAAATCTTGGCCCACACAGCCCAAACTTGAGTTGTCAAAAGACTACAACAAAATTATTACAAGGTAGTACAACGTTTAACAATACAGTATATAGTAATACACAACTAAGTCTTTACTATTATTGCCACACTATTTTACAACACGTGAAGACTACGATAGCTATCCCTCGGACTCTCACTCCATCCCCCGGTTAGACCTAGTTACGTTCTCATCTCCTATTGAAAAAAAATGGAACAAAAAGAAAGGGTGAGCTCAAATAGCCCAGTAAGAAATATCATGACTAAGATAATGACGAATAAATTATCATTAGCCTTCAACAGTTGAGTCCTTGATAGAATACAATAGACTACAAGGTTTATATCAAAAACTGCAGTTAAATTCTTGAACAACGTTAAGATCAATAATAGCAGCGGAATGAGTAATCTATTAGAAGAATAATGCAGACTATAATGTCCACTCGCTTCTCTTTTTCAGAAAAATATCATCAACTTTTATCATCTGAAATACCATTAGTCATGATAATACAAATTCACAGTTCCTGGTCATAATCATGCAAATCAACAGTTCATCTTTGCACTACGGGCCAAAGATATTCAATATAACACCAACGATCATGATTATACCAGTATTCAACCTTTGGTCATAATCATATCAAACAACAGTTCATCTTTGCACTACGGGCCAAAGAGAACTTTCACCACGTGTTATAAAAGACACCGAACAGATGTATCGCCTTTAACCTATTATATCGCCTTTAACCTATCATATGTTTAACAATTATATCGTATATGTGTCACCGACCACAGATATTCATATCAGCTTGATTCTTGATGATTAATACAAATAACAGTGATACAAATGATGAATAGAAGAAACAGGATAAACAATAAGTATCGAAAGTTTACTTTGTGCAGATTCAAATAATGTCCAAATTGTCAACATGATATGGAGTGAAATTCAAAAATGATATTCAAGATCCACATTTTAGGATAACGGTTACAGTTCAATAAAAATGTTTAGAAAAATAGGAAAGTTCAATTGAAATGATATTAGATGAAACACAAACTATTAAGGAATATATAATCATTTCAAGAAACTTTACCAAATAGTACTTACCATAGTAAGTTAAGAGTATAAAAGAAATAATATCCCTTACTATAGTAAGATAAAAAAGATGGTATCCCTTATGAGTATAAAGGAAAATAATATCACTTACGAATATGAAAGAAAATGATATTACAAACGAATATGAAATAAAAGTGTCATGTGATAATTCGTATAGACCAATTATTTCCACAAGAGACAAATAAGAAATAAATACAAAGGGTTATTCACCAATAGGCGGTAATCCACGCAGTAAGGTTATTCCCACAATTTAATAAAATTTGAATACGAAGAGTTATTCACCAAACAGGCGGTAATCCGCGCAGTAAGGTTATTCTTAGAGATTAATAAGGAATGAATACAAAAGGTTATTCACCAACATGCGGTAATCCGCACCGTAAGGTTATTCCCACAATTTAATACATGGAAATAAATGACACATATTATGAGTAAGAAAGAAACGATACTATTTTCGAGAATTAAAGAATGATAATCCTTTACCGTAGTAAGTTTAAGAGTATGAAAGAAAATGACATCCCTTACCGTAGTAAGTTTAAGGGTATGAAAGAAAATGACATCTCTTACAAGTAAGAAAATAATACCATTTATGATGATGACAAGAATGATACCCCTTACCTTAACATGTGATTGGATATTGATTTAAATGAGATTGATCAACCTATATATTTATAATATAATTAGTAATTACCACATATAAATTTCAAAGCGTATGATAACTCGTATAATATGAACTATCAAAATTATATATATTTAACATAATTTTTGTAGTATAATATAACAACTTTAAAATAGTTTTTAAAATAATATTCTAAAATAAATCTTCCAAAGAAAGTTTTTAAAAATGAATCTTCTTAAAGAAGAGTATTTTAAAGGAAGATTTGTGAATACCGTGAAAAATAAAAATTTATGAACTTACTACTCTTTAATAAAAGACTTACTTGAAAAATTCATACACTCTTTTTGGCTTTCAAACACTCAAGATAACCTTACTATCCTCAGAGAAAACTCATAAAATACATATAGAATTTTTTTATGTTTTAGGCGTGATTTTTCTATTAAGCTGAGCAAGCTATTTATAGGAGAAAAGAAGTCACTGTGCAGTGGTAGGTGGCTGACGTGCTGCACGCCAGCCTTATTTTTCAAAAGTGGCAGCGCAGTTGGCTGCCACCAACTCCTCCAGCAACCAAATTCATTTTACACATTTCATGTGGGCCCCACAGTGGGTCCACGTACTATTCACGTTACTATTCATATAAAATAATACTTAATTAATTTTTTTTAATTATTTTTTTTTATTTTTCTTCCTGTGGGTCCTGAATATAAAATAAAATAATGCTACAACAATAATTCAACAATAATGTAATAAACACGTTACAAATCATTATCAATTTAATAATATAAATTACTGTGTATTTGCTACTGTGACAATTATTTGGTTCAATAATTTTAAAATACAGTGCACCAATAATTATTGACTCAATGATATGAAATACAGTGTTATGACAATTATTGAATCAATAATGCAAAATACTGTGTAACAACAATTATTGATGAATATTGTGCAATAAACCACGTTATCAGATCAGTAATATGAGACACTGTACAATACCGTGTGCTACTGTAGAATACTGTGTGCTACAGTAAAATATCATAAATTACCGTATGCTACTATTCTTTTATCATCGGTATTTTAACAGTTTAACACCGTTGACTATTTTTATTTAAAAAATGTTACTTCTGTCGTTTTCGATATCCGACAAATATTCCGTTGTGGGGTCCACTAATGATTAGTTATTTCGGCGCCGTTGTACGACCGAATATTCCCCGACAAAACGAATATTATCCGACATAATAAAATTTGCACATAACATCTTTAACTTTTAACTTTATCAATTTAACCACTTACTATTTCAAGAAAAATATATATAAAAAAAAATTAAATTTTGTATTTCTTCAGGGTCTTACACTGGGAGTGCTTTCGCATGCACATACGAGTATGCGGGTGTGCAAGTGAGTTACTGAGTGAGAGTGCCAGAGAAAGAGTTTAGGAGTTTGCGAGAGAATTAGAAAAATGAATATAATAAATGGAAAATGATGAAGAAGAAAATTAAAAGTTCAATCGTATATGTGATTGTTGTGCAGTTAATTTTGCTTCTGGAGTTTGCCGAAGAAACAGAGCTGAAGGACCTCCCTGTTCATGTCAAATATCCATAATTATTGTACAGAGCCGTGCTTTCAGTTTGTGGGTAGCAATTAAGGTTTGCGGTATTCCTTTTATACATAGAATAACCTCTCTCAATTATTTATTTATCATATTCTCTTGATTTTGTTTTTGATTTTTGATTTTGCTTTTGTTTTTTCCTTTATATAGATTGGGGAGCAGAGGAGTGTTTCTTTTCAATTTGTGGATTGACAATAATTATTTTTGGTAAAAACCTCTCTCTGTTATTTACTTTTCTTATTCCCTTATTTTTTGTTTTATTTTGTTTTTAGCAGCTGGAAAGCAAAGGAATGCTTCTTTCAGTTTGTAGATCGGGAATAAAGGTTTGTGGTATTCTTTTTTATGAAAAATAACCTCTCTCTATTGTTTGTTTATATTTCCTTAGTTTTGTTTTGTTTGTTTTCCTTTTGTGGGTTGAGTGAAAGAAAAATATTTCAGGAGATTGCTGGAAAGAAGCAGTTATAAATATTCCTAACCTATGTAGAAAGAGTCTTCAATATGTGCAAGTTCTCTCTATGCTTTTATCCTCGATTCAATAGGCAATTTTATGATAAACTTCGGGGCTTTGTATTTCATTCGCAAATCTTGAACCCAAGAGTATGTTTCAAAGATAACACATAGTACTCATCGTCTATCTTTATTTATCTTAATTGACTTTTTATTATCAAATTGACTATACTTATAATCAAAATTTATTCTTATGTATATTGAATATAATACCAAAGTCAACTTATTTCCTTTCAAAACTTTTAATACATTTGTTTAATTATTAATCTTAAATTTGGTCAATTTAATTATAAAAACTCAATTCGGACAATAAAGTTGGACAGGGGAGTATAATTTATGTTATCTTTCAAAACATAATCTGTGTACAAGATTTGCAAATGAGATAGAAAGCCCCAAAGTCTGTCAAAAAGTTGTCTACAAAAAGAATTTAATCAAAAGGATAGAAGCACAGAGAGAACTTACAAATACTGAAAACTCTTTGTGCATAGATTATGAAGCTTAATAACTTGAGCTCTGAGTTTTTAAACAAAACACTGATTTAACAGTTTGTGAAAAGGTAAGTTAGATTCAAAAACCAAAACCAGGACCAGGAGAAGGAACTAAAAGGTTGCGGAATCAATTAGGAAAAGGGCTAAAAAGTAACAGCATTAGTAAACACAAGTGTATCTAGTTTGTTTTATGCTTTCCCCCCACCAATATTGGAATTAACTGAACCTTGTAGCTAGACCTTATTTAATTTGAATTTCTGCATTTACTTGGGAGGTTTTTCATGGTGAGGTTTATCGAAACTTTCAATCCAATTGAGATATTTTTGTATTATCTCAATTTATTGCGATGCCTCTAGATTTAGGGAATAAAACTTGTAAGATGAAAACCCATTATTATTTGTATAGTAGAGATTCAGAGTATGACCCGTAATTTTTTTTTTAATGACTTTCCACCTTAAATATGGTGTATTGATTTATGGATGTGGTTCTTTGCTTAATTTATTATATAAACTCACCACCTTCGATTTATTAGTCATTATCGTTAATTGGATTGCGTAATGTTAATTTTCTTATGATTGATGTTGTTTTAAGATCACCTTTCCGAACAATGTGAAACCACAATATCCCTGAAACTTTTGGACTTATATATTATGCATTACCAAGAAATAACAATTTATAATGCCAAAAACCAACAATCTTACTTTTATTATGTGTTACTATTTTGTTCAAGTAATAAGGAATTGGAAGAGTTCAATTTTATGCTAAAGAATTGTAAGAAACACACATACTATCTAGAAAAGCTTAGATTGACACACTATTAAGAATTTCCTTGCCGGTGAGTCCACCTTTGCTGGTGGGATAGAGCAAGGTGTATGGCATCTTAACTGGTCCAACCCTGTTCTTAAGTTTGGGATCATTGTTCATCTCAGTTATTTGTTCCTCAATTTCTTCCAGCTTTTTTCCAAATTTCTCAAAGGCATTAAGTGGTTCAGTATCCTTGGTCCATTCATGAGTGTCTCTTTGCCCGAGGTAAACTTCATTTGAAGAATGCCTTGACAAAATCTCTATAAGAGAAATGCCAAGCCAGGTCTGGAGTTGGGTTGTTATCGTTTTCATGTAAACTTTTTCAGGGTCTGCCTTGAGCTCATCATACTCGGGAGTGCCTGGCTCAGGCATGTACCTACGGCTTAGGGTAGGCTGGTTTGGTAGGTACCCTGTCCGAAATTGACTGCAGCATGTAGAGCAGACCCTATCCATATGATTATAGTGCATGAATCTATTAGCTCTTTGTGAGTTTGCATTTTTAGGCCACCAAGGTTCATTTTTCTTGTCACCATGCCCCTCTTCTCGGAGTTCCTTCCACCACAGTTGAAGTTCATTATCATTTTGTACCATTTCATCAGTCTTATAATAGAAGTTGCAATATTCCTCAACCCTTGTTTTGATCGCTGACTATATCTCAAGTCCTCAACTGCCATTCCTCTGAATTAACAAAAGGATCAATGAGGTTTTATATCAGCAAAATCACTACTTTGAAAGACTTTTTGTTACCCCACTTGGTTCTTTTACAAAATTTAGATCCTAAAATTTTCATAATAGTGTAGAATTTGTGGTTTACCTTTTAACGAGGTCTGCAAGGAGTGCTTGTTCAGGAAAATTCTAATTTTTATAAACTACATATGACATTTCATATTGTCCAGGAAAGACTGTCCTCTCCAGAATTCCACCACCATTGATCAGAATTTGTCGACCAAAGTCATTTATAGTCATTGTATCACGGAAGTGAAGTTGGAGAAGCTTATAGATTGGATGAAGCACACTTAAGCTTTGCTTCTGCAATCTTGTAGATCTAGTAACACAAGTCCCTCGACAAATTCTATGGACTTACAGATCTCGACCAAACTTACACAACCTTTGAGGATCATTCTCTCAAGATTTGGGGCCCCTGAAAAGTCTGAGGTTCTGGCAAGCTGTTGAGAGTGGCTGAGATTGATGATCTTCAGTGATGGAAGGAACTTTAAATTAGAAGAAAAAATTAAAGTTAGATATGTTATTTCCTTTTTCTAGCTGGAAACAGGAGCAATAATCATACACAAATTTATTAGTCTCTGAACTTTCCTAGAGAAAACAGAAGGAAAAAAGAAGAAGAAGGCATACCTAAGGTCCCTTCCAAAGGTTTTTCAAGCTGCTTTATTGTATGTCAAGAGAAACAAGGGTCTCCATAGATAAATCACTGGGTATAGATTCTAAATGGAACCCATGCCAACACAACCATCGTAATCTATTTGGAAATTGTTTGTAGCTCCCACTGAGTTTTACATAATTAAGCTGCAATAGTTTAAGTTTATTCATCCATGCAAATGCATCACTTTCTATGTATTTCATTTGCTTCTCGTATCGTATTTTCAATGAAAGCTAACTTTTCTATGACTTGAATTGTCAATAATATCTGGTTGCTCAAGTCTTAGAGAGTTTCCAACTGACCTGAGGAATATGGCATCGCTCAAAGTGTTTTGGGCTGATGGAATCGAGATAAATGCAGTACTTGCTCAGAGTAGAGAGGTTCAACACTGGCCTTCGTTACCTCAGTCTCTAGTGGAACTAAGTCTAAGTGGTTGCAATCTGTCTGACGATTCTTCCCGCGGGGACTTCAGTAGCTTACCCTATTTGGAATATTTAGATTTATGCAAAAATTTAATTGGAAGCCTTCCGGATTGTGTCAGAACTCTTAGCAGGATTAAGTCACTTGTTTTATGTAATTGTCCAATGCTGCAGTCAGTTCTAGGTGTGCCTAGAACAGTAACTACTATGCATATGGAAGACGATGATTCTTTAAGGAGAGAGTTTGTTATACTTGCAATCAAGGTTACGAGGACATGCAGACATGTTTGATAATATCAGGGTACTCTGCCTCTTTCACAAGCACACACTCACACACACACACACACACAACACAAACAGAAACACACAGTGAACTATCAGAATTAACATTCAATTTGCGTAGCACAGGTAATATATGAATTTGGCATTTTCAGCACAACTTTACATGTATCAGAGATTCCATTGGAACATCGTATTACTTTGGGTACAAATATGGCCAGGGGTTTCCCGAGATAGACATTAACAGAGGTGCGTGTCTTAGATGTATTATAACATTTAATACATCTACTCCGATAGCTCTTTTCCGTTCGACAAATTTGTTAGTCGCGTCAAATTCAATCTTCTTGAGCAGAATACCTTCAGGCGTATATATCCGACCGAAAACATTGTTATTTCAGTCTCGTTTAGATGGTTAATTGCTGTCGCAATATGTGGTTTTCCATTAGTAGATGATACTTGCGTCTGAACTTCAGGCTGCCTGCTCTATATTCGCATTTGTTTTTAAATACTTGTATATTTGTGCAGCGTAGTGGAAATTAGATAATAAGTCCTCAAGGGTTCTCTAAGATAGTGTGCACAGGATGCAACTGGCATCTTAATTCCGTCCCATGTCATAAGCTTGTCCATAGTGAGCATTCTTCCTCTCTAATAGCAACTATTGGAAAATCCCATGTTTGGGAATATCAAAGCAGACTTTTACCCAACTTAGACGGAATATGAAGGAGTGCGTGCTTGAGAAGTGGAAGGAACTGCCTGACAATATTTTTCGAATCATAAACCAGTGGAAGGAAGGTTCATGCAACCTAGTGGTGGCTCAAGAGAATTTAGGGTCTAAAGTAATATTTTTAAATAAGGCATTCTATGTTTGGTATATCCTCCGTTGACTTTTATGGAAAGCCTATAAATTACATAAAAATTAATATTAATCTCAATGTTTATTTTTTTGAAAATCTAAATATATTTATTTAATTGTTAATTTTAAAAATGGTCAATTTGACTATAAAAGTCAATGGAATACTTTTATTTTGGAATGGAGGGAGTATTAATATTTTTTATTTAAATGAGACTTTTTTTATACTGTTAATTTTTTTTTAGGTATTTAATATTTAGATTGGACTATGAGCCCTAAATGATTGATTGGACTTATATTTTTACAATTTTTTTTTTTACATGAGTTATTTATAGTGTTTAAAAATTTGGGGCCCTCCTTTTAAATGGGGCGTAAAGTCCAAGTTTTTTTGTTTAGGCTATAGGGCCGGCCCTAATGCAACCTCTGCGATATTAGGAGTGGTGCTGCCGAATGGTGGGAGAAGACTGAAGATGATGAAAGCTCTTGGCAGTAAGTTTAGACGACCAAAATTTTTAAGTGCATTTAAAAGTTTAAATACACCAAATGCTCTGTAACCAAACATAATTTTGTAATTTCTATATTTTAAGGGAGAATCCGGACAAATATTCTTCATTTTTTAACAATGGTTTAGCTTCTAGATGGAGGAAAGAGAATGTGAAGGAGGAGTATGTGCTCGAGAAGTGGAAGGAACTGCCTGACAATATTTTTCGAATCATAAACCAGTGGAAAAAAGCTACATGATATTAGGAGTGGTGCTGATAATGCTGCTGCTGCCGAATGGTGGGAGAAGAGTGAAGATGATGAAAGCTCCTGGCAGTAATTTTATGATGCTAAGCATGTATTTGAGGGTAATTCCAGATTAAACTCTCGCAATCTTATTCAAACGCGGATGTTAATAGTTAACTTAAGCTTGTCAGGCTTGTTTTGAGAAAGGTTTGGCTTCCTATTTTTCTGATTTGGTATGGTCTTTTGTTCCTCAATTAATGGGCAATGCTTAAATGCTTTGATGTTCATGAAATGGTAAACTGGTAGTACTTAAAAATTATATATTTATATATATCCCCCGTGAGTACCAAGTATTTAAGATATAATTGTTTTAGGGACTTTAACCACTGGGCTTTGTCTCCTTCAATGTACAACACAAACTGACAAAAGAATGATAGCCTATTGAATTACAATTCCCAAACAAATGTAATGTACTGCAAAGTGAATTCCAATATCAGATGAAACGATTTTCAAATTAAGAGCACGGGGTAGAGTAGGGCGTGCAGATTTTGTGGGGATCAGACGTAATGGGGTGGGCTGCTTCTGCTATTGACTGTTGTTAACTGGATAATAAATTCAGTTATTCAGAATAGTAAATTCGGTTATTCGGTAATTCGATTATCTCATATTTCGGATAGCTATTCGGATAGTAAAAATGGACAAATTTTAGTTTTCGATTTTACCCGAATACTCACCCCTAAGTCACTAATTGCAAAAAAATAAAACTCCAAAGACAACAAAAATAGTATGGACTGTTAATTAGGTCATATCCTTGTGATTAAGATTGATGTATTGTAATTTTTAAGTCTTAAATTCGATTTTCACTTATATAGGTTTATTTATTCTATTATGAGAATAATCTATTAGGCTTATTTATAAGTTTATTTCTTCATCTTTTAATTTATTTCTTCTTCTTCTTAGTGAAGTTTGAAAAATAGGGCTTTCAAAAAAAAAAAAAGGTAGTATGAACTTGTAAATAATTTATCATTAGAAATGAATAAAAGACAAACAAAAGTATTTGTTGATTTTTAAATACTAGCCCTTTAACCTATGCATTTATATACTGTTCTATAACCTATGCAAGGGTGGGTTCTGTAAAATTAATATAATTTTACTTTTTATATTATATTCAATATGTAATCGTTTATTTTTTAAGCCTAATAAATAATTTTAACAATTTTTATTTAATACTAATAATATATAATAATCACAACCGATAGTACTCTATGTAATAGTTTTTGTTGAAGAAAATTTATTACAATTGGAGGAAATTTATTGCAGTAAAAAATAATTAATTACAGCCCTAAAAGGCTTACCAAACCAACAATTACCCTCATTTTGTCTATTTATATATTAGTATAAATGTGGCTACAACTCTTTAAATTTAAAAGGAGACAAAACATGAAAGAAGAAATTAGAGAAAATACTCAATATATACTTGAGGACATATTTAAGTCGAGTATATTGCGGTGACAAAAGATGATTATAAAAAAAATTGAATACAAAATGATGTGATAGATTATAATTAGTTGATCTTTCACCAAATATGATTGGATCAAATAGTTATAACCAATAATTATAATTCACATTATTTTATATCCTCTTTTTTTATTTAATCTTTTATCACCAAAATATTATTTTGATACTAGTGACGAGGGTAAGTGGGTGACAGGTTCAAAAACATGAAATAATTATAAATAAAATAAAAAACACATAGTTAAGCTAAGCTAAATAAAAAATTAGCTGAGTTATTTTTTACCCACAGGCCAATAGGAAAAGTAAGAAACTACTTTTGTATAATAAATACACACACACACACACACACACACACACACATACTGCTAGTTATAAATAATGTCCAAAGCGAAGGAATATATAAAATTAGAAGTAAAATTTGAAAAATAAAGAAAAACCTTATTATTATATCTTTTCATCTGGTCGACTTAACGACTGTCGCAAAATGAGCGCTCCATACCAATCCGCACGTCTTTTAAATGGAAAATAAAAATAAATCCACTGTTATCCATCAGTGTACTAATCAGTAAAAATAAATAATGTCCAAGCGAAGGGATATATATAAAATTACAAGTAAAATTTGAAAAATAGAGAAGAACCTTATTATTATATCTTTAATTTCATCTGGTTGACTTAATGCAAGGCTAATCATGCAGCAGTCACCATTCCCCAATCCATTTCACATGTTTTCGAACTACAAAAATTCCAAAAACATCTTTGTGAGATACGATGGGGTAGTATATATAGATTTATGATGAAATGTTTAAATATTATCATACATCTAAGACACGCACCTCTATGTATGTCCATGTCGAGAAGCCTGTTACATAAATCATTCCTTAAGTAATAGGATGTTCCACTGTCATGAAACTGTGACATCTCGGTAAGAGTTTGTTCATCCCATGAAAGATATGTGGTGTCATGTTGTTGGGTCATCTCCATTGTTTCTTCCTCGTCATCTTCTTCTTCCTCGTCTTCATTGTACACAAGCTTGATACCACACTCTTTTACCTGATTATTTAGAACTTCACATGACACAGTCACTTCATCACCAGCTTCTAACAGATTCCCTAACTTCCAATAGCTCAACAACATGGAGTAAACACTATAACGGCGAGGAAAACTTGGGTTCACCCATGAATAATACCATCTGAGATCCTTGGTCTTATTGATTATTTTAATGCGTGGAATGCGCTAGCAACACTCAACAATGCAGCACACACTCAAACCTCGGATTGGAGGATTATTAGGAAGTGAAGGTACAGTGAAGGAGATTGATGAACCCTTTTTTCTGTAATCGAACCAATATGGAGTCTCTACTAATCCACGTAAACATGTGCTGAAAATGCCATATTCATATCTTACCTGCGCCACGGGAATTGAATGTTAATTCAAATAATTTACAGATAGTGTGTATGTGAGTTTTATTTTGGGGGGAAAGTTGGACTTCTAAAAATTGGAAAGAAAGCGTTCATTTTCCCTTTCCTTCACTCGCAATTCCCATCCCTCTAAAATAAAACTCATAAACACACCCTGAGCATGCGTGTATGTTTGTGTGTGAGAGAGAGTACCATGAGATCATCAAATAGACCCATCTCTGCATGCCCTCTTAACCTTGATTGCAAGTCTAACAAACCCAGATTCCTTTTAATTGTTTTGTCAACATTTTCAAAGAGCACCACCTTATAACAGCCTTCGAATTCGACCAAATTTTCACAACAATAAGTTATTGTCTCAGTTAAATTGGGTATACCAGCAACTCTCTTTAAAGAATGATTCTCATTTATATACATAGTAGTTACTGTTCTAGGCACACCTAAAACTGACTGCAGCATTGGACAGTTATATAAAAAAAGTTTTTCAAGCCTACTAAGAGTTCTCACACAATCCGGAAGGCTTCCAATTAAATTTGCGCCTAAATCTAAAATTTTCAAATAGGGTAAGTTACTGAAGTCCCTGGGGAAAGAATCATCAGACAGATTGCAACCACTTAGATGTAGTTCCACTAGAGATTGAGGTAACGAAGACCAATGTTGAACCCCTTTAATCCTGGTAAGTACTGCATTCATCTTGACTCCATCAGCCATTAACACTTTGAGTGATGCCATATTTCTCAGGCCAGCTGAAAACTCTCTAAGACTGGAGCAACCAGAGATTATTAGCGATTCAAGAAATCTTTGACTGATTATGTTTCTTGGAAGCTTCGTTAAACTTCTGCAATCTGTTAGATCTAGTAACACAAGTCGCTCGACAAATTCTATGGACTCACAGATCTCAACCAAACTTACACAACCTTTGAGGATCATTCTCTCAAGATTTGGGGCCCCTGAAAAGTCTGGGGTTTTGGCAAGCTGTTGAGAGTGACTGAGATTGATGATCTTCAATGATGGAAGGGACTTTATATTAGAAGAAAAAAATAAAGTTAGATATGTTATTTCCTTTTTCTACCTGAAACTGGAGCATTAATCATAAACAAGTTATTAATCTCTAACTGCCCTAATCACATAAGGAAAGAAAAAAGAAGACGTACCTTAGGTCCCTTCCAAAGTTTTTTCAAGTTGCTGTATTGCATGTCAAGAGAAACAAGGCTCTCCATAGATAAATCACTGGGTATAGATTCTAAATGAAACCCATGCCAACACAACCATCTTAATCTATTTGGAAATCGTTTATAGCTCCCACTGAGTTTTATATAATTAAGCTGTAGTAGTTTAAGTTTCTTCATCCGTGCAAATGCATCATTTTCTATGTACTCATTTGCATCTCGTACAGAAGCACGCCATTTTCTAATATTTGTACTAGAGGTTGATTGCACCGGGATAATCTTCTTATACATACGCATGTCAAAGGCTAGGGCTTTGATTGTTTCTGTACCCTGTTGAAGAGAGAAAAACAAGAAGAGTTAGATACGTAGAATTGCTCGCAGCGCACACAAAAATAAATAAATAAAAATGCTAACATTGATAACAACATATTACTGAGAAGCATGTTTCTTACAATTTTTTCCCTCAGTACACTAAAGCAATCCTCTGGATGCCACAATATACTACGTTTCTCGGGATCAAGTGATTCTTGCCGAACAATCTCTCTTCCCATGTCTCTAATTAATTGATGCATCTTTAACATGTTACAATGATCAATTGCTAAGAGACTTCGATCAATGAGATATTCAATTCCAACTCTTGTATGCATACGACAAGAATCTAGTATATTGATTGTGCAATCCTTGTCAGTTCTATCAAAGATACAAGCAATATGGATATTCTTGGCGTCGTCATCTGGTAAGGAGTCAAAACTTATCTTGAGCTTCTCGACTATTTCACTATTGGCAATTGTTTCTAATTTCTCTAACAGACTCACCCAAACACCAACATCTTTTCCAAAAAGAGAAGAACCAAGCACTTTAAGAGCTAACGGAAGCCCTCCGCAACGAGCAACTATCTTTTTTGTGTGCTCCATGTAATTTTCAGTTGGATGGTCTTGTCCAAAAGCGTACAAACTGAAGAGCTTTACCGAGTCATCATTGCCCAATTCTTCAACCTTGCATACCTCATAAACCTCATAAGGTTTTAGCAAGTGCTCATACCTAGTTGTTACAATAATTTTACTTCCCGGGCAAAACTTGTCTCGCATACTAAATAATGCATTAAATTGGTCAACATGATCCACATCATCTACAACAAGAAGGATCCTTTTACAACCTATGGCATCTATAATCCTATTGATTCCTTCACCAATATTGTATATCTCTTCATTTCCTCTCTTGCAAATATCTGAAAGAAATTGCTTTTGTAAATGAATTAAACCTTCCGGTTTTTTTGACCACTCCCTTACATCTCCAAGAAAGCTGCTATACGGAAATTTTTTAAAGTTTTGGTTAAAAGCTAACTCGGCGATGGTAGTCTTCCCGATTCCTCCGATCCCGCAAATCACCATTAAGCCAACGTTAGTAGAGCCATCTTGCAACCACAAATTAATATTTCTGGTGTATGAATGTATTTCAACTAAGTTTCGAGGAACAGGCAAGCCTTTGCGACCAAGTTTATCTCGAATCACATTTACAACTTTCTGGATAAAATCTGCTTCATCCCTACAAATGACAGTAAATATATGAACAATAAGGACAATATGTATGTACATGTCAATTGAAAATAAAACTACTTTACAGACGACCAACAATATGAATTTTTGAATATGAATGTAATATATGAACTCCTGAGCTCCTAGGATGAGTTGGTCCAAATACTTTCTTTTTGGCAATCAATTTAACTGCAAGCATTTCTGTTTTTCTTTCAGTACCTTAAAACAAATGCCACAATTGATTATAAATATGTACTAAACAAAATATTCTACTAAAAACATATACATACTTATATGTCTCCAGAAAACTTACTACTTTTTTTCAATTTCGGTATTTTGGTCGTCATGGGTGAAGTAAGTGAATACAAATCAAAATACTATTCTCAAGATGATTTAAAATCAAAGCATAACCAAATTATTTGTAGGAGATGAATTATGAGGAACTTACCGGTTAGCTTGGGTTTTCAATTCCATCCTACTCAAACCTGCAACTTCTTTAAGTGCTCCTCTCCACCTTTTGACCATGTCCGTTAATTCTTTCTTCCGTTCCTCATCAGTTTCGGACGTGATTTGCTCTTCGTATCTAGCAAATGATTCTCCGATGCTCCCCCGTTGATTCCTAATATCGGAGGGCTCCACATCGTAGAAGACTGGTAGAACTACATGTTCATAGCTGATTCTGCGTTCAAGGATCAGAAGCAGCTCATTAAGGCACCATTTAGAAGTCGCATAGTCCTTTGAGAAGACAATTATCGAAGCCCTGGACTGTTGAACTCCTTTCTCCAACTCTGATTTAATTTTTTCTCCTCTCTCTATCTCATCGTCATCTCTGAAGGTGTGCAATCCCACGTCCAGCAAAGCTCTATAGAGGTGACTTGTAAATGTTGTACGAGTGTCTTTGCCTCTAAAGCTCAAGAACACTTGATAAGTACATCTTGAAGTGGAAGAAGATGCTTCTTGGGCTCTCACAACAGCCATTGGACAAAAATATCACTTTTCGTTATGGATCCAGGAAGTCTATACCAAATCTTAAAGAAGATGTCAAAGATATCTATATATAGTATATAATCACTTTTCGTTATGGATCCAGGAAGTCTATACCAAATCTTAAAGAAGATGTCAAAGATATCTATATATAGTATATGCAAAATGAAGGTACAATGGCCCGTGAAGGAGAAGAAATACTGAAAAAAAACCTAACAGTTGAATGACTGGGAAATCAAATCAATCATTAAGGTGCGAGATATGTATAAGTAGTACTCCCTCTATTAGCGAAATGAGAATTCCATTTAAGTTTTTTACTATATAGTATTAAGCAAAGTATAGTTTGCCTAAACGTGTTATAGACCATTCTAATTAATTAAGGAGAGTCAAAAGTGAATTAGATTATCGTTTCTTGAAGGATGAAGTATAAAGAGAGTTATGAGATTCATAATTCAATAAAAATAAACGAGTCAAAGTATGATTAACATAAATCACCATTCATGACATATTCAGCATATGCATGATTTAGGAAAGTGCTTGGGTCAAGTCAACTGAGAGGGTGAAGTCACATCAAGTCTCTTCCTTTTTCTTTTTTTTTTTAATGTTTTTTTTACAATTTCTAATTTCAAAATAAATATATAGAACTTAAATCTACAAAAGTTAGAAATTATTCAAATATAAATTTATTATTATTATGTAGTTTTTATTTTACCTATAAAGTGTGAGATTTAACTATACTTGCACTTGAAAATTTATTGAAATTGATTATAATATTTATTATATTTGTATCTAATATTCTTTTAACTTTAATAAATAATACTCCTCGTCTCCTCCTACTGCAGAAGTGATATGGCTATAATAATATTTAATCAAGTACTTAATTTAATCTCATCAATTTTTGAGAATATCTTTTTGAATTCTAGGTATATAAACGTAATGGCTTAGCCATGGGATGTGGCCTAGGGGGCTACGCATGGTCGTGGGCAACAGCTCGTCAGTCTCATCCTACAATAAAAGCTAGTCGGAAACAACTCATCAGGCATGCAAAATGCGTGGTCCGATTTGAACCTATCAAATTTGATTGTTGATGATTATGTCAGTCAGGTTCATGCTTAAATTAAAGGAGACAAGTTAGGCCAAGTCAAGACTGGTCTAGGCTCTTTTTTTTTGCTTTCTAACTTTTAATTTAAATATTAAAAATATATAATTATAAAATATAAATTAATAAAAGTTATAATAATAAAATTGTGAATGTGAAAATTTAAATAAAGATGTATTAACTAACTAAAAGTTTAAAACTAATATATTAAACCTAAAATTATTTAAAAACTATTATTAATAATAAAATTTATTTTTCATAATTTTTAGTAAATAATATCAATTTTAAGCTTGAATATGTCTCAATTTGACTTTTAAAAAAAATTAATTAGCAATTCTTATGATTTGGAAAGAAGGGAGTATGTATTCAATATTCATGCTCTTCAATTATTATTATTATTATTATTGTGTTTTAGGTAATTTTACTAAAAATTAAGTACATCTTGAAGTGGAAGCTTATGCTTCTTCAGATCTCACACCAGCCATTGGATAAAGCTATCACTTTCTTTTTTTTTGGATCCAGGAAGTCTATACCAAATATTAAAGTACAGAAGTTGTCAAAGATATCTATAGTATATGCAAAATGAAGGAGAAGGCTCTGACATATTCTGTGCTCCTAAGATATTCATCAGGTGATATTTTATATTATTTATATATTATTATTTTAATATTTAAAATTAATTATTTATTTTAAATATTAAAATAACAGTATATAAATATTATTAAACATCAGGTGATAGATACCTAAAACTATTTAATAATTTTTCCTAGCGCATCCACGATAAACACTGCAAACAAACCTAACAGTTGAATGACTGGGAAATCAAAACAATCATCAATCATTAAGGTGCCAGAGATATGTATAATTAGTACTCCCTCTATTGGCTAAATGAGAATTCCATTTAAGTTTTTTACTATATAGTAATTAAGCAAAATATAGTTTGCCTATGACACGCTTATCTAATTTTTCCCAAATATTTTTTTTTTAATCTTAAGATTCAAAATTAAAAAAAAAAAACTACATCTAAACGTATCATGACAACTCTAATTAATTAAGGATTTCTTGAAGGATAAAGTACAATTTCATACATAAGTGATAAGATTGGAACTATCAGAGTTACTAAAATTCATAAACCAGTAAAAATAAACAAGCCAAAGTATGATTAACATAAATCGCCATTCATGACCCATTCACCGGCAATTTACGAAAGAAAAATATATATTCAATTTATTTATGCTAATTGAGGTCTGATCATAGACAAGCAGATGGCCAAAAGCTTAAGAACATACAGCAATAAAAGACGAGTTTTATGGTATCAAAAAAGTTACCTGTAATTGCTGATTAAAAGTCCCTCAGATACTAGTTATAATCGCCACTGTATGAATTTTTAGGGAGAGAAAGAGAATGAACGTGATATTTATGGGTGCGTGAATTCACTTGAACGAACATATATAGTAGAGCGCCTATAAATTGTTAAACACGAACGAGTTAGGAAAGTGCTAGGGTCAAGCGTGAATGAGTTAGGAAAGCGCTTGGAAGTTGGATCAAGTCAACTGAGAGGGTGAAGTCCGATCAGGCTTAGACAGGGTCTCTTCTTTTTATTTTTTTATTTTTTATAATTTCTAATTTCAAAATAAATATATAAACTTAAATCTATAAAAGTTAGAAATTATTTAAATATAGATTTATTATTATTATTATTATTATGTAATTTTTATTTTACTTATAAAGTATGAGATTTAACTACACTTGCACTTAAAAGATTACTGAGACTGATTATAGTATTTATCATATTTGTATGTGATATTCCTTTTATTTTGATAAATAATACTCCTACTTAATCAGAAGTCATAATTATTCTTAGGGAGCATTATTTTTATATGTATTTTTGATAATTTTATATAATTCCTTCTCACATGAAAGTGTAATCCCATAAAAGTGTAACCCACTTTATGCTTATATGAGAGAGAATTACGTAAAAATATCAAAAACATATATAAAAATATCAGTTCTCTTTTTCTTCTATCAATGGCAATAATAATATATAATCAAGTACCTAATTTAATCTTATCCTGGGAACATCTTTTTGAATGAATTTGCTCTTCATTATATGATGAATGAATTATGTAAATATTATATTGTTCGATAGCATGTTAACATTTAAGTCTTTTTGCCCCTAGCCTTATCTGATATGTGATACTCTCAAATTCGGGCTTACATAACTCAATTTGAGTTGCTAAAATACAAACAATATAGATTATTACAATACAGTGTATATCACGACAATACGCACACTAAGTCCTCATTATAATTAATGTCACACTATTTTATAATATGATAAAAATTACTATAACTACTAACTCGAACCATCATTCTATTCTCCCATTCTCGCTTCACACTATTTTATAATATGGTAAAAATTACTATACCTACTAACCCGGACCATCATTTCATTATCCCATTCTCGCTTCTAGTCCATGTTATACTCTAATTTTTTGAAAGGAATTATGAAACAATTTTATATAATATTTTATATATAACAACATAAGAGGTGATCTCAAATTTAATTTTTTCGAGTTAATTTCGTTATATATTATAAAGCCTCCTGACGCTTTTCACGGAAATTTGATAATTTTGAGTCATGTTTTTTTTCTTCCTTCCTTTCTTTTCTCTTTTATCCTTATAACATTAGATATATTTTTATTTTATTTTTTTAATCTCATTTTTTAATTTTTATTTAGTCTTTTAAATTTTATAAAATTTTAATTTTATCTCACATAATTTACATTCTAATGCGTATACTACGGATGCTAGTATATATAATTCCCATTTAATTTTGTTGCCTACCACAAACAAAATGATTGATCCCGTGATTTGTACCGGTACTTTAGTTTTTGTACAAAAATAGAAGTCTTATTTTTTATGCATCCAATAAGGAGAGATCCCTTCTTGAAAATTAAATTAAAAAATAATATGTTGTTCCAAATTATGTCAAGTAAAAATTGAATAATGTAGCTTTATATATTATTTTTAAATTATTATTATTCATATTAAATTATCCATTCATGAGTTTTAAGAAGTACTCATGGGCTGATCCATATTGGGGCAAGTGTCGCGTTCTTGTTTTTTGATTTTTTTTTGTCGGTATATACACACAGAGATAATACTCTCGATTTATGTGTCAATATTATATTAATTTATTATGAAATTAATTTCATACTAATCGAATCCGTTAAATTACCAATTTATGAGTATTTAGTGTATTTGAACCTAAGAATTTGGTTAATTATTTATTTCATTCGTACATTATTTAATCTACAATGACTAGTTACTCTCTTTGTTTCGTGTAAGTACTTTTATTTATTAAGTCTATTTATTTGAAAAAATCTTATTCTTATTGTCGGTATTGTATAAAATAACACAAAACTCTCAAATTAATTGTTACAATTATGTCATTGTTATTAAATTAAATAATCAAAAATTTAATTGTAGATATATAAAATAAAATTGTCATTAAAATTTTCAAATTTTAAAAATAAAACTTCTTGTAAAATGATAAGAACATACATATGTTTTAATATTTTTATCATGATTTATTTATTGTACATCTTTTATAAGATATTAATTGTATCCGATAATTTTTAGTAATATATGGATAGTGAATAAATTTTATATTTATGTGAAAATGACTCGTGTAAAAATATATATTTTTTATTACATAAAAACATCAATTTCTTATAGGTATATATTACTAGTAAGTCCATATGCCATGGTTATGGATGGTGGAACATGGATCGGTTGATTTTTAAAGCATTGGATGTCTTCCCACCTCACGGCTATTGGCCGACATAACGAATCTCTCAAAGCCCGTTAGGAAGGGGGTAGAAATTTCCAGGGTCTAAAAAATTATCTTCTTCTTCGTACCGATAATTTCCAAACAGTGCAATTGCAATTCTTTAGGAGAAGATCAAATAATGCCACCAACTTAGTTTAATCAAAGGACAAGTATATTATACATGCACAATATTTAAATATAAAATTAAATATTATATTTATTTTAATTATTAAAAAATAAGACATAATACATATTTTAATGTCTTATCTTATTTTTTTAATGATTAATATAAATATAATATTTGCATATTATACTTAAATATTATGTATTTATACTTATTCATCAAATTTTGATTGTTGATGATTACGTCGGGTCAAACTCAGACTTAAATTAAAGGAAACGAGTTAGGTCAAGTTAAGACTAGTTCACGGTCTTTTTTTTTCCTTCTAACTTTTAATTTAAATATTAAAAATATAAAATTATAAAATATAAATTAATAAAATTTATAATAATAAAATTATGAATGTGAAAATTTAAATAAAGATGTATTAATTAACTAAAAGTTTAAAACTAATATATTAAACTTAAAATTATTTAAAAACTATTATTAATAATAAAATTTATTTTTATAATTTTTAATAAATATTATAAATTTTAAATTTTAATATGTTTCAACACATTTATAGGGGCTTCCATGTATCAATTCTTCTTTTGCAAAACTATCATCATGAACTATCTTATTCATGGAATTCCCAACTTCCACTAACGAGGAAGTTATGAAATATTATACAAATTTTAGTTATCGACTGATAATAATTAATATTTTTTTAGTCTATGCGCATAAAGTTAAAACAATTATTATTACGAAATGGAGGAAGTAGATCGTATAAGAATAACATAAGTAACTAAGTTATTAATCTTTTTATAACTTTTTTTTTACAAATGACATATAAAAAGGAATAAAATTTTCTCCCTGATAGTACAAATAAAAACAGAACTAAGGACTCATTGACTGCTATCTCCTCTTATTCGGCTAGCAAGTTTTATTTATGCTGCGTTTGAATTAGATGAATAACAATAAGAATGAAAAGAAAAAAAAATTATGTTTAGTTGTTTTATTGAAATGAAATGTTAGAATTTAAGATAGAATAATAATACAATCACACAGAATATTAGATGAAGAACAAAAAAATAAGAACATGTGATATATCTAAGTTCACCAAATTGGCTAGTCCTGTTTGTCCGATATATTCAATAGATGTCTCACATGCTTTACAATGATTCACACAGCAAACAATTGTTTTTATAATAACTAGAAAATCCTAACTGTCATTAGTCAAACTCGCAGAAGTTCGAGTCAATCCCAACATAGAATGGACCATTTTTATCTATCTCAAATTTATAAATTTTATTCTTTGAGGGAGGATATAAAATGACTAATTTTAATTGAAATCATTCTATTTCTTCATCTATTCTATTTCTTCCATACAAATACAATGTTAATGTTTCGGCCTAACTGGTTTACCCCGTGTCTATTTTCATCACTTAGGCCAGCAGTGAAACTCTACCCCATAAAGATTTCATCCAACCCAGGGGTCTATTTGCTTTGGACGATTAGTTGGGTTTTGTATTATCTGATTGAGTCAAAATAACAGTATGTTGCCTACAGTTTGACTCAAATTAGAGACAGTAATTTTGGGTACAAACTGCAGGATCCAATATACAAAAGAACAAAGAGCATTTATGTTGCTTTATTTAAATTTGATGACGATTGAGCTTAATGTATATTTATAATAATTAAGTTTTATAAAATTCTTAATGATAATCTTTGTAAAACGATTTAGTCAAATATCTAATTTATTAGATTGATTCATGATCGTAGAACAGTTATGTAAAATTGTATAGTTGATAGGTTATAGTTAATTTTTAAATTTTCATAATCTATGTTTACCCAAGTTAATTATTAAATTAAAGAGACGGGAGATCAAAAATATAGTTAATTTTAATTAGGCTTAATTGCTTTATTTTTGGAATTATGTACACTAAACAAGTGACGTAATTTGAATTATAAAAATAGAAAAGATTGGATAATTTGTTATGTTTATTGTTTAGTGGATTCATATTCCTAGATTAATCAAATTTTTATTTTTATTTTTAAGTTGCCTGAAATACATAGTAAGAATGTTTTAAAAATTAATCTAGTGTGTGCAAATTCGACTTGTACTTGACAGCTCTTCAATTTGATATTATATACTTACAATTATATATTTTTATCACATCATATTATAATTACCGTTGGGTACATGTACCAAAATTCAATGTTCCTGTTCGATTTTTGTGGGATCTTTATTCTAGGTGGGTTAGCGAAATAGAAATGGGGCAATTATAGAGTTGATGTTGGTCGTCAAATAGTCAATGGCGTTATGTACTGAATTGACTCATTGAAATTTGTTTAAGCAGACAGTAAATGCGTTTGAATCGTTTAGTGACTTCGGTCACCATCTTTGACTATAATTCAATTTAAATTTTTTTTCTAATTTATTAAAATTCGATCCTAAAAAAGGAGCGGGGAATTTAGAAAAAAAAAATATATATATATATATATATATATATATATATTTTATTCACGTAATATTTTAATTGATTTTGAATTTATTTAACTTATATTTTTTTAATTTTTTTAATCGTCTAGTAATATTGTAAAGAAGTTGGTGTGACGAGATTTTTTTGTTTTGTTGATATTTTATGTGTTAGTTATAGAATATAATGACTAACTTGTATTTATTCTGATATTTTATATGTTAGGTAACATGCTAGCTAAGCATACTACAGTCCGTCTAGTAATATTGTAAAGAAGTCGGTGTGGAAAAAGAAATAAAGTTTATTTATTCTTATATTTTATGTGTTAGTTATAGAATAAAATGACGAATTTTTATTTATTTTGATATTTTATGCGTTAGGTGTAGAATATAATGACTAACTTGTATTTATTTTGATATTTTATGTGTTAGGTACAAAATATAATGACTAACTTATATAATTTATTAAATTTGCTGGTCTATTTCAAGATCCAATGAATATATATTAATTTTGTATGCCTCATCATAAGAAATAGTTGGAATAACTTTAGGAAAGTGGCAAATAACATCGGGGTCAAGTAGATTGTTGATAGAGTCGATTTGAATATTCGTTAATTTTATTTTATACTACGCGATTGATATTTTCAAAATAAAAAATAAATTTGTCAGAATAATAAGTATTTTTAAAAATTATTAATTATTATTAAAATAACTACAAAGATATCACTATATATATATATATATATATATATATATAGGGGAATGATTTATAACAAACGTTTTTTATGGACACTATTCCAGTAAATGCATCTTGAATTGTTGAAATAATGATTTTAATGAATGAGATGAATCCCACCCGTTATCTAAGATAAATGGTAGGAAAAAAAAATAAAAAATCTTAGTCAATCTATTAACTTAGTTAGCGGGTGGAGTGATTTTTTTATTTTTAAAACTAACTTTAACAACGAAGAAAAAAAAAAATTCCTCCAACCCGTTAACTTAGTTATCGAGTTGAGTGATTTTTTTTTTAAACTAACTTTAACAAAAAAAAAAAAACAAAAAAACAAAAATAACAGTCTTTACTATACATCATCACATCACATTGAAAGTTGTCAAGAAAAGAAACATAACATATAAAAAAATTCCAACAAAATTACAAATACACATACACAAGACATACAAAAGTGTAGACATGATAAGAGAAAAAAAAAAAAAAAAAACTCTCACCCGCTGACTAAGATGTCGGGTGAGAAAAAAAATAACAGTACAACTCAGCACACACAACGGAATAAAAAAAATAGCTCTCACCCGCTAACTATGATGCGGGGTGGAGTGAATTTATTTTTTATTTTTATCCCATTCAAAATTCATGCATGTATTTTGTTTTGATTTTTTTTTAATCCCACCCGGTATCATAGTTAGCGGGTGGATTAATTTTTTTTTCCCGTTGTTAAAGTTAGTATAAAAAAAATTCACTCCACCCGCTAACTAAGATGCCGGATGGAGGACATTTTTTGTTTTTTTTATTTTTGTTGTTGTTAAACTTAGTTTAAAAAATATAAAATAAAAAAAATTCACTCCACCCGTTAACTAAGATGCCGGGTGGAGGAAATTTTTTGTTTTGTTTATTTTTTTTTTTTTGTTAAACTTTGTTTTAAAAAAAAAAAAATTCACTCCATCCGCTAATTAAAATGCCGGGTGAAGGAAATTTTTTGTTTTTGTTTTTTTTTTTTTTTTTTGATAAACTTAATTTTAGAAAAAAAAAAAAAATCACTCCAAGCGGTTGGAGGAAATTTTTTGTATTTTATTTTTAAATTTAGTTTAAAATAAAATAAAAAAATTCACTCCACCCATTAATTAAGTTATCGGGTTGGAGAAATTTTTTTGTTTTTTTTTTGTGGTTAAAGTTAGTTTAAAATAAAAAAAATTCACTCCACCCACTAACTAAGTTAACGGGTTAGAGGATTTTTTTTTTTCTTCGTTGTTAAAGTTAGTTTTAAAAAAAAATAAAAAAAAATCATTCCACCCGCTAACTAAGTTAACGGGTTGACTGAGATTTTTTTTTTCTATCCGTTATCTTAGATAGCGGGTGAGATTCATCTCATTTATTAAAATCATTATTTCAACGGTTCAAGATGCATTTGCTGGAATAGTGTCCATAGCAAACGCTTGCTATGGATCATTTCCCATATATATATATATATAGGGAACCGATCCATAGCAAGCACTTACTATAGGAAAAAACTGGGCAAATACCATCTTCATCGTCCAATATAAAAGTAACGTAGGAGATTAATCTTGAAATAGCTGGCGTCCGCTAGTACAACTAGCGGACGGTTTAATAATTTTTTCCTGACATCGTTGCCCCTAATTACATTATGTCGTCATTTTAAAAAGCCTCCCGTCCGTTAGTACAAGTAGCGGACGAAGAAAACTCAACAGCCACAATATTTCCCCGCCTCAAAACGACGTCGTAGCCAAGCTTCTACAATCCGCTAGTACAACTAGAGGACGCTCTTCTTCCATCCGCTAGTATAAATAGCGGACGCACATCAACAACCACAATTTTTCCCCGCCTCAAAACGACGACGTAACCAATCTTCTACAATCCGCTAGTACAACTAGCGGACGCTCTTCTCTCATCCGCTAGTACAAATAGCGGACGCACATCAGTGTTCAAGCCTTTTTACGTCCGCTAGTACAACTAGCGGAACCACCCAATACGACGCCGTTAGCCCAGTTAGTTTTACAAGTAGCCAGCGGACGGGAGGAATTGGGGAAAAAAAAGCCCTAACATTCCATATCAACATCAAAGCCCGACGATTTCCAGCAACCACTTGGCGATTTCCAGCAAGTTCTCGGCGATTTCCAGCAAGTGGTTGGTGATTTCCTCTTTCATTACCCGAAAATACCAACGGTTATTGCTTGCATGTAATCGGTAAGTGCTTGTTATGGGTAGAAAATAAATGATAAGTGCTTGCTTGTTGTGTGTAATAGCTTTGATTTGTCAAAAAGTGTAGTGTCAAAGTAAATGTGTTTGATTGTAATGTGCTTGATTGTAATGTGCTTGATATTCCAGATATGTTGTCAAAAAGTGTAGTGTCAAAGTAAATGTGCTTGATTGTATTATACTTGCATCCACTTTGTTTAATTCATGATATTGTGATGTATGTTTAGGTAAGCTATGGATATTAATCCCGGACCGTATAATCCTATTGTGCTATGGGATCAAGAAAATCACGTTTCATCGGACTTATGGAAAAATATTGTAAGTTGATTAATTTATGGCAAATTTATCTTTCTTAAAATTTTGTTACAAACATTCATGTTGTGACATTTTATATTGTTGGGCTTGTAGGATAGAGGTGTTTTAGAAATTTGTCAAATGTCGGCTAAATTAAGTGAATGGAACTTAACTGAACAACAACAATTTTTGCTGGAACAATTAGGTTTTGGTATATTTTGTCATCAAGATGTAGTGTCAAAAATAGATGCATCCCTTTTATCTGCTCTAGTTGAGCGTTGGAGAAGAGAAACAAATTCGTTTCACTTAAATTGTGGAGAGATGAGCATTACTTTTGAGGATGTGGGATTTTTATTAAGGTTGCCCATATTAGGAAAACCTTTGACTTGCGGAGAACTTAAACATCCGAAATATTATTTTATCAGGGTTTTTGGGCAACAAGCTGATGTAGCTAATTGAGAACAATGCTATAAAAGGGGTGGCATTAGTTTGACTTGGTTAAGAAATAGATATGGCCAGTTACCTGAGGATTCTACTCTAGATGATGTTGTTAAATACACTAAGGCATATCTATTGTACTTATGTGGTGCTATTTTGTTTCCAACCAAGAGTAAAAATATTGTGCATCCTAGATATTTGTTGCTATTGGAAAGATTGGATGACATAGTTACATATGTTTGGGGGGCAGCAGTTTTGGGGCATTTGTATAGGGGGTTGCATGATGCTACTCACAAAACAGCGACAAAATTCGCAGGATGTGCAACCCTTATTCTGATGTGGTCACATGAAAGGTTTAACATTGGTCGTCCGACACCTAGGCCTAAATCTCAGAAGTTGATACCTATAGCATTAGCCTGGGCATACTACTATTATGATCATAATTCTAAAGATTATGAGTGTCGAAAAAATGCCCATCACCATCTTCTATTTTACCGAGGTGAGTTTGATGATATGTTGGAAACAGATGGGGTGTGGTGTCCATATAAGTCATTCGATAGTCGCTTAGGCTGGGATTTTTTTGAAGCAAGATTAGGTGGAGCCGCGCGTATACCTTTAATACATTATGACACGGTCGAGTTCCAAATGCCTGACAGATTCATGAGACAATTTAGATATTTACAGTCTTATCCATCTAATGCTGAAAACATGGTGGAATTGAGGAGGGGGGGGGGAAATAAAATGTTTGAAAGAATAAATTATGAAAATCATAGAGCCACTTACATCCGATTGTGGGAGGCGTATATGGAGACTTTAGAATGGCAAGTGTTAGAAGTTTTGGACCCTATATCTACCGAGGATTATATGAGATGGTATAGAGAAATTACTCGACGGCGGATACACCATCCTCCAGCCTGCAGGGTTCAAGGGACAGATTATGAGCCACGTGCATTCATTGACCAACATGCTGCTATAAGCGGTGTAAGTTTATCAAGCTATTGTATACATTTTTTGGTTTTTACTTTCTACAGTGATTACCTTGTTTTACTAATGCAATATTATTATTTTTGTTGTTTTGTAGCTTGAGTCCGCAAATTCTATATTTGAATTTTTTTTTACAATTGAGCAGCCTCCAGAATTTAGAACCATGTATCAGACATGGTTCAATAGACTTTACCAACCCTTGATGAGTAATTATAAAGGGGTTCCAATAAACCCAATTCCAGATCAACCCATCTTTGGTCAAATGGAGTTTGACATGACAGGTTCCCAACCTCTAGTGCAAGACTCTCAACTAACCGTTGGCCCATCTACTCGACACGGTACGAAACTCCCGATCAGACGGAGGATAGAGTGTACAAATCAAGCTCATTTCGTGAAGGAGTTAAAGATTGAAAAAATAACTTGGTTAAATCATCATTGGTTTAGTCCAACTTACGATCCTTCAGAGTTTCCTCACGCGCATCCAAATGGTCAATATGTTTTAGATTTTAACGACGTTAACTCTTTGGGACCCACTAGGTGGTTATGGTCAAATGTCTTGGATGCATATATGGTGCTTTTGAGAGAGAGAGAAGCTAATATGTGGAAGGAAGGAATCCAAAGACGGGCATTATTTTATTTTATGCCTACATACTTTACGGCCTTGGCTACGGAACACTTGCAGAGTGGAGGCTCAATCAAGGTGAAGACAGTCAAATTTCTAAGAGGTTACATCAATCCTGAAGTTGGCTCCCCAATACACGAATGTGATTACATATTTATTCCAGTTGTGAATGAAAGTAACTCACATTTTTTATTGTTTGTTTGGAGTGTAAAAAAATGGAAAGTACAACTACTTGATCCATTATTTGACGACAAACCATGCATGCCATTGTCGCAATTATACCAAAAATATTTCAAAGTTGTGGTAAGTTCAATGTTATCCTCTTTTATTGGTATTATGATACAGATGTATTGTGCATTGTTAATTTTTGCTTTTGTGGTATACAGGTGGATGTAATTCCGTTGCTGCTGCGTCAGTCAAATTCAAAAGGAAAATGACCTAATTCGAAGCCGAAAGTTAAAGTATGTGTGAATAGGCCAATACAATGGAATTCAGATGATTGCGACATATATGTAGCAAAATACATTGATTTTTTCGTACATCGGGTTAACATTACCAAGGAACCGAGATGGAGTGTTAACGATGTGAATGTATTTAGGTTTAGAATTGCGCATGAGATTAGGATGTGCAAAGCTAGGAAGATTCGGAAATCTTACCTTTGTAATGAAGAAATGTTAGAATCAGAGTAAAACTGAGATTTTGAATGCTAAGCCAAGTATCAAGTACTAAGTTTTTGTTTAAATGTCTGACATAGTTGATGATTCAATGTTTATGTGCTTGCCGATCAAAGTTAAAAAAAATCCAAAAATGAGTAAATTTATACTCTGTAACACAATAAATAAATAAAAAATGTGATAAATTGAAGTGATATTTCCAACAATAAATAATAGTGCACTTAAACATTCTTACAACCTTGTACAGAAATAAATTCAAACTTAAGGATTTTTTTGTTCTAATACTTTGTAGTGATTTCGTTTATCATGATTCGTCATTGTACCGCATATTGCACACTTTCGTAATGGTTTACGATTCGCTGCCTCTTCGATCCCACTCTTAATTCTTTTTGATTTTTTACGCCCCTTTGTTTGTGAACAAATAGGATA
The DNA here is from genome assembly GCA_947179155.2 of Hedera helix. Lineage (NCBI taxonomy): Eukaryota > Viridiplantae > Streptophyta > Magnoliopsida > Apiales > Araliaceae > Hedera > Hedera helix. The sequence goes on along the minus strand of OX359280.1, from coordinate 28,934,871 downwards.
TAATAACAGCTCATCTTCATCCGGTTCATCTTTTTCAACTTGATTTTGTGAAACCTTTCCCTTATTAATATGATTAGGGTCAAATTGCTCAACGATGGGTTGATTGTCAATGCACATCTGTACAACATGCTTAAAACCGTTAATGGAGCAAGATCCGGTACAAGCTAAGCATAAGAGCAGCCGCACTAAATAATTGTACCGTATCGTCTGTGATTCTTCATAATTACATGTTTCATTCAAAATCTTTGGTAGTTCTACATTAACTTTGTTACCATCTTTACACCACCGTCTCAGAATGTATTTATCAGGTATCTGTTCTGTGCTTTTAGCAATCATATGTCTTAAAATGTGTCTACAGAGAATACCAGAATGCTCAAATTTCTGACAATTACAAGTTATATCTCTCGTTTGAACATTAGTAACAATATTAAAGTACCTAGTTGCATCTTGGATGGTGTTTTCCTTGTATACTACATACGTCTTCGTATCCGATGTGGTTAAGTGTTGAATCTTCTGCATGATGAACTTATGAGACTTCACTATTTCAACCTGAAACTGCTTAAACAACTCCTTCGAATAAACCCTCGCAGCATGTTTTTCCAACGGAGATTCAAGAGTCATACTTCGCGTCCGATGACAAGTTGCGTAGTCCAATTTTCTTTCTGCAAAGACCTGCTTCTCAATGGCATTTTGAGAGTTGACGATAAATTCCTTAATACTTGTTGTAGGATTCACGTAGTCATCGAATAAACTGTTCATTCCCTCACTCCTTGATGTAGTCGTCATTCCCGCTGCAAAAAACTTCTTGGAGTACGCCTTAACCCATTTGTGTTTAACTTCATAAAGTGACTGAAGCCACTCATGGTCATGCAATTCATAATCCATCATTAACTTCTACGATCGCTCCTCGAAGTCCTCAGTTGTTAATGATTTATACACACAACAATTAAAATCATCTTTAAATGTTGGGTACTCATCATACAACTTGTGTAATTTCTCAGGAAATTTATTACTTATATGCCATGTGCAAAGTGCATGGTGTGTATTGGGAAGAATCCTCGCAATCGCATTGCTCATAGCTTTGTCCTGATCAGTGATAATAGTAACTGGTGGTTTATTGTTCATCGCTTCAAGCCAAGTTTGAAAAACCCATGCAAAAGTATCCTCTGTTTCATCCTTAATTAGAGCAAAACCAAACAAGATGGAATTATAATGATGATTTACGCCCGTGAAAGGAACAAACAGCATTGAATACTTGTTCGTCCTATACGTAGTATCAAATGTCACGACATCTCCAAAATTCTTGTAAGCTATGATTGATCTGTAATCTATCCACAAAATGCATGCAATGCGATTATCAGCATCTCGTTTGATATTGTAAAAAAATAGAGGATTTTTCGCTGAAAGTTTTTTCAGGTACTGCAATGCTGCTTGGGCATCATTTAAATCTATTGTGTCACGTCTTATGTCTCGCACCACATTCCGAACATCCATATCACTAAAATCCACATTATTCATCCCTCCTCCTATTTGATTGAATACTCTCATCATCTTACTTGGGCCAACTCCTGCGTCATTTAAAGTTTCAATTAAAGTACGAGCAACAGGAGTTATATTTCTTCGTGTTTCAATGAGGTTCACCTTGCTTGGAGTGATTAGATCATGGTTATGACTCAACTCAACTGTTGACACTTTTCACTTTTCTTCGCTCTTAAGATGAACAACAAACATTCTAGCTTCACACATTGTGCGTTCTATAGAATCTCTTTTTCGTTTCACCTTCGTATCCTTAACTTCATCAACGTCGTTGTTGTTTTTTTCAATTGGACTTCTTGATTTCTTACATGTAAAAAGTCTGTTGGACAAATTGTTAGAACGAGCGTATTTTCGACTCAATGCAATTTTTATTTCAAATCCACTTCTACATGCATAGGCTCTATAAAATTCTTCTGCCTCTTGGATAGTAGAAAAAATTTGACCCTCATATGGCGTTTCTGAATCATTAATATGAGAAGCATGCATATTACCAAGACCAAAATTCTCAACAATAGTAACATCATCAGAAGAATATGAAGAAGTAGAATTAAACATATCGTCAGCCATAACTTGAAAACTTACCGCACAAAATTTGAGATTTGAGACGTGATTCTGAATTTGCAGTAGACCTTTTGAGAATTATGGAGATTCATTTGATGTTGAAAATAATTTGTACAAAAATTCTAATAAGAAATAGAGAGCTTCATATACATATATATATCTCGTTTACAACCATAATTATATTCAGCATCCAAAAAAGATTTAGAACCCTTCCATTAAAACCAAATTTGCGTCAATATTGTTTTAGAAATATATTTGGACATTATTACTAAATTTTGGAGTTTGTTTTTAAGTGAAACTCATATACATCAGGATATCTCATTCCTTTTTGCGTGTCTTCCGTGTTTTTTTATTTCCAAACATGTCAGCAATCTGTTTAGTTGAATGGGCTAACGGCGTCGTATTGGGTGATTCCGCTAATTGTACTAGCGGACGTAAAAAGGCTTGAACACTGTTGTGCGTCCGCTATTTGTACTAGCGGATGGAAGAAGAGCATCCGCTAGTTGTACTAGCGGATTGTAGAAGCTTGGCTACGTCGTCGTTTTGAGGCGGGGAAATATTGTGGCTGTTGAGTTTTCTTCATCCGCTACTTGTACTAGCGGACGGGAGACTTTTTAAAACGACGACGTAATGTAATTAGGGGCAACGATGTCAAGAAAAAATTATTAAACCGTCCGCTAGTTGTACTAGCGAACGCCGGCTATTTCAAGATTAATCTCCTACGTTGTTTTTATATTGGACGGTGAAGATGGTTTTTTCCTATAGCAAGTGCTTGCTATGGATCGGCTCCCATATATATAAATATATATATATATATATATATATATATATATATATTACTATTGTAACATCATTTACTTTTGTCCATGCAATATAAAAAAATACAAACAATAATCACCCAAAGAATGTGCATAAATTAGTCGAATCCAACAGAGTTTTGTTATTTGAATTTGAGCTTGTTTATTTTTCACAAGTCGAGATTTCAAAAGTGTGTTCGAATTAGACTAGAATATGTCCCTAAGATGTTCGCGATTAAATTTGCAAGAGCCCAAATTCAAGTCAAATAATCGAGTTTTGTTCACAAACATGTAAATGAGAGCTTCTTTTGGAGTAATTATTTAATATTTTAAGCAATATACATTTATTTATATATATGTATTATACATATTTACATCTAGCCTTGGTTGAAGACAATTATTAAGAATTATAATTAATGTGTCTGATTAATTAATTGTTGGGTATAAATTTCAATATCACCCTTCTAAAATTAAAATTTGTTGGAGAGATTGATGAAAGAGAAAATGTTTAATTAATAGGAATAAATAAAGCTATATTACTTTCTCAGTTCATTTTTAATTGACATTTTAAGAAAGAATTCATAGATTAGAAAATGTTATTTAACATTTGTTTGATTAATTAAATTAACTATCAAATCTCAGCATTATCCTTTTAAAATTCATTGAAAAGTTGAAAGTACTCCCTCCATTCTATAGTAATAGACTTTTAGAAAGAAAGGTTGTTTTAAATGCACTTGTCTTTTGCACTTTTCTAAGAAAATAAATTATTTATTTTTCTATACTGCATTTAGATACTCTTATTTTTTCAATAAATTTTCTACCTTATATTAGTAGTTCCCAACTTCCCATACAGAGAAAGTGATGAAATTTTACACAAATTTTAGTTATCAAGCGATAATATTAAATATTTTAGGTCTATGTGCATGAAACTAAAACAACTATTCCGTAGGAATGGAGGGAGTAGTATTTAATGTATAAGAATAACACTGGAAAAAAAAACAAAGTTATTAATATTTGGAAGTCGACATTTTCACAAGAGAATTTAATAATTCAACAAGTTTTTTATCACATTAATAATAAATGAGACTCACATTTTTCTGCGTAACACCTTGTGAATACCACGTGTTGGACTCATCGATTGCTATCTCCTCCTATTCGGCTAGCAAGCTCTAGTCAGTATGTTTGGGCCTAGTTGCTCTACCATGCTATTTACTTTTGTTGCTTGCAGGTTTAGTTTGGTTTTACATCTCTCCCCCCCCCCCCCCCCCCACACACACACCCCTCAATAAAGAATTTGGTCTGTGATTCAAAGTAACAGTAAGTTGCCTACAGCTAGGACCAAATTAGAGCAAGTAATTTTGAGTCTAAATTGCAGGATCCAATATGCAAAAGAACAAAAATAGAGCCCTTAGACATATATATAGGCACTCTACCCCTTCATAGTCAAATAACAAAACCCTATATGGTGGCAGCAACTAATACAAAAAAGAAAAAAATAAATAAGTTTAAGTTCATGAAAATTGCAGAGATGATCGACCTCATCTCTATAAAGATCTACTTCGACCTCAAGATTCAAAACAATGCAGACCAGAATACTAAGGATTATGTTGCCATTACTGACCATTGTTTTAGTATGCTTGAATCTTAATTGTTTGAAATAACTATGTTATTAAATGCTCAAAAGTTTTTTCAATATATAGTATTTTAATAAAACTAGGGTGTCTATAATTATAATTCAAACTTGTTTCAACAATTCATAGGGTAGAATGGGAAATAAACTAATTTAGATGTTTCATACAGAGACATTATCAAACAATTTTATTTATTCAGTGTCACATTCTCAAATAGAATTTTTATATTATTCAACACAATCAGGATTACTTAATTATTCTAATGTTTCTATTTAGTTTTATTAAACAACCATTTAGACTAAGTTTACGATTGCTTAAAAAATGTGATTATTGATTTTAATTACTGTGTTTGATTATAATTAAGTATATAATTAAAAGCACAAACTTGGTTTGGTTTCACAATTTTTTTGTTCAGCTTTCCTATTTATATTAACATAAATACTATCCAAATTTGTATCAATTAAATACTATATAAATTTAAAAATATTCATATTTCTAATAGGAATAGAAAAAAGGAATATGTTTGTTTTGATAATTAGGAATATGTTTTTTCCCATATTCAAATTAGTATAAGTACTATACAAATTTATAATAATTAAATATCCCCCTAGTTTCAAATTATTTGTTCATTATTGACTTTTGAAAGTTAATTTAAAATATTTTTAAGCTTAAAATTAAGATGATTCATTAAAAATTTTGAAATAATAAAACTTACAATGTGTAATACTTTTTAGATAATTTACAATATTCATTATTGTATTGATTAAAATTAAAAGAAAATATGTCAATTTTGAGTTTTAAAATCTCATAAATTGACTTTAAAAAGCCAACAATGATCAACTAATATAAAGCGAATGGAGTATATACTATCAAAATTTGTAAATTATTCAAAAGAAACTCAACCAATCTTTAATTAAAAAAAATAACTTCTAAGAGAATTTTTATTTTGATTTTACCAATTTTATTATAAATTTTTTATCATAATTTTATATAAGTAATTAACTATATAATTAAAAGCACATACTTGATTTTACCAATTCTTGGTTCAAGTTTTTGCTTTCATAGACAAATTAAAATAAGTACTATCCAAATTTATAATAATTAAATATATACTATCTGTTAGTACTTGCATTTATGTGGTCCCTTTATTTGATTTGATAATTAATATAATAAATATATTGTTTGGAATATGCATGTGAATGATATTTCTCAATTATAAGATTTGATGATGTGTTTTAAAAGATAAATGAATTAATATGCAAATATGTCTGCATTGATGAAAGATGTAAAGTCCTTAATAGTTAATAGACATTATGTTCTAAGGACTTAGATTGACAAGATCAAAACTGTTAAGTTGATCTCATATGAGTTAATAGCATTGTACAGTCTTTCAAAAGATCACTATGTACAAGGACTATATATAGAAAGATCAAACTTGTTAGGCTGATCTTAAAATATAATAGATAGGCCTGATCGATCAAAAAGAACAGCAATCAGGCAAGAGAGTTAAAGCAAGAATCGTTGACTACACTCGATCGTAGGATCTGCAAGTAATCAGCATAACCAGTCATACGCTCATATTTCCAAAGCAGAATCATGGAGTGTTTACTTAAAGATCATCAGTATGAAGACCCTGAATGACCGGCAAGCAAACAGAAGATCCAAGCACCAACTCCATCTGCAAGACTGATTGAGAAGTGAAGTGTCATTCAGATATAAGTCTTATGAAATCACTCAAAGGAAGATCGTAGAGTCTCCTAGGAAGATCGTAGAGTCTGCCTGGTAAACGCAGAATAAGGCTCGAAAAATCGTAGAGTCCTCTCGGCAGATCGTAGAGTTTTCTCGGCATCGTAGAGCTGACTCTCGGGATCGTAGAGTCCATATAGACAATCACTCTACGATTCTCCTAATCTTGTCTACAAACCTAGCAGAATCAAAGAGCAACTTTTTCATGAGTATTCAAAATCGCGACAGCAATCCTCATAAAGGTTATTCAGTAGGCTGTCCTTGGGCTGTTAAACAAACTGAATGAAGATCTCATACATCTACAGCATCTGGTCTGAACTAAGATCGTAGAGCAGTTTAAATCATAACTCTACGATTGCACTACGACTTACACCATAGGCAAGATCGTAAAGTAGCAAAGCTAAGTCGTAGAGTGAAAAAGGCAAACGCAGAAGTACAACGTTCAAACAATCGTTAAGTTAAGCTGAAGATATTCAAACGTTACCTGCTTTAAACACCCTTTGAATATTCAGCATAGAATGAAGCTGAAGTTCGTAGAGCAGTCCTCTATATTAAAAGATTTGACAACTGAAGCTCGTAAAGCAGTTATCAATGATAGAAGATCTAGCGCCTAAAGAATCATAGAGCAGTCCTCTATGACATATAAGCCAAGCAGGGCTAGCAACTGGAAATCGTAGAGATACATAGCAGAACCAGCAGATGACTCAACGATCAGAAGTAAGAAGCTACAACTGGATTAATCGTCGAGTACTTAAGTGCCAACAAGGATTGAAGACATCTAAGCACTTAAGTCAGTAATCTCTAAATGAGTTGTTAATTACTTCAGAAACATCCACGACAACACTTTATGGCATCTACTATAGAAGAAGTCAGAAATGACAGAATATTGACTTTTGCGTGCTGGGTGTCAGAGCAAAGATTTTTTAGTATCATGTATCAGGCTCAAGAAATCAGAAGACTATGTCCCAACGATCATATTCTCTAAAAGACCTGTTCACTCCAAAGACTGGGAAGAACACGAGACTGACATCTCTACAGTGATAAAGAAGACAAGTCAACAAGTCAGAGCCTGCAGAGCAGCTGATTCTTAAAGTCAAGGAAAATATTTATTGATAAATCAGAAGATTAACTAGCAAAGAATATAATAATCTTTGATGAACAACTCTGAGAGAACAACGGCTAAATTCAGAGAAAGCAGAGCTACAGGTTAACATATCCGAACACGTCAGAAAAGCACTGACACAAGCGGCAAGAAAGTCAACATCGAAGATATTAAAGATCTGCACAAAGCCAAAGGAAACCAACGGGATTTCTTTCAACGGTAAAATTTGCTCAGAGTTATAAAGGCTTACATAACAAACAGGAGAGAAGTTGTTGCAGTTGTTGAAAAATATACACGAGAGATATGATGGTAGACAACAACCGGTCGTAGAGTGGAACAGAAAATGAAGATGCTGAAGGACTCTACGATCCATCAGAACACTAACACTGAATTGAGAAAGACATAGAGATATATAACTCTATTACAGAAGAAGTGTTCAGAGCTGCTAGGCACATGGAAGAGAGAAGCTTAAACGCCAACTTGATACATACATGGTAGCAACTGAGTACTAAAAGGAAGGAGCATCACAGTCATCTCAGAAGCCCATCTCGAGAAGCAATAAACTGTCTATGATAAGAAGGAACAACTGAGTATCAAAAAGAAGAAGCATCACAGTCATCTCAGGAGTTCATCTCGAGGAGCTATCAAGTACCAAAGGAGCTGAAGTACAAAAGCCTAGCAACACATTTGGTGATCTTGAGTAGTTGCTGAATATCAGAAAGAAGGAGAATATCAACGACAAACATCAGCAGCATTCAATGATGGATCATAAGTAGCTGCTAAGTACCAGAAGATAAAGAAGATTAAAGTTCATCTTAGCAGCACAACCCAATAAGCATCCAATACACAAAAGAGGGTCATAGGATCCTTGCCCGAATGGCTAAAAAGAAATCAAGTCTGCTGGACTTGTTGAGTACCGAAGGGTACAAGAGATTCTAAGTCTGCTGGACTTAGTCTACAGTCCAAAGCTGCTAGCTTTGATGAGGGCAAGAGTGTCCTAGTCTTAATGTGACTAAAGGAACCAAAGCTGCTAGCTTTGATGAGGGCGAGAGTGTCCTAGTCCAGAGGACTAAATCTTAGTGGATTTCCTACTGTCAAGTAGAAGAGTGGAGTAGGAGTTATTCAGTCTCCGAACCACTATAAATCTCTTGTGTCATTTACTTTATGTCTTTTATATTCTGCACAATATCTGCTTTCACCCATACTAGATTAACACACTAATATAAAATGGCTCATATTTATTTAAGGGGTTTATTAAAAGTAAAATCCGCTGTGCTTGAATTGATTCTATCATTTAATAACTAATATGTTTTCGTTACAAAAGTAAAAAGTTTTTAAATGATCTATTCACCCCCCCCCCTTCTAGATCTCTATTGTGTCCACGGGAACTAACATATATATTTGTAAAAACAAGTAGGTTTTGTAAAGTCCTTATGAAAGATTTTATGTAAAAGGAGTTTGGGGTTATATTTGTTAGGTTTATCCAAATCATAGAGTATATAAATGTAATCCTTGTAATAACTGAGTTATCAAAGGCGATATGGTATTTCGTTGAGCAGAAGGCAAAGACACTCTCAGATCACATAGTAAATTGAATATGCTCAGAGATTGTAAAGTAAATGCAAAAACGTAGAGTCAGAATCACAAAGCTACTACAAATCATAAAGTGAAAAGAGTAGAGCTAAGTCACTCTACTATATAAGAATTGACTTTACGATTTTACACCATAGGACACAGAATCATAGAGTATCAACTCTTGACATGATAGTGGCAGGACTATGATAAGGGTCGTAAACCTTCCCCTTAATCTGATCCTCAGGTGTGTTGGCGATAAGAATAAGAGACAAAGCTGCTTTATTCAACAACTATTTGAGTAAGGACAAAGGAAACGTGTTTGCTATTGCACTAAACATCGTACTATCAAAAAGCTACTTGAAGTAGTCCAACAAAAAATAATTAAAAGGAATTGAAAATTGACAAGTGTCCTAGATAAATTGGAGCAACAATAACAATCCAGTGGGCAAATTCCAACGAAACACAGTAAAAGGATTGCTGCCTCAAACACTAAAGCTAACGATCGATCAAGCTCTAAAACCCCAAGTGCTAAAAAGGCTCCAGTACTCTACAATTTTAAGAAAACCAATCTGCTGCTAAGTCATTTGAAGAAGGGAAAAAAGCAACTTAGCAACAACTCAAACATCAATCACTTTCTTAGTGATTTGTTGATCTTAGTAATCATTTGTAAAGCCTAGTCTTAGTGACTAGCTTAATTCTTAGTGAATCTTTGGTTGTACCAGTTCAAAGTGAACCTAGGTTTTTGTAACTTCTATCCTTAGTGGATCATCCCTACTCGTCGAGTAGATGAGAGAACTAGGAGACTTTTATACTCCGAACCTCTTAAAATTTTTGTGATCTCTATAATTTGCACTTTACATTTCTACCACTCTATTTGTGACTACTTTTTGTAGTTAACACTAAATTCAGAACCTGAGATTTTCATTCAATCTTTGAAAGGGTTTTAAAATTCATATAACGCTGTGCAAACTAAGTGAAACTGACTTGCTTAATTGTTTGATAATCATTCTTTAAAAAGCAATTTTAAAGAATCTATTCACCTTATGACGCCCTCAAATCTGGGTCTTATTAAATTTAACATGTATAAAGGTCTGATGTAGGATATTGTGCCAAATGGAAGTATATTAAATTAATAAATTGAATAATGGTCAAATATATTAAATATATATTTAATGTATAAATAAATTATTTGAAAATAATTTATGGAATGAGATAGGCCAATTTGGTTCTATATATTAAAAAGTGTTATTTTGTAATTGTTTAATTCCATTTTTAGTGGAAGGATTTTATACATATTTGTATATGTATAAATTTATCAAATTATGTTTTTATTAATATTACATGTATTGGCAAGTATACAATTATAATGTACATATTAATTATGTATACATTAGTGAGTAATGGATGTGTATTAATTATGCAAATGTTGAGTATTACTTTAATAAAGAAAATGCTAATTTTTTTTGTGAATGAAGTGCTGATTTTTATACTGCAATGCAAGGTGTTGAGTTTTTGGATTAGTAACAGCCATCTAGCCTTCATTAGTAAGTTACACCTAGCTATGTATGTGGAAGGTGAGTGCTTAGCATACTTAGCAGGATTGTCCAGCACAAATTCCTCTTGACTGCAATCTTTCATCTCTAAGTAAACAAGTTAGAGAATTTCATTTCATCTCCGAAGTTATCAAGAATTCGTCAAATTTTGTCCAAAACTTCATCAAAAATTGAGAGAAGATTGTTGAAGAGTGTATGTAAACTTGAATTGAGGATGGGTTTGAGCAAATTTTCATCAAAAAGAAGCTTAAATCAAGCAATACTCAAAGACTTGTGCAACAATTTCTTCATCAATTTTTCATAAGGTTAAAAAGTACTCTTAACCTTTAATCTAAGAAATTTAATATTTGTTTTAATTTCTAGTGGTTGTTTGATTGTTGTGAAAAAAATTTAAAATTTATGAGTTCTGTCAATTATATTATTGATTCAATGACGTGGAGTTAGAATAAAAATAAATCGTGAGCACCGAACCCAAAGTTCAAGGGATCTGAATTTGGGGGCGTCACCCCCCCCCCCCCCCCATCTTTCTGGATTCTTTTAGTGCCTTTAAGTATAACAAGTGATATTAAAACTGTGTTCTCTTTTGAATTAGCTTTATAGCTTTAGTAGATCCATGACATTTAATAAAATCAGTTCTAAGCTTGATGGTGGAAACAAGCCACCATTGTGCAATAAAGATAAATTTGCTAACTAGAAGGTTCATATATAAGACTACATAGATGCTATTGAGATGACCTCTTTGATGTTGTGCTCAATGGCCCGTATGTACCAACCAATTAAGCTTACTCCTACTCCTAAAGATCCAAACAAGGTAGCAATCAAGCAAAGAATGGAGTGGACTAACAATGAGAAGACACTGGTGGCACTTGATAAAAGAGCTAAGAACATCCTATTCATGAATTTTAAATATGCATTGTTTGAGAATGTGGTCAACTGTAAGACTACAAAAGAAGAATGAAAAACTCTTTTAGCCATGCATGAGGGCACTGAAGAAGTGAAGGAAAATAAGCAATCAGTCCTCACTTAGCAAAATGAAATATTTTCTTGCATTTTTGGAGAAGACGTCACTGCCACATATGAAAGATTCTACATCTTACATAAATCACTCGGAGCATTTAGGAAGATCTACTCCAATAAGGATGTAAATATTAAATTCATGAGAGTTATGTCAAGTAAGTGGGATGCAAAGACCACTGCCATTAGAGAGTCAAAGAATCTTCATGAAATAACAGTTCAAACCTCTAAGGCAACTGTAATATCCCGGATATTTAAATGAATTAGAAATAAAATATCTAATATTTAATAAAGGTTGGAGTTTGATAACCTAGTAGTGGTAGATAAATAGAGGTCCAAATTAAATTTAATGGACTAACTTAGATTTGGTGATATCAAATTTTTGATAAGTTAGCGAGTAAAGTGATAATTCAATAAGCTTGACTAATAGCAAGTCTAATTAGATTAAGAGAATCAGTTAGTGGAGTTATGAAATTATGCGACGTGGTTGTGTGTTAATTAAATGTGTATATATGTACATATTTTACAACATAATTTAATGGTTAATTAAATTATGGTAAATAAAGAGATTAATATTAAATTAATCCGAATTGAATTAAAAGGTTTATTGTGAAATTAATTTATTCATTAATCAACAATTATGCAAATTGTTGATAAATTATTTGTGAGGAATAATTATGTAAATTATATAATTATAAATTATATAAAGTAGTTGAATTAATTAAGGGAGATTAATAATGGTATATATGTACAATATTTAATTTCATATATATGTACATATATATAAAGGGATTAAATTAATTGAGTAATTTTAAATAGTAATTGAATATATTAAATGAATATATTCTATAATTAAATAAATCATTGTAAATGATTTATGAGAGTGAGAAATTGAATTATACAATTATTTGTGTAATATTAATTAAATAATTTAATAAATTATTTAAATAAGAAATTGAGTAAATATATTATTATTTTAATGTATTTTCGGGTAAATGGAATTATTTTCATAATTGATGAGAAATAAATTATTTAATGTAAATGTATTAAATTATATATTTATTTTTAATTTCATAATTTATTGTGAAATTGTTTTTGTGGTAAAGTAATGTGTATAAATAATATATATAGATTATATATATTATTATTAGCGAACACACTCTAAAGTTTTAATATCAAAATAATTGATAAGTTGTTATTAATTAAATATTCAATTAAATTGAATATAATGCGTGAATTAAATTTTATAAATTAATTAATATGATAATTAATTAATGTAAATAATGTAAAATATTATTAATAATATTATTAGTCCATTTAGTAATTTAATATTAATGGGTTAGAGTATTTAATTAATTAATCAATTCAATTATTATTTAATTATGGATTGGATAATTAATGTGTAACAAAATTTATAATTAATCATTTGGGTTATAATTAAATAGTCCAATGATAAATTAAATGAACTTGACTAATTAGTAGCCCAAACATTTTAATAGGAGCCCAATTGGTATTTTAAATAAAGCGCAAAGCTTGAGCCCACTTGAAATTAAATTGTTTAAACTATTATTTATTTTAAAAAAAAAGTGAGTTATGACAATTTTTTTGGGACAAGATGATAGATGTTGCCGGCAAGAGGAGTTAAAGAGAGTGCAATGTTTACTTTTTATTATTTTTATTTTCATTTATTAAATTAAGGTTGCTTGTATGGGTTTTTTTTAGTCCATGGACCATACCTCTTTTCACCCACTTAGTCATTGGCTTAAATCTCTTGCACAAGTCTCCAACTACTCTCATGATGGTAATTTTAATAGATATAGATTTTATATCTATCTAAATTGTAAGTATACTTATAATTTAGGAGTTTTGTTATTCATTTTCTATCTTTCATCTTCTAAGTCTTGAGAGCAAAATATTGAGAGGATAAATATTTGAGAGAGATTTTGGGTGGAGCTTCAAGGAAGAAGAAGAAAGCATAAGTTAGTTCATGCCATTCACAACCTATTTTGGAAGAAAAATGAAAATATCCATGGAAACAAGGTAATGGTTATTTTAAATGTAGTTTGTTTTTAAATTAAATAAACCAACATGTGAGTATAAACATGTTAATGTAGTTAATAATATGTAGTAGTAATATTTATGCCATGCTTGAGTTTAATATGCTTGGTTTGTATTTGGGTATAATTTATATGCTCAAAACATGTGTTTGGTGGTGTTAAATCAAGTCTCAAAATAATATCCAAAAATAATTTTTTATAGAATTTAAATTTAATGTTATAATATTATAGAACATTAAATCATGAGAAAAACAAAGTTTGAATCACTCAAAATGGAGTTATACACAAAAAAGTTATGATTTGTGGTAGTTTATGTGATGTAAATTTTTTTTATAAAAATTTTAATATTAAATCATGAAAAATTAAATTTTCATGTTATAAATTGATATTAAGTGATTGGTAATTTTTATTGATTTTTATTAAGGAGTTAAAGTTTATTTGAAGGTATAATTTTCATTAAAGCGGGTACTATAGCTAATCTGTTGGAAGAAAAAAAATTGGTTGGCCGCGCAATGCGCGCCAGCAGGTTTCCTCGCCAGACGCGGTATAATACGACGCCGTTTGGCGTATCAAAAACCGATAACGCGCGAAAGCCAACAAATTCTGCCGGATGCCGGTACCAAACGACGCCGTTTTGGCGTAGAAAAATTTTACTCCGCGCGTAAGCGCGGAACCCAACAACCATTCCTCAAAACGGCACCGTTTCGGGCCGTTGAATTTGTCAACGCGCGCAATGCGCGGTACACGAAGTTTGGCTGAAATTACAGTTTTGCCCCTCCGTCCAGTTTTTCGGCGTAATTACAGAAATGTCACTCGGGTTAATTTTAATTAATTTAAATATTTGAAAATTAATTTAAAATTATAACAAAAATAATAATAATACAAAAATGATATTGTGAAAGATATTTTTCATTAAGTTTAATATTTAAATATTTTAAATATTAATCTAGTTAGCTAAATTTATGGTTAAGTTAAATAAATAAAGATTTCATTAAATATTTATTATTTAATATGTTAATAATAAATAAAGGTGATAAATTAGAAATTATTATTTAATTCCTATTAAATAATAATTAAAGAAAGATAAAAATTTATAAAGTAATTATTTATTATTTAAATATTATTAAATAATAAATAAGGATAATTAAGTAATTAATTATTATTTAATTAACATTAAATAATGATTAATGGAAATTAAGTTATTAGATTAATAATTATTTAATTTAAATAATAAATAAGGATGAATAATTTGATTATTATTTAACCTTACATAATAATTAAAATTAATTAAATAATTAATTATTATTTAATTGACATTAAATAATAATTAAAGAGGATTAAAATTAGTAAACTATTATTTAATTTCCTTAAATTAAATAATAAGTGAGGTTAATTACTTGGTTATGTATTAGTTGATTAATATTAAATTAAAGAAGGTTAAAATTAAATCAATAATTATTTATTATTTAATTATTATTAAATAATAAGTAAGTACAATTAGTTATTATTTATTTTAAGTAATAACTAAAGATAATTAATTAATTTCTATTTAATCAAGATTAAATAGTAATTAAATAGAGATTGAGTTAATAAGATAATTTGAATTTAATTAGGCTTTAATTAAACAATTGTAATAAGTTGTTTAAGGGTTTAATAAGTGTCCAACACTTAAGAAAAATATTTTCTAAATTATTAATTTTTTTTTTGAGGGTCTATAAGGTTAATAATATTGTTTTGACTGATGTAAATTATGTGTTAGTACTTATGTGTGGTAGATAAATTCCTTAATGAGCGTATAGTTGTACAAATACGCTGTACTAATTATTAGACCAACTTTATTAATGTTAGGTCTTTCAAAGCCAGTTAGTTAAAGCTAGACATTAATTGTAGCTGAGCAGACAGGCAAGTTTCCTAAACCCTACTCAATTTATATTCGAGCAGGATATATTATTTCATTGTTCAAGTTCTTAACTCAAACTCAAGTTATTATGTTTCAAGCATGCTTGTGGTTTAATTCTGTATAATTATTCCACCTCTTTAAATTGTTGATTCGCACATAGTGCATGTTGCATGTGTTCATCAGGTATGAAAGGCTGATCACCTTCATTACCATAAGGTTCAGTTAAATTTGTTCATAGTCGTTATTGACACTCAACATTAATTGATTCAGTCATTCAATTATTGAAATTATGATTCGTACTCTTTCACAATTATTATATTGATGAAAATCTAAAAGCTTATTCTTTCTTTCAATCATGATATATCGTTATTGTATTTAAACTTGCTGAGCAAAGTCGTTGCTCACTCTTGCTATATCATGATAACAAATTTCAGAATAATACGAATGTCCGAGGAGAGACGGAGACAGAAGCAAAAGACAAGATTATAGTGTTATGCATGATAACTAAATTGTTATATGATGTAAGTAATTTTGTAAACCTTTTTATGAATCTAAAGGTATATATTTAAGTTAAGGTTAGAAACCTTGGGAAATGTTGTAGAATAAACAATTTATGTTTATATATTCCGCATTAGTTATAGAACATGTATGAAGATGATGTATCGTGACGTACCAAGTCTAGGGTTTAAGGAACCCGGATTTGGGGGAATTTTAAATATGCATTGTTTGAGAATGTGGTCAACTGTAAGACTACAAAAGAAGAATGAAAAACTCTTTTAGCCATGCATGAGGGCACTGAAGAAGTGAAGGAAAATAAGCAATCAGTCCTCACTTAGCAAAATGAAATATTTTCTTGCATTTTTGGAGAAGACGTCACTGCCACATATGAAAGATTCTACATCTTACATAAATCACTCGAAGCATTTAGGAAGATCTACTCCAATAAGGATGTAAATATTAAATTCATGAGAATCATGTCAAGTAAGTGGGATGCAAAGACCACTGCCATTAGAGAGTCAAAGAATCTTCATGAAATAACAGTTCAAACCTCTAAGGCAACTTGCTGACTTATTAGCTAGAATTGAACTAGAGGGATGAAACAACTACATAAACAAAAAAGGACAATGGTATAGTCCTTAAAGCTGTCGAGACCTCCTCCAAAGCCCCCATGGAAGATGATAGTGACATTAAAGAAGATGATGAAGATCTGGCCTTACTAGTCAGAAGATTAAAGAAGTTCACGAGGAAGGGCAGAAGTAGTAACTTCAAATGATACAACAACAATAATAACAACAAAAGAGATTCCTTTAAGGACATGTACTACAACTATAAGAAGTCAGGTCATTACATTGTTGATTGCAACAAGCCCTTGAGAAAGGAGGTCAAGAAGGACAAGAAAGAGTACTCGAAGAAAGACAACAAAGCTTATAAGAAGTATAGCAAGAAAGACAAAGGTCTTGTAGCTGAGAGTTCCTAGAGTGACAGTGATAATGACTCAAATTCTGAGTCAAGTGACGATGAATGACACCAAATGACCAATCTCTGTAATTCGTTATTAGAAACCAGGACCATGGAAATGTCAAAGCAACAGACCACTTATTCTTTAAAAAATTAAAGATAAGTCTCTTCAATAATGCTAGCCAGGAGCTTGGCTTTCACTCATTTAGTTAGGTAATCGATGGTCACGATCATAAATTTGTCTTGCCCTTTCTCTTGTGGGAGTGGTCCCAATAATTTAATTCCCCATATGACAAAAGTAATCAAGAATAAAATCAGGATAAGCTCTTAGGGAGGTTGATGAGTTATTGAGACAAAGAATTAACATTTATGACATTTTCTGACAAAATCCTTGGCGTCTTATATCATTGTTCACCAGTAATATTCCTACCATAGGATATTAAACCAACTTTTGACTAAATCAGATTTTTTCAAGTTAGACCTAGGTCACTTCAAACTAAATTTCAGGTTTCAAGCTTTTTGTACTTTCCTAAGGAACCCTATCCATTCCCAAAAGATATTTGGAGTCTTATTTTGTTAATTCTTATTTAATTCTTATTTTTAATTTTATTTTTATAATTAGTATGTACCTATTATTTGGATATTAAATTTTGAGAATTAGTATCTTCATAAGAAAAAATGATAGTTTTGTTTTCTCTATTTTTTGTTGTAAAGGCTGCCCAAAGGCCTTAAAACTAATTAATAAAACTATTACTAGCATAATTTAGAATGCTAAGTAGGTTACATGGATGCTCCATTATTCATAACAATATATAAAGAGGAAAAATGACGGTAATATTTGGTTTGGTAGGTCCAATAGGGCTACAACAAATTCCTTTAGGTAAAAATTATTAGGGATACAATAAATTTTTTCTGTCCAAACTTATTACATGGAGTTATGGTTAATATACATAATTATTAGGGCTACAATAAATTTTTTTAGACAAAAAAAATTTAATTCGTGAAATTTTGAGATATTAGGTGTTCAATTTCTAAATAGTAAAGAAATAAGATATTTAGGTTTATCTTTGAAAAGATTAAAAAAAAAAATTAAGATCAAGTGTATTTAAGCCCTTTTCAAATTTTCTTCTTTTCTAAAGTTAATAAGAAAAGTGCGGAACCAAATAACTAACATAATATGACCTCGCCAAATTCATCAATGATAGCTTAACCATTAACCTTCTATACATGATATTATTGCTATATTTTTTTTATATGCATATTTTGGGGTGATAATTAAAATTTTATTATGAAAGCAACATACTCAAATATACATTGCAATTTGTTGGAATTAAATGAAGAAGTAGGGAGCAAAAGGAGGAGAGGAATAAAGCTTTGTTAATCTGATAAGAGAACAAGAATAATTTCTTTACACTAATAAATAAATTACTACTAGCCTATTTATAATAAGCAAAGACTCCTACTTTCATGCCACTACTAACTGAATACTAACTGACTATGACTTACTAATTTACTCTAACTAAAGACTTGATCAACTAACTAACTAGCACAGAATCAGGATTACACATTAACTTCTCCTCTTAATCCAGATTCGACAAAGTAATCATTCCCATCTTCTGCTTCAGCTTGATGAGGGCGTCATACTTCAGTGGCTTGGTGAGGATGTCTGCCACTTGATCTTCAGACTTGCAGTACTTCAATTATATCTCCTTTTTGGCAACTTGGTCTCTCAAAAAATGATAGCGAGTGTCAATATGCTTGTTTCTTTCATGTATGACAGGATTCTTGTTTAGACTAATTGCAGAAACATTATCAACGATAATCTTTATAGGCTTCCTCCGCGGAGCACAAATTTGACTCATTAAAAGCGCAGCCAGATTACTTGACATTTACTTGATGTTACTGCAACATACTCTGCTTTACAAGTTGAAAGTGCAACAATTGATTGCTTCTTATAGGACCACGAACAAGCTGTATTACCGAAATTAAAACAGTAACCAGAGGCCTCCCCAGTCACTGTTCGAGTATCCTACAAGAGCACACTAGTTTGTTAAAGCATAAAACAAATCATGATCATACGTGCCCTTTAGGTATCACATGATTCTCTTGGCAACTTGCATATGAGATTATCGAGAAGATTCCATAAACCTGTTAATAAAACCAACTCCATAAAAGATATCAGGTCTTGTGCATGTTAGATATCACAAGCTGCCAACAATTTTCTTAAAATAAGTTGAGTCAACAGGTTTGATAATTTTTTTCCAACTTCCACACGAGTTCTCGCAGGATTGAATTCAAACATATGAAACTTCTTAAAGAGATCAACAACATACTTCTTTTGGGAAATAAAAATCCCATCTTCTTTCTGAACTACTTGAATCCCAAGATAATATGACATTAGACTGAGGTTTGTC
This sequence comes from Hedera helix, assembly GCA_947179155.2. Lineage (NCBI taxonomy): Eukaryota > Viridiplantae > Streptophyta > Magnoliopsida > Apiales > Araliaceae > Hedera > Hedera helix. The sequence continues at coordinate 28,915,527 of OX359280.1, read as the reverse complement.
ATTTTGAACTCATCCATCATACATCTCTTAAACTCTGAAACTAGCCTAGGATTATTGCTTGTAAAGACTAAATCATCAACTTAAAGACACAACAATAATATATCACCAGAATTATTAACATTGACATATAGAAAGTGCTCAGAGGGGCATTTTTTAAAACCTATTTTACTGAAGAAGGAATCAATGCACTTATTCCATGCTCTTGGTGCTTGTTGCAGTACATACAGAGCTTTCTTCAGTCTATAAACTTTATCTTCCTTTTTCGTCTTCACGAATCATGGCGGCTGCTTGACAAAAACCTCTTCTTCCAAAGGACCATTTAAAAATGCCGACTTCACGTCCATTTGTTGAACCTTCCAATGGTTCTGCGCAACCAAAACAATAATCAATCTAATAGTTTTAATTTGAGCAACAGGAGAGAATACCTCTTGATAGTCATAACCCGGTTATTGCTCATATCCCTTCGCTACCAATCTTGCCTTATGCTTCTCTACCTTACCATCTGACTTTCTTTTTATCTTGAAGACCCACTTCACATCAATGGCTTTGTGTCCTTGTGGAATATCAGTAAGCTCACATGTGTCATTTCTTTCTATAGCATTTATTTTTTCGGTCATGGCATTCACCCACTTGGAATTTCGATTTGCTTCTTCAAAAGTCGTTAGTTCACAGTCTATGAACATAGCATAATGCATGTAATTTCCATCATCATCAATATCATTATCAAAAAATACCTCAAAATCACGTAACGCAATCGGTGGTTGTCGTTGTCTCATTGGTCTTTATGCTTCCAAGGGAGTAAGTCTTTTTTTAGCAAAGATTGGTGAAGCTTCTTGATTTTTTACGGGAGTTGCAACTTCAGATAATTCTTCAAGGTCATAAACGAGGTGTCTGCTTGAATCATCATGTATTTTTCCATCCCATTTCCAGACCTCATCTTCGGCAAACTTCACATCCATGCGTACAATAACCTTCTTTGTCACTAGATTATATAACTTATAACCACCACTCTTGTTGCCAACAGAGATGGTTTTCACCCCTCGATCATCAAGCTTTGTCCTTGTTTGCGCTGGAACATGAGCATAACAATTGATCCAAACACCTTCAGGTGTTTTACATATGGCTTCTAACCACTCCATGCTTTTACAGGGGTAATATTTGGGACAATCTTTGTTGGAGACCTATTTAATAAATAAATCGAACATGATACAGCTTCTGCCAAAAAAGAATTAGGCATACATTTAGCCCTTAACATACTCTTCGTCATATTTATTATCGTTCTATTTTTTCATTCGGCAACTCCGTTGTGTTGTGGAGTATAAGGGAACGTGACTTCTTGCTTGATTCCCTGTTCTTCATAAAACTTGTTGAATTCAACAGATACACATTCACCCCCACCATCAGTTCGCAGCACCTTAATAAGCTGACCACTTTCCTTTTCGACATGAGCCTTGAATGTCTTAAAATACCCAAAAACATCAAATTTCCTTTGCAAAAAATAAACCCTGATTTTTCTGCTATAATCATTAATGAAAGTGAGAAAATACTTATTGTTCCCAATTGATAATGTAAGACCCCGAATTTTAATAAATAGATTTTAAAATTTTCTCATAATTTTATGCCTAGCAGTAAGGTGTTAAATTAATAAAAATTAAAGTTAAGGATGTTATGTGCAAAAAATTTATGTCGAACAATATTCGATTGGTCTGGGAATATTCGTTCTGTCGGGAAATATTTGTACGACGACGCCGAAATATTCAATTATGGGTGTATCTCACAACGAAATATTGTTGGATGTAGAAAACGACAGCAGTAGCCTTTCTAAATAAAAATGGTCAACAGTATTATCACTTTTAACTGTTAAAATACCAGTGATAAAAGTATGGTAGCATATGATATTTTACAACAGCACACGGTATTATACAATGTTTAAATTATTGAACTGATAAAGTGGCTATTGCACAGTATTTCATTAATAATTGTCATTACACATCATTTTATATTATTGAACCAATAATTGTCATTACACAATATTTTACATTATTAATTGCACAATATCAATAATTGTCATTGTGACGCCCCCAAATCTGGGTCCACACAGCCCAAACTTGAGTCGTTAAAAGACTACAACAAAATTATTACAAGGTAGTACAACGTTTAACAATATAGTGTATAATAATACACAACTAAGTCTTCACTATTATTGCCACACTATTTTACAACACGTGAAGACAACGATAGTTATTCCTCGGACTCTCACTTCATCCCCCGGCTAGACCCAGTTACGTTCTCATCTCTTGTTGAAAAATAATGGAACAAAAAGAAAGAGTGAGCTCAAATAGCCCAGTAAAGAATATCATGACTAAGATAATGATGAATAAATTATCATTAGCCTTCAACAGTTGAGTTCTTGATAGAATACAATAGACTACAAGGTTTATATGCAGTTAAATTCTTGAACAACGTTCAGATCAATAATAGCAGCGGAATGAGCAATCTATTAGAAGAATAATGCAGACTATAGTGTCCACTCGCTTCTCTTTTTAGAAAAACATCATCAACTTTTATCATCTGAAACACCACTGACCATGAGAATACAAACTCACAGTTCCTGGTCATAATTATGCAAATCAACAGTTCATCTTTGCACTACGGGCCAAAAATATTTAATATAATACCAACGGTCATGATTATACCAGTATTCAGCACTTGGTCATAATCATACCAAACAACAGTTCATCTTTGCACTACGAGCCAAAGAGAACTTTCACCACGTGTCATAAAAGACACCGAACAGATGTATCGTCTTTAACCTATTATATCGCCTTTAACCTATCATTTGTTCAACAATTATATCGCATCGTGCACCCGGCCACATATATTTACAACAGTTTGATTTTTGATGATTAGTACAAATAACAGTGATACAAATGATGAACAGAATAAACAGGATAAACAATAAGTATTGAAAGTTTACTTTGTGCAGATTTAAATAATGTCCAAATTGTCAACATAATGTGGAGTAAAATTCAAAAATGATATTTAAGATCCACAGTTCAGAATAACGGTTACAGTTCAATAGAAATGTTTAGAAAAATAGGAAATGAATACAAAGAGTAATTCACCAAATATGTGATAATTCGCAAAGTCAGGTTACTCTCAAAGATTAATAAGGAATGAATACGAAAGGTTATACCTCAAGTTAAGGTTTTATGGAGAAACTAAGATACTGAGGAAATGACCTGGGAGCTAGAATCTGAGATGAAATCTAAGTATCCTTATCTCTTCGAAATGTCAGGTACGTCAATTTTGGGAACGAAATTTCATTAGGAAGGGAGGTTGTAAGACCCTGAATTTTATGAAATACAAAATTTAATTTTTCTTCATATATATTTTTTCCTGAAACAGTAGGTGGTTAAATTGATAAGGTTAAAAGTTAAGGATGTTATGTGCAAAATTTTATTATGTCGGACAATATTCGTTTGGTAGGAGAATATTCGCTTTGTCGGAGAATATTCAATTCATACGACGGCGCCGAAATAACAAAATAATGGTGGACCCCCACAACGAATTATTGTCGGATATAGAAAGCGATATACGTAACCTTTCTAAATATAGTCAACGGTACTATTACCTTGAACTATTAAAATACCCGGTGGTAAAGGAATAGTAACATACGGTATTGCACAGTAGCACACAGTATTGTACAGTAGCACACAGTATTGCACAGTAGCACACGGTATTGTACAATAACACACGGTATTGCACAGTGTTTCATATTATTAAATTGATAAAGTGGTTATTATACTATATTGACTTTATTGAACCAATAATTGTCACATGCATAATAATTTATATTATTGAACTGATAATTGTCACAGTAGCATATGCACAATAATTCACATTATTGAATCAATAATTGTCATTACACAGTAACGTGTTATTTTCTTATTTATTTTCAGCATTATTGTTATCTCTTTTATGATATTGATTAAACTGTTGTATTTTATTATTAGTTGATTTTTCTGTTTATCTCGAAAAGCCAACTACACTGCATTTACAACAATTAGCCATAATAATGAATAATTGTGAATTATTGTTGAATAATTGAATTGATAAAGTTATTTATTTTTATTATGATAAATTATATAAAGTTATTTATTTTTATATATAAAGTTAATTGATTTATTTAAAGTTAGTTGTTTTATATATAAAGTAAATTGAATGGTATAGATTAAAAGATGATCTTTAAATGAATGGTTTAGATTAAGGAAATCTTAAAATATGAAATGAGTGGTATGGATTAAACATTATCTTGAAATATACGGTTTGAATTAAATTAGAAAATCTTGGTGATGATAAGATTTTTTGGAATAAATAGAGGTCTTAACTTAAGGATTTTTCAAAAAAAACTTTCTTGTTTATTCTTTCTTTCACTCTCCAAATATTTCTTTGTATAAGTTCTCTTTGAGTGTGTTAAAGTCATCTTGAGTATTTGTAAAGATCTGTAAGTGTACGAGTACTGACCAAATAAGTCTTTTTATAAAAGTTATATAAGTAACCATGCACATCACACGATGTTTATAAATCTTCCTTTAGAAGATTCTTCATTTGGAAGATTCATTTTAAAAAGCTTCATTTGAAAGATTTATTTTGAAATATTATTTTCTTCAAAAATTATATTGAAGTTATTCTACTTTATTTTATTAAATCACTTTTGATGATTTCATACGAATTGGTATACTCCATAAAATTATATATGATAGTTACTAATTAAATTATAAAAATATAGGTTGACCAACTTCATATCCAGTCACGTGTTAAGGTAATGGATACCATCTTTTTCATATTCCATTATTCAAACTTACTATGGTAAGGGATTATCATTATTTGATTATCAAAAATAATATCGTTTTTTTCTTACTCGTAAGATGTGTCATTTATCTCCATATATTAATTTGTGGAAATAACCTGACTACGCAGACTACCGCATGTTTGGTGAATAACCTTTCGTATTCATTCCTTATTAATTTGTAGGAATAACATGACTAAGCGCACTACCGCATGTTTGGTGAATAACCTTTCGTATTCATTCTTTATTAATCTCTGACAATAACTCGACTACGCGGACTACCGCATGTTTGGTGAATTACTCTTCGTATTCATTTCTTATTCGTCTCTTGTTGGTAAAGTTTCCTGAAATGATTATATATTATTTAATAATTTGCTCTTCATCTAATATCATTTCAACTGAACCTTTCTATTTTTCTAAATCTTTCTATTGAACCTTAACTGTTATTCTGAACTGTGGATCTTAAATATCATTCTTGAATTTTAGTCCACATCATGTTGATAATTTGGACATTATTTGAATCTGCACAAAGAAAAATCATAAACTTTCGATATTTATTGATCATACTGTTTCTTCTGATTCATCATCTATATCACGGTTGTTATTCTAATCATCAAGAACCATGTTGTTGTGAATATCTGTGGCCTGGGGCACAGATGATAGGATAAAGGCGATATAATTATTGTGTCTTTTAGGGCACCTGGCGAATATTCTCTTTGGCCTGTGACAAAGATGAACTGTTGTTGGTATGATTATGACCAAATGCTGAAAACTGGTATAATCATTATCGTGGTGTTATATTTGAATATCTTTGGCCCGTAATGCAAAGATGAACTATTGACTGGTATGATTATAATCAGGAACTGAAAATTTATATTATCATTACCAGTGGTGTTTAAGATGATAAGAGTTGATGATATTTTTCTTAAAAAGAGACGCGAGTAGACATCATAGTCTACATTATTCTTCTAATGGATTGCTTTCCGCTGCTATTATTGATATAAAGCTTATTGTCTATTATATTCAATTAGGAACTCAACTGTTGAATGCCAATGATAATTTTTTTGTCATTATCTTAGTCATGATATTTCTTACTGGGCTATTTGAGCTCACCCTTTCTTTTGTTCCATTGTTTTTCAGAAAAAGAGATAGTAGCCGGGTCTAGGAGGGGAATGGAGTGACGGTCCAAGAGATAGCTATTATAGTCTTCACATGTTGTATATAGTGTGGCAATAATAGTGAAGACTTAGTTGTGTATTATTGAGTTCTGTATTTCTATTCTATGTACTATTTGTATTAAAAATTGTGTATTTTATGTCGTCTCAAATTGGGCTATGTAGGCCTAGATTTGGGGGCGTTACATTTTAGAAGTTGCTTTTTTCTATTAGAGATTGATTGGGTTTATTTTGAATACTTTACAAATTTAGATAGTATATATTTAATTATTATAAAATTGTATAATACTTATACTAATTTGAATATAAAAAAAATGTTCTTTGTTTCTATTCCTCTTAAAGATAGAAATATTTTTAAATTTGGATACTATTTAATTGATACAAATTTGGATAATACTTATGCTAATATGAATTAGAAAAGTTAAATAAAAAATTAGTGAAATCAAACCAAGTTTGTATTTTTAAGTATATAGTTGATTAGCTTGGTGTCCCTCACCAAGCACAAGATTTATAAAATTATATTTTATTTATTAATTATAACTTATATTATTATAGTATATACTTTCAATATTCGTTAAGTAATAAGTAATGATGGTGTAATATTATAATGGTAGTGACAAATAATGACAAATTAAGACCATCATATCTCTTTATTGTTTGATAATAAAAATGTATATCTAATTTTGGACCTAACTAAAATGAAAATTATATCTGTAATTTATAATGGTAATAACAAATAGTGACAACTTAACTGAAATGTTGATCTTAAATTGAATTGATTCATAAAATTATACTTGAATTAATCGGTTGATATTTTACAAATAGTGACAAATAGTGAAGTGAAATTACAGATATTGAATTCGCAAGTTGATTTGTGAATTAATTATAGTGAAAACGTGAAGTGACAAATAGTGACATTACATTATAAAGAGACGTGATGGTAGTCACAAATTACGTTTTGTCACTACCAAATCAATTACTATTTGTCACTTCACGTTTTCATTTAATTACGTTTTATTATACGAGTTAATTGAGAAATTTTGGGTAATTCTGAACTGAGTTGACTCATAAACTTAGTGAACCTTATACTATTAAGGGTAAACTAGTAGCTATGCATATTTTATATTTTATTTGTGTATTTTTTGACCCTTTTTGTGAATAAAGAATATTGTATTATGTGTTTTCTTTAAGGACAAATGAACTAAGTCCATATCTTTTGTTACAAACATAATTTGTTTAGTTACTAGTATTTACATCGCTTTACTTTTGGTGCATTGTATTTATTTCTCTGAAGTTGTATTAAGTTGTATTTTAAAAAAAAATTAAATGCATTTGGAAATTTAAATACGCCGAACGCTTAGTAACCAAACATAATTTTTATTTCCTGAATGAAATGTTACAAGTATGTGAAGTAGCATGAATTCCTTATTTTTGCCCAATTCCTTATGCCAACCTGACATGGTGGAAGTTCATATTCCATTATTCCTAACTAGACATGCACAGTAGGCCGGACTGGTCCGGCCTGGCCTGGGCCTGATAGGTTTTGGCCGTTGACCAGACTGGGCCAGACTTTGACTTTTGGGCCTGTAGGTCGGGCCAGGCCGGGCTTCTCGATAAAAGTCTGGCCTTTTTAGGCCAGGTCGGGTCAGGCCTGTAGGCTAGGCCGGGCCAGACCTTGGGCCGGGTCAGGCCAGTCCAGTCCTTGGGCCGGGCCGGGCCGGGCCGGGCCAGGGCAGGCCTAAAAATATAATCAACTAATTTTTAATATGAAATATAAATATTAAATAAACTAACTACTATATTAATTAAATGTATTGACAAAAAATTAAAAATGAGTAACTAATCAATAATAAATAATAAGTTGATTATAAATATTTTGTTTCAAAATATTTTAAAAATATCTTCAAAATTCAAATCTTCAAAAAATGTATCTTTCTATCTTCAAAAAATATCTATTCATTATATCTTCAAAAAATATATCTTCAATCTTCAAAAAAATATATATCTTCAATATTCAAGAATGTGCAATTTCGCATAGGCTGGGCCAGGCTTTTTCGTAGGCCGGGCCATTCCGAGCTTTTTCGTAGGCCGGGCCAGGCCGGGCTTTTACGTCAAAATAACAGCCTGTTCAAAAACTGTAGGCTGGACCGGCCCGGTCCGGGCTTTGACCAACCCGGGCTCAGGCCAAGCCAGGTCGGCCTGTAGGCCGTAGGCTTTTTGTGCATCTCTATTCCTAATCAAAATGTATCAATTTTTTTTTCTTTTTCAACAATATAATGTTTCTTATTATCTTTTTTTGGTAATGTGTTATCTTCGTAATTGAAATGTTATAAATTGTATGTTTCTAATTACTAGAGTGTCGCTATTTTATACTGTACTAGTTGATAACTCGTGCAATGCACGGAGTAGTTTGAATAATAGATTTAATAATTTGTCAGAAATTTATGTTAAAAAATGACTCAAAGTACACAATTCATGTAATTAGTTGTATATATCTGTGTAATTAAGCCTACCGCAATGCGCCTTAAAGTCGCCCCTAAAATTTATTTTTCATCAATTAAGTCTTTAAAGTATCATTTTGTGAAATCGGAAAAAAGAATGGAATTAACACAATATTATAAATTAAAAAATAAAACAATACATAATTCAGTAATTAATTTTACCCGTAAGTGTCTTCGCTAATCTTCTCTAATTTCTCGAAGCAGGTCCACATTTGGAGACCCCCATGACAGTGATTCTTTTATACTGCATATGAATGGACACACTATTTAAATTCCAACTGAAGACTTGTATTTTTCCATTAGATACCTCTTCAATTTGAATTTAACACCAAAAGGTAGTAATGAAAAGATGCATTCCCAGTTTTTCAAAAGGAAACTAACTTTCATAAATAATTTTTAAAATTGGCACCTTTTAACTAAAAATTGGTTAATTCATTTCACCGAAGCGCCACAATAAATTCCAATTGAACGGTTGTATTTTTTCAATAGATACCTTTTTAATTTAAAAATAAATAAATTGAATTTAAGACCAAAACATGAAAACGATATTGTATGGTACTCCTTTTGTTTGACAAAAATAATTTAATTTACCTTTGATTTTAATTAATGTGCAAAATCCTAAAATCTATATTGTAATGTGAAGAATTTTTGAAAAGACAATTTTGTATCTAATGTTACTTTTTATGTTGTTGAAATATTAACTATAGCATTAATTAAAATTTAATAAATTATATTATTCTCCATTTTAAAACTTTATAAATTTACAAAAGAGATTGTGTAAGACGTTTTTTTATGGAACTAATAGATCGTGAACAAGGAACTAGCAAACACTGGCTGTGAAGAAATAAAACTATAAAAGACAAACAAAAATAATATGAATTGTCGATTAGGTCTTAGTCTAGTGATTAAGATTGATGTATTGTAATTTTTAAGTATTAGATTAGATTTTCACTTTGATGGATTTATTTATTCTATTATGAGAATCTATTAGCCTTGTTTGTGAGTTTATTTCTTTTAATTTATTTCTTCTTCCTCTATTAGTGAATTTTGAAAAATAGGCTCTTTTTTTTTGTGAGTTTATTTATTCCTTCTTTTATTTATTTCTTCTTCCTCTATTAGTGAAGTTTGAAAAAGAGGGCTTTCAAAAAAAAAAGAGGTTGTATGAACTAGAAAATAACTTATCATTAGAAATGAATAAAAGACGAACAAAAGTATTTGTTGATTTTTATATACTAGCCCTTTAACCTATGCATTTATATACGGTCCCTTAAGCTATGCAAGGGTGGGTTCCGTAAAATTAATATAATTTTACTTTTATTTTATATTCAATATGTAATTATTTATTTTTTAAGCGAAATAAATAATTTGATCAATTTTTATTTAATACTCATAATAATCGCAACCGATAGTACGCTATGTAATAGTTTTTGTCGAAGAAAATTTATTCAGATTGGAAAAAATTTATATATTAGTATAAATGTCGCTACAACTCTTTAAATTTAAAAGGAGACAAAACATGAAAGTAGAAAGAGAAAATACTCAAAATATATGCTTAAGGACCTTGACAATACACATAATCCCATATATAGACCCACACCATATATTTAAATGGAGAATAGTACTGTCGTGACAAAAAATACTTGTAAAAAATTAAATATAAAATAATGTGACAAATTATAATTAATTAATATTTCATCATATATGATTGGATCAAATAGTTATAACCAATAACTATAGTTCACATTAATTTGTATCATCTTTGTTTATATAATCTTTTATCACCAAAATATTATTGTTCTAAATATTATGTTATGTCATTTTTCTTCGATAAGAATTAGGTACCCCTGTCCACTATTTGCATTTCTTTTGTCTTTATATTTGGACAAGAAATTACATATATCAACCAAATTAAAGGCCACCTTACATTCATAACTACTCATTCGTTCTAAATTATAAAATTATTATATTTTTAAAAGTTGATACATAATTTCAAACTCAAAATTGAGATAAATTCAATTTTATGTTAATATAATTATAAATATCATAAACTACAAAACAATAAGATTTATTGTTTCTCAAACTTAAATGAATCATGTCAATTTTAATTTTAAAAATATCTCAAATTAACTTTTAAAAAATTAATATTGATCTCATAATTCGAAATTATAATTTTTAAATATTTATAGTCCTAATCCCATAGGTATAGACGTTACTAAACCTTGTCACCCCAATCTTTAACTTACATCTTAAATCTAACAAACACTTATAAATCAAGGTAGAGCCTAGCCAAAAACGTTTTTTAATACTAGTGTGGAGCAAACCTCTAAATCCACTGTTTTTTAAAAAAAAAATTTTGTTTTGGGAATGGAGTAAATATTTATCAGATGCTTGGTTTATTAGAATTACTTTAAAAATTAAATGAAAAATAAAAATAAATCCACTGTTATCCATCGGTGGACTAATTAGTAAAAATAAATCCATTGTTATCCATCGGTGGACTAACCAGTAAAAATAAATAATGTCCAAGAGAAGGGATATATATATATATATATATATATATATATATATAATTACAAGTAAAATTTGAAAAATAGAGAAGAACCTTATTATATCTTTAATTTCATCTAGTCGACCTAATGCAAGGCTGATGCAGCAGCAGTCACCTCTAGGTCCAGGCCCATTGATATCCGTAACGACTGTCCCAATCCACTCCATACCAACTCACACATTTTTGAACTACAGAAATTCAGAAAAGCAAAAACATCTTTGTAAGATACGATGGACTAATATATATAAATTTCTGGTGAAATGTTTAAAATATTATCATACATCTAAGACACGCACCTCTAGCGATGTCTATCTCGGTAATCACGAGAAGTGCATTCCTAAAGTAATAGGATGTTCCACTGTCATGAAACTGTGACAACTCGGTATGAGTTTGTTCAGGCCATGAAAGATATGTGGTGTCATGTTGTTGGGTCAGCTCCATTTTTTCTTCCTCATCCCCTTCGTCTTCCTCATCTTCATTGTACACAAGCTTGATACCACACTCTTTTATCTTCCTCATCTTCATTGTACACAAGCTTGATACCACACTCTTTTACCTGAATATTTATATCTTCACATGACACAGTCACTTCATCACCAGCTTCTAACAGATTCCCTAACTTCCAATGGCTCAACATCATGACGTCATAACCGCATGCAGGAATTCTTGAGGGTTGACGGCCATAAATCCAGTTGAGATCCTTGGTCTTATTGCTTATTTTAGTCGTTGGATAGGTACACCTATATCGTGACTCAGTAATAATGCACACATTCAAGCCTCGGATTGGAGGATTATTTGGAAGTGAAGGTACAGTGAAGGAGATTGATGAACCCTTTTTTCTGTAATTGACCCAATCTGGAATCTCTGATGCAAGTAAAATTGTGCTGAAAATGCCAAATTCATATTTTACCTGCGCCACGGGAATTGAATGTTAATTCAGATAGTTTACAGATGGTGTGTATGTGAGTTTTATTTTGGGTGGAAAGTTGGACTTCTAAAAATTAGAAAGAAGCGTCCATTTTCCCTTTCCTTTCACTTCGCAATTCCCATCCTTCTAAAATAAAACTCATAAACACAACTTGAGCGCGCTTGTTTGTGTGTGTGTGTGTGTGTGTGTGTGTGTTTGAGAGAGAGAGAGAGAGAGAGAGAGTACCATGAGATCATCAAATAGACCCATCTCTGCATGTCCTCTTGACCTTGATTGCAAGTCTAACAAACCCAGGTTCCTTTTAATTGTTTTGTCGACATTTTCAAAGGGCGCCGACTTATAACAGCCTTCGAATTCAACCAAATTTTTATTATCACAAATCGATGCAACGGTTAAATTGGGTGTACTAGCAACTCTCTTTAAAGAATGATTGTTTATCACGTACATAGTAGTTACTGTTCTAGGCACACCTATAACTGACTGCAACATTGGACAATCCCAGAAAATAAGTGACTTAATCCTGCTAAGAGTTCTGACACAATCTGGAAGGCTTCCAATTAAATTATTGCTTAAATCTAAATGTTCCAAATAGGGTAAATTATTGAAGTCCCTGGGGAAAGAATCATCAGACAGATTGCAACCACGTAGGCTTAGTTCCACTAGATACTGAGGTAACGAAGCCCCGTGTTGAACCTCCCTACTCGGAGCAAGTACTTCATTCATCTTGACTCTATCAGCCCTTAACACCTTGAGTGATGCCATATTGCCCAGGCCAGTTGGAAACTCTCTAAAACTTGAGCAACCAGAGATTATTAGGGATTTAAGAAATCCTAGGCTGCTTATGTTTCTTGGAAGCTTCCTTAAGCTTCTGCAATCTTCTAGATCCAGTAAAACAAGTCCCTCGGCAAATTTTATGGACTCACAGATCTCAACCAAACTTGCACAACCTTTGAGGATCATTCTCTCAAGATTTGAGGCTCCTGAAAAGTCTGGGGTTCTCGCAAGCTGTTGAGAGTGACTGAGATTGATGATCTTCAATGATGGAAGGGACTTTATATTAGAAGGAAAAAATAAAGTTAGATATGTTATTTCCTTTTTCTAGCTCGAAACTGGAGCATTAATCATAAACAAGTTTATTAATCTCTAACTACCGTAATCTCAAACTTTCTTAGAGAAAACAGGAGGAAAGAAAAAAGAAGACATACCTTAGGTCCCTTCCAAAGTTTTTTCAAGCTGCTGTACTGCATATCAAGGGAAACAAGGCTCTCCATAGATAAATCACTGGGTATGGATTCTAAATGGAACCCATACCAACATAACCATCTTAATCTATTTGGAAATCGTTTGTAGCTCCCACTGAGTTTTACATAATTAAGCTGCAATAGTTTAAGGTTCTTCAGCCTTGCAAATGCATCACTTTCTATGTACTCATTTGGATCTCGTACGGAAGCATGCCATTTTCCAATATTTGTACTAAAGGTTGATTGCACCGGTATAATCTTCTTATACATACGAATGTCAAAGGCCAAGGCTTTGATTGTTTTTGTACCCTGTTGAAGAGAGAAAAATAAGAAGAGTTTGATAAGTAGAGTTGCACACATGCCCACCCAAAAATAAATAAATAAATATACTAACAGTGATACCAACATATTACTTCTTACAATTTTTTCACTTAGTACGCTAAAGCAATCCTCTGCATGCCATAATATACTACGTTTCTCGGGCTCATTAGGTGATTCTTGCCGAACAATATCTCTTCCCATGTCTCTAATTAATTGATGCATCTTTAACTTGTTTGCAGGACCAATTGCTAAGAGACTTCGATCAATGAGATGCTCAATTGCAACTATTGCGTGCATACCACAAGCATTTAGTATATTGATTGTGCAATCCTTGTCAGTTCCATCAAAGAGACAAGCAAGATGGAGGAATATATTCTTGACGTCATCATCTGGTAAGGAGTCAAAACTTATCTTGAGCTTCTCGACTATATCACTGTTGACAATTGTTTCTAATTTCTTTAACTGACTCACCCAAAAATCAACATTTTTTCCTAAAAGAGAAGAACCTAACACTTGAAGAGCTAACGGAAGCCCTCCGCAATGAACAAGCATCTTTTTTGTATGCCCCACGTACTTTTCAGGTGGATGTTCTTCTCCAAAAGCATACAAACTGAAGAGCTTTACCGAGTCATCATTGCCCAATTCTTCAACCTTGCATACCTCATAAACCTCATAAGGTTTTAGTAAGCGCTCATACCTAGTTGTTACAATTATTTTACTTCCCGGGCAAAACTTGTCTCGCATACTAAATAATGCATTAAATTGGTCAACATGATCCACATCATCTACAACAAGAAGGATCCTTTTCCAACATATGGCATCTATAATCTTATTGATTCCTTCATCAATATCGTGTATCTTTTCATTTCTTCTCTTGCAAATATCTGAAAGAAATTGCTTTTGTAAATGAATTAAACCTTTCGGTTCTTTTGACTTCTCCCTTACATTGTCAAGAAAGCTGCTACAAGTAAAATTTTCAGAGTTTTGGTTAAAAGCAAACTTGGCGATGGTAGTCTTCCCGATTCCTCCCATCCCGCAAATCACCATTAAGCCAACATTAGTAGAGCCATCTTGCAACCACAAATTAATATTGCTGGTGCGTGAATGTATTCCAACTAAGTTTCGAGGAACACACAAGCCTTTGCGACCAAGTTTATCTTGAATCACATTTACAACTTTCTGGATAAAATTTGATTCATCCCTACAAATGACAGTAAATATATGAACAATAAGGACAATATGTATGTGAATTGAAAATAAAACTACTTTACAGACGACCAACACTATGAAGTTTTGAATATGAATGTAATATATGCACTCCTGAGCTCCTAGGATGAGTTGGTCCAAATATTTTCTTTTTGGCAGATAAAAGAGTTATATTCCAAATATTCTTACATCGGTCAATTTAACTGTAAGCATTTCTGTTTTGCTTTCAGTACCTTAAAACAAATGCCACAATTGGTTATAAATATGTACTAAACGAAATACTATTCTCAACATGATTTAAAATCAAACTTTTTTTTCAATTTCTGTATTTAGGTTGTCATGGGTGAAGGAAGTGAATACAAATCAAAATACTATTCTCAACATGATTTAAAATCAAAGCACAACCAAATTTTGTGTAGGAGATGAATTATGAGGAACTTACCCGTTAGCTTGGTTTTTCAATTCCATCCCACTTAAATCTGCAGCTTCTTTAAGTGCTCTTCTCCACCTTTTGACCATGTCCATTAATTCTTTCTTCTGTTCCTCATTAGTTTCGGACGTGATTCGCTCTTCGTATCTAGCAAATGATTCTCCGATGCTCCCCAACTGTCTCCTAACATCGGAGGGCTCCACATCATAGAAGACTGGTATAACTACATGTCCATAGCCGCTTCTGCATTCAAGGATCATAACCAGTTCATTAAGGCACCAGCTAGAAGATGCATAGTCCTTTGAGAAAACAATTATCGAGGCCCTGGATTGTTGAAGTCCTTTCTCCAACTCTGATTTAATTTTTTCTCCTCTCTCTATCTCATCGTCATCTCTGAACGTGTGCAATCCCACGTCCATCAAAGCTCTATAGAGGTGACTTGTAAATGTTCTACGAGTGTCTTTGCCTCTAAAGCTTAAGAACACTTGATGAGTACATCTTGAAGTGGAAGAAGATGCTTCTTGGGTTCTCACAGCAGCCATTAGACAAAAATATCACAATTCTTTATGGATCCAGGAAGTCTATACCAAATCTTAAAGAAGATATCTATATTATATGCAAAATGAAGGTACAATGGCCCGTGAAGGAGAAGGCTCTGGCGCATCCACAATAAACACTGCAAAAAAAGCTGACAGTTGAATGACTGGGAAATCAAAACAATTATGAAGGTGCCAGAGATATATGTATAAGTAGTACTCCCTCTATTAGCTAAATGAGAATTCCATTTAAGTTTTTTACTATATAGTAATTAAGCAAAATATAGTTTGCCTAAACGTGTTATAGACCATTCTAATTAATTAAGGAGAGTCAAAAGTGAAATTAAACTCTCGTTTCCTGAAGGATGAAGTATAATTTTATATATAAGACATAAGATTGGAACTATCAGAATTACAGAAATTCATAAACCACTAAAAATAAACGAGCCAAAGTATAATTAACATAAATCACCTCATGACCCATTCAACGGCAGTTTACAAAAAAATATATATATATATTCAGCTTACTTATGCTAATTGAGGTATGATAGACAAGCAGATGAGTTTTACAGTATCAAAAAAGCTACCTGTATTTGCTGATTAAAAGCTCCTCAGATACATCCTAGTTATATTCACCACTGTATGAATTTTTAGCGAAAGAAAGAGAATGAACACGATGTGTATGTGTACGTGAACCAACTTGAACAAGAAAGAGTAGAGCCCCGGTAAATTGATAAGCATGAAGTATGAATGATTTAGGAAAGTGCTTGGGTCAAGTCAACTGAGATGGTGAAGTCTCATCAAGTATCTTCCTCTCTTTTTTTTAATGTTTTTTTTACAATTTCTAATTTCAAAATAAAAATATAAAACTTAAATCTATAAAAGTTAGAAATTATTCAAATATAGATTCATTATTATTATGTAATTTTTATTTCACTTATAAAGTGTGAGATTTAACTATACTTGCACTTGAAAATTTATTGAAATTGATTATAGTATTTATTATATTTATATGTGATATTCTTTTAACTTTGATAAATAATACTCCTACTTAATCAGAAGTGATAATTATTCTTTTATCAATGGCAATAATCTTATATAAACACAGTGACATAAAACTAAAAAAAATTATAAATTATTAAATAAAGTAGGGAACCAAGCATATCTAAAATGGGCAAATTAATAGCCATATGGGTATAAATCTATGAAATATTGAACAATATAAAAATCTAGTGGGATTCATAGACAAAAATATAAATAAATCAAAGAAGGGAAAACAAAAGGTTATTTACATAAGTATACAACTTTTAAAAAATAATTACAAAAATAATGCACTAACAAAAATAATTACAAAAAAAATACACTAACAAAAATAATTACAAAAAGAATGCAAAGGAGAGAGAAAGAGAAAACAGAGGAGAGAGAAAAGAGGACACCTGTCCTTACTTCCTCCCTCCCCCTCGCCTCCTCCCGCATGCCTCTCCCCCCGGCTCCCGCTCCCGCTCCCGCTCCCGCTCCCGCCTGCCTCCTCTTTCCCCCCTCCCCGCCTCCCTCCTCCGTCCCCCATCCCCCTCCCCCTCCGCCTGTCTCCTGCCTCCCCGCCTCCCTCCCTCCCCCCTCCCCCTCCAGCCTGCCTCCTCCTTCCCCCTCCCCGTCTCCCTCCTCCGTCCCCCCTCCCCATCCAGCCTGCCTCTTCCTCCCTCCTCCCTCCTCTGTCCCCTGTCCCCACCTCCCTCCTCCGTCCCCCATCCCCGCCTCCCTCCCCTCGTCTCCTCCCTCCTCCGTACCCCCTCCCCGCCTGCCTCCTCCCTCACCCCTCCCCGCCTCCCTCCCCCCGCCTCCTCCATACAAAGGTAACCAACCCTGTAATACAAAGGTAACCAAACCTTAACACAAAAGGTAACAAACCTTTAATACAAAGGTAACCAAATTTTAATACAAGGTAACCAACCCTTAGTACAAAGGTAACCAACCCTTAGTACAAAGGTAACCAAACTTTAATACAGTGGTAACCAACATTTAATACAAAGGTAACCAAAACTAGTTATTACACATTCAGGAATTGGTTACCTCTATACTAGTGTTTGGTTACCTCCATACTAGTGTTTGGTCACCTAGAATTACTACATGAAAAAACAAATTATCAGAAATTTGTTACCTCAATAATAGTATTTGGTTACCTAGGTTTACTTGTTTGATTACCTATATTTACTGCACATTCATGAATTTGGTTACCTTTGTACTATTGTTTGGTTACCTATATTTACTTGTGTCATTGTTGCCGGTGGTAACCAAACCTTAATACAAAGGTAACCACTTTAGCTTTTGTGGTCAAACACACACACTAAACACCAAGAACACATAACATCCAGCAGATCTGGCACCACCACTATCAGAATTAGCGCCACCACGATCAGATCTGGAGCCACCACGAGGGGAGGAGGAGGGGCGGAGTCAGGGGGATGAAGGGCGGCGATGGGGGGAGGAGGTGTGGGGGTGGGGAGAGGAAGGGGAGGAGGGACGGGGGCAGGGGGGCGGTCAGAGGGGCTGGGGTGGGGGTGGTGGTCGGGGGGAGGAGGGGTGAGGGCGGGAGGAGGCGGGGGGAGAAGAGAGAAGGCGGGGGGAGGAGGTGCGGGCGTGGGGAGATGAAGGAGAGGAAGGGTGGGCACGGGGGAAAGCGGGTGGAAGGGATAGGGTGGGGGTTGGGCGGAGGAGGGGGTGGGGATGGGGCTGGGGCTGGGGCGGGGGTGGTGGTCGGGGGAGGAGGCGGTCGGAGGAAGAAGGAAGGAGGCAGGGGGAGGGGGTGGTGGAGGGGAGGAGGGGCGGGGGCGGGAGTGGGGGTCGGCGGCTGGGGGGTGGGGTGGGGCAAGGGTGGTGGTTGGCGGGAAAGGGGAGAGGGAGGAGGCAGGTGGATGAAGTGGAGGAAACATAGATGGATATTTGCAACGGATGAGAGAGATTGGGGGATGAAGGAGATAAATTTTTATTTCTTTTTTATGATAATGATGATGACAGCAATAAAGATGATATTTAAAATTTAAAATACCCACCTAAATTAAAGGGATACTAAATATATTAATTTTATAAATAAATATAAAAAAATGTATTACTTTTGTAATTATTTTATGAATGCACCATTATTGTAATTATTTCTAAAAATGTACTAAAATATGTAATTGTCCCAAAAAAGTAGCAGGGGAGGTGGCCCGTACTTGGACCCCTAAGCCCGTTCTTGGCATTTGGGCCTCAAACGGAACACATTAAATTTAGTACGGTGCATTTAGGAACTCAAACACTGCAAACGCTATTTTCACAGATATTACAAAAATGCAAGTAGTTGAACAAACCCAAATAGTACCCCTCAATATTTTCTCATTGACAGGAGGGAAGTGAAATGTAACTAAACTGGCACAAAAATGTACACTCTTGATAAAATAATAGAGGAAACCTACCGTCAGAGTGACAACTTTCTTGGCCAATATTTTAGAACAAAAAGAAATTGCGAAAGGAATTAATAGATTAAATTTTATAAATTAAAAGTGGAAATAAAAAATCGAAAAAATGGTAAACTTTCCTACGAATTAAAAGGATAATGTAAGACGTCTTAAACCTTTTGTCTCAAATGACTTTGGGAATTAAATAAAATAAATTATAATTTATGAAATAGCTAATCAAAATAGACGTAATTAATCAATGTAATGATACCATATCATTTCATAGTTATTTGAGACAAAAAAAAGAAAAAAGAAAATGACATTCTTGCCATTACCTTAAAATAAGAAGCCATTTTGGTTCAACGTATTGACTTTAAGTGTAGTTCAGACACAAGTTACAAATTTTATATTTTGTAAAACTTTAAAACTCTTTTGGAACGCTCAAAACATTATTTATTTCCCTCTCTCTGTTTCGCGTAAGGACTTTTATTTATCAAGTCTTTTTATTAGAAAAAAGTCTTATTTTTATTGTCGGTATTGTATAAAATAGCACAAAACTCTCAAATTAATTATTACAATATAATTATGTCATCAAAATTTTAATAAACAATTTTTGCCTTTTACCGATTCAAACATGGGTTTATTAAGAGAAATTAAGACCTAAACAAAGACAACCTTAGTCTCATCCTTTTTTTCTTTTATTTTACTATTTCTAATTTCAAAATAAATATATAAAACTTAAATCTATAAAAGTTAGAAATTATCCAAATATAAATTTAGGGAACTAATATTTTCACATGTGTTTTTTATATTTATATATGATCTTTTTTCACATGAGTATAAAGTAGAACCCACCTTCATATGAGAGGGGACCATGTAAAAATATTAAAAACACATACAGAAATAATGTTTCCCTAAATTTATTATTATTATTATTATTATAATGTAATTTTTATTTTATTTATAAAGTATGAGATTTTACTATACTTGTACTTGAAAGATTATTGAGATTTATTATAATATTTATTATATTTGTATGTAATATTCTTTTAATTTTGATAAATAATACTCCTACTTAATAGAAGTGATAATTTTTCTTCTATCAATGGCAATAATAATATTTAATCAAGTACCTAATTTAAGGACTTACGCATGGGATGAGACTAGTCATGCACAACAGGTCGGTCTGACCTGGCCTGACCTGGGTTTGCCAGGCCTTGATAGTTGATCAAGCCGGGCCGTGCCTTTGACTTTCGACTTGTAGGCCAAACGGTGTTTGAAAAGGGGGTCTGCACTCAGCCTGCAGGCCAGGCCAGGCCGTTACGATCTAGTCCATTCAATTTTTTTTTAATAATTTTAAATATTATAAAAACATCTATTAAAATTTTAAACTTAATTGATGTATTAATTAAAAGTAATGTATTACAACTTATAAGTTACAACTTATAAATTACAATAATAAATTAAAAATATTGTACAATTTTAAAGATATTGTATTATTTTATACTATCATTAATAAAAAAAAATATTATTTTTTTATGAAAACTATCTTTTATTATTATTATTATTAATTTGCAAATGACTTTCTAGTTTTAAGCTAAGCATTTATTAAAATGAAAATGCAATGAAAGGTCTGCAAAAAGTGTAGGTTGTCAACTAAGCAAGGAAAATTCTTATATATTACACTACTCAATGTATTTTCATGAATTTCTTTATTCGTATATAAACAAACATGCATGAGTGAACGTATTAAAATACGCTAATTTTATTTGATTTATTGAATGAGTTGTCACAAAAAGGAAGTTTTCGTCTACAATAGAAGAATTGAAGTAGTAAAGAAAGAAAATTGACAGGTTGGACCGGACTTTAGGTGAACCAGGTTAGGTCTCAGGGCAGGGCAGGGCGGACTTGTTAGCAGGTCAGATCTGAGCAAAAAAAATGTAGTCTGTTTGTGGCCTTCAGGCCGGGGCAAGTTGGGTTATGCCTTGACCAGGCCGGACCAAGACTGAGCCGCAAGCCATTTGTGCACCACTAGGATGGGGGCTTAGGGGGCCACGCATGGTAGTGGGCAACACCTCAATAGTCTCATTCTAAAATAAAAGTTGGTGGCAATAATAATATATAATCAAGTACCAAATTTAATCTCATCAATTTTTGGGAACATCTAAGTATATAAACGTAATGGCTTACACATGGGAGCGGGCAACAACTCATCAGTCTCATCTTACAACAACACTCTTTTGCTGAGTTTTAAAATGGACAGAAAATAAAATAAAAATGATGAAAAATTTAAGTTTTTTTTTATCCAATTTTTGTGTTTCTGAGTTTTTTAATAAACGAAAAAGAAATAAAAATGGATAAAAAACTTAGGCACTTTTCCTGCTAAAGTTTTTCATCGAAAATTTGCCTGATTTGGATAGAAAAGAAAATGAGATAAGTAATATTTTTATAATTTTCACATTATCCTTTACTTGTAATATAATTAACACCATAAATTCCAAGTTGATGCATGATTTGAGTCTGACAATGCTGACTTGTCGAATAGCACATTAATGGCACTGTAATACATGGAAGAATGGGATCGATGCTGGAATGACAAGTTCTGATGACTTCGAATGGGTTCGGCTGAGCTCAATCAAAGGTTCTTTCTTGTTGCCCAAGAATGCTAGTTGTATAACCCGGCTTGAGGGTTAATTGAAGGTGGTTGAATATTTTGACAAAATTTAAATATGAGAACTAGAGAATTCTTTCTGAGTTTTCTTTTGGGATTACTTCTTGTTTCCGTTGTCAGTAATTTTTTTTGTTAAAACTCGCCCGAATGATAATCGTTATCTTTACATTCGACGTCACAAGTATCAAAAAATTACTAATGATAAAGATGACTTTAGTCGATTAAAATGAACTAGTAATTATAACATAATTTACAAATTACAATATTAGAATAGGGTGTTCATACTATGATGATATATGAAGTTGTAACAAACAAGGGACATTTATGGATTAGTCACAGCCTAACAAGGCACTCATTCCGCCAACAACTAGATGTGATTGGGTTGGAGTCTTGGAGACCCGGCACTGAAATTAAAAATGATATGGAATAATTTATATACCAGTGAACATAGAGCAATTATTTGTACTACTTTATTAATTTCCTGGAGCAATTTTGTATGTATTGATTAATCAATTCTCCTAGGCAATCAGGGTAAGAAATGACTACTTTATTAATTTCATGCTCAAGTGTTTAATTAAGTCCACCTAACAATTCTCCGCAGCCTTAACGAACACTGATACTTAAGTCTAATTTTTATTGACGATATTGTATAAAATAGCACAAAACTCTCAAATTAATTATTATAATTATGTCATCATATTATCACTATTAAATTAAATAATCAAAAATTTAATTGTAGATATATAAAATAAAAGAGTCATCAAGAATTCATTTTTTCATATTTTCATTTCAATAAAAATATAATTTAAATGTGAAGAGCTTGAAAAATAGTTTGCGGAATTGGAAAAAATCGAATTTTTTTGTTGCCGATTTACGATTGTGATGTACATTAATATATAAAAATAAATAAAAATTTTAGGTTGACATGCCAAATTACTTATATAATAAAAGATAATATCACTAATAATTATTCACATCTTTAATCATAAAAAATCGATACATAAAGCCATAGCTTGTATTTGTAAGATATGTAATTTCCCTTTAAACTTTATGTCGCGCCGGTCTTTAGGAGGTATAGGCCGTATAGGCGTATAGCTATAGTTGATGACCCTAGTTGTAAGGTTGGTGTTTTATTGACCATTGTAATTAACTACCGTCCACGACTCCGTTACAAAAAATTGTAATAAAATTATTTAACATTTATTAATATATACACGTGTGACTTTTTTTGCGTAACAAATAAAGTATTAATTATTTTATTATTGTTAGGTATTTTCTATATAAATATTTGCGTGCAAGTATACACGATCAACAAGTAATATAATAATAAGTCAAGTATCGATCCCACATAGAATTACATCTAATATTTTTCAAGTACCAATTTTATATCAACTCAATCTTATTTAAACATATGAATTAAATTAAAATTACCAATTAAACTAACTAATAAAAATAAATAATAAAATGAATAAATCTAAGATTATTAATTTCACCCAATGCTTCATTCAAATCTCATAATTCTCCATTTAATTATACAGTCATGATGAATTGTTAACCATGAATTCTTAATTATTTATAAGCCTCTTTCCATTAGCAAATAAAATTATCCATTCTAATTAAATTACTATATTCTTATGTAATTTAAATTAGAATTGATTCATTAAGAACAAATTCCTTAAATTGGTTACTTATGGCATATAGGTATATTCCTATCCTATACACAAATTATGAATTCCAACTAACGCAGAATATCACAAACACATGTCATTATATTCAGATCCAAATCTATAATCAATCTCCCAATTTCATATAGATTATCCCAAATTAATTACTAGCCAAGCAATTATTGCATGAACGCACAAAATATAATGATCAATTAATATAGTGCCAATTAAATGAAAAGATAATTAATTTAAACTAAACATTAACCTCCATTAAAATCTTAAATTAAAAAGTCGTTCATAGCAGATAAAATTATAATCACAAAATATTCAACAATAATGAAAGACATAAATAATAAAAAGACTAGAGAAGAAAAATAGTCTCTCGCCAAACTTCTATCTCCAAGCTTATTTCATCAATGGCATCCATCTTTGTTGATATCTTTCTTGCTCTTGAACTCCAAAATTTGGAAAGGAATTAGTCTCTCATAATGTTCATTGGCTTTTTTCCAACACCTAAATAATACATAGAATGAGAATATTTATAAGAGTATTTATTTTTCTTAATCCTAATAGGAATTAAAATTCAATTCGGAATCAAATTAATGCAAAAATCGCGAAAAATCCTGTTGCTGGCCAATTTCCGTGTCGCCAAACGCGGCGTTGACCGAAGTCAACGCGCTTAAACCAGTCGCGCGCATTGCGCGAACTCTGTCCCAGCACCGCTCTTCGAAATGACGTCGTATCCTTCTAATTCTTCATTTACCGTGCATTGCGCGGATGTATTTCCCGACCCATGCCGGACGCGCAAAACGGCGTCGCTCTTGTTGC
The DNA here is from genome assembly GCA_947179155.2 of Hedera helix. Classification (NCBI taxonomy): domain Eukaryota; kingdom Viridiplantae; phylum Streptophyta; class Magnoliopsida; order Apiales; family Araliaceae; genus Hedera; species Hedera helix. Next base: position 28,891,192 of record OX359280.1, on the reverse strand, counting down.
TAATTACACCTCGCGCGCATTGCGCGCTAGCCACTTTTGCTGGATATTTACAATATTGCCACCGCGCCCTTATTTACAATTATGCAATTCGCGGAAATTACAAAATTGCCATTCCACTTTTAATTCCTACAAAATAAAATATAAAATGATTAAATAAATAAAAATAATATAAAAATAATAAAAACACATAAAATTACATAAATTACCTAAAATCAATTAAAATACTTAAAAACTAACAAATAATTAAGTCTAAAAATATCTACTAAATAGGTATAAAAACCTATTATCAATTATTATTATATATAATTTTCAATTTATATATCAAGATAGATAGTGCCAATTTTGTAAATAAAATCTCCTCATGTAAGGTCATATATAGATTGTTAAAGGAAAATGTACTGCAATTATAAAATAAAAATTTGTTCCTTGTAATTATTATACTTATCATTACAAATAAATAAATCTAAAAAGAATGAAAAAGAAACAAAGGAAAAAAAGTAGTAGTAACTTGTTACTTCCAAATCTGGAATTAATCCTCCCTCCTCCATGTCTTTCGTTTATTGAAAAATATTAATTTTCTTCGTATTTAATAATTGATAATGCAGTATGCTCTTATTTTGAAAATTAAGTAATATTTAAAATTAGCTATTTTCATACACTTTGCAATTAAACAAAAAATAGCTCTTTAGGAGAAATGTCATAACCTAACTCTTTATAGTTAGTTTTGATTTTTAACAACAACAACAACAACAACAATAATAATAATAATAATAAGAAGAAGAAGAAGAAGAAATTAATATTTTTACAAGTTAATTTGATATTTTCACTAGTGGGTGCTATTTGATTTTATAGAAATATTAAATTAGTTAGTGAAAATATCAATTCCATACGGGAATTAATATTTGGGAAGTTAATTTAATATTTTTATAAATGAGTCTTATTTAATTTTGTAAAAATATCAAATTAACTTTTGAAAATATTAATATTTATGAAGAAACCATCATTTAGTAAGTTTTGAATTTAAACAAAATACTAGTTTTGAATTTGAAAAACAAAACAAGCTGTTTTAGAAAACCCCAATTTTTCCAGAAAACATTAATCATAAACCCTTTAACCCCTCGAGAGCCCTTTTCTCTTTCCATCCTTCTCAGATAATAGATGTGATTGGAATTCTTATCTGTTGTTCCTAAAACTTACAATTGTGAATACGATTCTCTCTGTAATGGCGGCAAAGAAATTAGACCCAAAAGAAGCTCCATCTTGAAGAACAATTTGTGAATTCAAAGTCACAAATGGGGGAGAAATCTGTGTGATTGGGCAACTCTCAAATGGTAAAATCGCTTTCAAGCACCAAAGCATCTGAAGGTACACACAACACAATCATCCGTGTATGCGATTATCCTCTAATTTCCTCTACTAATTCTTCATTTCTCTCTCTATATATACAGGCTTATTATTTTTTGGGTAATGTATGTGAATTCAAAGTCACAGTGAAGAATCGGGAGAAATCTCTGAGATCGGGCAACTCCCAAATGGTAGAATCGCGATTGGAGCACCGAAGCATGGATAGGTACGCACAACTCTCTTATCGCTGTATCCGATTTTCCTCTGATAATTCATCATCATCTTTCCCTCTCTCTCTCTCTCTCTATATATATAAATATATATATATATATATATGTGTGTGTGTGTGTGTGTGTGTGCGCGCACATTATCATAATTCATAATTCTGCGGTAAGTTAAATAGTTATAACATTATCAACTGCCTTAAAGTTATAGTATGTATATCATGATAAAGAGATACATATAACAGGTCAACTAAATTAACATTTAGAGTACTTTTTATTTTTCTATGCTTATGGAATTGTTAATTTTGATGGCAATGATTTGAATTAGTTCGTTTTCTGAAAGGATAGGTTTTCATACTGATTTGCGCCGTCCCCAAATTATATATACATATATATAAATAAATAAAATAAAAAATTTCACATTTCTCTTAAAGCAACCTTGAATTTTAACATGGTTCTGCATGGTTATTCTAATATTTAAAGCTTTCTTCCGGCACCAACCTTGAATTTTCTCAATGCATATGGCTTCACGTTCCCTAGCTGAATAGCTGGATAGCTGCTGGCTATTGACTTGTCTTAAAGTGGTTATAGTGCCATATAGAAATCTCGAGGTGAAGTTGTGTTGGTGGAGAAGGTAGAACTTGGCAAGTTGAAATTTTAACCTCAGGAATCCAAAATCAGCTAGCTTTAAAAATTTAAAAATGGTTTGAATAAATTGGTTTCGGCTAGGAAACTTTCAAATGGTTATAGATACACCAAAAATCAGCTATTGACCTCCATTGAACACAGCCACTAATAACCAGGATCTTTCTTAATAAAAAGTTGAACAGAATATAAGAATTATAGTTCTTTTTGTTTAAGTTTGTTCACAGTTTCATTGTGCATTTTCATAGATGCGATGTTCTAATAGTTTCATCTTTTTTGTAGGGAAATAAAAGGAGTGCTGGTTTAACAGATGAAGAAAGACAATCATTTGAGAAAAAAATATGCGGTTTTTTGTGGACAGGTTTAGGAAGCAGCACCCTGGCATTGTTGATTGTACTTACTGGGGTTACAGGCATAATGGACGCAAGCCGAATAAAGGTATTTCTTGGCTGTATTTCCTTTATATCATATATTTCGTCTTTCTATCATTTTGAATTTCTGAATAATAAAATTTGTACTAGGAGTAAGTTAAGCTTCTAATTTTAATGTAATCCCTATATCCCTTTTACTTGTCTCATTTAATATTTCACGCACTCTGAAGAAATTCAAAAAATGGTTTAATAGTTTTGTTAAGTTCCAAATTACCTTGCTTTGAAGAACCCCACTTCAGTTGGTAAACAAAGGGCAACTTGGTAGTGTTCACATAAGTAAAAAACTAAGGGTGACATTTTTTTTGGACAATCAAATCAGGAAAGGGGACCTGTACTTTGGGACAAAGGTAATAAAATTAATACAAGAATTGATATGTTGTACCCTGTCTCACCTTATTTATTGTCTTATACAGAACTGAATTGTTATAGACGGTGTAGAGGCTAAAGCATTGGAGATCATTATTTTTAAGTCTAGTGCTTTTTTAGCGTGCAGACATAGCTCACAAATGGATCTTTTGTTTTTATACCGAGTAAACTACATAGTTGAGTGTATTAATCCTGTGTTGGGAGTATATATGTGTGTGTGTGTATACATATCACACACGCATAATTTAGATTTGTAAGTTTGGCCCAAATATGGGGGATTGGAACTAGAGACCTAGATGTTATTCTTCAAGGCCTCTGCCATTTCTCCCACTGCAGTAATTTTCTGTATATTATATCTTGTATAAAATATTAGAATAGTTGAGAGTTTATATACACAAATGAAGGAACAATCTAGAAGAGAATATATGGAAATAAAATCACTGAGCATCCATCTAGGCCTAATTACTCTCCTTAGATTAAGCTATGCTAATTACTCTCCTTAAGTTCAGCTATGCTGATTGCTTTCCTCAAATTAAGCTATTTTAATTATGGAAACGATTCCTTAAGTTCAGCTATGAGCTCAGCTATGCCGATTACTTTCCTCAAATTAACCTATTTTAATTATGGAAACGATTTACAACAGATTCACAACACCCACCCTTGGTTAAAACTGAAAGGATATTGTATACATGTTTCTCCTTATCTTTTTTTCCTATTCCTACCCTATCTTTTTGGTGCATACTTTTGAGTATTCAGACACAGATACTTGACTAGTGAATAAAACTAGTGGACATTGTGGATACTGTATTACTTGTGAAAAATAGTAATTTGAATGGAATCAGTAAAATGCAATGGTTTGGGACAGGGATAACATGTCAATCTTACTGAAGGAGTAGATTGGGCAGCAAAAATCTGGGGTCTCATGTCACTAATCATAAGTGGAACCAAAATCATCCCATATCCATTATCTTGTATAGATGCCAATTTGATTGTCTTAGGGGAGCAAAAGAAAGATGGATAGAGCATTTTAGTTTTGAAATTCTGTTTAGAAGTGATTATACTTGAACAGAGGAGAAAGATGAGTTTTCACTTGGGTGAGAAACTAATAAAAAACCTTTATTCACTTTCATCTTTTCCATGTGTTCTAATATCACGGTTCACAATTGTCAAACGGAAATGCTATGACTTTTTATCTAACTTGGTGGGTATATTATGTTAGAAAATTGAGCATATCAGTGAACTTGTGAGTTATAGTAACAACTATGAAAACATTAGTCTAAATTTCTTTTTGTCTTGAATGCCATACTTCAGAATGTTTTAATTATATATAAGAGCATTTATCATTTCCTAGTATAGTAATTGCTGCAGCTAAAAATTGGAATGGTTGCACATTTATAATAATATGGATATTCATGTCATGTAAATCAAAGTACCTACAGAAACTGAATATCCTGAGCCACAGTTAAGATTTTAAGACTTTTATTGTTATGCTGTTATTTTATCACACCATTTTCCTTTCCTCTCCTCTCATCCTATAATTGAATTCTATTAAATCATAAGAAATGACAAATAACCAAAAGTAGCAAGACAGTGTCCTTTCCTACAAAACTTATAAAGGAGACAGATGCAGAAATAATATGAAAGAATAAACACCATCGCTTTGCCTTGAACTAATCCATTTCCTCAAACGTTGCCTTGAACTCATACATTTCCTCAAACGTTGCCTTGAAACTCATACATTTCCTCAAATGTTGCCTTGAATAGTGAGCGGGACCCACATCCATGGGTGAGAGGGTCATGTGAAAATACCATATTTTCATGTAAAAATATTAATTCCCGATTTTCAGTTAGGTTTGAATTTAAAAAAAAATGAGCTGGTTTAGAAGATATATAAAACCCCAATTTTGCAGACATTGTTATTCATGACCTCCTCGAGAGTCCTTTTCTCTCTCTCTCTCTCTCTCTCTCCCTCCCTCTTCTTCTCTAACCAAAATCTAATAACAAATTGCTAGAAAATCCAAATGTTCACTGTTCTCAAAAGTCAAAAGCCTACCTTTGTTTTCCAATGTTCTGCACATATACACACTTTTGTTTTCACGGATAATATATGTGATTTAAATTTTTATTGGTTATTTGGTTCTTGATCGTGAAATTTAAGTAGAATAGCCTCACTCTACCAGTCTACCTCCTCTCTATGTTAATGTTTTTTTTTTCCATATTCCCTCTTTTTTTACAGGTTGGGGAGCATTGGAATGCTTCTTTCAGTTTGTAGATTGACAATAAAGGTTTGTGATATTCCTTTTATACGTAGAATAATGTTTCTTTGTTACTGTATTTTCTTATTAGCTAAGTTTTTTTTTTATTTTTTTTTTTAATTTTGTAAGTTGGGGAGCAGAGGAATGCTTCTTTCAGTTGTTAGATTGGCCTTAAAGGTTTGTGGTTCTCTTTTTATCGTAGAATAACCTTTCTCTGCGTCCTCTCTTAGTTGTTTGTTTATATTCCCTTTTTTTCCTAAATTTTTGTTTATATTCCCTTAGTTTGTTTTGTTTTTATTTTTTGCAGGTTGGGGAGCAGGGGCTGTTTCAGGAGATTGTTGGAAGCAATTATTAAGCTTTGTTTCATATGCAGAAAGAGGCTTCAATATCTGTACGTGTCCTCTGTGCTTCTAACCTTGATTGCATTCTCTGTTTTTAGGCAATTTTTTGATAGACTTTGGGGCTTTTTATTTCATTTGCAAATCTTGTATATAGAGGATGTTTCAAATGATACCTTAAATTATAATTACAATTGATGTCCTTGGTGCAACTGGTAAGACTGAGCAAAAAGGGGTAAAACCAAATTAGCGAACTGAACTGTGATTTTATAACTGAATTATTTCGGTTCTTTGGTTTTGTTTGGTTATAACCATTTTAAATTTCGGTATTTGGTTTCGGTTTGAAAAATTACATTATTTGGTTGCTCGAATAACTGAATTAAGAAGTTAAAAAATTAATATTTACTATTTTAATCTACAACTACACTGATTTGATCGCGATATAACTATAGAGGAGGCAATTGTTTCTTTGGTATACTAGAATTAGCGCATCTGAACTGGAGACATAAAGTTGTAATTCTCTTGTTATGAGATGAACCAAAGAATAATACAGATGCGGCAATGTTTTAATCTATTTTAATGTGTAAGAATAGTCTATATCTATGCACTTTTAAGATTCTTGTGTCTGCACACGCATATTATGTTGTTTTATTATGGCATTAAGAAGGTTCATTGTGAATCACAACTTCAATCTTATATGTGTTTGGAGTATCATAGTATACTGAACAGCTATTTTTGCTGCTGGAGTCTGCCCATGAAACTAAGTTGAAGGACGTCTTTGTTCATGTCAAAAAATCCAAAAATTCAGTCCAGACCAGTGCTGCTTTTAATTTGTGGATTAGCAATAAATGTTGCTGGAATTCTTTTACAAGTTGAGTAACCTCTTTCTACCTCCTCTCTCAGTTATTTATTTTTCATATTCTCTTAGTTTTGTTTTCCTGTTTTGGTTTTTCCTTTTTCAGGTTGAGGAGCAGGGGAATGCCTCTTTTTAGTTTGCTGACCGACAATAATGGTTTGTGTTAAAACCTCTCTCTACGTCCTCTCTCAGTTGTTTGTTTATATTCCCGTAGTCTTGTTTTGTTTATTCCTTTTGCGGGTTGAGTGATAGAAAATGTTTCACAAAAATTCTTCTATACCTGTAAGTTCTCTCTTTGCTTTTTTCCTTTATTACATTCTCTATTTTAGGCAATTTTCTGACAGACTTTGGGGCTTTCTATTTCACTGGCAAATTTTGTACACAGAGTATGTTTCGACATAAATTATACTCCCTCCATCCAGGTTCGTTTACCCTAATTGATTTTTTATGGTCAAATTGATAATATTTAAAATCAAAATTTGTTCTTAAATTTATTGGAAATAATCACAAAGTTATTTTCATAAGAAAGTACATTGAATATCTACCAAAGTCGACTTATTTCATTTCAAAAATTTTAATATATTTGTTTAATTATTAATCTTAAAATTGGCCAATTCAACTATTAAAAGTAAATTAGGACAACTAAAGTAGAATAGAGGGAGTAATTACAATTTATGTTGTGCAGAAAAAAGAAGGTTGATACCTTTAAATTGCTCATGTGCTTCAAACTATGCTTCTAAGTTTTTACCTTGATTTCATTGCGTTCTTTTTAAAGGCACTTCTGAGACATTTGTAGCATCCTATTTCATTTGTGAATCTGTAAGAGTGCAATTGTCGCTAGTGTGCTATTGTTGCGAGTGCGCGAGGGTGCGGGTGTACATGTGCGTGATTGAACGAGTGTGCAAGAGTGCGAGTTTGATAATGTAGTGGTCGTGTGCGCATGTGAATGGTGTATGTGCTGGTGTGTAAGTGTACAAATGTGTGGGTGCTGGCATGTGCAAATTCGCGTTTCTGAGTGCCGGCATGCAATTGAGTGATTGAACGTGTGCAGGAGAGCTAGTTTGCAAGTGTGATCGTGTAGTACGTGTGCATGCGCATGAGTGAGTGTTTTTGCACGCACATATGATTATGCGAGTGTGCGAGTGAGTTATTGAGCGAGAGTGTGGGAGAACGAGTTTAACAGTTTGCGAGAGAGCGAGAAAAATAAATATTAATGAAAAAGAATGAAGAAGGTTCATTGTAAATTACAATTTCAATTGTATATGTGATTGTTGAACATGTAATTTTGCTGCCGGAGTCCACCCAAGAAACAAAGCTGAAGGACCTCGCTGTTCACGTTAAAGATCCATAAATACAGTTCAAAGCAGTGCTTCCTTTAGTTTGTGGGTAGCAATAAAGGTTTGTGGTATTCCTTTTATTCGTAGAATAATCTCTCTTCACCACCTTTCTATGTTATTTATTTTTCATATTTTTTTGATTTCGTTTTTTTTTCCTTTTGCAGAGCGAAGAAATACTTATTTTCTGTTTGCAAAGTGACAATAATGGTTTTTGGTAAAATCTCTCTCTATTATTTATTTTTCTTATTTTTTTGTTTTTTGCAATTGGGAAGCAAAGGAAAGCTTCATTCAGTTTGTTAATTAGGAATAAAGGGTAGTGATATTCTTTTTATATGAAAAATAACCTCTTTATGTCCTCTCTCACTTGTTAGTTTATATTCCCTTAGTTTTGTTTTTTTTTCCTTGTTGCAGGTGAAGTGACAGAAAATGTTTTGAGAGATATCTGGAAGAAGTTACTAATTTTCGAACCTATGCAGAAAGTCTTCAATATCTTACGTTTTCTCTGTCCTTTTATCATTGATTACATTCTCTTGTTTAGACAATTTTTTGACAGACTTTGGGGCTTTCTATTTCATTTACAAATATTGTACACAGACTATGCTTTTAAGGATAACATAAATTATACTCCATCTGTCTACTTTTGTTTATCCTAATTGACTTTTTATAGTCAAATTGACTATATTTAAAATCAAAATTTGTTCTTAAGTTTATTGGATACAAGCACAAAAGTACATCGAATATACTATCAAAATCAACCTTTTTCATTTCAGAATTTCTAATATATTTGTTTATTTATTAAACTTAAAATTGATCAATTCGGCCATAAAAAGTCAATTAGGACAACTAAAGTTGGACAAAGGGAGTAATTATAGTTTATGTCGTGTGCTGAAAAAAGAAGGTTGATGATACCTTTAAATTGCTTATGTGCTTGTAGCTATGCTTCTAAGTTCTTACCTTGATTGCATTGCGTGCTTTTAAAAGGCACTTCTGGGATAGTTGTAGTATTCTTTTAAAAGACGTGTGCTAATGTCGCGAATGCGCGGGTGTGTGGGTATACAAGTGAATGATTGAACGAGTGTGCAGGAGTGCGAGTTTAAGAGTTTAGTAGTGTTGTGGTCGTGTGCACATGTGCATGGTGTATGTGTTATCATGCAAGTGTACGATTGTCACAAGTGCGGGTGTACGAGTGTCTGAGTGCGGGCATGTGCAAATTTATGTTTGTAAGTGTGCGTGTGCAGGTGTGCAATTATTGATTGAACGTGTCTAGTAGAGCTAGTTTGCGAATATGATAGTGTTGTGTGTGTGCATGCGCGTGAGTGAGTGTTTTTCAGTGCGCGAACGAGTATGCGCTGGTATACGAGTGAGTTACTCATGGAGAATGCAAGAGAACGAGTATCAGAGTTTGTCGAGAGAGCGAGAAAAATAAATATTAACGAAAAATGATGAATAAGCTTCATTGCAAATTATAATTTCTATCGTATATGTGATTGTTGAACTGTTAATTCTGCTGCTGGAGTCCGCCCAAGAAACAAAGCTGAAGGAGCTTCCTGCTTATGTCAAAGATACATAAATACCATACAGAGCTGTGCTTTTTTCAGTTTGTGGGTTGTAGTAAAGATTTGTGGTATTCCCTTTATACGTTGAATAACCTCTCTCCACCTATTTTCTCTTTTGTTTATTTGTCATATTTTCTTCATTTCGTTTTTTTTTTCCTTTTGCAGGTTAGGGAGCATATAAGTGCTTCTTTTTAGTTTGTGGATCGGCAATAATGGTTTTTGGTAAAACATATCTCTGTTATTTATTTTGCTTATTTTCCATTTTATGTTTTTTTTTTGTTTTTTGCAAGTTGGGTAGCGAAGGAAAGCTTCAGTTAGTTTATAAATTAGGAATAAAGGTTTGTGGTATTCTTCTTATTTGAAAAATAACCTTTCTATGTCCTCTCTCAGTTGTTTGTTTATATTGAAGTAGTTTTTTTTTTCTTTTGCGGGTTGAGTGATAGAAAATGTTTCAGGAGATTACTGGAAGTAGTTGTTAAGCTTTCGAACCTATGCAGAAAAATTCTTCAATACCTTTATGTTCTCTCTTTGCTTTTATCCTTGATTATATTCTCTATTTTAGGCAATTTTCTAACAGACTTTGTGGCTTTATGTTTCACTGACAAATTTTGTACACATGTTTCGAATGATGACATAAATTATACTCGCTCTGTCCAGGTTAATTTGTCCTAATTGACTTTTTATGGTCATATTGACTATATTTAGATTCAAAATTTGTTCTTAAGTTTATTGGAAATAAGCACAAAATTATTTTCATAAGAAAGTACATTGAATATACTACCAAAGTCAAATTATTTCATTTCAAAATTTCTAATATATTTGTTTAATTATTAATCTTTAAATTGGTCAATTCGACCATAAAAAATCAATTAGGACAACTAAAGTAGGACAGAGGGAGTAATTACGATTTATGTTGTGTGCAGAAAAAGAAGGTTGATACTGATACCTTTAAATTGCTCATGTGCTTCAAATTATGCTTCTAAGTTCTTACATTGATTGCATTGCGTTCTTTTTAAAGGCACTTCTGGGATAGTTGTAATATCTTATTTCATTTGTGAATCTGTAAGAGTGCGGTTGTTGCAAGTGCGCTAATGTCGCGAGCACGCAGGTGTGCGATTGTACATGTGAGTTATTGAATGAGTCTGCGGGAGTGCGAGTTTGATAATGTTGTGGTCATGTGCGCATATGAATGATTTATGTGTTGGAGTGTAAGTGTACGATTGTCGCGAGTGTGGGTGTAAAAGTGTGCGATTGCCGGCATACGTGAATTCGCATTTGCAAGTGCGCTTGTGCGGGTGTGCAATTGAGTGATTGAACATGTGCGAGATGGCTAGGTTGCAAGTGTGATAGTCTAGTACGTGTGTCTGCGCACAAGTGAGTGTTTTTGCACGCATGTACGATTATGCGAGTGTGGGAGAACAAGTTGAAGATTTTGCGAGAGAGCGAGAAAAATAAATATTAACGGGGAAGGATGAAGAAGCTTCATTGTAAATTACAATTTCAACCGTATATATAATTGTTGAACAGTTAATTTTGCTACTGGAGTCCACCCAAGAAACAAAGCTGAAGGATCTCCCTATTCATGTCAAAGATCCGTAAGTGCTTCTTTCAGTTTGTGGGGAGTAATAAAGGTTTGTGATTTTCCTTTTATGCATAGAATAATCTCTCTCCACCTCCTTTCTCATTTATTTATTTTTTAATAATTTCTTGGTTTCGTTTTTTTTCCTTTTGCAGGTTGGGGAGTAGAGAAGTGCTTCTTTTCAGTCTGTGTATTGACAATAGTGGTTTTTTGTAAAACCTCTCTCTGTTATTTATTTTTCTTATTCCATTTTTTTTTTGTTTTTTGCAAGTTGGGAAGCAAAGGCTTCATTCAGTTTGTCAATTAGGAATAAAGGTTTGTGGTATTCTTCTTATATGAAAAATTAACTGTTCTTTATATCCTCTCTTAATTGTTCGTTTATATTCCCTTAGTTTTGTTTGTTTTTTCCTATTGCGGGGTAAGTGACAGAAAATGTTTTGAGAGATTTCTGGAAGCAGTAATTAAACTTACGAACCTATGCAAAAAGTCTTCAATATTTGTAAGTTCTATCTGTGGTTTTATCCGTGATTACATTCTCTTGTGTGGGCAATTTTTTGACTGACTTTGGGGCTATTTAATTTGCAAATCTTGTACACAGCCTATGCTTTTAAGGATGACATAAATTATTCTCCATACGTCTAGTTTTATTTATCCTAATTGACATTTTATAGTCAAATTGACTATATTTCGAATAAAAATTTGTCCTTAAGTTTATTGGATATAAGTACAAAATTATTTTCATAAGATAGCACATAGAATATACTATCAAAATCAACTTTTTTCATTTCAAAATTTCTAATGTATTTGTTTAATTATTAATCTTAAAATGGATCAATTTGACCATAAAAAGTCAATTAGGACAACTAAAGTTGGATATAGTGAGTAATTACAATTTATGTTTTGTGCTTAAATTGCTTCTGTGCTTCAAAGTTCTTACCTTGATTGCATTGCGTTCTTTTAAAAGACAGTTCTGGGACAGTTTTAGCATCCTATTTCATTTGCGAATCTTTAAAGCGCCGGAATTGTGCTAATGTTGCGAGTGCGTGGGTGTACAAGTGACTGATTGAACGAATGTGCAGGAGTGCAACTTTGAGAGTTTAATAGTGTCGTGGTCATGTACGCATGTGAATGGCGTATGTGCTATTATGTAAGTCTATGATTGTCACGAGTGCGGGTGTACGAGTGTGTGAATTCAGGCATGTGCAAATTCACGCTTGCGAGTGCGCGTGCACAATTATTTATTGAACGTGTGCGGGAGAGCTAGTTTGCGAGTGTGATAGTGTAGTGTGTGCGCATGCATGCGAGTGAGAGTGTTTTTCGGGTATGCGAGGGATTTACTGAAGGAGAGTGCGAGAGAACATGTTTAAGAGTTTGCGAGAGAGCTAGAAAAATAAATATTAATGGAAAAGGATAAATAAACTTCATTGTATATTACAATTTCAATTGTATATATGTGATTGTTGAAAAGTTAATTTTGCTGCTAGAGTTCGCCCAAGAAACAAAGCTGAAGGACCTCCCTGTTCATGTCAAAGATCCATAAATATAGTACAGAGCAGTGCTTCTTTTAGTTTGTGGGTAGTAATAAAGGTTTGTGGTATTCCTTTTATATGTAGAATAATCTCTCTCCACCTTTCTCAATTGTTTATTTTTCATAGTTTCTTGATTTTGTCTTCTTTTTCCTTTTCAGGTTGGGGAGCGGAGAAATACTTCTTTTTAGTTTGCGGATTAACAATAATGGTTTTTGGTAAAACCTCTCTCTGTTATTTATTTTTCTTGTTTCTTATTTTCTTTTTGTTGTTTGCTAGTTGGGAAGCATAGGAAAGCTTCATTCAGTTTTCAATTAGGAATAAAGGGTTGTGTTATTTTTTTATATGAAAAATAACCTCTCTACATCCTCTCTTAGTTCGTTTATATTCCCTTAGTTTTGTTTTTTTTTCCTTTTGCGGGTTAAGTGACAGAAAGTGTTTAGAGAGATATCTGAAAGCAATTATTAAGTTTCAAACCTATGCAGAAAGTCTTCAATATCTGTAAGTTCTCTATGTGCTTTTATCCTTGATTACAATATCTTGTTTAGACAATTTTTTGACAGACTTTGGGGCTTTTTATTTCATTTACAAATCTTGTACACAGACTGTTTTGTAGGATAACATAAATTATACTCCCTCCGTCTAGTTTTGTTTATCCTAATTGACATTTTATAGTCAAATTAACTATATTTAGAATTAAAATTTATGCTTAAATTTATTGGATATAAGCACAAAATTATTTTAATAAAAAAGTACATCGCATATACTTTCAAAATTAACTTTTTCATTTCAAAATTTCTAATATATTTGTTTATTTATTAAATTTAAAATAGATCAATTCGACCATAAAAAGTCAATTAGGACAACTAAAGTTGGGCAACGAGAGTAATTACAGTTTATGGCGTGTGCTGAAAAAAGAAGGTTGATATACCTTTAAATTGCTTATGTGATTCTAACTAGGTTAAATGTATTTTTTCATAACTGTATTTATGTTAATTTACAAACGATTAACTAAACCTTTTTTTTGTACAGTCAACTCATTGAACTTTAGTTTTTTTACAAAACGTTAGGAAAACCTTTGATTGGAAAACCTTTAAATCAAATGGAAATGAACTCATCAGTTGTAAATGTGTACAAAAATCCTTATGTCGCACGAATCATCATCCCATGTGTCCTTCATATAAGAAAATGAAATAAAAGGGCAAAAAAGTAAAATGGAATAGTTTTATTTTAGTCAAAATAATTAAATTAACATTAATAATTTTATTAATGTAATTAATCTTAACAGTAAATGGAATAATATTAAAATTAAACTAAAACTAAATATTTATTAAAGCTTTATGTTATTTGGATGTTTAATTCAAGATCAATCCCAGGAATCAAGAAAACAAACTGCACAATCAAAAAAGAGAGAAATCAACAACCAAAGAGAATCAAGCAATTCATGGATTCATCACACAAAATCACCAAATCAAATCTGCGCTTCACCTCCATCATCCCCTTTTTCTCTCTCAGGGATAACAACGAAATTATCGATGGAACCAATCAATTGGGGGTTGATGTGTGTGTTTTGGGTTAGATCTAGATAACGTATAGAAAAAAAAGACATTTGAGATTTGATGTGTATTGGTTTTAGATCGAAAATTTGGTCCAAATCTAGAGGTGATGATGTGTGTGTGTTCTTGGTGTGTGTTTGAAATTGATGAGGAGAGATGAATTTGTTCAATATAAGAAATTGTTTATGTTTCATTTGCTTAATTTTATAAAGAAGATGAAAGAGAACTACCATAATTCGTCGTTGGGTTTGCAAATTTAAGTGGTTCCAGTACATTATTGAAGGCCTCTCATCTGGGTTCATGGACTTTATTTTCTCCCTTTAATCTAGCGAATTTAAATGTTAAAATCTAACTAAAAAAAATTATTTTTACTACTCATAATTCATTAATTTTCCAAGTAAGAATGCATGTATATAAAGTTAATAAGAATTTATAAATATGTACGTTTATAAAGTCAATAATTTATTTTGAAAAGATTTTTAATTTCAGCATATTTCTAATTTTTATAATTTTCTAAATAATTTTCTTTGTTATTAATTATTACCTAAAAAATTATTTTCTATGAATTACAAAAATAATTAAATTTTATTTTTATCATTTTTTTGCTAAATTTTCTAATTTTTTTTTTTAAATTTTCTTTAATTTTTTCCTTTATATTCTTTCATTTTTACTCAAGAGTGACCACATGTTAGCTTAAAATTTCCATGTCAGCTTTGTCTCTCTTATGTGGAATCAGATGGCAAACCGTTTAAAGTCAATATGATTTAACGGTTTGGCTAACAGTTTGTAAGAAAATAAAAGTTCAATGAGTCGAATGTAAGAAAAAAAGTTTAGCTAGTTTTTTGTAAGTTGACCTAAAGTACAATAATGAAAAAAATATTTAACCCGATTCTAACTATGCTTTTAAGTTCTTACCTTGATTACATTGCGATATTTTAAAAGGCACTTATGGGACAGTTGTATTCTATTTCATTCGCGAATTTGTAAGAGTGCGGTTGTCGGATGTGTGCTAATGTCACGAGTGTGCAGGTGTGCGCGTGTACAAGTGAATGATTGAACGAGTGTGCAAAAGTGCGAGTTAGAGAGTTTAGTAGTGTCGTGGTTGTGTGCGCATGTGAATTAGGTGTTGTTGTGTAAGTGTACGATTGTCATGAATGCGGTTGTACGAGTGTGTGAGTGCGAACATGTGCATATTCACGTTTGCGAGTGTGCGTGTGCGAGTGTGTAATTATTGATTGACCGTGTGGTAGAGCTAGTTTGCGAGTGTGATAGTATTGTGTGTGTGTGCATGCGCGCGAGTGAGTGTTTTTCTCCGTGCGTACAAGTATGTGCGGGTATGCGAGTGAGTTATTGAGGGGGAGAGCGGGAGACTGAGTTTAAGAGTTTGCGAGAGAGCGAGAAAAATAAATATTAATGGAAAAGGATGCATAAGCTTCATTGTAAATTATAATTTTAATCGTATATGTGATTGTTAAACAGTTAATTTTGCTGCTGGATTTCGCCCAAGAAACAAAGCTAAAGGACCGTCCTGTTCATGTAAAAGATCCATAAATACAGTACAAAGTAGTGCTTGTTTTCAGTTTGTGGGTTGCAATAAAGATTTGTGGTATTCCCTTTATATGCAAAATAACCTCTCTCCACCTATTTTGTAATTTATTTATTTGTCATATTTTCTTCATTTCATTTTTTTTCCTTTTGTAGGTTGGGGAGCATAGAAGTGCTTCGTTTAAGTTAGTGGATTGACAATAATGGTTTTTGGTAAAACATATCTTTGTTATTTATTTTTCTTATTCCATTTTTTTAGTTTTTTTGCAAGTTGGGAAGCAAAGGAAAGCTTCATTCAGTTTGTAAATTAGGAATAAAGGTTTATGGTATTCTTTTTATTTGAAAAATAACCTCTCTATGTCCTCTTTCAGTTGTTTGTTTATATTGCAGTAGTTTTGTTTTTTTTTTCTTTTGCGGGTAGAGTGATAGAAAATATTTCAGGAGATTGCCTGGAAGTAGTTAAGCTTTCGAACCTATGCAAAAAAATTCTTCAATAACTGTAAGTTCTCTCTTTGCTTTTATTCTTGATTTCATTCTCTATTTTAGGCAATTTTCTGACAGACTTTGTGGGTTTATATTTCACTGGCAAATTTTGTACACGTAGTATGTTTCGAAGGATGACATAAATTATACTCCTTTTGTCCAGGTTAATTTATCCTAGTTGACTTTTTATGGTCAAATTGACTATATTTAGAATCAAAATTTGTTCTTAAGTTTATTGGAAATAAGCACAAAATTATTTTTATAAGAAAGTACAATGAATATACTACCAAAGTCAACTTATTTCATTTAATTTTTTTTAATATATTTGTTTAATTATTAATCTTAAAATTGGTCAATTCGACCATAAAAAGTCAATTAGGACAACTAAAGTAGGACAAAGGGAGTAATTACAATTTATGTTGTGTGCAGAAAAAAGAAGTTTGATATTGATACCTTTAAATTGGTCATGTGCTTCAAACTATACTTTGAAGTTCTTACCTTGATTGCATTACGTTCTTTTTAAAGACACTTCTAAGACAGTTATAGCATCTTATTTTATTTGTGAATCGATAAGAGTGCGGTTCTCGTAAGAACGCTAATGTCGCGAGTGCGCGGGTGTACTGGTGTACATGTGCGTGATTGAATGAGTCCGTGGGAGTGCGGGTTTGATAATGCCGTGGTCGTGCGCATGTAAATGGTGTATGTGTTGGTGTGTAAGTGTATGATTGTCGCGAGTGTGCGAGTGCCGGCATGTGCGAAATCGCGTTTGCAAGTGTGCGTGTGCGATCGAGTGATTGTTCGTGTGCAGGAGAGCTAGGTTGCAAGTGTGATAGTCTAGTACGTGCGCATGAGCATGAGTGAGTGTTTTTGCGCGCACGTAGAGTATGCGAGAGTGCGAGTGAGTTACTTAGCGAAAGTGTGGGAGAACAAGTTTAAGAGTTTGCGAGAGAGAAATAAATGTTAATGGAAAAAGATGAAGAAGTTTCATTATAAATTACAATTTCAATCGTATATGTGATTGTTGAACAGTTAATTTTGTTGCTGGAGTCCGCACAAGAAACAAAGCTGAAGGACCTCCCTGTTCATGTTAAAGATCCTTAAATACAGTATAGAGCGTGCTTCTTTCAGTTTGTGGGGTGCAATAAAGGTTTATGGTATTCCTTTTATTCGTAGAATAATATCTCTCCACCTCCTTTTTGAGTTATTTATTTTTCATATTTTCTTGATTTCATTTTTTTTTCCTTTTATAGGTTGGGGAGTATGGAAGTACTTCTTTTTAGTTTGTGGATTGACAATAATGGTTTGTGATAAAACCTCTCGTTGTTATTTATTTTTTTTATTCCATTTTTTTTGTTTTTATTTTTCGCAAGTTGGGGCGCAAAGGAAAGCTTCATTCAGTTTGGCAATTAGGAATAAAGGCTTGTGGTATTCTTCCTATATGAAAAATAACTGCTCTTTACGTCCTCTCTCAGTTGTTCGTTTAAATTCCCTTAGTTTTGTTTGTTTTTTTCCTTTTGCGGGTTAAGTGACAGAAAATGTTTCAAGAGATTTCTGGAAGCAGTTATTAAGCTTCCGAACCTATGTAAAAAGTCTTCAATATCTGTATGTTCTCTCTGTGGGTTTATCCTTGGCTACATTATATTGTTTAGTCAATTTTTTGACCCATTTTGGGGCTTTCTATTTCATTTGCAAATCTTGTGCACAACCTATGTTTTGAAGGATGACATAAATTATATTCCCTCCATTCAATTTTATTTATCCTAGTTGACATTTTATAGTCCAATTGACTATACGTAGAATAAATATTTGTTCTTAAGTTTATTGGATATGAGCACAAAATTATTTTCATAAGATAACACATAGAATATACTTTAAAAATCAACTTTTTTCATTTCAAAATTTCTAATATTTTTGTTTAATTATTAATCTTAAAATTGATCTGTTCGACTATAAAAAGTCAATTATGACAACTAAAGTTGGACAAATGGAGTAATTACACATTATGTTGTGTGCTGAAAAAAGAAGGTTGATACCTTTAAATTGCTTATGTGATTTTGACTATGCTTCGAAGTTCTTACCTTGATTGCATTGCATTATTTTAAAAGGCAATTCTGGGATAGTTTTAGCATCCTATTTCATTTGTAAATCTATAAAAGTGCGGTTGTTGGAAGTGTGCTAATGTCGCGAGTGTGCGGGTGTACCAATGAGGGATTGAACGAGTGTGCAGGAGTGTGAGTTTGAGAGTTTAATAGTGTCGTGATCGTGTGCATATGTGAATGGCGTATGTGATATTGTGTAAGTGTACGATTGTCAAGAGTGCGGGTTTACGAGTGTGTGAGTTTAGGGATTTGCAAATTCACGCTTGCGAGTGCACATGTGTGTGCGGGAGAGCTAATTTGTGTATGTGCATGCATGCGAGTGAGAGTGTTTTTTGGGTATGGGAGGGATTTACTAGGGGGGGGGGGGGGTGCAGGAGAATGAGTTTAAGAGTTTGTGAGAAAGCGAGAAAAATAAATATTAATGGAAAAGGATGAATACGCTTCATTGTAAATTACAATTTCAATCGTACATATGTTTGTTGAACAGTTAATTTTGCTGTTGGAGTCCACCCAATAAACTAAGAAGAAAGACCTCCCTGTTCATATAAAAGATTCATAAATACAGTACAGAGCAGTGTTGTTTTCAGTTTGTAGGTTGCGATAAAGATTTGTGGTATTCCCTTTATATGTGACACCCCTAAATTCAGGTACCACTACCTCGAATTTGGTGCTCACGCAATAATGTAAACAATTATTGCTAAACAACATTTAATACTAATGCAAAAAATAAATGAACATATGTTGTCTATTACAATGATTTTTTAGTCCCAAGGTCTACAACATTTACCAAAATATACATCACAAACTACAAAGTAATATCAGTGTTTGCGTTACAATCTTATAAGTCTTAAACAAAATATAAATAGACTAACAACTATCTAGATAATTAAGATTTCGCTTTTCCTTTGCCTTTATCTTTACCCGATCCTTCAGGTTTAGCTGCAAAATATTTTATGACGTAGCAAGTATGAGCAACTAGCTTGCTCAACAATTTGAATGAATAACAAGAATTATGTCATAAATGAATAGGAATATCAACTGAATGATTTAATAAAATGAGTTTAACAATGAACAATAGAATCAATGCACAACATAAAGAAGTGACAATTGATTATTTTACTATTGAGGAAATCAGTCACTTGATTGACCCTCGTACTACATGTATATGCATAATATTTATTCTGTTTGTATCGTTTGTTCGATACTTAGGTTATTCTCCATTATGAGTTGTTCTTCTCAGTCTAGGAATTCGTACCACTATGGTTTGGATAACTTTCAAAATAAATTTCACATAGGTCTAACCGAACAATGGCTTAGACTTCTTCTTTAATCAATTCATAATTTAAGAATGAAATATAAATTCAAATAATATATATGATTTTCAATAATATTATTGTGGAATAACTTGCGATATAATATAAGTTCAAGATTTAAGAATTAGCACAATAATATTTAGTAAAGTTAGGAAGCTTGCTCAATACAAATTTGAATAAGGTTAAAGAATTTGCTTATCTGTTGACTTACGACTAATTCGCTTAATTTAAACTCCTCTTGATGACCTAACATTAATAACGTTGACCTATCAATTAATACAACATATAATCGTGCATTTTAAATATTTACCTATGCTAAATAATTAATCACATAACACATAATTTTATATACTATCATTAATCGTATAAGACACTTAATTGATCTTATGTTAATGATTTAATTAATTAATATTATTTTTCTTAAGTGTTAAACACTTATTAAACTCTTAAATAATTTACTATCATTGTTTAATTAAATTCTTTATATTTATTAACTCTATCTTCATTTAATTACTATTTAATATTAGTTAAAGAGTAATTAATTAATTACCTTTAGTCATTATTTAACAAAAGATAATAACTAATTATGTTTATTTATTATTTAAAGTTAATTAAATAATAAATAATTAAAGTATTAATCTTAATTGCCTTATTATTTAATATTAATTAAATAATAATTAACTTATTAATTATCCTCATTTATTATTATTTAATAATAAATAATTAGTTTATTAACTTTAATTATCTTTAATTATTATTTAATGTTAAATATTAATTAATTAATTAATTATACTTACTTATTATTTAATCTTAATTAAATAATAAATAATTAGTATATTAATTTATTCTCCATTTAATTATTATTTAATGTTAATTAAATAATAATTAATTAATCAATTACCCTTACTTATTATTTAATCTTAATTAGATAATAAATAATTAATCCTTCTTTAATTATTATTTAAGGTTAATTAAATAATAATTAATTTCTTAATTATCTTTATTTATTATATATATAATAAATAAATAATTTTTAAATTTTATCTCTCTTTAATTATTATTAAATATTAATTAAATAATGATTACTTAATTACTTATCTTTATTTACTATTTAATCATCAATTAAATAATAAATAATTAATTTATTTACTCTTTCTTATATTATTATTAAATACTTAAATCACATATTTAATATTTAATAATAATTTGTTAGTAATTTTATCTGATTACTAACTAATTAATAGCTAATTAGTGTACTATTTACACTTTAAATACTATTAAAAATAATTAATTTCTTAATTAATCTTACTTATCATTTAATAATTATCAGTTTTATGATTTTTCAAAAATTTTAAATATTAATATATCATTTTTTCTTTAGTTAGTAAGGTTTAATCATATTTTAATTATGAAAATTATCAAATGACCTGCTAAAAATACAAAAATATTTTTATCAAATAGTACATGCAAAACCAAACAACTTCCGTCAAGGACCTGTAGCTGGAATAGGTCTTAATTTCGGTGAATCGGTCGCCGAAAAGTTCCGACCGGTTCACAAAAAAAAAATAAATCGGAAGAAACATTGCCCTTTTTCTAAATTTTGTCCAACTTTGGGGTCTTGGGGAAAAACTTTAATAACTTGAGTTCAATAACTCTGATGGAGCTCTATTAGGTATCGATGGAATCGTGACTTTCCAAACTACAATTTTTTGGGCTCGAACACTATTTTTAGATACGTTTTGATTTGGAAATTTGGCTTAAAGTGGATTGTTCATGCAAGATCTTGGATAGTGAGGTGTGTTTGGTCCAACATGTATAACTTGGTCATTTTAACACATTTTTGGGTGATTCCAAAGAGATTTTGTTCTTAACTTACCTATATATTCCCAGAAAATATTAAATCATAAAAATAATTTGTAGATTTTAAAATGTGCAATTTATTCGTACAACCTATGTTTTGTTTGTTGGTAAAAATATTTTCAAGCATTTTGCTAGATTTTTCTACATAAACCCATATCACTACACATTTAAACCACATGACATCCTATATAAACATGTCTAGCATGATTCTAAGTATAAAGAGCTCAAAGATAATATTTTTACCATAAAATTTAAAAGAAAACTAAGATTAGGGGTTTTAAGGAATTTTTTTATACCTTTTTGACTTGTGAGCTACTTTTCTCTTCTTTCCAAAGTAGATGATGGATTTAGATGACATCCAAAAACACCCCTTGAAGTACTCTAGCATGACTCGGTAGTGACTCACTAAAGAAACTCACTAACTCACTTTTTTTTTGTTAACTCACCGAGTTAACTCACTCCTTACTAACTCACAATAAAAGAGCTCTCTAGCAACTTAGCAAACTTTTTTCCAAGTGAGCTAAGGTTCATATTTATAGTAGTAGAAATATATACATATAACCTATATATGTATACATTGGACTTCAAGCTTTTTCCAAAAATACTAGCAAATAAGTTGAGTGTTCCACACACTAACCTAAATAAATCAATGAATAAAATCTTTTTGAATTCCATAGTACTCCTACCCATTCCACCGACCATGCCTTTATAGTTGCTCCATTTTGGATTTATTTTTAATGCACAAATTGGTAAATTCATGCCTTCTAGAAGCTTTGACAATTAGACTAATAATTGGGCTTGCAATTTAATTCATTTGGGCCACTATGATCATAATAATCCAATAACACTGGGCTACTAAAATAATTCACCCCCTTCTTAATAAATTGGGCTAGCTTAATTAAATAGCAACCCATAAAGCAAATTACACAAGTCTCTCACTTAATTAATTATTTGAGTTTGTTTAAATAATTATAGGAACACTTTAATAATCAAATTAAATTTAATTTACATAATCCAATTAGACTTGTTATATTCAATATTAATTGAATATTTAATTAGGGTTCAATAACATATCAATCCCTTGATATTAAAAATATAACCTTAGGTTAGTCCGATAATTAATAACCCTTTTATCAGACTTCCTTTAATTAAATTAATTTAATAGTCAAACATTATCAAACAAAATCAAACCACGTTATGAGGGTTTAAATTAATTCACACCATAATGTAATTAATTAAAAATTAATTTTTCAATTTTATTTATAATGTAACTCAAAACTCTCGGTCTTTACATTATACGTAGGATAACCTCTCTCCACCTCTTTTCTCATTTACTTGTCATATTTTCTGCATTTTATTTTATTTTTCCTTTTAAAGATTGGGGAGCATAGAAGTGCTTCACTTCAGTTTGCAGATTGACAATAATGGTTTTTGGTAAAACATCTCTCAGTTATTTATTTTTCTTATTCCATTTTTTATTTATTTATGGTTTTTGCAAGTTGGGAAGCATAGGAAAGCTTCATTCGGTTTGTAAATTAGGAATAATGGTTTGTGGTCTTCTTCTTATACGAAAAATAACCTCTCTATGTCCTGTCTCAGTTGTTTGCTTATATTGCGGTAGTTTTGATTTGTTTTTTCCTTTTGCGGGTTGAGTGACAGAAAATGTTTCAAGAGACTGGTGGAAGTAGTTTTTAAGCTTCCGAACCTATGTAGAAAAATTCGTCAATACTTGTAAGTTCTCTCTTTGCTTTTATCCTCGATTACATTCTCTATTTTAGGCAATTTTCTGACAGACATTGAGGCTTTATATTTCACTGGCAAAATTTGTA
Source organism: Hedera helix (assembly GCA_947179155.2). Classification (NCBI taxonomy): domain Eukaryota; kingdom Viridiplantae; phylum Streptophyta; class Magnoliopsida; order Apiales; family Araliaceae; genus Hedera; species Hedera helix. The sequence continues at coordinate 28,868,050 of OX359280.1, read as the reverse complement.
CACAGACTATGTTTCGAAGGATGACATAAATTATACTCCCTCCGTCTAGGTTAATTTATCCTAGTTGACTTTTTATGGTCAAATTGACTATATTTAGAATAAAATTTGTTCTTAAGATTTTTTGGAAATAAGCACAAAATTATTTTCATAAGAAAGTATATCGATTATACTACCAAAGTCAACTTATTTCATTTCAAAATTTCTTATTTGTTGGTTAATTCGACCATTGAAAAGTAAATTAGGACAACTAAAGTAGGACAAATGGAGTAATTACAATTTATGTTGTGTGATGAAAAAAGAAGGTTGATACATTTTGTTAGTTCCTAGAGGCACACAAGTGATCTAGAAGGGGGGGGGGGTGTTGAATAGATCTCTTATAAACTTTTTTCTTAAAAGATTATGATATTACCGAATAGTTTATTTAATCAAGATTAGTTTGCACAGCGGAGCATTAGTTTGAAAACTCCCTTTAAAGATTTGTAAAACTTCTTAGTTGAGTTTAGACTGTGTTGAAGATAGCCATTTATCAAGTAAACTAATCATGACATATATATATATATATATATATATATATATATATATATATATATATATACTTCAACGAGTAAGAAATCCACTAAGGATGGTTCACACAGAACTCTTTAAGCCCAGCAGGCCTGAAATCTCTGGCTCACAAAGAATTCAAACCCAACAGGTTTGGCTAGTTTAGTCACTTAAGACAAGGACACAAATGCCCTCTTCAGGTCTAGCAGACTTGGCTCCTTTAATCACTAAGACAAGGACACAAATGCCCTCTTCAAGTCTAGCAGACTTGGCTCCTTATTTGTTGATAGATGTTGGAGTTGCTACTGAGTTGTACTTCCTGTTCCATTGTCTTTAAATAGTCAGTAGCAGGATGTGATCATTCTTGAAAGGATATTGAGTTAGACAATGATGCTTGACTTCTTTATGTACTCAATATCTTCTTGTGATCACTCATTGTGCTGCTAAACTTTGGCAATTCAGCTCATTTGATACTTGATAACTTCTCGAGACGAACTTTTGAGATGACTGTAAAGCTCCTTCCTTTTGGTACTCAGTTGTTCCTTTTTATCATTGACAGTTCATAGCTTCTCGAGATGAGCTTCTGAGATGACTGTGAAGCTCCTTCCTTTTGGTACTCAGTCGCTAACATGTCTGTATCAAGTTGGCATTTAGACTTCTATCGCGTGTTTAGTAGCTTTGAACACTTTTCTTGTAATAGAGCCATATCTCTCTATGTCTCTCTTAATTCAGTTTTAGTGTTCTGACAGATCGTAGAGTGTTCATCAACATATTCATTTCTTTTTTTCTTTTTTTTTTTGTTTCTCTCTACGATCCTGTTGTTGTCCATCATCCTCTCCCTTTTTTTTCTCAACAACTTCTATCCCTGTGAACATCTATGCTTTTATATGCTTGTGCATATTTTACCGTTGGATTCCTTTGGCATTGTGCAAATCGTTGATATCTTTGAAGTTGACTTTCTGTTGCTTGTGTAAGTGCTTTTCCTTTTTCTAACATATATTTTGTTACATCAAACAGTAGCTTCGCTTTCTGCATTTTTAGCCGTTGCACTTTTAGAGTTATTTATCAAAGATTATTATATTCTTTGATATATTTAACTTTCTGATCCATCATTAAATATCTTCATTGACTTCGATAACCAGCTGCTCTATTGCTTTCAGAGATGTCCCATTAGTCAGACTATTTTCACCATCCTTCTGTGTAAGACCCCGAATTTTATGAAATATAAAATTTAATTTTTCTTCATATATTTTTTTTTCATGAAACAGTAAATAGTTAAATTGATAAAGTTAAAAGTTAAGGATGTTATGTGTAAATTATATTTTGTTGGACAATATTCGCTTTGTCGGGGAATATTCGTTTGGTCCGACGGCGCCGAAATAACAAATTATTGGTGGACCCCACAACGGAATATTTGTCGGATATAGAAAACGACAGAAATAACCTTTTTAAATAAAAATAGTCAACGAAACTGTTAAAATATCGGTGATAAAAGAATAGTAGCATACGGTAGTTTATGGTATTTTCTGTAGCACACGGTACTCTACAGTAACACACGGTATTGCATAGTGTCTCATATTATTGGTCTGATAATTGACACCGTAACTGTTACGCATCATTTCATCGATAATTGTCACTGCATAATATTTTATATTATCAATTCAATAATTGTTGTTACACAGTATTTTACATTATTGATTTAATAATTGTCATTACACTGTATTTTATATCATTGAGTCAATAATTGTTGATGCACTGTTTTTAAAATTATTGAACCTAATAATTGTCACAGTAACATATGCACAGTAATTCACATTATTGAATCAATAATTGTCATTACACGGTAACGTATGCTTTCTTTTACATTATTGTTATCTCTATTATGATGTTATTTAAACAGTTGTATTTCATTAATTTATTGACTTGATATCTAAGAGCTAACTATACTGTATTTATAACAATTAGTCATAATAATTGAATTGATAAAGTTATTTATTTATAATATAAAGTTAGGTGATTATTAGGTTATATGAAATGAATGGTGTAGATTAAAGTGTGAATTATTGTTGAATAATTGAATTGATTTGTTTATAATATAAAGTTAGGTAATTATTAGGTGATATGAAATGAATGGTGTAGATTAAAGTGTGAATTATTGTTGAATAATTGAATTGATTTGTTTATAATATAAAGTTAGGTGATATGGAATGAATGGTGTAGATTAAAGATAATATAAAATTTGAAATGGATGGTGTAGATTAAAAGATGATCTTTAAATGAATGGTTTAGATTAAATGAATGATAAGATTTTTGGCTATAAATAGAAGCCTTAACTTAAGGATTTTTCATAAACTTCATTACTTGTTCTTTCTTTCTCTCTCTAAATACTTTTTGTGTAAGTTCTCTCTAAGTGTTCTTAAGTCATTCCTAGTTTTGAAATCTTTTGCATTCTTCTTTGAATTCCCGAGTAGAATTTTCTTATGTACAGCAACTCTTTCGAAAAATCGTAGTAAATTCATTATTTGTCAGAATTTAATGAATTAAAAGCCTGTCTCTTCAGTTTTTCGTCCTCTACAACTTTGAAGAAGGAAGAAAAGTCATCTGAAATCAGCTTCATGTCTTAAAATACTAAAAACCGTAACCTATTCTGATTTTCGTCACTATTTTCAGTCTTAGTTTTGAAAATTCATAACTCATTCATATTAACTCCGAATTGAGTGATTCTTGAGTCAATGTCGTCTATCTTTTCGAGAGTAACATTATTTTAAAAACATAAAGAGATTTTAAAAAACTCTAGAAGACTCAAAAGTCAGATTCTTTACTGCTACAAACAAGGAAGGATTTGTTCGGCTATAAACTTGTTTCACAATATCAAGGTAAGGAATGTCATCTTCTTTCATCTTCTATTATTAAAACTTACTACGGTAAGGGATACCATTTTTTTCATCTTCTATTATTCAAACGTACTATGGTAAGGGATTATCATTATTTGATTCTCGATAATAATATTGTTTCTTCCTTACTCATAAGACGTGCCTTTTATTTTCATGTATTAAATTGTGGGAATAACCTTACGGAGCGGATTGCCGCCTGTTAGTGAATAACCTTTCGTATTCATTCATTATTAATCTCTGAGAATAACCTTACGGAGCGGATTGCCGCCTGTTTGGTGAATAACTCTTTGTACTCAAATTCTATTAAATTGTGGGAATAACCTTACGGAGCGGATTGCCGCCTGTTGGTGAATAACCCTTTGTATTAATTTCCTTCACCTTTTGTTAATCAAACCTGCTACGGTAAGGGATATTATTTTCTTTCATACTCCTAAATCGAAATTTATTATGGAACTATTGCTTCTATAATTCCTGAAAATATTATATGTTCCATAATAGTTGAACTTCATTATTTCAACTGAACCTTCCTATTTACGTGAACCTTTCTATTGAATTGTAACCGTTATTCTGAACTGTGGATCTTGAATATCATTTTTAAATTTCACTCCACATCATGTTGACAATTTGGACATTATTTGAATCTGCACAAAGTAAACTTCTGATACTTATTGTTTATCCTGTTTCTTCTGTTCATCATTTGTATCACTGTTATTTGTACTAATCATCAAGAATCAAGCTGTTGTGAATATCTGTGGCCGGGGGCACAGATGTGATATATTTGTTGAACAGATGATAGGTTAAAGGCGATATAATAGGTTAAAGGCGATACATCTGTTCGGTGTCTTTTATGGCACGTGGTGAATGTTCTCTTTGGCCCGTAGTGCAAAGATGAACTGTTGTTTGGTATGATTATGACCAAAGGCTGAATCTGGTATAATCATGACCGTTGGTGTTATATTGAATGTCTTTGGCCCGTAGTGCAAAGATAAACTGTTGTTTGGTATGATTATGACCAAAGGCTGAATCTGGTATAATCATGACCGTTTGTGCTATATTGAATATCTTTGGCCCGTAGTGCAAAGATGAACTGTTGATGTGCATGATTATGATCAGGAACTGTGAATTTATATTATCATGACTAATGGTATTTCAGATGATAAAAGTTGATGTTTTTACGAAAAAGAGAAGCGAATGGACATTATAGTCTGCATTATTCTTCTAATAGATTGCAGTTTTTGATATAAACCTTGTATTCTATTGTATTCTATCAAGAACTCAACTGTTGAAGGCTAATGATAATTTATTCGTCATTATCTTAGTCATGATATTTCTTACTGGGCTATTTGAGCTCACCCTTTCTTTTGTTCCATTGTTTTTCAACATGAGATGAAAACATAACAGGGTCTAGCCGGGGAATGGAGTGAGGGTCCGAGGAATAGTTATCATAGTCTTCACGTTTTGTAAAATAGTGTGGCAATAATAGTGAAGACTTAGTTGTGTATTATTATACACTGTATTGTTGTACGTTGTGCTTTGTTGTAATAATTTTGTTGTAGTCTTTTGACGACTCAAGTTTGGGCTGTGTGGGCCCAGATTTGGGGGCGTCACATTCTGAGCAGTAGGTCCTGACTTATAGTCGTTTAGACACAAAATCTTCTATGACTCTGACATGCATCTGATTTTTAACAGCACTTGATCTTTCTTTAATCTGGTCAAGGAATATTCTCTTTTCTCTCATACCACATTACAGTTCTGTTAATTTACTGGTTTTGATCTTCACAGTGAATTCGTAGAGTGGCTGTCTGATCATTCTGACTCTACGAATTCAGCTCTATGATTGTTACTTGAAGTAAGTCAAGTAAAACTTTGAGTTGGAGCGATCTTCTCTCTCACTCTACGATCTTGCTATTTTGTTCAGATCGTAGAGTTGCTGACTGCAGTGCTTTGCTTTACAATTTCGTTATACGATCTTGTCCTTCTGTGCAAATCGTAGAGTTGCTGACTGTAGTGCTTTGCTTTACAACTTCGTTCTACGATCTTGTCCTTCTGTGCAAATCGTAGAGTTACTGACTGCAGTGTTTCTCCTTGCTATTTCTGGGCTTCTCAATGGAATCGTTGAGTTGTTGTCTTCTTTAGCACACCCTTTATTTTTTCTCAACAATTATGCCATGTGTAGAACAATTGTCTGCATCATCTTGTCTTCTGGTTTCACTCTATGATTTCGTCTATCTGTGCAAATCGTAGAGTTCTCTTATGTGCTTGCTCTTCGAATCCACTCTATGATCTTGCCAGTTTGTGCATATCGTAGAGTACATTTCTTCTCTGGTTCGTTTGTTCGACGATCGTAGAGTTCGGCTCTACGTTTTGTACTTGATCAATTCTTTAATTCAGCTTGTATATTCTGTAGAACTCTTGCACAGCTGACTCTCCTCGATGATTGTAGAGTTATCCTGGTATGGAGTCGTATAGTCCACTCTACGAACAGACCTAGTTGCTGCGAAGTCGTAGAGTCCACTCTACGAATAGACTGAATCATTGAGTCTTTTTTGCTTGGAGTCTTAGAGTCCATTCTACGATCATATTGACTGAACAGATATAACATTAGATTAACTTAACAGATTTGATCTTTTCTAACTAAGTCCTTTTGTACATTATTATGTCATTACATATTGAAAGGACTTTACAAATTCTGCTATACACATATACAACAATGATTTATTCTTATATTACTCTGCTTATATCATTTGTCTTTTATGCAGAGTGACTCCTACAGAAAGATCAACCTAACATTTCTGATCTTTAATTTCTAAGTCCTTTGTACACATATTACTTTTCAAAAAGGACTTTACAACATTTGAACAAGATAACTTTTACTCTTATTATAAACAGCAGACAGTTTTCAACATGATCATATTTGTGCTATATAAGTGTGCAATTCACAATATTTGAACCAGGTAATTTATTTCATACACATATGATCATGTAGACACATATTCAGATTGATATGTAATCACTTAGTCAATTAACCACATAAACACTTTAAAACATATACGCACATAGTCAAGTAAGCACATAGACACATAAGTACATTATCACATAAGCACTTAGTAAGATACATAAGGACAATTAACCATATAAACACATTCACCACAATCATTTTTGCACATCAGTCATCATCATCAAATCAAACAACCTTCAACACCTTTAAATTGCTCATATGCTTCAAGCTATGCTTCTAATTTCTTACATTGATTACATTGCGTTCTTTTTAAAGGCACTTCTGGGGCAGTTGTAGCATCCTATTTCATTGGTGAATCTGCAAGACTGCGGTTGTTGCGAGTGTGTTAATGTCGCAAGTGTGCGGGGGTGCGAGTGTACATATGTGTGATTGAATGAGTGTGCATGAGTGCGAGTTTGATAATGTCGTGGTCGTGTGTGCATGTGAATGGTGTTGGTGCTGGTGTGTAAGTGTACAATTGTCGCAAGTGTGGGTGTACGAGTGTGCGAGTGCCGACATGTACAAATTCGTGTTTGTGTGTGTGTGTGTATGACGACCCCAAATTTGGGTTCCATACCCTCGGGTTTGGTTCTCACTATACAATACTTATTAACAATTAAATACATAATTTGCATTTAAAGTTTGCGGAATAATACAAAAGGTTCCTTATAAAAAGGCTACAATCCCAAGGTCGATTAACCTTAACATAATCATTACATATCTTAAGGGAATATTAAAGGTTTACAAAAGAAATTACATATAATTAATTAATCTAGCATGCATCAAGCTAATCTAAGTTTTGGCTTTTTCCTTGCCTTTGTCTGGTTTAGAATATTCGGGCTTTGCTGAAAATAAGTCATGATATAGCAAGAATGAGCAACTAAATGGCTCAGTAAGTTTATAAACAAATAACATAAGATATATCACGATGAAAGAGAAATTAACATCAGGGTTTTCAACAGTAGACAACAATTGTGAAAGGACAAGAATCAAGTTTCAATAAAAGAGTGAATTGACTCTTTACTGCTGAGTGGTCATTAAGGACCATGAACTGCTGCTATGATAGAACAAACATATATATATATATATATATATATATATATATATATATATATATATATCTGACACCTCGAAAATTTGGTACACAAGGGGATCAACCTCTTGTACCCTATGTATATGCATAATATTCAGACATCTTGCCCAAATTCGGTTTCTCAACAGATAAAAATCATTCTCAGTCTTACTATAAGAATTCACACCAATCAATGGTTTGGATAAACTTTTAAAATATTCAATGTGATGAATTTAACATGCATTGTCTAGCTGAAACAATTAGCTTAGACTTTCTTAAACAATTCTGAAATTAATGAACTATACATTTACAAATGCACCATGTGCGAATACAATAACATTAATGATGTGAAATAATTTTAAAGAATTAAACCACTTAAAGTTCTGGCAAGTAAATACAAGTGTAGAGACTTGCTCAACAATAATTGAATAGGTTTAAAAAAATTGCTCAATATAAATTTGAGTAAGGATAAATAAAACTTGTCTCGTGCGTTGATTACTCTTAACCAATTCAATTTAATTCTCTTTAGATAGACTTAACAATTAATCAAGTTGATCTTTAAATTAGTATCATATACACATTCATACGATAACATCTATATATTTTACATCTCTAATACTTAACCACATAATTATTTAATTATGGGTATTTCAAACCCTTAGAAGATATTATCACTACTTGATAATATTTCCATCACATCAAACCTATATTAATTATTTAATATTATTAATTATTTAATAATATTTTATTAATCTTTTAATATTATTAATCATTTAATAATATTTTATTTCTTTATTAATATTATTAATCACTTAATAATATTTTAATCATTATCTAATATTATTAACCATTTAATAATATTTTATTATCCTTCTAATATTATTAATCATTTAATAATATTTTATTAAACTCCTTATATTATTAATCATTTAATAATATTTTATTAATCTTATAATATTATTAATTATTTAGTAATATTTTATTTTTTTATTAATATTATTAATCACTTAATAATATTTTAATCATTATCTAATATTATTAATCATTTAATAATATTTTATTAAACTCCTTATATTATTAATCCTTTAATAATATTTTATTAATCTTATAATATTATTAATAATTTAATAATATTAATAAACTTCTAATATTATTAATTATTTAATAATATTTTATTAATCTTCTAATATTATTAATCATTTAATAATATTTTGTTAAACTTTTAATATTATTAATCATTTAATAATATTTTATTAATCTTATAATATTATTAATTATTTAATAATATTTTATTAATTTTCTAATATTATTAATTATTTAATAATTTTTTGTTAACTTCTAATATTATTAATCATTTAATAATATTTTTTTTAACTATTTTTATTATTTAAAATAAATAATTAGTTATTATCTCTTTTTATTTTGATTATTATTTAATATCAATTAAATAGTAATTAATCACATTCAAGACCTTTTATTTACCTTGGTTACTATTTAATATCCAAATAATAAATAATTATATATTTTGTTTTTATTGGGTCCTAAATTAATTATATTAATTTTAAAATATTTTTTTTCAATTTTGGTCTTAAATGATTTGAACCGACCCGTTTAAAACGAATCGACTCGACCCAGAATTAAAAAAAATCAGTCTGTGAACAATGATTGAAGCCCTGGCCCCCAAATGATAAAGGAAGTAGGGCCCCGACCTCTAAGTGGCAGAATCTGCTGAATTGTCATTTTCAGATTTTCCAACTTTTGCTCATTTGATTAAAATTTGAATAAAATAAAATCTATAAATCCAAATGACCTCCAATTGGTATCGATGGATTCATATTTTCTTAAACTATAATATTCCATCATTGGATTAAATTTTTGAAAAAAATTTGGTTTTGAAAAATAGCCACAATGTGGGCTATTTGTATATTAGGTTATTAAAACAACATGTTTTGCGATAAAAGCCAATACTTATTCATTTTTCCATGTTTTTGAGAAATTCAAGTTGTGTTGTCTTCATAACTCATCATACAACTTTCTAGCCATAGAAATCACATATGTAACTTGTATGTCTCAAACTATAACAATAAATAGCACATAGCTAATTAGGGTTTACCGGTAAATCGCTATACGAATTTTTCTTCTAAATATTTGCTTACCACGCATAAAAATACATGTATTAAAAATATCAAACTATGTATATACTTATATATATCATAGTTTTAGACTTCTAGAACATCAAAATAAGTTTTGATCGGTTAAAAATATGTTTTGACCATAGAAAACCTATATAGACCATTAAAATGAAATAATAAGAGTTGAGAGCACTTTTGAAGACTTGAATGCTCTTTTCCTCTTGACAAATCTCTAGCAATTCCTTTGGTGAAATTTTAACTCACAAGTGTTTTCTTACTTTTCTCTCAAATGAGCTCTCTATTTTCTCTCTAGAAATGCTTACAAATGGCCAACCAGCACAATACCTTAGTGGAACACTCTATTTATAGAGTCTCCTTAATCCTTCATTAACTTTCCTAATTCATTAGCATTGGTCAAATTAGAGGCTAATTAAGATTACTATTAGATTGATTGACTACTTGAATGATTATGTGATTGACTAGGGTGGTTGAACAACCAAATCTTTATTTACAAAAGAAGCAACAATGAGCAATCAAGCCACCCCCACGTGGGACCCCTTCATTCTCAGCAAAATGAGATTAAATCCCCCCATTTTTGCTTTATTTTTATAACTTATATATATATATATATATATATATATATATATATATATACTTATATATATATAACCATTGACCAACATTTTGACTTTCTATTGGGCTCTACTTTGGACTTAGGAATTAAATAAGTTGGGTTCATTCATTTAATTTGTTTTGGCTCAATTTATTTATTACATTGGGCTATCATTAAATAACCTATGATACATTTAATTAAATCAAGTATTGAGCTAGTTTAATTAATTACATGGACTACTAGGTAAATTAACTTGACTTAGTTTAATACCTCATTTGGATTTAAAATATAATCCAATTAGACTTGCTTTAATTAATTATACACTTTGCTTTATTATTTTAAATAAATACACACATACACAAGTATATTCATTCATTTATTTAATGGACAATTAATTAGTACAAATTTTTTAATTCATTGCTAATTATTTAATAAATATAATTACAATGTCTAAAAGAATTCGTGGTCATTACAGTGTGTGCGGGTGTGCAATTGAGTGATTGAATGTGTGCAAGAGAGTTAGCTTGTGAGTGTGATACTGTGCATGCGCACGAGTGAGTGCTTTTGCGCGCACGTACGATTATATGAGAGTGTGGAAGAACGAGTTTAAGAGTTTATTTTTTATATAAGAAGAATATAAACAAACAATTGAGAGAGGAAGTAGAGAGAGGTTATTTTTCATATAAGAAGAATACAACAAACCTTTATTTCCAATCTACAAACTGAAAGAAGAATTTATTTGCTTCCCAACTTGTAAAAAACAAAAAAACAAAATTAAAAAAAGTTAAAAGAATAAGAAAAATAAATAACCAAGATTTTTACCAATAACCATTAATCCAAAATCTAAAAAGAAGCACTCCTTTTGCTCCCCGACCTGCAAAAGAAAAAAAAGAAAAGCAAAAAAAAAAAAACAAAACCAAAAGAATATAAAAATTAAATAATTGAGAAAGGAAGTTGAAAGAGGCTATTCTACGTATAAAAGGAATACCACACACCTTTATTGCTATCCACAATCTGTAAGAAGAACTGCTCTGTATTGTATTAAATGATATTTGACATGAATAGGAAGGTCCTTCAGCTTGGTTTCTTTGACGGACTCCAGCAGAAAAAATTAATTGTTCAGTATACTATGATATACTTCAATCACATATACGATTGAACTTGTTATTTATAATGAAACTTCTTCATCATTTTCCATTTATTATATTTATTTGTCTCGCTCTCTCGCAAACTCTTAAACTCATTCTCCCCCACTCTCGCTCAGGAACTCATTTGCACATCCGTATACTCGTACGCGTGCTAAAAAATACTCGCACGCGAATTCACACAGACTACATTATCACACTTGCAAACTAGTTTGTCCCACACATGTTCAATCACTTGCACACCCGCACACCCGCACGCGCACTGCCAAATGCGAACTCGCACATGCCCGTACCCCCACACTAGTACACCTGCACTTGCAATAATTGCACACTTACACACCATCACATACGCCATTCACATGCACACACGACTACGACACTATCAAACTCACACTGCACACTCTTTCAATCACTCACTTGGACACCTGCACACTTACACACCCGTGCACTCCTGACACTAGCACACTTCTGACATGTGCACTCTTATAGATTCGCAAATAAAATAGGATGCTACAACTGCCCTAGAAGTGCCTTTAAAAAGAACGAAATGCAATCTAAGAAATAACTTAGAATCATAGTTAAAAGCGTATGAGCAATTTAAAGGTATCAACCTTTTTTTTTTTGCACACGAGATAAATTGTAATTACTTCCTCTGTCCAACTTTATTCGTCATAATTGACTTTTTATGGTCAAATTGAAGAATTTTAAGATTAATAATTAAACAAATATATTATAAATGTTGAAATGAAATAAGTTGATTGTAGTAGTATATTCGATGTATTTTTTTATGAAAATAATTTTCTGCTTATATCCAATAAACTGAAGAATAAATTTTTATTCTAAATATAGTCAATTTGACCATAAAAAGTCAATTAGGATAAAAAATAAAAAAAATTGGACGGAGGGAGTATAATTATGTTATCCTTCGAAACACACTATATGTACAAGATTTGTAAATCAAATAGAAAGCCCCACAATTTGTCAAAAAATTGCCTAAAATAGAGAATGTAATCAAGGATAAAAGCATAGAAAGAACTTACAGATATTGAACTCTTTCCGCATAGGTTAAGAAGCTTAATAACTTCTTCCAGCAACCTTCTAAAACATTTTCTGCCACTCATCCTGCAAAAGGAAAAAACAAAACAAAACTATGGGAATATAACCAAACAACTGAGAGAGGACTTAGAGAGGTTATTTTTCATATAACAAGAAAACAAAAAACCTTTATCCCTAATCTACAAATTGAAAGGAGCATTCCTTTGCTTTTCAACTTGCAAAAAACAAAATTAGGGAAAAAAGAAAAATAAATAACAGAGTGGTTTTTACCGAAAACCATTATTGTCGATCCACAAACTAAAAAACAGCACTCTTCTTCTCCATAACTTGCAAAAGGAAAAAAAATCAAGAGAATATGAAAAATAAATAATTGAGAAAGGAGATAAAGAGAGATTATTCTATGTATAAAAGGAATACCACAAACCTTTATTACTACCTACAAACTGAAAGAAACACTGCTTTCTACTATATTTATGGATCTTTGACATGAATAAGGAGGTCCTTTAACTTTGTTTCTTGGGCGGACACCATCAGCAAAATTAACTGTTCAACAGTCACATACTATTGAAATTGTAATTTACATTGAAGCTTCGTCACCCTTTTCTATTAATACTCATTTTTCTCGCTCTCTTGCAAACTCTGAAATTTGTTCTCCCGCACTCACTCACGCTCAGTAACTCACTTGCACACCCGTATACTTGTACGTGTGCGCAAAAACACTCTTGCACATGAATGCACACAAACTACACTACCACACTCGCAAACTAGTTGTCTTGTAGACATTCAATCACTCACTTGCACACCCGCACATACACTTGTAATCATGAATTTGCACATGCCTGCACTCGCACACTCGTACACCTGCACTCGCAACAATCGTACACTTACAGACTAGCACATACGCCTGTTCACATGCACACACGACTACGACACTATCAAACTCGCAAACTTGCACTCCCGCACACTCATTCAATCACTCGCTTGGACACCCGCACACTCACACACCTGTGCACTCACAACACTAGGACATTCTTGACAACCGCACTCTTACAAATTCGCAAATAAAATAGGATACTACAACTATCCCAGAAGTGCCTTTAAAAAGAACACAATGTGATCAAGGTAAGAACTTAGAACCATAGTTATAAGCACATGAGTAATTTAAAGGTGTTAGTGTACTTTAGTTGAATGCATGTAGATTTAGTGATGACGAATGATGACAAAAGATATGACAAAGTTATTAACGTATATTTGTGAATAAGTAATTTTGTACAGTCCTTATGATTAAGAATATATTGTAATTTATTGTGAAATGACTTAGAGATCAAACTTGTTAGGTTAATAGAAATTGTAATAAATTAGACAGAGATTGCATAACAGCAGGCACAACTACTCTGAGATCGTAGAGTAAACTGAAGAAGAGATTGTAGAGCAGAAAAGAGTGAAGTCTAGTAGATCACAATAATCGTAGAGTGGAAAGAAGAATCGTTGAGTAAAAAGTCCAGAAGAAATTATGAACAAAACAAACACCCACTCTTATATCACAGAATGCAGGATGAAAAACGAAGATTGTCTAAACTTCAAAAAGAAGAATCGTTGAGCAGAAAATGAAGAAACAATTAGATCACAGAGTAAGAACATCGTAGAATGACAGAATAAAGAATCACAATTGAGGTTCAAGGTATCTGAAAGAATTTCAGAATCATAGAGCACAATAATTTGGTCATCGTGAGATTTAACAAAGGTCATCCAATAAAAGAGAATCAACGAAGATCGATAAAATAGAAAAGAATCTTATAGTTTAGCAAAGAAGCTCAAGATCGTAGAGTAAAAGTCAAAATGGCTTAAGATTGTAGACTAAAAGTCAAAAAGCTTAAGATCGTAGAGTAAGGTCAAAAAGCTCAAGATCGTAGAGTAAGGCCAAAAAACTCAAGATCGCTGAGTGAAGCAGAATTATTAGTAATATCATATTGTAGAGCTACCTCAGTTCGTAGAGCTACTTTAGATCACAGAGCCATATCAAGATCATAAAACTACATCAGTGCTATATTACAGAGTTCAGATCATAGATCCACGTTAGCATTGAATAATAGAATTGTAGAGTTGCATAAGTACTGTTTACACTATAGAGTGATAAAACAGAGATGATAAATTGTTGGCCTACTACAAATGATTGGGACGTTTTTATCAAATATTTCCCTAAGGATTTCAGAATGAGTTGACAAAAGGGATAAGGATTGATTTCAGAGCTTGACCAAAAAATGATTACTTTAGCAGAAACAAAGGGCGGTCTACAACTGCAACAAATAGAGTATGACTGACATAGATAGCCAGTGGTCCAGTTGATAAATCTGCAGAGCTGGAACAAACAAACGATGACAAGTGTCATAGGAGGAATGAAGCAACAGTAACTTTTAAACGAAAAATCCCAAGAATGCTATAAAAGGATTACTACTTTAGACTCCAAGAAGAATGATTTCGATCAAAAAAGAGAGAGCCAGAGTATAAGAGAGGAACACAAGAGCTCCTTAAGATTCAAATTTCTTCAGAGAAATAGTTTAGCTGCTAAGTCTTTCATAAAGAGATTTATAACGCCACTTAGCAGCACCTCTCAAAACCATCATCATCAACAACATCAGTAGAAAGACAAGTCTAGGTGACTTGCCTTAATTCTTGGTGGATCAAGCCTCTCTGTGAGAATAGATCTTAGTAACCTGGAGAAGACTTAGTGTCTTGTTGAGAAGATCTGAGTAACCTAGAAGACTGAGTGTCTTAAGGAGAAGGTCTCAGTTGACCTTAAGAGGACTTAGTGTCTTAGAGAGAGGTCTTAGTTACCTGAGAAGCCTGAGTGTCTTCGTGTTGTAGAGGGTTCTAAGTGACCCATTAGTTTGTGTAACCATCATCCTTACTAGAACATCACTGCTCATTGGAGTGAAATAGAGGACTAGGAGCATTTTAGGCTCCGAACCTCTTAAAAATCTCTGTATCTCTTTACTGCTTTTATTATAACTGCCATATTTGCTTTTACTACTTTATTCACTGCAATATCTTTCCACAAGCTCACTCTATTCAGAACTGAGAGCTTTTCATAAAAAAATTAGAAAGGATTTTTTTTCAAAATAATACAATTTCTATTGTGCATTTTTAAATAAGAGAATTGATTAAATAGTTGGTAAATATTCTCTAACTTGTAAATTTTAATAAAGAATCTATTCACCCCCCTCCCTCTTGATTCTTTTTTTGTGCCTTCGGGAAATAACAAAAGGTATTCAATCCCCCTTCTAGATTCCTTTTTTGTGCCTTTAGGAAATAACAACAGGTATAAACCTTCTTTTTCTTGAACATGACATAAATTGTAATTATCCTCTTTATCCAACTCTATTTGTCCTAATTGACTTTTTATATTCAAATTGACCAATTTTAAGACAAACAATAAAACAAACGTATTACAAATTTTGAAATGAAATAAGTTGACTTTTGGTAGTACATGCGATGTACTTTCTTATGAAAATAATTTTGTGCTTATATCCAATAAACTTAAGAATAAATTTTGATTCTAAATATAGTCAACTTTACCATAAAAAGTCAATTGGGATAAATAAACCTGGATGGAGGGAGTATAACTTATGTTATCCTTCGAACCATACTTTGTGTACAAAATTTGTAAATGAAATTGGAATCCCCAAAGTCTGTCAGAAAATTGCCTAAAAAAGAGAATATAAACAAAGATAAAAGCACATAGAGAACTTTAAAATATTGAATACTCTTTCTGCATACGTTAGGAAGCTTAATAAATGCTTCCAACAATCTCCTAAACCATTTTCTACCACTAACTCGTAAAAGGAAAAACAAAACTAAGAGAATATAACCAAACAATTGAGAGAGGATGTAGAAAGGTTATTTATTTTTTGTACAAGAAGAATACCATAAACCTTTCTTCCAAATCTACAAATTGAAAGAAGCATTACTTTGCTTTCCAACTTGCAAAAAAACAAAAACAAAACAAAATTAAGGGAATAAAAAAATATATATATAAGAGAGATTTTTACCAAAAACTGTTATTGTCAATCCACAAACTGAAAAAAAGTACTCCTTTGCTCTGCAACCTACAAAAGGAAAAAAAAAATAAAAAAAAAATCAAGAGAATATGAAATATAAATAGCTGAGAAATGACGTTTAAGGTTATTCTACGTATAAAAGGAATACCACAAACCTTTATTGCTACCAACAAAATGAAAGAAGCATTGCTCTGTATTTATGGATCTTTGACATGAATTGGGAGGTCCTTTAACTTTAATTCTTGGGCAGACTCTAGCAGCAAAATTAATTGGTCAATATACTACGATATTTCAATCACATATACGATTGAAAATGTAATTTACAAAGAATTTTTTTCATCCATTTCCATTTATTATATTCATTTATCTCGCTTGCTCACAAACTCCTACATTTGTACTCCCGCAATCTCACTCAGTAACTCACCCGCACACCCACATACTAGTACTTACACGCAAAAAACACTCTTACGCGTGCCTGCACACACACACTACACTATAACACTCACAAACTAGCTCTCCCACACACGTTCAATCATTCACTAGCACACACGCACATCCGTGCTCGCAAATGCGAACTCACACACCCGCACTCGCGACAATTGTACACTTGCATACTAACACATACGCCATTCACATGCACCGTCGACCGCAATGCTATCAAACTAGCAAACTCGCACTCCCGCACACTCGTTCAATCACTCATTTGCACACCTGCACACTTGCACACCCACACACTCGCACACTTGCAACACTAGTACACTCCCGATAACTGCACTCTAATAAATTCGTAAATGAAATAGGATGCTACAGTTGTCCCAAAAGTGTCTTAAAAAAGAACACAATGCAATCAAGGTATGAACTTAGAAGCATAGTTAGAAGCACATGCACAATTTAAAGGTTTAACCTTCTATTTTTTGCGCACAACATAAATATTTTGCACATGACATACTCCATTTGTCTAACTTTATTTTCCCTAATTGACTTTTTATGGTAGAATTGGCTAATTTTAAGACAAGTAATTAAACAAATGTATGAGAAATTTTGAAATGAAATAAGTTGACTTTGGTAGTATATTGGATACACTTTCTTATGAAAATAATTTTGTTCTTATATCTAATAAATT
This sequence comes from Hedera helix, assembly GCA_947179155.2. Taxonomy (NCBI): domain Eukaryota; kingdom Viridiplantae; phylum Streptophyta; class Magnoliopsida; order Apiales; family Araliaceae; genus Hedera; species Hedera helix. The sequence goes on along the minus strand of OX359280.1, from coordinate 28,850,416 downwards.
TAAGAATAAATTTTGATTCTAAAAATTGTTAATCTGACCATAAAAAGTTAATTAGGATAAATAAAGCTAGACGGAGGGAGTATAATTACGTTATCCTTCAATCAGGATAAATAAAGCTGGACAGAGGGAGTATAATTTATGTTATTCTTTGGAACATATTCTGTGTACAAGATTTAGAAATGAAATATAAAGCCCCAATATCTCAAAAAATTTCCTACAAAAAGAGAATGTGATCAAGGATAGAAGCACAGAGAACTTACAGATATTGAAGATTTTCTCTGCATAATTTCGGAAGCTTAATAACTACTTCCAGCAATCTCTTGAAATATTTCCTACCACTTAACCCACAAAAGGAAAATACAAAACAAAACTAAGGGAATATAAACAAACAACTGAAAGAGGATGTAGAGAGGTTATTTTCATATAAGAAGAATGCCACAAACCTTTATTCCAAATCTACAAATTGAAAGAAGCATTCCTTTGCTTCCTAAATTGCAAAAATAAAACAAAATAAAATAAAATAAAATTGAGGGAATAAAAAAAATAACAAAGAAAGGTTTTTACCAAAAACCATTATTGTCAATCCACAAAGTGAAAAGCATTCTTCTACTTCCCACAAACAGAAAGAAGCACTCCTCTATAATGTATGTATGGATCTTTGACATGAACATAGAGGTCTTTCAACTTTGTCTCTTTGTTAGACTTTAGCAGCAAAATCAACTGCTCAACATACTACTGTGATAATTCAATCACATATATGATTGAAATCGTAATTTACAATAAAGCCTCTTCATCCTTTTCCATTAATAATATTAACATTTCTAGGTCTCTTGCAAACTTTTAAACTTGTTTTCTCGCACTCTCGCTCAATAACTCACTCGCACACCCGCATACTAGTATCTGCACGCAAAAACACAGATGTGCACGCATGCGCATACACTACACTATCACACTCGCAAACTAGCTCTCCCGTAAACATTCAATCACTTAGTTGTACCTGACACCTGCACTAGAAAATGCGAACTCGCACACACCGCATTCGCATACTCATACACTCACGACAATCATACTCTTACACAGCAGGACATACACCATTCACATGCTCACACGACTACGACACTACCAAACTCGCAAACTTGCAATACCTCACTCATTCAATCACTTATTTGCACACCCGCACACGCATACTCCTACACCTGCACACTAGCACACTCTTGACAACTGCACTCTTACAGATTCGTAAATGAAATAGGATGTTATAATTGTCCCAAAAGTGCCTTTAAAAAGAACATTAATCAAGGCTAACTTAGAAGCATAGTTAGAAGCACATGTGCAATTTAAAGGTATCAACCTTCTTTTTTCTGCACATGACATAACCTGTAACCACTTCCTCTATTCAACTTTATTTGTCCTAATTGACTTTTTATGGTTAAATTGACCAATTTAAAGATTAATAATTAAACAAATGTACAAGAAATTTTAAAATAAAATAAGTTGACTTCAATAGTATATTCGATATACTTTTTGTACGAAAATAATTTTGTACTTATATCTAATAAATTTAAGATTAAATTTTGATTCTAAATATAGTCAACTTGACAATAAAAAGTCAATTTATGTTATCCTTTGAACAATATTCTGTGTACAAGATTTTGCAAATGAAATAGAAAGCCCCAAAGTCTGTCAGAAAATTGCCTAAAAAAGAAAATGTAATCGTAAAGAGAGAACTTATAGATATTGAAAACTCTTTCTGCATAGCTTCGGAAGCTTAATAACTGCTTCCAGGAATCTCGTGAAACATTTTCTGACTATATTTAGAATTAAAATTTATTCTGAAGTTTATTCGATTGAGGCACAAAATTAGTTTCATAAGAAAGTACATTGAATATACTAACAAAGTCAACTTATTTCATTTCAAAATTTCTAATACATTTGTTTAATTATTTATCTTAAAATAGGTTAATTTGACCATAAAAAGTCAATTAGGACAAATAAAGTTAGACAGAGGGAGTTATTACAATTTATGTCATGTGCAGAAAATAGAAGGTTGATATACCTTTAAATGCTCATGTGCTTTAAATATGCTTCAAAGTGAACCTTGATTGCGTTCCTTTCTTTTAGAAGGTTGATACCTTTAAATGCTCTTGTGCTTCTAACTATGTTTCTAAGTGAACCTTGATTGCATTCCTTTCTATTTAAAGGAACTGCTGGGACATTTGTAGCATTCTATTTCATTTACAAATTTGTAAGAGTGCGGTTGTCGGGAGTGTGCCAGGGTTCTAAGTGCGTGGGTGTCCAGGTTATTGAAAGAGTGTGCAGGAGTGCAAGTTTGATAGTGTCGTGGTCATGTGCGTGTGAATGGAATACGTGCTGGTGATTATCGCAAGTGCGAGGGTGTGAGTGTACAAGTGCGGGTGTGTGCGAGTTTGCGAGTGCACGTGCGGGTGTGCAAGTGAGTGATTGTAAATGTGCGAGAGAGCTAGTTTGTGAGTGTGATAGAGTAGTGTGTGTGAGTGTTTTTGTGCGCACATACGAGTATGCGGTTGCGTGAGTAAGTTATTGAGCAAGAGTGAGGGAGAACGAGTTTAAGAGTTCAAAAGAGCGAGAAAAATGACTATAATAAATGGAAAAGAATGAAGCAGCTTCATTGGAAATTACAATTTCAATCATATATGTAATTACTGAGTAATTAATTTTAGTGTTGGAGTTCACCCAAGAAACAAAGCTGAAGGATCTCCCTGTTCATGTCAGAGATCCATAAATATAGTCCAGAGAAGTGCTTCCTTCAGTTTGTGGGTAGCATTTATGTAAGACCCCGAATTTTATGAAATACAAAATTTAATTTTTCTTCATATATATTTTTCTTTAAACAGTAAGTGGTTAAATTGATAAAGTTAAAAGTTAAGGATGTTATGTGCAAATTTTATTATATCGGATAATATTCGTTTGGTCGGGGAATATTCGTTTTGTCGGGGAATATTCGGGTTGTACGACGGCGCCGAAATAACTAATTATTGGTGAACCCCACAACGAAATATTTGTCGGATATAGAAAACGACAGAAGTAACATTTTAAAAAAAAATAGTCAACGGTATTATCACTTTTAACTATTAAAATACTGGTGATAAAAGAATAGTAGTCTACGGTAATTTATGGTATTTTACTGTAGCACGCGGTATTCTACAGTAGCACAAGGTATTGTGCGGCGTTTATATTATTGAACTGATAAATTGGTTATTACACAGTATTTGCATTATTGATCTGATAATTGAGACCGTAACTGTTGCACATCATTTCATCAATAATTGTCACTGCATAATATTTTATGTTATCAATTCAATAATTGTTGTTACACAATATTTTGCATTATTGATTCAATAATTGTCATTACACTGTATTTCCTATCATTGAGTCAATAATTGTTGGTGCACTGTATTTTAAAATTATTGAACCAAATAATTGTCACAGTAGCAAGCAAATACACAGTAATTTATATTATTAAATTAATAATAATTTGTAATGTGTTTATTACTTTATTGTTGAATTATTATTGTAGCATTATTTTATTTTTATGCAGGACCCACAGAAAGAAAAATAAAATTAAAAAAATATATAATTAATTATTATTTTATGTGAATAGTACGTGGACCCACTGTGGGGCCCACATGAAATGTGAGAAATGTGTTTTGCTAGGATGATTGGTGGAGGCTGCGTAGTAGCCTCTGCTAATTTTTTTTTCAGTTCACCTACCGCGCATAGTAGCTTCTTTTCCCCTGTAAATAGCTTGCTCAGCTGAATAGAAAAATCACACCTAAAACATAAATTTTTTCTATAAGAATTTTATGAGTTTTCTCTGAAAATAGTAAGGTTATCTTGAGTGTTTGAAAGCCAAAAGAAGTGCAGGAATTTTTCAAGTAAGACTTTTATTAAAGAGTAGTAATTTCATAAATTCCTATTTTTCACGGTATTCACAAATCTTCCTTTAGAAGACTCTTTTTTAAGAAGATTCGTTTTTAAAAGCTTTCTTTGAAAGATTTATTTTAAAATATTATTTTAAAAACTATTTTAAAGTTGTTATATTATACTACAAAAATTATGTTAAATATATATAATTTTGATAGTTCATATTATACGAGTTATCATATATTTTGAAATTTATATGTGGTAAATACTAATTATATTATAAATATATTTGATCAACCTCATTTAAATCAATATCCAGTCACGTGTTAAGGTAAGGGATATCATTCTTTTCATCATCATAACTGCTATTATTTTCTTACTTTAAGGGATGTCATTTTCTTTCATACTCTTAAACTTACTACTGTAAGGGATTATCATTCTTTGATTCTCGAAAATAATATCGTTTCTTTCTTACTCATAAGATGTGTCATTTATTTTTATGTATTAAATTGTGGGAATAACCTTACGGCGTGGATTACCGTCTGTTGGTGAATAACATTTCGTATTCATTCCTTATTAATCTCTGAGAATAACCTTACGACGCGGATTACCGCCTGTTTGGTGAATAACTCTTCGTATTCAAATTTTATTAAATTGTGGGAATAACCTTACTGTGCGGACTACCGCCTGTTGGTGAATAACCCTTTATAAATTTCTTATTTGTCTCTTGTGGAAATAATTTGTCTACACGAATTATTCCATGACACTTTTATTTCATATTCGTTTGTAATATCATTTTCTTTCATATTCGTAAGTGATATTATTTTCCTTTATACTCATAAGGGATACCGTCTTTTTCATCTTCCATTATTCAAACTTACTATAGTAAGGGATATTATTTCTTTTATACTCTTAACTTACTATGGTAAGTACCATTTGATAAAGTTTTCTGAAATGATTATATGTTCCTCAATAGTTTGTACTTCATCTAATATCATTTCAATTGAACCTTCCTATTTCTCTAAACATTTCTATTGAACTGTAACCGTTATTCTGAACTGTGGATCTTGAATATCATTTTTGAATTTCACTCCACATTATGTTGACAATTTGGACATTATTTGAATCTGCACAAAGTAAACTTCCGATACTTATTGTTTATCATGTTTCTTCTGTTCATCATTTGTATCATTGTTATTTGTACTAATCATCAAGAATCAAGCTGTTGTGAATATCTGTGGCCGGGGGCACAGATGCAATATAATTGTTGAACATATGATAGGTTAAAGACGATATAATAGGTTAAAGGCAATGCATCTGTTCAGTGTCTTTTATGACACGTGGTGAAAGTTCTCTTTGGCCCGTAGTGCAAAGATGAACTGTTGTTTGGTATGATTATGACCAAAGGCTGAATACTGGTATAATCATGACTGTTGGTGTTATATTGAATATCTTTGGCCCGTAGTGCAAAGATGAACTGTTGTTTGGTATGATCATGACCAAATGCTGAATACTGGTATAATCATGACCGTTGGTGTTATATTAAATATCTTTGGCCCGTAGTGCAAAGATGAATTGTTGATTTGCATGATTATGACCAGGAATTATGAATTCGTATTATCATGACTAATGGTATTTTAGATGATAAAAGTTAATGATATTTTTTCTAAAAATAGAAGCGAGTGGACATTATAGTCTGCATTATTCTTCTAGTAGATTGCTCATTCCGCTGCTATTATTGATCTGAACGTTATTCAAGAATTTAACTGCATTTTTTGATATAAATCTTGTAGTCTATTGTATTCTATCAAGAACTCAACTGTTAAAGGCTAATGATAAGTTATTCGTCATTATCTTAGTCTTGATATTTCTTACTGGGCTATTTGAGCTCACCCTTTCTTTTTGTTCCATTGTTTTTCAATAGGAGATGAGAACGTAGCTGGGTCTAGCCGGGGGATGGAGTGAGAGTCCGAGGGATAGCTATCGTAGTCTTCACGTGTTGTAAAATAGTGTGGCTATAATAGTGAAGATTTAGTTATGTATTATTACATACTGTATTGTTAAACGTTGTAATAATTTTGTTGTAGTCTTTTGACAACTCAAGTTTGGGTTGTGTGGGCCCAGATTTGGGGGTATCACATATATGATCGTATCTACTATCAACACATATTTGTCAACATATGTGACATGACTCAGATACTCCTTCCGTTATACAAAAATATTTTTATTTTATTTTTATTCTAAAAAATGATATACGTGACATTGGAATAATCATATGACAAATTTGAGAATATTGTGTTATTTTATAATACTATTTGTAAAGAGAACTATTTTTATGGAATATATATTTTTTTGACTAGGTCGTTTTATATTGCAAATAGCATTTTTTCGGTTTGGAACCACTATTACTTTAAATTTAAAAAATATATGTTAAATAAAAACTTAAATTAATTATGATCTAAAATTAGAAAAAGTAAAAGTATGTTAAAATAAATAGTATGTAATTAAATAGTATTTGAATGAGGATACAATTTTACAAATGCGATAACCAAACAGCAAGACAAATGATACTTACCGAATAAGCGAGTTTTGGTTTCATTCAGTGCGTTTGATAAAACTTAAAAGTAAGTCTACCATCACCCACTTGACAGAGTAAAGTCGTGTTTGATAAAATTAAATAATGAAATTTTTTGTGTTTGATAAAATTGAATAATAAAGATTTAAATTATTAGCACATTTTAACAAATTAGATTATTTAAGTGAAATAATATTTGAATTTAAAAAAATATTTTATAACAAAAAAAGTGAGATGCTAGCGTGTTTGATTGTATTTGAATATATCTTAACAGTCCATATCTTAATTTATTTTAATATATTCTAATGTGGTCATCTGAATAGTTTAGATTTAATTTTGTATCTTAATGATTTAGATGAATTTTTTTATCCCTACTTTAAATATTAAGATATATTAAGAGATGGGCTATTAAGAGCTATGAAGATGCAATCAAAAACAACTTAATGACTCTATTTTACTAGTTTAAATGGTAAAAATTTATTTAATAAATTTAAATATTCAATTTAATAAAAATGAGTGAATAATATTGTTGAATGTATTTATATAAAAAAATTAACATTTTATTTATTTATTAAGAGACAACTCATAATGATTTGAACTTCATTTTATATCTTATCGATTAAGAGGCAAACAAAATTTTAATAAATAATTTTTGCATTTTACCGATTCAGACATGGGTTCATGAAAAGGTATTAAGACCTAAACAAACACAATCTAAGTATATTTGGTATTACGTGATGATTATATGAGACTCTTTTTTAGAATGGATAAAGTATTAATTAATAATACCCCTATCATACAGAATAAAAAAAATTGATATATTGAATTATTTGTGGTTAATTAATTATTTAGTTGTGAGTTAATTTATTATTGAGATTGCAATTGAATCCAATGTGTAGTTTAAATTAAATTATTATTTTTTAATTATTAATGATTATATATGGATTGTTTATCATATTTAGTGCGTTCATGTATAATTATTAGCGTAATAATCAATTGTGATATCTTATAAGGAATTGGAAAATGAATTTTAGGATTAGATCCGAATATGATAACAAGTGATTTTTTTTTATTCTTTTTAGAAAGAGTAACATAATAGTATATAATATAAAAATATCTATATGCCACATGTAACTTTGTTAATAGTTGGATCTTCATGAGTTTATTTGAAGTTATTTTGCATAGCAATATAGCAACTTAATTGGAATAAATCTTTTTATTAATTCTTAAAAAAGGTTAATAAATACTTAAGAAATTTCAGTTAACAATTTAATATAATTAATTAATTAAAAAGAGAGTGAAGAGATTTAAATGAAGTATTGAGAAAAATTGTTATCTTAATTATTTTTATTTTGATTTAATCTTTTTTATTAGTTTATTTTATAATTTAATTACGTTTGTTTAAATATAATTAATTTGATAATAAATTAGTGTTTGGTATTAATTATTTTTAATTTATTGTGGGTTCGACACTCGACTTAATCACTTTATTACTTGTGGCCTATGTATACTTGCATGTAAATTTCTATTTAAAATTAGGCAAACAGTCACAATGGTTATAATGTAAATGGTTGTGACTTTCATACAAAGACATATGTCCGCGGTAAAATAACAATGAGGTTCAAGGAGATTATTACAATGAGGTTCAAGGAGATTATTACAATGAGGTTGGTCGTGCCTTTTATATGTGGAGTTGAAGGAAATAATTGATTTGTCGGACAAGGGTACTTATGAGGGTCCGGTTAATTTGTTTAAGTGTCGTTGGTTTGATTCAGAAAAAAGGAGTCGTTGATATTGACTTCCATAGGCCCACGTACATCAACGCACTATTTATGTTGCTAACTCAAACACTATAAGCATATTACACTCCTAGTGCTATCAGAAAAAGAGATAGATTGCCCACAGATTGACAAGTTATAATTCATACTCCTACACATAGTCGTGTCTAATTAGTAGACAGAATTCTACCAAGAGGAGACGTTACATAGACATCTTATAATAAATGTGTGTGTAATATCATATAAGTTATAATAACACGTTAATTTTTTGTATAGATGTCTTTTTCAGCAGCACCAAGAAAGCGCGGCTTGGGCCGTGTTCGTAATCAAATCCTGAAGGCTCCAACTAATCCAGAGGAGTGCATTCTCATAGAGGTTCGACCTTATCTGGATAGCACGCAAGTTATCTATCATATACTATATTTAATTAATATTAACATTGTTGTAGATATTAATGTAATTTGTTTAGATATTAATATAAATTGTTGTATATTTTAGTGATTTCATAGATATCAAGGTTGTGAAGTGCATTTCACAACTGTGCTTACAAAATTGGCCTATGTTGGTGATTACGTGGGTGAGCACACCTCTCGCCCACAAGGAGGCAGTTTGGGCGGTGTTTCAGGTATTTTTTTTAATTATGTTAGATAATATAATTAACTAATATTTAGTAATGTTGGATTATATTATAACTATTTTAATATTAATATTATATTTTTATTTGCATAAACGGTATAGATGGGACGACGCACATGCATCAATTATTCAGACACTTTTTTGGCAAAAGTGCGATGTTCGAACAAATGACAGTCTAAAAAAGGAACAACAAAAAGCCTTGCACAATGCTGAGATCGACCATCATGGACAGGGTGAGGACTACATACACGAGTACAGCCCCTGGTGGTGCTCGTCGTCCATATGGGTTAGGATGTGTCAATAGTGGCAAGCTGAGGACTGGGTCAAGAGACGCAAGACTGTCGTCACGAACAGAGCCTCAGGTATACTTGAAAGTGACAAGGAAAAAGGTACATATAGAGGCGACAATATATCACAGTCGCATCATGTTGCTGTCAGAGCACGTATTTTATAAAATTTTATTTTCTTTATGTTTACAACCATGTTATTATATAGTATGTATGCATGTGGTTGATATATATATATTTATGTACACACTTATCATATTTGTAAGAGGTTGCGTCCTAAGGTCAACCTATCAATTGGTTGAACAAGTACGTGGTCACCCGTGATGATCTGCCTAATATTGTCCGGGTAGTTGTAAGTTTTTATTTATGTTATGTTGTTTATAATTTTTAACAACGTCATTCTTAAGCTTAATTATTTATTTTTAACTATTCATTTTTAACCTGATTACTGGACACTTATAATAGATTAATGAATGAGCGCTATCCTGCTGATAGCCCGCATCTGACGATAGATCAAGAATTGTAGAAGAGAGCATCAGTTGTTAAGAAAAATTACGCCAAAAGCTAAGGACAGCGACGACAACCGACTATTAGTAGCACAAGCAGCTCTGATAGCCAATCCACTCAGTCATCATGTCAATCGATGACACATACTACTGCTGATAGTGTCAGAGCGATAATACTTTGCTCTTTTTCATACGTTGTGCACTCATCTACAGACTCTGAGTCCTGATGAGTTAGCACATGCAGTGACGACAACAACACGGTGGCAAGATGACAACGAAGAACATGATGAGGTCATCTTACTACTTAGTATAATCAAATTAATCACTTAATATATAGTACTATATTGAACATGTTGTTTTCTTCTTTTATTACAAGAACGTTTGAACGATGATGCATGCGAAGACATATCTTTGTATTCTTTATATCTTAGCATGTTCTATCTTTGTATTTTATTTTTTTAATGACTGTATGCATGAATGTTTGTTTTGATGACATTATAGATAGGTTTTACTTTGGTTTGTGTATATTTCAGTTTGGTTGGATTGTATATATTTAGTTATATTGAATGAAGTTAATATTAATATTTGGGATAGAGTTACTTTATATATATCAACTGCTATGTGTTGGGATATAATACAGGTACAAAATATTTTGGAAAATTCACAAAAAAGAAAAAAAAAATAATTATCAACGACTGCACTCATCGCTAATATTGATCATAAGAGACCGACAATTTAGCGACGAATTTTCGATTCTCATAGTGTTAGTGACAGACATTATCAGTGACCGCGTCGGTCGCTGATGTCAATTGCTGACACGTGGCGCCACATCCTTGGGAAAGCTTACTCGGATCGACAACACGTTCAGTCGCTAATGTTAGTCGTTGATAGATCGATTGCTAAAGTGCATTTAGCGACCAAATTAATTGCAACTGAAATTAGTGATTGAATTCGATCGTTGATAAGGGGTTGCAGAAAGGATTTTTTATTGTAGTAAATATTAATTAACTAAAGATCTCCTATATAAAATAGAAATGGAAACTGAAGTTTATTCATAATATATTTTGTAATATATATAACATATTTAATAATATTAATTATTATTTACTCATAATATTTTTTCTAATATTTTCAATGTATAGTTATTTAGAGTTTAAAGTTAAGTAGAAACCTAAAAGTAAAATTTTAAGTATGGTTTTTAAATTAGAATTTTTTGTATGACTAAGTAACTAAATGACTCTTATAAAAAATGAAAATTATTATAAAATAATAATTTAATATTAACTCATAATATTTTTCTATATTTTTAATATATATATTTTTTACATTTTTAATATACATTTATTTAGAATCCAAAATTGAGTGAAAATCTAAAAAGTAAAAATTCTAGACATGATTTGTACAACAAATTAACTAAAAGAGTCCTATAGAAAATAAAATTGTCGTAGGATAATAAGTTACTCTAAAAAAATTTAGGATTATAATTAGAGTTTTGGTTTTAGTTAAATTATAGAGAGAAATCAAACTATAGGACGAAGACCGAAAATCAAACCATTGAACGAAAACCAAAAACTCAAGTTTTGTCTTAATTATATATGTATATAAATTTTCATCTTTTAATTAGTTTAATTATTATTTCAATTTTAGTTAATAAATTTTCTCTTTATTTCTAATTAGCCTGAAATAAATATTAAATATATTTTAAAATTAATCTGGTCTTTGTATTTCGATTATTATTTAAAATTTTGACATCAAAGCTCTAGAACAAAGGTGATAGCATACTAATAAAGGTCTGGTGTATCAACAAGTATACAACTATGGAGATTGCTTCTAAAATAAAATACAAAATTGTTCATATTGTATAAAAAAAAATTAGATCCAAACAAACAGTTCAATAAATGAGATTTTGAAGAATAGAAAAAGATCTAATACATATTAGACTTAGTGTTCTAACTAGTGATACAACTTTGAAGTAAATAGTATCAATGAATTTTTTGCCTAAGTTGATCATATGGCATCCATTCCAGCTACCAACTCTCTTGATTCAGTTGTGTATTTTTATTTTTACAAATAATGACTTTCAAAAACAAATACATCTATATATACTAGCCACAAAGGCCTAGATTGACACACTGTTGGGAATTCCCTTTCCGGTAATTCCACCTTCGCTTGTAGGATACAGCAAAGTGTATGGCATTTTGACAGGCCCAACCCTGTTCTTGAGTTTCTCATCATTATTCATTGCTATGATTTTCTTTTCAATCTCTTCCAGCTTCTTTCCAAATCTCCCAAAGGCGTTTAGCGGCTCAATGTCCTCTGTCCATTCAGTGGTGTCCCTTTGCCCGAGATACAACTCATCCGAGGAATGCCTTGACAGGATTTCTATAAGGGAAATGCCAAGCAACGTTGGCAACTGAGAAGTGATTGTTTTCAAGAAAACACCATCAGGATCTGCCTTAAGCTCATCATACTCAGGAGTGCCTGGTTCAGGCATGAACCTACGGCTTAGGGTAGGTCGGTTTGGGAGGTACCCTGCATAAGGGTACTGTCCGAAATTAACTGCAGCATGTAAAGCAGACCCTATCCATATGATTATAGTGCATGACTCTATTAGCTCTTTGCGAGTTTGCATTTTAGGCCACCATGGTTCATTTTTCTTGTCCCCGTGTCCTTGTTCGCGGAGTTCCTTCCACCATAACTGAAGTTCATTGTCGTTTTGAACCATGTCATCGGTCTTATAGTAGAAGTTGCAGTATTCTTCGATCCATGTTTTGATCGCTGACCAGATTTCAAGCCCGTCGACTGCATATGGGTAGTCCTCAATTAGTAAGCGGAGGCCATGTTTAGAATTCTTGTCCTCAACTGCCATTCCTCTATTAAAAAGAAAATGCAGACGTTTACATGAGTAAAAGCACAACTTTTGAAGAGCTTTTTTGGTTTCACAAGTTGAAATTTCTAAGAATGTGAGGAATTATTGGTTCATATCAATAAAATGACAACTTTTGAAGAGTACTTTTAGTTCACAACTTGGTTCTTATTATGATGTTTAATAAGTTACAAATTCTAAGAATGGTGAGGAATGAATGGTTTACCTCTTAATGAGATCTGCAGGGAGGGCTTGCTCAGGAAAAACCCAATCCCTATAAACTATAGATGACATTTCCATCGAATACTGTCCTGGAAACACAGTTTTCTCCAGAATTCCACCACCATTGATTAGAATTTGCCGAGCAAATGCATTTATATTCATTGTATCGCGGAAGTGAGGATGGAGAAGCTTGTAGATTGGATGAAGCACACTTACTTGCCTATTTGTTGCAATAACAAATGGCTCGATTGATGCATGTGTATTCAACCTGTGAACAATATCCAATATATTTATTAAAAAAATAAAACAAAATCACATCAATTAGAGATTAATAAAGCTCACACAATTTTTTTTATACCAGTGGCTGATGAGCTGATGAATGCCTTGGTCATTCACTGCTACATAAGCTTTAGCCAACTGCCAAATGGAACATTCGACACCCTCTTCAGCTGCAGTGTATACTTTGCTAACAGCACCGCATTGATCTCCTTCTGGATGTGGCACACTTAGTTCAATCACTAATGGCTTTAGTGTTCCATCATTTTGCAAAAAGAGAAGAGTCCTAGTGGCATATATCTTTGTGGATGCTACGTTTATTAGCCTCAGGTACGGCATCAATGTATCATGATGATCTAATATGAATAGTCGATTGGTATATATTGCCTGTTTGACAAAACAGATTTTTTTTGGATTACTATGATATATGTGAAGACCATTAAGAATCAACTGTAGATATTTGTCTAAAAGACTTGAATTCAACAATTTTTACCTCTTCTATAGTTAATCCATCTAGGCTATCCCCTATGTGATTTTTGGTTATTGAACTACCTTGGTTGCCATAGATTTTAGGGTCTAGCTTACTTGTTGGAGGGAACTCCTGCAAATAAAAGGAACATACGAAATGTTGTTAGTAAAGATCAAAAAGTTAAAAAAAAAAAAACCAATATTTTCTGCAAATAGTTAGAGCTTATAAATGGACCACAAGTTTTCTTATAATATAATCTTAAGCTTACTTGAAGAAGACGAATGCTGACAGGATTCATTCCCGCAAGCATTTCTCTTGCAAATTCTTTATCTGTCCTCCATGCAGACTTATCCCCTGTTTCCGAGATCATAAAATATATTAGAACTAAATGAGTTTTAATCAAAAAGGAATAGAATATGACCTTTGAATTGATAACTTTTTATATTTTAATTATAACTTAAAGAATATTTTGGTGATGAAGAAAAAAACAGTACAACCTAGGGCCTCGGCCCAATGGTTATCCCCACCCCTTATGTACCAAGAGGGTGGGAGTTCAAACGTTTGCATTGACAAAGTAGTGTGTGTAAGTTTAAATTTTGTCTTAAAAAAAACAGTACCTTTGATAACTTGTGGCAAAGGGTATTTTGTGAATCCTGCGCCATCAGTGCGAAGGAGTTCCTTCAGCAATTCCAAGGGAATGTTCTCCCTTATATTGTCAAGTAAAGGGCCTTCAGGTAGCTTAATTCCTCCTTCATAGAGTTTGAATACATCTTGGAAAGTGTCAAACTCATCAGGAGTGCTGTCACATAAAGCCTCAAACTCCGGGAGAAGGAATTGACCAATGGATTTAAGTGCATAAGCAAGGAAATCTGACAACTTTAAGTGTCCAAATCGTTCATCTCTAGGCACGTAAATGTGTTGGCTCATAACAAGTGGTAACCTGCTCTCCGTTTTAGGATCTATCAATATTACAAAACAAAAATATATGAGGAATGATAATACTAACTACTGATTTTAAGTTTTAGTTATCATGTCCTTTCACAGTTCTTATCATTTTACCTATTATACAAATTAAATGACTACTGATACTTGGGGGCTTTTTGAGGATAACCCAAAATTGGGGTTTTGCAGATAACCCAATGCCAAGTACTTGTTTGCCTACCTGCTTATGGAGCGTTTGGTTTTGGAATTCCAAACGCACTCGAAAATCTTAACCGTCTACAAACACCTTATTCTTAACACAGTGTTTCGCGCTTAAACGCACCATACCATTTTTGGTACGGTGATCAAACGCACTAAACACTACTATGACAAACACTATAAATGCGAACATACCCTAAGTAGAATGTTGGGATAGAAACAAACTTGTTTGCTCTGAATTTCAGTGTAAACTTCATTTGACTTTAAGAAAAAATGAATTTATCAAACATATAAAAAAAAAACTAGTCTCTCTTAATTTTAGCTAGAGTAATTTTTTGGTTCACCTAGTAGATCATTAGTAATACGGAACATTCAATTATATCAAACTTAATGACCGGTAATTTAATTAGTGTATTAACCTATCTTTGTTGGTGGCCTGCCTGTCCTTCCTCTTCGAGGATAAGGGTACTTAGAGGAGCCTCCAAGAACTGGACGAGCATACTTTGGATCCTTATCGGGATCCCCCAAGTCATTGTAATACGCATAATCGTATACCCTATCCCATTCCTCGAGCTCTCCTGTTCCATTTCCTCTCAAGTTCACTAAATCTTCTTTTCTGTATTCAAGTAAGGGTGCTGGCGTTTCACTCGGAAGATATGTCTGCACCAAATGTCATGAAAATTATTTGATTATCACACTTTACCTAGCTTAAGTAGTAGTATATAACTAGTAAAAAGTTTGAAGTACCTTATTTGAGAAGAAAACGCGATCTGCTTTGTACTTCTTAGCTGGGTAAACCCAAGAATTGCAGATAAAATGAATGCGACCATGGCCGGGAACATCTTCTAGTGTAAGTGTCCTAAGGTAGAATTCACTATGATGAAGATTTCTTATGATAAATGCCCCTGGAACTCCAATATCTTCCTCCCAATCAAATGTTACATCAAAACCGGATTCGCCTACATTTAGAGTGATTGTTGTGATCCAATCTTCCAAATATGCTGGACTTCCAAGTTTCCCTCGCAATCCATTCTCTGCAAAATACATTATGGCATTATGCCAACTTTCAACTTCATTTTTGTTATTTTGCAAATGTTAAAAGTCACAATTTGTTGATCGGGAAAAGGAAAAGAGAACAAAGAACTACAGCAATTAAAATTGCACTAATAGAAAAAGAAAGAAGATACTCAGAATTATCCTATTCCCTTGGGTCATGTTTGTTTGTAAAGATTATAATCACGAGATTATATTATAATCTCAATGTATGAATTATAATCTCAATGTTATGTTTATTTGAGAGGATTACACTTGAGATAAGACCATTAATTTCATCATCGTCTTTTTTGTTTTTAAATTTAAACTTGAGAGTATTAGTTCAGGGATTATAAAATGACTTAATATGGGAGATTATTTAATACTATGATCAATCAGGGATTATAATCTCAAAATTATTAAGTCATTTTATAATCGTTGGACTAATAGTTTCAAATTCAAATTTAAAAATAAATAAGATACTTTTGGGATTAATAATTTTCTCTTATGTGTAATCCTTGTAAACAAATATATCTTTGGAATTATAATCCATGCCTTGGAATTATAATTCTTGCAAACAAACGTAGTCTTGGATTTTACAAGGTTGAACTGTGTCAATAGTGATATTAGGACTTCAAGAGATTTGCTAACTAACTAGGCTACACCTCGTGACAGTGAAAAATGTATTCATATTACCTATTACTTGTACCTATATATTGCTGACAAAATCCAATATTTTGTCCATAGAAAAGAAGGATAATTTAGGGTGATCAGTGTTTTAAAGCTTTTTAGGCGGCAGACGAATGTCTAACGAACGAGCATTTTCTACGTGTTTTTATTTATTTATCCTTTTCTAATGTATATATTTGTACATATTAGATAAAGCGTATATTAGACATACATATTCTAAAGTTTACATAAAAAATTACAACAATAAAAATAATCTTATACTGAACAATAAATTATTTCAAGTATCGTAGATCTTGAAAGTACATTAAATGGATGGGGGTAGAGGACTAATTATGTCTATGTCTAAATTGAGACACTAGAGGGCCAACTAGTGCACAAGCATAGCCACAAGAAATTTTAAAAAACAAAAAGGGGATAAAATTGGAAATTTGTTGGCAAATTTTGTAATTGATTAATTGAAATTTTTCTACCTAATTGCGACATATCTTCCCAACGAACTTTGTCCCCTAAATGCGTATAGAACAATTAAATATGCCTCGTCCCCACTGGCCCACTAAGACTTTGAATTTTGAGTTAAAAATAAAGAGAGCCACTGCAATTGTTAAACTTGTGGTTGTTAAGAAAAGTGTGATATTGATACTTCATATGGCATCTCTTGGAAAAAATTAGACAATACAGTGGTACAGTATTATTCAAAAATAAATGCAAGTGGACCACTTAGTAGACTTTAAGTCGTGCAATATTATTATTACAACTTTACCAGTATGTAGGCAAGTGATTATAATCAAACATTTCTATAAAAATCAAGTTTATTTCAAATTTTATTTCTCAAACTCAATTAATCAAAAAATAATGAAATGTTAAAAAAAAATCATATCACTTAATATTTCACAAATAAAAATATATCTCAAATTTTAAGATAAATAAAAAAAATTAAAACAATTTACTGTCATAATTACGTTATTACATTACTAGATTATTAAAATGTTAAATAATAGAATTAAAGTTACATACACGGCCAATCTATTGTCTATAAACGAGGAGTGTAGTGTTAGAACTATGAATGAAATATCTATTTTAGTCAAAATTATGCCAGTGGTATAAATGGTCATGCATTAAATTTTTAAACCCTAAAAAGTGAACATAAAACGAAAATACATCTAATTTAAAAACTGGAAGAAAAATTTCAAACAAAACAGAAAAGGAAAGAAGAGAACCTGAAGGGTTAGCATTAACAGCACTAATAAGTTGCAGAGAGACCCTTTTCCCAAGAAACTCATCAGCCCCATCATGAATTGATGCATTGAAATCATTAAAATCCAATACATTCTTCTTCATCAACACAACCCTCCCTTTTATTTTCTTTCTCTCTTCATTTTTCCCTGTTATGCAATCCAAAATCTTTTGAAACATTTCTCTCTCCTCTCTCCTCTCTCCTCTCTCCTTCTCTCTCGAATTTGCTTAGTTCAAAGAAAGGTATACTTTGTCTGAGAATATGATAAAAAGAGGAAAAGATTTTGGGTATTTATACTCCAGATAAAGAGTTCCACTCCTATCCAAAAAGCTTCACTTTTTATACGGGTGTTTAAAAAAAATCATTTTATTATTTTATAGTAATTTAAATGATTTTAAGTTTTGATTAATTTTATCTTAGCAAAGTGTTGACCGATACTGGTCAGAGCTAGGGGTGTCCATCGGTTTTTTACCGAACCGGAACCGAAAAAACCGAACCGAAACCGAACTCGAATTACCGAAAAACCAAGAACCGGTACCGGTACCGAATTACCGGTTTCGGTACCGGTTCGGTACAAATTCGGTTCGGTTTTTTCGGTTCGGTTTTCGGTTTTTACCGATTCGTAATATATATAATTATAATTTATAAATAATAATTATATATTAATTTATTTATATATTATAATAATATATATAATTAAATATATTATTTTATATATAATAATATATATAATTATTAGAATTATTATAATAATTAATAAAAATTTAATATTATATTATTTATTTCGGTTCTTTCAGTATACCGGTATTTACCGAAATGCAAAATTGTCCGTACCGGTACCGAAAAGTATAAAAAAACCGAAAAACCGAAACCGAAAAAACCGAAACCGAAAAAAACCGGTACCGCCCGAACCGGTACCGATCGGTTCGGTAAAAAATCGAAAAAACCGGTACCGTTGAACACCCCTAGTCAGAGCAGTCCCGTGCTCTTAAATGATCATGTGGTGAATGACTTATGTTTTTTTTTTATATATAAATAATTTTATATATACAATATTTAAATATAAAATTGAATAATATATTTATTTTAATTATTAAAAAATAAGATATAATACAAATTTTAATATTATGATAGATATTGTGTATTTATATTTATTCTTTTTTAATTTATTGAAGAAATTTGGCAGACCTTATTTTTTATTTATATCAAAAATTACAATTTAAAGTAATTGTTGTAACGTCTAAATTTTTTAAAGAATTTGACAGAGACCTTATTGTTTCTTACACTCGACAAAAAGTGAATTTGGTTTGGTTATAGATTATAAAATATGGTTATAACTCCATTAAAAATTAAAATCATCTTACATATTTTAATATGGGTCATGTGAATCGAACCAAATAGTTATAGGTCAAATATAGGTCAATTCATATTCTAAATTTCAAGCGTACTGCTATTATGACTAGGGCTGAGCAAGAAACCAATTTGCCCCTAAAATCGCACTAAAAATCGCACAAACAACAAACACCAATTAAAACTGCATTAACACTTTTGACATATATAACGATTTTAGATGGGTTAAAAAACTGAATTTGTAGTTTGAGTTTGGTTTCTAGGCACAATCGCACATAGAATAACCGCACCACACCATTTTTTTCCCGTCATTTGACCATTTTCAACACGGAGCATATCAAAAGCATTATTATGGAAATCACCTTTCAATTAATCCATTTGAAATTAGTTCTCATGTAATTATCTATGTTTAGTATTTTCATATGTGAACATAAAATTTTTAATTGATCCATTTGGAATTATCTCTCATGTAACTTCTATTTTACTTTTGTTTAGACAAAACATTATAAGTAAGGTTGTGTGTGTTATTAAAGTGGTATTTAATATTATGTGATGCAAAATTGTTAATTTAAATTGTATAAAATTTAATTATTTCAATTGATTTTGGAACCAAAACCGCAACAAATGAAACCGCATTGCATGGTTCAAAACCGCACCGCATGGTTCAAAACCGCACCGCACCAATCACAAGCAGTTTCATGTGCGATTTTATATTTGTCAAACCGCACCTAAATGGTTTCATATGCAGTTTGGATTTCAAACCGCACCATACTCACTCCTAATTATGACCCAATGAAATAAATTACTTAATATTTTAAATTTTTATATTTGTTTAACTTCTCTCTCTATTTTTTTTTTTACATTCTCTCTAAAATGTTTTATACACCCATTTTTTATACTTTCTCTCTCTTAAATTTTTACTCTTTCTCAACCTGTTTTACTCTCTAAAATTAGCACTAATGAGCAATGACTTTTCTAGGAATCAATTAAATCTGTTTATATTCTAAATCACAATGTTTAATTTTATTGAATAATGCTCTATTCCATTTCAATAAATCTATTTATGTTCATTGAATAAATTAAATCTGGACATAATTCAAGATACATGCATGTATATCTATATATATACGTTTATTCCATTTGCATCCCATAAAATGATAAAAAAAAAAAGTATATTTTGCACAAAAAAAAATTATTTTACAAAAAGTATATTCATAGTAGTACAAAGAGTACTGTCACAATATTTTTAATTTTTTCATCATAATTTTATTATTAGATCACTATTATTAAATAACTTAATATTTTTAAAAATATATAGAAAACAAAAAATATGTATAAAGTTTAAATATTTTGGTGGGAGGAGAGAGTGTATAAGAATTATCCTTAATTGTTGGAATTGAAAACTTTATATACTCTAATAGTTCACTATTTAAAGTTAGTATATTTTGTAACAGTAGGTGTTAACGCTCGAATTTGTCCATACGTTCAACTACCGACTTGGACGTGAACCTGTATAGAGAAAGCAACCAAAAATATTTGACAACTTGGGCCGTTAGGGGATATCTCTGATATAAGATTAAGTACAGGTTTCAAGATGTGTTAACAATTGAGGCAATGAGAATTTAGGAGGTTAGAATATATTATATTAAGTTGTTTGTACCTCTATTGTTCACCATGTATTTATAGTACTTATATTGATCAACAGGATTTCAATTCCAAATATGAATTGTATAGTTGAAACTCTATTAAAGAAAATAATTATCACGCTAATCAATGTTGGATAGGTAACTCACATACCAATTAATATCGGATATGATAACTAGTTGGTATCCGAATTGATAAGGAAAACGATCTCAAGCTTATCGGACTTAGGAGTCCTCTTGTGTGCGCACTAAGCTTAATGGGTTGTAAGGGTAAAACCTAATATGGGCAACCCATTTTCACTAGTAAATTGATAAATGGATTTTATACCTATGTATTAATTACCTTTATGCTTGATAATTTGTGAGTTCTTAAGTATTTAAAGGTATTTTTATGTTTGTTTTGTAGGAGTAGGCTTGGAAGGGCATTTTGGTAAATTCTGGACTAAAAAGTGAAGCAATGGCAAAATCGTAATTATGCAGGATGCATAACAGTGCCCATAATACACATCAGAACAACGCCCTAGTGCCTTAGGGTTTTAGACCCCTCAAATGGACGATGCCCCAGTGCCTCTGCTAGTTCAAAAACTGGTGCCCCAGCATTGGGTCGGGACATGCTAGATTTTGGACGCTTTTTCCTACAAATTTGATTCTCAATTGGATTATTTTTCTAAGTATACTAGGGATATGACTTGTAACATATAAATACATAATGGGAGGCATACATAGGAGGGATTAGATTAATTTAGGAGCAGAATATACAAAAAGTAACAAGGATTATTCAGATCTGAAGGAGAAATCACGCGAAGGAGTGCATGGATTGAAAGCCAAAGTGGAGATCGCGCTTCAAGAATAAGATTTTTATCACTTCCCTTTAATTTAATTTTTGTAATTCGAATGTGATTTTATTATTTATTTCTTTTCTATTTAATTGACACCATATGAATTGGTTCACTATATTTCGTGTTTTAATGTTTAATTGCTAAGAGCTCAGTAATTAGCATGATAATTTATATGAAATTGGAAAATTGATTATAGATTTAGATCTGAATATAATGATATTTGTTTATATTTATTCTTCTCAGGATTGAAGGCATAATTTGTGTTTAGGATAAGAATATACCTCTATGACATGTGTAACTAATTGGAGAATCTGATCTTAATGAGTCTGTTCAAATTTAAATTGCATAGGAATATAGTAATTTAATTTGAGTGGATATTTATATTTGCTATCGAAAGAGGCTTATAAACAATTTAGAATTCCTTGTTAACAATTAATCGTGACCATATAATTAAATGAAATGTTAAAAGATTTAAATGAAACATTAGGAAAAATTGTAATATTAAATCTTTTTAATATGATTTCAGTCCTTGTTATTAGAATAGTTTAGTTGGTAATTTAATTACATTTTATTTTATAGTTTAATTCAATTGTTTTAAAAAAAAATTAATTTGGTTAAGTGTTAATAATTAGTCATAATTATTAATTAATTCTACATGGGAACGATACTCTTTCTTGCCATTATATTGCTAGTCGATCGCGTATACTTGTGTGTATTTGGTAATAATAAATTAGGCAAACATAAATATGCAGCCCAACATTGTCTCCCACTCCTTCAGCATATGAAATGGGTTGGAGGAGTAAACAGTATGTGAGATCAACGGTGCACAATATCAGTCAAAGTTTGACTCAATACTAAATCTTATTTTAAAGATATTTATTTCTTCTTATCGTCCTCTTTATTTAATAGGGTTAATTTCATATTTTAGTCTCTCTTTGACTTGACTCAGTGTTTCATATTTAACACCATAAATCTTTTGTTCGAAACTATGCAGTTCTGACATTTATTAATGTCACTGCATTAATACCTGAACCTTATTTCTGTTTAGGTCGAACAACTAATTAGTCATTAATGGACCATGCCCTTTGTTTAACTTAATCACATAATTTAACTCGACGACTTATCATAATATTATCCATCTCGAAAAATATTTTAAATCTTACTATTAATTAGTAATAACTTATAATGTTATTTAATTGTTAAATAACACATTAAATAATCATTACTATTATTAATTCCTTTTTAATAATAGTTTACCTTAATTATTATTATTATTATTTTAGTAATAATTTAATTGTTTGCTAGTATTATTACCCTTTAATAATAATTTAATTGACTTCTCATTATTATTAATTATTTTAATAATAATTTAATTGTTCATCAATATTATTAATCAATTAATAATATTTGAAATCCTCGCGTATCATCAGTAATTATTTAATAATGATTCAACCCTTAACTATTATTATTCAATAGTTAATTACTTGTAAAACAATATTATTAATTCTTTAATAATATTTTAAATCTTTATTTATCATTATTATTTATTTAATAATGGTTTAACTCTTAACTATTATTATTTAATAGTTAATTAAATGCTAAATAATTTTATTAATCTTTTAATAATATTTTAAATTAATTTCATATCATTATTAATTATTGAATAATGATTTAATTCTTAACTATTATCATTTAATAGTTAATCAATAATATTATCAATATATTTTAATTACTTAATAATCTTCTTTCGATTAATTAATAATTTATTCCACTTAATTACCATCTAATTATTATTTAATATGAATTAAATAATAATTAATTAATTAATTATCCGTACTCATTATTTAATATTAATTAAATAATAAAAACTTATATTATTAACTCCAACATCCTTTGATTACTATTTAATATATTAAATAGTAAGCAATTAACCCTCTTTAATTATTATTCAATGTTAATTAATTAATTAATTAATTATCTTTATTTATTATTTACTCTTAATTAAATAATAAATCATTAGTTTAAACACTTTCTCATAAATTAATTACTATTTAATATCAATTAAATAATAATTACATAGTTACTTCCTTTATTTACTATTTAATTATCAATTAAATAATAAATAATTATTTTCCTTCATTAAATAATATGATATAATTTAAATATCACATTTATTATTTAATAACAATTTAAGAATAATTTTCTTCAATTATCAGTTAATTAACATCCAACTAGTGTACATTATCACCTCAAAAAGTATTAAAAATACTTTCTCTTTTATTTAACCTTACTTACTATTTAATACAACTTGCATAATAAGTAAGTAGGGTGATTAACATTTTTCTAGCATTTAAAAATACTTTTAATAATTTTTTATGTAATTAGTTAGCTTTAATCATTTAATAATTATAGAAATTACCAAATGACATAAAATTTTAGATTTAAA
The DNA here is from genome assembly GCA_947179155.2 of Hedera helix. NCBI lineage: Eukaryota > Viridiplantae > Streptophyta > Magnoliopsida > Apiales > Araliaceae > Hedera > Hedera helix. The sequence continues at coordinate 28,826,524 of OX359280.1, read as the reverse complement.
TTTTTTATAATATTCTTTATAAAATTACAAGCATTTTCTCTTTTGGAACCAACCCAAGAATCGGCCTAATAAGGGCCGAACCAGTCCCACCTAGAAAATCACAAAATCGAAAAATTCGTGAACCGGTCGGTTTATTTTCCAAAATAGGCAGATTGTTTTTCTGATTTTCCAGCCTTGGGGTCTCCGCCTAAAACTTGAATAAAATGAAATCTACAAATCCGATTGAGGTCTATTTGGTATCGATGAATTCGTAACTTCCCGAACTACCTTATTATGTTATCAAACATCAAATTTGGAATTGTTTTGGGAATTGAAATTGACTCCAAACCGGACTGTTGTGCACAGCCCTAAAAACAGTGGGGTGTTTTTGGTAGAAAATCCATATCATGCTCATTTTAAATCGGATTTTAGTCATTCAACTTAGAGAATCTTCATATTTTATGTATCTATCACCCAAAATTGACGGATCATAAATCCAACCTACAGATTGTGCACAGTAATTCCGGTAAGGGGCTACTATGTATTAGGTGAAATCGTTTTCGTCGGTAAAAATTATTTTGAAGACTTTGGCCAATTTTTTTGTCATAGATGCATATAAATACTTGATCTAACCACATGAAACCCTATATACGCATGTCTAGCATATATCTATACATTAAGATCTCGAAAATTTGGTTACCTCCATAAAAATTTCATAAAGTACAAAAGGAGTTCCAAAACTAGAGTTTTAGGACGTTTTATACCTCTTGCTCTTGGATGCTCGTTTCCTTTGCTTTTCGAAGTGATTTATGAAGCTATATGGCATCCACACCTTCCCTTGATGCTGCCGTGAGCCTCTAGTATGGGGGTTCTTGGTTTGTTTTGGTTGGTAGCTCTCAAGCTCACAAACTTTCTTTTTTTCTTTTTCATTCTCTAGAGTTTTTCTCTAGAGCTTTCTCTCTCTTTCTCCAACACTTAGGAAATGATACAATGAACTAACACTCTCATTCATTCCCTTATTTGCTAGTAGAATACATACATATGGTATATCTATCATATATTACCAATACATGTACAAACAAGATCCACTAATTGGGGAACTAGGCTTGCATTGGGGAAAGTGTTTTCTAGACTAGGGTTTGTGAGAGTAAAACATGGAAAACATTGAGCTTCGCACCCTCCATTGGTACTCCCCCCTTTTTGCCTCCATTTTGATTTTTCTTTTATTCCAAAAGTGATTATATAAACACCAATATATATATATATATATATATATATATATATATATATATATATATTTAACTAGCCATTACATGCATTCTATAGGGCAATATAATGGACTATGTATTAACTTTCATTGGGCTACATAATTAATCATGTTTGGACTCCCAATTTACATTCATTTGAGCTACTAGATTAAATTATTTTGGGCTCCCAACAATTTAATTAATTGTGCTTGCTTAATAATTAAATAGGACTAGTCCACTATTAATAAATTCTTAGTGGAACTATAAAAATTATTAATATTTTACATATTATCGTTAACTAATACCCACATTAATTAATTTACACATCCAATTTAACTCGTTATTTATCAAGTTAATTAAATCGTTACATAGCTCATTAACTTTATCAAATTTTGATATTATACAACCTAGGTTGGTCCATTAATTTAATCAACCCATTAACTGAACCTCCATATAATTCCTTTAATTATATAAACACATAATTAAATTAATCAAACCATCATATACTGATTTAAATTAATCACATGAAAATTTATAATTACCGTTTAATAAGTTCATTTATTTATATTAAAATATTCTCTTTTAACCCTAATATTCGTATTAGGTTAACTCCTTAGTCATTTTTACGTATTCATCTCTTCCTCAGATTTAATTTTAGACTTACTAAAAATGAGTTCATCCTTGGAATTACCACTACCACCATTTGGTTAAAGTTTGGTCCATTATCAAACCCTTACCACATCTGCCCCTTAGAACAATCTCATCGATTTTCTTAACATAGGCATTGTTTTACAAACACTGTCATAGACCTTTCGTGATAGGACCCAAATTCCTTTCCAGTGATTGTCTATCACTTTACTAGAGTTAGTTTTATATTTTAACCTCAAATTTTCGCTCGAATTCCTCAAAAACTTAAAATTTTTCCAAATCAACTATCCACTACTTCCTCATCCGAGGTTTAACGTAGCCTTAACTCATCTTAATTACCTAAGACCAAGATCATCAGTCTTATGAATTTTTGGGTCATTACATTAGGTCAACAAATGGACAGTGGAGTTCAAACAATGAAGAGGTTACCGAGATACTTATTGGCTATTTCCAGGAGTTATTTACCTCGGCTAATCAGATCCCATGTAATGAAGCCACATAGTCTATAGAGAAGGTGATAAGTTCTGATTTGAACAATCAGCTGGCACAAGATTTTACTGAGTGGGAAGTTCAGAAAGCAATTAAAGAAATGGCACCTCTAAAAGCTCCAGGACCGGATGGAATGCCCCCTTTGTTTTATCAACATTATTGGGGTACAGTTGGTAATGATGTTACGCAATCTGTATTACATTTTCTTAATTATGCATGTCTTCCTGATAATCTTAATCATACTTTTATTACCCTCATCCCAAAGAAAAACTTTTCTGAATATGCTTCAGATTTTAGACCCATCAGACTTTGTAATGTATTATACAAAATCTTTTCAAAGGTCTTGGCAAATAGAATCAAGAAAATTCTCCCAAAGATAATCTCTTAACATCAAAGTGCTTTTACAAAAAGCAGATTGAATTCTGACAATATTTTAGTTGCTTTTGAATCTCTCCATAGTATGCAGAAACATGTCGGTAAGGAAGACTATATGGCTATCAAATTAGACATGATCAAAGCATATGACAAGGTGGAGTGGGGGTATTTAGAATCAGTCATGAGACGTGTGGGTTTTACTGAAAGATGGATAAAATTATTGATGCTTTGTGTCAGGTCGGTTTCTTATTCCATTTTGGTGAATGGTGAACCAAAAGGGATGATCAAACCTACTCAAGGTATTCGTCAAGGAGATCCATTGTCACCATTCTTTTTTCTACTTTGTACGGAAGGTTTAAATGGTCTTATCACCAAGGCGAGGGAAAAAGGTGATATTAAAGGCTACGCCCTTTGTAGAAATAGCCCAAGCCTAACCCATCTTTTATTTGCAGATGATAGTCTGTTATTTGGTAGGGTACCAATATGGGAATGCAAACAAATTTTGGATATACTTGAAAGTTATGAAAGGTGCTCGGGTCAACAAATCAATAATGCTAAAACTACCATCTTTTTCAGCAAATCCACCTCTGAGGAAGTCAAAAACCAGATTAAATTTGCCTTGGAAGTACCAAAAATCTTACAATATGAGAAGTATTTGGGTTTACCATCTTTGGTGGGAAAAAACAAAAAGGCTAGTTTCAACTACATTAAGGAGAGAGTTTGGAAAAAATTGCAAGGGTGGAAGGAAAAGCTTCTGTCTCAGGCGGTAGAGTGATCCTTATCAAGGCAGTGATCCAAGCAATACCAACCTACTCAATGAGCTGCTTTAAGCTTCCTTTAGGACTGTGTGGTGATATTGAGAGTCTTATAAGAAAGTTTTGGTGGGGTCAAAATGGTGTTAGAAGGAAGGTACATTGGGTTAAGTGGAACATCCTTTGTAAGCCAAAATAAGAAGGGGGCTTGGGGTTTAAAGACTTGGCAAATTTCAATGATGCCCTTTTAGTAAAACAAGTATGGCGATTACTTCATCAAAAAAACTCCTTATTTTATAGAGTTTTTAAGGCGCGATTTTTTCCAAATTGCTCTATCTTAGAAGCTTCTCATTCTAGTTCGGGGTCTTATGCATGGCATAGCATCTTAAAAGGAAGGGACTTATTGTTGAAGGGGGTACGATGGAGAGTGGGTTGTGGTAATGCTATTAGTGTGTGGAACGACGCTTGGTTGCCTTCTAGAGCTCATCCAAGAATTGACTCTCAAGTGGTAACTGGTTTTGAGGAGATGAAAGTTTCCGCACTCATTGACCCACTCACAAAGAAGTGGGATTCAAATCTGTTAAATGGACTTTTCATCCCACAGGAAGCAGATTTGATTTCAAGCATTCCATTATGTCCAAATGCAACGGAAGATATCATAGTATGGCCTTTCACCCCATCTGGAATTTACACAGTTAGATCAGGTACAAGATTCCTCACAGCAGACCAAGAAACAAATTCACTGAATGTGCAAGCTCAACCAAGTAATGAAGTGTGGAAGTTAATTTGGAGTCTCAATGTGCAAAGCAAAGTTCAAAACTTCTTATGGAGGACCTGTCACAATGCTTTGCCGGTGAAACAAAATTTGAGTCGAAGGCATATTATAAATGATGACGTTTGTGAACTATGTAATTGCGAGACCGAATCGATTTTCCATGCTCTGTGGGGTTGCACGCAGTTGACTCATGTATGGGGATCTTTGTCTATCTTCTCGTTCAGGCAAATGAGGGTGTTTTCAATAATTCAGGAAGTGCTCACCTACACGACCAAAGAGCAGCAAAATCCAGAACTATTGGCCTTAGTGATGTGGATACTTTGGCATCGTCGAAATCAGGTTCGCACTTCTACTAAGGATTTCCCACTAACACAGGTTGTACCCATAGCGAGTCAAGTTTTGGCATTCTTTCAACACACAAATTCTACTATTGATGCACACTTCATTGATCCTCCTAAAAAATATACAAAAATATTTTTATTTTAGAAATATTAGGAATATATTTTTATTTCATTTTTATTCTTAAAAATGATAGACGTGTCATTGAAATAATCATGTGAAAATTTTGAGAATATTGTATCATTTTGTAATACAATTTGTAAAAAGATCCATTTTTAATGATCAGTTGTAACTTCTTGATGGTGGATATTAACTTTAATCAAGGTTTTCTCTTCTATTGATTTTATTAAATTACTTGCATATTTATTGATTTTAGTTAATTTAAATTATTTCTTTAAAACCCCCCCCAATTTTGGTTTACAAAACATAAAATTAAATTAATCATTCTCTGTGGGATCGATTCTTACTTGCACTACTATATATTTATTTTTCAAAGTAAGATTTTATTTTTGGGTGCCTACGACAGCACACCAAATTTTGATCCCCGATTTTATATCAATTTATTAGGTATTTTATACTTAATTATTTGTGAATTTTTAAGTATTTTTAGTGTTTTAGATATTTTATTTATTATTATGCATTATTATTATTTTTTGTATTTTTATATTATTTTTATTTATTTATTTATAATTAATTTATATTTTATTTTGTAGAAAAATAAAAGTCTAATGGCAATTCTATAAATTCAGCACCTTGGGATGGCAAAGTGGTAATTAAAAGGCTTTTGTGGCAAAACTGTAATATTAGCAACAAGGTGGGCTGGCATAATGCGCGGCGCTGCTGTGAGGACCCGAATTTTCAGAATTTCTTTAATAGTAATAAATAAAATTTTGATTAACAGAATTATCAGGGTTGTTTAATTATTTGTGATTTTATGTGATTTAAGGTATGTGATGAGATTTAATTAGTAAATTAAATTTGTGTAGAGATTATGATAAATGGTATTGAAATTAGGTAATTGAAAAGTAAATAAATGGTTTAAAGACAATTTATTACGAATAAGAAAAATTTCAGGTAAATGTACAATAAATTGTACAATTAAATTGCTATGAAAATGCAGAAATTATGATTTAATGGAAGGTATGTGGTAGTGTGAAATATATGAAATTAGATATGTAAATATATACATTTATATATATATAAATGTATATGTTTAAGTGTTAATTATAAATGTTATTAATTATAGAAATTAAGGGATTAATAATTAAATTAATCAAAAAAAAAAAAATTAAATGAAAAGGTAATGAGGAAATTAGTGAAATTTGAATAATTGATTTTAGATTTAATCAAGATTTATTGAGGAAGTTTAGAAATTAATTGAGAAGAAATATAATTATATAAATTATATAATAATAAATTATATAATTTATACAAGGAAATAATGAACGAAATTATAATTATATAAATTATATAAGAATAATTATATAATTTATATAAGAGGATTAAATTGAATATGGATGGAAGAAAATTTTATAAATTGTATTTAAGAAAGGAAAATGTAAATATATAAATTATATAATATTAAGTTATATATAATTTATATATATAAAGAAATTAATGTGAAATATTAAAGAAATTGAATAATAAATAAAAAAAATGAATGTTTTAAGTTAATAAAAATTATGGTTATGTATAATAGAATTATTATGACTTTTATGAAGGATAATATTTTGGAAATGTGAACATGTTAATGTAATATGATGTCCAAGTAACGAAGTGAAAAATGATGAAACGTAATTTTTATAAGTTATATGAATTATTTTATGAATTTTAGAGGTATAAATTACCTTATTTAATTACATGCATGTCATTATGCGTGTACAAAATTTGTCAAGAAAAATACCGAAAAAGGTATTAATATTACTCATAAATCAATTTATGATTTTTAGTGAATTAAAATAAATATTTTATGTACATTACATAAAATATTTATTACACGAAATAATTGTGTAATGTATTAAATTAAAAATTTTATGCTTAATTTTGGAAAATTCGAGAATGAAAAAGTCGGTTGGGCATGAGGCGGTGGAACTCTTCAATTTCTCCAAATGAGTTAAGGAAGTTGCCTATAAAAGAAATAAGAAACAAACAAAGAAAAGAAAAAGAAAAGAGAAATAAAAACTCTCTTAATTTTTCTCTCCACCGTAACCACGTAGCAGCCACCACCAAGCCATGCCGAAAAATCCCATAGCCACCAAGAGAGAGGAAAGATTTGGGTGCCATCTAGAAGGAGGTTTGAAAGCTTTAAAGAAGGTATAATTCAATTTTTATGATTTATTTTGGTATTTATGGTAATAAATTAACTTTGTAGAAAAATTGTAAATAATTAAAATAATTGTTCCAAATAATTGTTGGATATTTATGTATGAATTATGTGATTTTTGGAGTTATTTTGTTGGGAAAATTATGTGCAAAAATGGATAATTTTTGCAAAGTTGATGCACTGTTTCGCGGCTGAAGTTGATGAAGAAGAAGGAGTAGCTCGCGCAATGCGCGGGCGTTTTTTTCCGCACAGCGACAATAAAACGGCGTCATTTTGGAGCACAGGGGGCAGGGTCGCGCCATGCGCAACTGTGGTTCGTCCGCAGCAGACCAAACGACATCGTTTGGTCTGGGCGGAAGGGGGCCGCGCGCAATACGCGACCGACGCGCGCGTTGAAAGTACGGTTATGCCCCTGGACTTTCCGGCTATTACCGAACGTGTCCCTGACCCTCGGTCAATTACGGAGATGCGCCTGGACTTTCTGGGAAATTTCGGTTATGTCCCCAAGGCCGCGAAAATTACGAAAATGCCCCGGATCTTTTCTTTTAATGCCGGATAGGTCCTTAAAGGCGCGGCGGCAGTTCAGAAGCGCGGGGGCCAAAAACGACGTCTTTTTTGGCATGCGGAAGGGGGAGCCGCGCATTGCACGAAGGAAATTTCTGGAACGGCTGGGAAACGACGTCGTTTTGAGCGTCGGTAGAAACAGTCGCCGCGCATTGCGCGGGCGACCGGCACGGCTGGAAATTACCAGCGTGCCCTTGGTCTTTTGCGATAATACCCGCCGTGTCCTTGGGCCACCAAAATTACCAAAATGCCCCCAGAATTAGTTTTTAATGAAATAAATGTTTAAAAATTGTTTAAAAATCATAAAAAATTATAGAAAAATACTAAAAATATAGAAATGATGTTTGGGCATTAAATTTAATATTTTTGTAAAAATATTAAATATTGGGGATTAATATTTAAATATTTTAAATATTTTTAATATTAATCTAATGAGTATAAAGGTTAGAAAGTGAATAAATGAAAATTTGGACAACCGAATAAGCTAAAATTTATTCGATAAGCCGGGTTGTCCGAAGTGAAGGAGTTGATATTAAGTTATATTAATATTTAAGGGATGAGGTTAATATAATTAACCATGTAAATTAATAATTGGCCAGAGATGATATTAATTAAGTAAATTAATATCATAAAGAGATAAATAATTATTATTTGATTATTTTATTATCATAGGTTGATCGAGTTAAGGGTTTGAGCTAACAATTTAAATAACTGGACGCCAGGCAAGTTCTTCAGTCCTTAAATATTAAATGTTGACTGTTATGATATGATAATATTTATTAAATGCATATAAATTATGTGTTATGTGATCTGTGAATAATATGACGACTATGTGTATTACGTGCAATGATATGGGATATATTGTTATAGTAGAGGCACAACACGTAATGCATGACACACACCAAGCATGATAAGGTATGTGCTACGTGAAGTATAAACTGTTGAACTTGCTAAGCCGTTGTGCTCATTACTTGCTTAATAAACATTTTTGCAGGAAAGAAATAAATTGCAAGAATATCGGATTAATTGTTAGAGATGAATTGTCTAGAAGGTGGGAAACGTTTTGTTATATTTTCCATTCAATGTGGATACATGTGTTAAGTTTATAATGATGTTTCATATGTACATATATGTCGAATCCAGACAGGATAAGTAAAGTTAAATTTTGAACTGTGATTGTACTAGATAGATGTTACGATAGAAAGTATTATATGTTTAATTATGAATGATGCAATAAGGAATATTTGTATGAAAATAAATAACAGTAAATTTTAAATGATGAGCTTTATGATGCGTAAAAGAAAGAAAAAAGTTAAGGTTGCGATTCAGGGGCTAGGATCGAGGTACAAAGTTTTAAATGCTAAAATATTTTACTACAATGATTGAAAAAAAATAATTTATACCGAAAAATTTGGTAATTGTTGATTTTAAAACCAATTAATGGATCAATTATGGTGTTTAAAGATTTATTAATGAACCGAAATTCGGACGTTAAGGAAATAATGTTTAATCAACATGAAACTTAAGGTAATAATATGGGTCGAATTTCGGCGTCGTTACAGCTGCAAAGAGGTTCAGCAACAAGAGCACGATGATGTCGTTTGATAGAGGTTTAACAGAATCCGCGCAATGCGCGGACGTCCATGAAATGAAAAAATATATATATACCCACGCAATGCGTGGGCAGTGAAATTTTTTATACGCGTGGCTTTCGCTGTCATATTTTTCTTGGTTTGTAGAATGTTCTTCGTTTTTCGTGTCCTGCTACAAGGAAGGCTTTAATTACAAATCCAATTGCAATTTGGAAAAGAAAAATAAATAGAAATTTTATATTTATTTTATTTTGTATTTTAAATCCTATTAGGGTTTGGAAAGTGTAATTCCTATTAGGGTTATGAGTTTATGTAGCCTATAAATAGAGGGCTTGAGATACACAATGGATACACAACTTTTATTAGAAAAATTCTCTCTTCTATTCTTCGGTGTTTTCTACAGTTATGTGTGGCTAAATTATTTTTCTTGGTTTAAGTGATTGAAGCCATCAAGATTGATACACTGTGAGATCTAATTTATTCTAATTGTTCAATTTATATTTTGAGTATTGAATATTTTTCTGTGCTTCATTTTATGATTGGTTTGTTTAATTACTAGGAGGATTATTTTTCTTGGTTTAAGTTATTGAAGCCATCAAGATTGATACACTGTGAGATCTAATTTATTTTAATTGTTCAATTTATATTTTGAGTATTGAATATTTTTCTGTGCTTAATTTTATGATTGGTTTGTTTAATTACTAGGAGGCCTACTAGTTTATTATTCACATTAATCTATTGTTGTTGGTGAAACAACTAAGTTTAATAATTATTTTGTAGATCAAAAATTATTTATCTTAGGAAGAATGTTCATCTAAATTAAATGCAAATGCGTGGCTTGTGTTGTTTAGTTCAACGATCTCTCTAATTCTTAAAGCTGCAATTAAATTAAATTTTAGCAAGTGTCGGAGATTGTTTAGTAGTAATGGTATTTAGACCAAGTGGCTCTACTTATCTAAAATTAAGGAGAAAGGAGAAAAATTATTCTACCTGCGAGTAGTTATTTCCACGGTGAATGTTCAAAATATTAATTGATTTATTTTTGCATCAATGATCAGTTGTAAATTTTTGATGGTGGATGTTAACTTAAACCAAGACTTTTTCTTCTTATTTATTTTATTAAATTACTTGCATATTTATTGACTTTAGTTAATTTAAATTATTTATTTACTCTAAAACCCTCCCAATTTTGATTTACAAAACATAAAATTAAATTAATTATTCTCTATGGGATCAATTCTTACTTGCACTACTACATTAATATTTTTCCTAAGTAAGACTTTACTTTCGGGTGCTTGCGACATCACATTAAATTTTGATATGGAGAATGGTGATCAAAATGCTCCTATTTTGTTAGGAAGGCCTTTCTTAAAGACATCCAAGACTAAGATCGATGTTCATAGTGGTACACTGACAATGGAGTTTGATGGCGAAATTGTTAAGTTTAATATTTTTGATACCATGAAATATCCTAATTCTGTTTACTCTGTTGATGTGATTGATTCTTTAGCACAGAAAATTTCTAAAGTTGATGGAAAGGGTGAATTGAAAATGACATTTAATCAGAGTTTTGGGAAAGAGAATAAGGAGTTAGTCTTGAGTGTTGATTTGAAGAAAACTGTTACAGCTGTGAATGGTTCTCCGAAAGCAGGTAATGATCCATATTTTGACTTACCAGTTCCTAACGAGAATTCTTTACCTTCTGTTTTGCAGGATTCCATTTTACATTTGAAGCTTCTCCCTAATCATCTCAAATGCCAATTCATTGAAGAGGGAATAAAACTTTCATATCCACTGCAAGAGAGTTTGAACAAGTCCATGATAAATGGAGTAAAGATATATGAGATTGTCAAAATTCAAGAGGAATGAGTGACGTAGTGTTTAAGCATGCTATCAAGCCAGTGACAATAAACAAATGCGCTATTTGGGAGGCAACCCAATGGGAGTATACTTTTTTTTATATAGTATTTATAGTTTAGTTATTTGTGCTTTTTCTTTGCATTTTATTTTACATTAGGGACAATGTAAATTTTAAGTGTGGGGGAAGAGATTTAGGACTTTTGTAATTTTTAGGTCATATTTTGAAAAAAATTTAAGAAATTTTGAATTTTGTGGGTAAATTCACTGCAAACCCTCACGAGGCAAAACTCGTCCACTTGGGGTTTAAAGGCTTGTTACACATGCTAAGTATAACCGTGTTTCCTACGAAAATGGGGTAGTTTTTTTATTTTTTATTTTTAGGATGAGTCGCTTGAGTAATGAGTTAATTAAATTTTAAATTTTTAGCCAATAATAAAAAATTTTATTTTTATTTAATAACTCTTAAAAAAAAAAAATTACTTAGTTTGAATTTTGACTTATTGTTGATATTTACTTTGTTTGAAATCCTTAATTTTTCCGCACTTATATCCATTTGTTTGAGATAGTTTTAATTAAGAGAAATGTTATATGGTTAAATGCTTATGGAATATATTTTAGAGTTCTATATCTTATTTGATCATTATTTAAAGTGAAATATAAGGCAAAATATAAGTTGGAGGAGATGATTTAGGTCATTTTTATAGGATTGTTAAATTGGAAAAAAAATTATGTGGTGGGTTGAGATGGAACGTAAAACGCATTCACTCATAAACACATGCAATGAAGAGTGAGATGGAGCATAAAATGCACTCACCGAAGAAGGAAAAAAAAAGAAAGAAAAAGAAAAAAATGGGATGGAGCATAAAATGCACCCATTAAAAGAAAAAGAATGGAAAAATATTTGAAAAATTGATAATAATAATCCTAGTGTGCCTAATTGTTTGAAACATTTTGATCTTCTGATTTATATTGGTCTATATTAGCAAAGAGTAATGTGAAAAATAAATTTACTGAGTTTTGTTGTATATCTTTTATAAGGTAATTAATGACCGAAGCTTATCTGAGTTTTGATTAGTTTGATTCATTTGGATTTACACACACACAAAAGGTCATGAGTTGAGTAAGATTAATAAATATGTTAAAGTTCTAGATTTTGCATGATTTTGAAATTTTCTTTGAGTTATCATTAAAAAAAATCTTTGAGGCTGATGTTCAAATTTGTACTGATTTGTTGCTCGAGTAAATTTTTTGGTTATTATTTTTAATTTTCATTCTTCTTTTGTTTGAGGACAAGTAAAGAGTTAAATGTGGGGGTATTTGATAAGTAGATTTTATGTCTATTTATTAGGTATTTTATGTTTAATTATTTATGACTTTTTAAGTATTTTTAGTATTTTAGGTAATTTATTTAATTTAATGCATTATTATTATTTTTAGTATTTTTATATTATTTTTAATTAATTTATATTTTATTTTGTAGAAAAATTGAAGCTGATGGCAATTTTGTAATTTAGGAAAAAGCTTGATGGCGAAAAGGTAATTAAAGAGCTGCTGGGGCATAATCGTAAATATAAAGAAACAAGGACAACCGCGTATGGCGCGCCTAGAGCAGCAGCAGATTTGGGACGACGTCGTCTGGCTGTTCGGTGCATGGAATGGAACTGTCGCGCAATGCGCGATCGACTTTTTTTTTATAAAGGAATGAGCGCGGATGTCAGCAAGGCAGTCAACAGCTTTTCTTGGTTTTTGCGCTTGGACGGACGCGGATTGGTTGTTGCTTGGTTTATTTCTTTAAATCCCACAATGGGTCCCAACAGACAAGTGAAGTAAAAGGATTTATTAAGGAGTCCAAAAGCAATTGTGGAATAGGAAGATAAATAGGAATTTTATATTTATTTTATTTTGTAATTTAAATCCTATTAGGGTTTGTAAATAATAATTTCTATTAGGGTTAGGAGTATTATGTAGGCTATAAATAGAGGGCTTGAGATACAATGGAAAAAATAACTTTTATTAGAAAAATTCTCTCTTCTATTCTTTGGTATTTTTTACAGCTATGTATGGCTAAATTATTTTTCTTGGTTTAAGTGATTGAAGCCATCAAGATTTATACACTGTGAGATCTAATTTATTTTAATTGTTCAGTTTATATTTTGAGTATTGAATATTCTTCTATGCTTAATTTTATGATTGTTTTGTTTAATTGCTAGGAGCGCTACTAGTTTATTATTCATATTAATCTACTGCTATTTGTGAAGCAACTAAGCTTAATAATTATTTTATAGATCAAAAGATTATAATATCTTAGGAAGAATGTTCATCTAAATTAAATGCAAACGTGTGGCTTGTGTTATTTAGTTCAACGATCTCTCTAATTCTTAAAGCTACTATTAAATTAAATCTTTAGCACGTGTCGGAGGTTGTTTAGTAGTAAGGGTAATTTAGAACGCGTGTGTCTACTTAACTAAAATTAAGGAGAAATGAGAAAAAATATTCCACCTACGAGTAGTTCTTTTTACGGTGAATGTTCAAAATATTAATTCATTTATTCTTGCATCAATAATCAGTTGTAAATTCTTGATGGTGGGTATTAAATTAAACCAAGGCTTTCCCTTCTTATTTATTTTATTAAATTACTTGCATATTTATTGATTTTAGTTCATTTAAATTGTTTCTTAAAAAAACCCCCAATTTGGGTTTACAAAACATAAAATTAAATTAATCATTCTCTGTGGGATCGACTCTTATCCAAACTCAAGAGTTCTTCATTTAACTCATCATCATCGCTTTCTTGATCTGCAAGTAGAGCTTTGAAAGTAATTCCTTTCTTCTTGAGATCTGTATCCGATCTAACTTTTTTAACGAACATATTAACTTCGTGAGCACGAAGATTTCAAATAAGGCTATTAAGATGATAGGTGGTTAGATCTTTGCATTTCCGTGATGGTTGTGACCTTCATTTTTCAGACAGATGGAAGGGCTTTGAGAATTCTTATATTTTTCTCATTTGTTATATATGCCTTCCCAAGTTGTTCCAGCTCATCAATGATTCTGGAAAAAACGAGTTTCCATATCAATGATCTTTTCACCTTCTTTCAGCTTGAAACTTTCACTCTTGGATTAAAGCATCGTTTCTGGTTTCTTTAATATGATCGGTTCCTTCATAGGTTATAATCAATTTTCTCATATTTATTTAGCATTTTTGCAATTGCTAATTCTTTTGTACTCTTTTCAATAAGAGCATTAATCAGTACCATTTCAACTCTGGATACTAAGTTTATAGTCTTTTCATCCTCAATAGTGAATTCATCAGCATTTTTTTCAACCATTTTTTCTTCTATAATTTTTGTAGGAATTTTAAACCTCTTTCTATTGCAAGCCAAACTTTGATTCCTTGTTATTTGGCATAGATCTTGAATCTATTTTTTCAGGTGGCAAAATTTGTGCCATGAAATAGTCGGGGCCTAGACATGGATAGTCCTTCTCCGCAACTGGTAGCATTGTGTAGGCCATAAATGAATTTACAATTTGATATGTCTGTACTTACTCAACAAATAAGTTAAAAAGCACCATTCTGATACCAATTGAAAGTCCAATATAATAACTTAGAAGAGGGGTTAAATAGATTATTACCAGTTGATAAATTACCTTAGGCCTTTTTAAATTTTTTTATTAATTAATTTATAGTTTTAAAAATTAATATGCAAGATAATAAAAATTCAATCACAAAAATACACAGAGATTTATTTAGTTCACTACATACAACCCGAGTATGTTTCTTCATCCAGTCTCAAGCTCCTCTCTAGGACTTAAGATCCTATTACTATCAGTAATAAATTCTCCTTCAATAGGGGAGAAACCTTTAAAAAGTTTTATAGATCAACTTTCAACTATACATACAATTATTTATCTTGGACAGTAGCTCATTCCTCAAACGTAGTTGTACCTATTTTTTGAGCCTAGCTCTACTTTACAATCTGATCTTGAAACAAGAAGTCGGTTCCTTACCTCACAAGTATACTAGAGACCTAACTACCCATTGACTTCTCCAAGACTTTGGTCTTGGTCAAATAATCACTCTTTTTTCTCACAGATTTAAAGACAACTAACTCACTTAACCTTTTGTTTTATTATCTGGTCTTGAAATAAGAAGTTTGTCTCTCATCTCACAAGTACACTAAAGACCCAACTACCCATTGATCTCTCTAATACCCTGGTCTTGTTCAACGGATCACTCTCTTTTTCTCACAGAAATATAAAACCAATATACTAACATTTTTCGATAAATAATTGCTTTCGAAATATGCTTCTTAAATAAGAATATATGTACTTTTAGTATAGATATAAATGTTTAAATAACTTTTATAGTAAGTAATATGTTTTTGGGTAAGCATATATAAATTTAAGTCCGAATATAAAAGTTTAAATGACTTTTATAGTGAATGATATGCTTTTGTGTAAACAGATATAACAATTATATTCGTGACACAAAAGTTTAAATAACTTTTATATTATGCAACAAATATTTATGAATAAATGAATTTAACTTCCAATACTTGCAATCACAGATATCAAGTATAATAAATAAAGCTGTTGAACAATACTTGATTTAATAAATTAATTTATTTTACTCAAATCTATATATATTGATATATTTGATATATGATTTGATCACTTTAAATAAGGTCACTTAGGTTTTTAAAAACCCGATGAATAATTCTCTTGTTTATGAGGAATATTAACATATGTAGGTAACTAAGTACTGACTTTTTATCTAATATTAGTAGAATATATATGTATATATATATATATATATATATATATATATATATATATATATATATATCTGTGTGTGTGTGTATGTATAACAATATATATTTGTATATGGCAAAACTAACATTTGAACTATTGAACTTGTCGAGTTTTGTGCGTTAGGTCATTGAACTTTTAATTTTGTTAATTAGACCACTGTACTAATTAAATTTTTTTAATCAGGTCATTCCGTTTAAATTAGCTAATAGACATTAGCTGATTATCCGAAGTGGCATTTTTATTTTTATTTTTTAGAAATGACGTGTCAAGGCAAACTAACATTTAGGCCACTGAACTGGTCAAGTTTTGTGCGTTAAACTACTGAACTTTTATTTTTTTTAATTGGACCATTATACTAATTAAAAAATTTTAATTAGGTCATTACATTAAATTAATTGGACATAAGTTATCTTTATTTCTGACGCGCTTGTGCGACTTTTTTATTATTTTGAAAGTGAGATGATTTTTATTATTATTATGTGAATATGACATGGCTTTTTAAAAAAAAGGCAAAAAAATATTAAAATATTTTTTTAAAAATACAACTAAAATTAAAATAAACTTGAAAATTTACAGTAAAAGAATTTAAAATAAAATAAATTTTCTTTAAAGTATAAAATAAAATTAAAACTCTCTCTCTCTCTCTAAAACCCCTCTTTTTTAAAACAAAGAAAATCCCTCTTTATTTTTTACTTTAAAATATAAAATAAAAATAAAATTAATTTTTTAAAATATAATAAAACTAAATTTTACTTGAAAAATTATAATAAAAATTTATTGTTTTAAAAAATAGGGGTTTTAGAGATAGAGACAGATAGGGTTTTAATTTTCTTTGTTTTAAAAAAATTGTTATTTTGTTTTTGAATTTTTTATTGTAATTTTTCAAGTAAAATTTTATTTTATTTGTATTTTTAAAAATTAATTTTATTTTTCTTTTATATTTTAAAATATAAAATAAAGAGGGGTTTTCTTTGTTTTAAAAAGAGGGGTTTTAGAGAGAGAGATGGTTTTAATTTTAATTTTATTTAATATTTTTAAAAAATATTATTCTATTTTAAAACCTTTTATTGTAAATTTTCAAGTTTATTTTAATTTTTTTTGTACTTTTAAATTTTTTTTTTAATATTTTTTTGTAGTTTTTTAAAAAAGCCATGTCATATTAACATAATAATAATAATAAAAAAGTCGCACAAGCACGTTGAAAATAAAGATAACTTATGTCCAATTAATTTGACATAATGACATAATTAAATTTTTTTTAATTAGTATAATGGTCCAATTAAAGAAATTAAAAATTCAGTGGCTTAATGCACAAAACCCAACAAGTTCAATGGTCTAAATGTTAATTTAACTTGCCACGTCATTTCCCAAAAAAAATAAAAAAATGCCACGGCGAATTATTAACTAACATCTGTTAGCTAATTTTAACGGAATGACTTGATTAAAAAAAAATATTTAGTAAAGTAGTCCAATTAACGAAATTAAAAGTTCAATAGCTTAACGCACAAAACCCAACAAGTTCAGTGGTGTAAGTGTTAGTTTTACCATTTGTATATCTATAAATATAAATGAGTATGAGATAATGCAATTAATATAAATCAATACTTATCTCAAATACTTTGACCAATTTTTCTCTTCAAAAAAAGATAGTAACTTTAAGTGGAAGAGAAATTTGAAAACTTTCTTTGTTTGTAAATTGGCAAATTGTAATGAATGGAAGGCCTCCTATTTATAGGATTTTGAAGTTTGGGGTAAAAAAATATTTTTTATAGTTTATTTGAAATCAACGGATAGGCCATGGTTGCTTGAAAATTAATGGCTAAATTTTATTCTTTAAAAGATCACATGGATTGACCAATATAAACAAGCACAAAAAATTTCCTAGCACAAATAAATCTAAATGGCCAGTAAGATAAGGAGAGAGGAAAATATTTTGTAAACTTTCAACACATTGATTCTTGGGTGAACCAATTTAGTGATGAGAGAGAAAATTTAATTTTATGTTTTGGTCATACAAACCTACAGAACATGCACACACATATTTAATTTACAAGCTCATGCATACGTAACAATTCAGATGAAACAATAAGGATTTTATTTTTGTTTTTGCCAAGCTTCATTTTTAGAATAATATTTTGGAAAATAAGAATATTAATGTAATAACTTTTAAAAATAATAGGAGATCTCCTTACCTTAGGAAATGCTACTTTATGATTAAATATTTCTAACACTTGATATTAAATTATCAATGTTAATAAAATATTAATTCAATAAGTTTGAAAAATATTTTTTGTCAAAGTAAGTAAGATAATTAAAAATAATAATATTATCCTCTGGGGAGGATTCTAATTTTAATTAATCATATTTACTTAATTTGTTATCATCAAAATAAATACAATAAAAATTGGAGACCCATCTCTCCTTTCTAATTTCCATTCCACCTTGATCAATGATTTTTGAGCTGTCATTTATCGAATCGTATAAGATATTCTCCCCCTTTACTGAAAGTGACAGATCATTTGTTGATCATTCACTTACTTCCATATACAACTTATTATACTCGAACATATCTTTTGTTATACTTGAATAGTCTTAAGAAATATGACAAAGTATAACTCATCATACACAAGGTATTGTGATGATCTCAAGTCCAATGATCACTTGTACTACTATCACATTAGGAACTCATATTGACAGACAAGTAAAACTTCATTAACTGTTCCTTAAGCAAGTCATGTTCAGTGAATTTATTCTCCAATAAGCACCTTTTTTTTAATTATATTAGATAATATATTGAACTAATGTTTAGTAGTGTTTGATTATATTATAACTATTTTAATATTATTATTGTATTTTTATTTGTAGAAAAAGTACAGATGGGACGACGCACATGTATCAGTTATACATACAATTTTCTGACAAAAGTGCACTGTACGAACAAAGGACAATTTGAAAAAGGAACGATAAGAAACCCTGCACACTACTGAGATCAACCATCATGGGCAGGCTGAGGACTACATACCCAAGTACAACCCCTAGTGGTGCTCGTCGTCCATATAGGCTGGGATGTGTCTGAAACGCCCCGAGATCCCAACCTTCCTTAATTCTATCTATTTATATCTGGATTACATAATCTTTAACTTTAAATTCATTTTTATAATCCCAAAACATCTTTACGGCGATCTCGTGCGTTAAACTTAACCTTTAATCTTTTAATACCTTTTTAAATGACCATAAATGCAGTCCATATATATATATATATATATATATATATATATATATATATATATATATATATATATATATATATATATATATATATATATATATATATCATCTTTATTTAACTTACATTCCTTAAACATGTCTCAGGATCGTAACGTTCACTTACTCTTTATTAAAGCTTAGGTCAAATATTAATATCTTGCGACCTATTATAATCATATACAAATGTTATGATTTAGCATATCCTATAAATAAAATTTCGCCATAAACTATTCATACATGGCTATATTTAATTTTACCTGTATACACACATCTGCATCATACCTGTACACATATACCTTATTTAATACCTCGGTACTATACATACAAGTTTATCACATGTATAAATTTAAATAACCATACTATCTCATTATAATAACATTACATCTTTCTACTGAATATTACATCATACACATTCATCCTTTCTATAGATAATACATTACCTACAATTTTATCTCTATGAATTTACATCATCTGCTTTACATACACATTTCACGTATCATAATTTTGTTCACGCTTATCAATGCATTCATCATTCTTTACCTTAGTTGCACCGGAATCTCCTGTTTTCTTGTATTTTACCTGAAATGTTAGTTCATAGCAAGAGTGAGCATAAAGCTCAGCAAGTAATTCATATAACACATTTCATGCTTACAGTTTATACTATGCATCGTGCATCCTTTAACTTAACATGCTATACTTAATGTCACGCAATTCATTTAACAATTAATTCACGTAATTGCACATAGGCACATTTCAAACTTCTTTACTACCACGTAGTTCACCTAGAACAACAGTACATTTAGTCTGAAAACTTGCCTGAAATGCATTTATTAACTTAACCTTTGCCG
This sequence comes from Hedera helix, assembly GCA_947179155.2. NCBI lineage: Eukaryota > Viridiplantae > Streptophyta > Magnoliopsida > Apiales > Araliaceae > Hedera > Hedera helix. The sequence continues at coordinate 28,806,654 of OX359280.1, read as the reverse complement.
CCTCACTTGGCCGATCTATCCATCTTTTGTTGGTTTGCTACTTCGAGCGCTATCTGTAAACATACAATATATACTCATCATTATAGGATCATAACCTAATATAACTTAACAAACTTAACTCCTAATTACACGACCATTCGTCTCTAATCATTTCACATATGATGTATTATACCTTATATAGGTTAATAATACATCCTAGCTTGTTTTCGGCCTTCTACATAACCTTTAACATGGTTTGGCTTAGCTTTAGGCATGCCATATTATGTCATTCATCATATCATTATACCTTAATACCCTTTAATTTGATCATTATTATCAATTCTAGGGTTTATGTAACTCATTTCTATCATTCCATATCAAATTATAGCTTTTTGGAAGCTTAAAAAAATTTCAAATGCATAGAAACTTCGCCCCGGTGCCGCCAGAGCTCCCTGGCCGTGAACTTGGCTCGGTCATGAACAGTAACATTGCGCCCCGGCTAGATGTTTAGTACAAAACATCTAGCCCCGGCCAAATGTTCAGAAATTTTTAATTTTTGCCATACCTTTGCCGATTTTTAATTCCTTCATCTTACATCCAATTGAGCTGAAATTTGGACCACATCTAGACCTCACTGCCTAGTATTTTACAAAAATACTACTTGACTCATTTGGCTTCTCAAAAATAGAGATACACTAGTCCTTAGGAGGGCTGTTCAACACAATTCCAAACTTAGAAGTTTTTTCAACTTCAAAACCAACTTTTTACCAACTTTGTGATTTTTGGCCATAAGCTTTAAAACTCCATTCTAACACTTGAAATAGTTCACTTAGGTCGTTTATGACATGCCTAGGCCTTTCAAACTGTTAAATTATACCCGAGACGGGTTTTGTCCGTCAAAGTTCGTTTATGGTCGAAACGATCGTTTTCGATCGTTCGAAACTCATTTTCATTCAAATTCCTATCCGTTGATTATCAAATCAATCTAAACACGTGTAATAACATAAACCTAACTCATTTGACTTCGTTTCACCTTTAAATATCCACAATGGCCAAAAATCACCATTTGGGTGCAATTTCATCACATTTCATAAACTTTCCTAAACTTCTCATTTCAAAAACATATGCTACTATTGGCCCCTTTATGCAATACTTGATTCTAACTCATCATTTAACACATATAACACATATTTAACTTGTACAGGCCTTCAAAACATTTCAAATGAACTTATTTTTCCAAATGACTCGTTTTAGGCGTTGACAAACATTTCCAAACGTTTAAAACTCTCAATTGTCGCCATAGACGCCAAATGATTTCTAATTTAATACAAACATGTGTATTAACATCAAACTTAGCTTTTTGGCCTCATTTGATAACCAATTCTCCAAAATGGCCAAAATCACATGTTAATAGGATTTTTGCCATTTTCACAAAACATAACACTTAGGCCACATATAAATTCCTGAACTCTATACTTATGTACATTAACATATACCCATTTGCTAACTTCATACACGCATATAACTTCTATATGCATCTTCTTGTGCACTTTATAGATTACAATTTTGTTTACATAAGAAATATAGCCTAATATTGTCACTTCCTTTACAAAACATGATTTTTAACCTTCAAAGCATTCTTATATGATATTCAACATAAAACACATATGATTTTCTCATGATCAATCCTCTAGTATAAATTTTCATCATTTATAGCCACCTATAACATATAATCATCCTTTAAATCATACATTCTAGCTTGTAATCACACATTATAGTGCACCACCTTTACTTTTCAACACTTGAACTTAGGGTTTCATGATTAATCACATATAAAGCATGTAACTTACATAACTCACAAAATCAAACCATGTACCCCAAAGATACATGCATGACTACTATTATTCTTGAATTTAAACACATGAATATCAAAGTTTACAACTTGAACAATCTTTATACCTTCTTAGAACTATTTATCTTCTAGCTATGGACCTTGATAAGGTTGAATCCTCCTCCTTGATGACTTGTTTCAAGTCTCTAGCTTTACTTCCTTGGAATTTCCTAAGCTTCATGCTTAAACTCTAGCTTTCTCCCCTTTTTCTCTCTTGCTGAAAACTTCATAAAGAAAATAACCTTTGCTTTGCTTAATACATACTTATATTATGTACAATGCTCCAATAACTAACCATACATTGGTTAACTTAACCATGCTTGGTTAGGGCCACTTAAGATACTTCACTTAACCAAACAAGGGCATATTAGTCATTACTCCAACATATGACACAATTGTTATTCTATAATTTATTAAGGGCATAATGGTCTTTATACCAAAAATCTAGAGAATTTTAATCCCTTTAATTTAAAATTGCTCATTTTTGCACAAATTCAAGTCCATTTTGATCCAAACTTGTTTCATTATGTTTGAATTCCATTCCATCATCAAATACTCCATAATTTGCTTGTCCCATATCGCTTGTCACACTTTGAACATTGAATTTCCTTAATTAATAATAATTCAAATAATTGCCAATTTGCATAATATTAAATTCTTAATTATCTACAAACCCCTTTTTAGCTCCTCATTTCAATCAATTTCAATTCTCGAAATCTCTCATAGTCAACTTACTCATCTTTTTCATAAACCGCTTCCTCGAGAAGCGAACCTCAATTAAATTACCAAAATTCATCATCATTCATCATTTAAACTCATAATATCGTTATTACTACTTTTACGTCATTTTACTTATTTATATAACACACAGAATATTAATTCTCAACATACATAATATCTACATTCCTTCTATGCACTTTCAGGGTATCACGTTCTGTATCTATATATCATAACAAATGATTTTCTTCTTAAGTCCATAAATATCAATTTCTTAGTAACTCCACAACATTCAAAGATTGTCAATCTTATTATTCTTTTAATCTCTATCTCGAATCATTCTTTTTCTATCATATCAAATATGCACATTCACATATTCAGTCAACCATGTAGGTCACATAAAGCACATTGATCACATAATACATTATCTTAAATCGTTCTTACACTTTATGTAATCTAACAATAGGTTTTAATTATTAACCTTTACTTAATTAATCATAATCCTCATTTGAAATTCTGTAAAATCCTGGGGTGTCACAGTGTCAATAACGGTAAGCTGAGGACTGGGTCAAGAAACGCAAGACTGCCGCCACGAACAAAGCCTCAAATGTACCTAAAGGCAATAAGGCAAATGGCGCATATAGGGGCGACAATATATCACAGTCGCAACATGTTGCTGTTAGAGTACATATTTTGTAAAATTTTATTTTATTTATGTTAATAGCTAAAGCTAATCATTCGGTTATAACCGAACCGAATAAGCTATTCGGTTATAACCGAAAACCAAAATTATCAAAAAACCACTATTCGAACAATTAACCGAATTATGTAATAATTGAATAACTTAAAACTAAAAAATCAAAAAAAAAAAATCTGGTTATTTTGGTTATAACCGAAATTAAGTTACATTTTTCCTATTTTAATTCAATAGACTAAAAACATAAATTAGATGATAAATGATGTCCAGGATATAATATTGATAAATGCAAATGCAAAAAAAAAAAAAAAAAAAAAAAAACTCAATGCATGAAAATAGAATATCACTAACAGACTTGTGATAACCCGAAATCCCGACCTTATTTAATTATCCGATTATCTCTGGATATCATAATTATTAACTTTAAAATCATATTAACAGGGGTCTCGTGCGTTAAAACTTGCTCCTTTAACCTTTAAACCAATTCTGTTGACCATAAAAGCGGTCCATATTTTTTTTTTTTTTTTTTTTTTTTAAACTCATTCAACTTACATTCTTAAACCTGTCTCAGGATCGCAACGTTTACTTACCCTCCATTAAACTTAGGTCAAACATCAATTATTTGTGACCTATTATAATCATATATAATTTTATGATTTAGTATAACCTGCAAATAAAAATTCGCCATGAACTATCTATACATGGCCCTAATTATGTACCTGTTCTGTACCTGCTCCTGTGCACATATACCTGCTTTCATACATCTATATCATGCATACCATGTTTCATACATCTATTTACGTATTTCTATACTATACATACAAGTTTATCACATTTATCACATTTCCACTTTCCCTGTGCAATATATACATACACTTTTTATCCTCCGATAATACAAATTAGCAAATCATACATTCCTTTCTACCATCTAGGTTTAACAATTAAAAACCGATTATTACAAATTTACATATATTTGCTTTACATAAATATCTCATAGATACAATTTGTTCACGCATCTCCATGCATTCACACTCTTTACCTTAGCATCACCGGATTATTCGGCCTTCTCGTACTTTACCCGAAACGTTAGTTCATAGCAAGAATGAGCACAAAGCTCAGCAAGTAATTCAGTTAACACCTTTCATGCTCGCAGTTTATAATATGCATCATGCTTTCTTTAATTTAACCTGTCATGCTCATATATCACGTATTGCATTTAACAATTAGATCACGTTATGGCACGGAGTGCCCATTTCAACTATCACATAGTTCACGTAATTCAATTAGTACTTTTTAAGTCTGAAAAACTTGTCTGTACGCCTTTTATTTTACTTAACCTTTACTTTCTCCATCGTCCTTTCATAACCGTCTTGTCGGCTTGCTACTTCGAGCACTATCTGTAAGCATTGCACTATATGCATCATAATAGGATCATAAACTTTACAAAACTTATCAAACTTAATCCACAATTACATAATCATCAATCTCTATTCATTTCACTTTTGATGTATTACACCTTACATAGGTTAATAATACATCTTAACTCGTTCTCGACCTTTAATATAGCCCCTAACATAGTTTGGCTTAGCTTTAGGCATGTTATTTTATGCCATTTGTCATTTCATTATAACTTAACACCCTTTAATTTAATCATTATTATTACTTTTAGGGTTTATATAACTCATTTCTATCATTCCATATCAAAATATAGCTTTTTGGAAGCTTAAAAAAATTTCAAATGAACAGTAACTCCGCCCCGGCGCCGCCAGAGCTCGCTGGCCGCGAAATCTTCTCGGTCGATGAACAGTAACATGGCGCCGGGGCGCCACTTTTAGTACAAAACATGGCGCGGGGGCGCCATGTTCAATTCTGGAAATCTGATTTTTTGCACTACCTTTGCCGATTTTTAATTTCTTCATCTTAACTCCAATTGAGCTGAAATTTGGACCACATATAGACCTTACTACCTAGTATTTTACAAAAATACTAATTGCCACATTTGGATTCTTAAAAGTAGAGATACACTAGCCCCTAGGAGGGCTGTTCAACACGTTTCTATACTTAGAAAATTTTTCAGAATTTTAAAACTCAACTTTTGCAACTTTGTGATTTTTGGCCAATTGCTTCAAAACATCATTCCAACACTTGACATAGTTCATATAAGTCATAAATGACATGTCCCAACTTTTAAAATCATAAAACTTTGCACGAGGCGATAATTGTCCGTAAAAATCCGTTTCGAATCGAAACGATCGATTCCGATCGTTCGAATCGCCAATTCATTCAAATTTGATTCCGTTGATTACCAAATCAACCTAGACACGTGTATTTACATAAAAACAAGTCACGTGACTTCATCTCACCTTTAATTCCTCAAAATTGCCAAAAATCACACCTTGGTTGGATTTTTCTCAAAACTTCATGAATTTCTCATTTCCAACTCTTAGGCTATTCTTGGCCCCTCAATGTAAAACATGATTCTAACTTAACACATAACACATATAGCATACAATTGACTTGCATGATCCTTTAAAACATCTATAACTTTTCATTTGAATACTTTTTTCCAAAATAACCCGTTTTAGGCGTCGGCGAACGTTTTAAAACATTTAAAATCTTCAATTATCGCCATACAAATCGGATGACTTCCAAATTATTCCTAACACATGTATTAACAACAAACTTAACTTTTTGGCATCATTTGATCACAAATTACACTCAATGACCAAATTCACATATTGATGGAATTTTGTCAACTTTTCAATTTCAAGCCTTAAACTCAACTTAACATCTTAAATCCAACACACCACATAGGCTATCACATATACATTTAACAACTTTGTATATTCTCACAACTTCCATATGTATCTTCCAATACACTTTACAGATTATTACGCTGTCTACACAAAAAGTATAGCCTAATATTTAGCTTTTCCTTAACAAATCATAATTTTAAACCATTTAAGCTTCTAACTTGCCTTCTAGCACAAAATTTAACTTGCATCCAATATGATCAACCTTTCTATCTAGGTTTTTATCAAAACTTTCAACATATAACACATGATCATGCCTTAAATCATAACTTCTAACTTGAATCCATACATAATAGTGCACCACCTTTACAAAATCAAACTTGAGCTTAGGGTTTCATAACTTCTCAACCATTTAGCACATAAACTCATATACAAACTTACATCTAGCCACTAATTCATGTATGGCTACTCTTATTCTTGAATTTGAACACTTAAATGCTAAGTTTTCAAGGTTAGAACTTTATATACCTTCTTTGAGCTTTCTTCTTTCTAGCTATGGACCTTGTTCATGATGTAAGCTCCACTTTGAAAGCTTATTCTCCTTCTCTTGTTCACTTTCCAGCAATCTTTCATGGCTTTACAAGCAACCCTAGCTTCCTTTTCTCTCTTTCTCTCTTGCTCTTTCTCTCTTAGCTCATGTTTTCTAGCAACTTCGAATGAGCACAAATGAATAAGGCTGGATACTTGAAATATGCACACATATATGCTAAATAAAATCCTCCAACACTTAACCACCTATTGGTTAAGTTAACTCATGTATGGTTAAGGGCTTGCATGTCATTTCACATGAACTAACTAAGGATATAATGGTCTTTACACCCTTCTAGGACACATGTGATATTCATCAAATTATCAAGGTTAGCATGGTCTTTAGCCACCAAAATCTAGAAATTAAATTACTTAAAATTCATAAATTACTTGTTTCTCATCCAAATTAAGTCCTTTTTGATCCAAACTTATTTCATTATGCTTGAACTTTATTTCATCATCAAATACTTCAAAATTTGCTTGTCCCATATCACTTGTCACCTTTCAAAAATTAAATTTCATTTATCACTTATTAATTACCATAATATTGCCAAATTCCATATTATTCCTTTAAATTCCAATTTCTAGGAGCCTTTCGATTTTACAATAAATAAATTCCAATTTTTGATATCTCAACATAGTTGAATTACTCAATTGTCCAATGACCGCTTCCTCGAGAGGCGAACCTCAATCGAATTATCAAAATCTATCTTCATTTATCCTCATTCGCTCATATAACCACTTTACGATATTTCGCTTGTTTACTTGGCACATAATTGCCAATTTAACCATTCTTGAAATCTACATTCTATCTACTCCTTCTCGGAGGTATTACATCATGTATTCACACATCGTATAACTGATTATTTTCTTTAAATCAATAAATATCAATTTCTTGAACCATTTTAGATATTCATATATTATTCTTTTAATCTTTTATTTTCTAGCTTTAAACTCCTCTTTCTTTATCAGTTCAAATACATACATACACATATACATCCAACCTACCACATAGGTCATATATAGCACATTGATCACATAACATTCTATATTAAATCATTCTTGCACTTCTTGTCATCCAACACTAGGTTTTAACTAATAACCTCTACTTAATTACTATAATCCATAATTTAGAAATTCTGTAAAATCCTGAGGTGTCACATTCACCCCTCCTTCAAAAAAATTTCGTCCTCGAAATTGCTGTGTGCTCATTCCTTATTCATTTGCAACATACATATCTCTTTACCTTCTTTCAACTTAGCTAGGCTTTCAACTAGCCTTTACATTTTCTCCTCTCTCTACCCATCTTACCCATTTCTAACTTTCATTCCAGAGGATTGGAATGTCTTTCAGGAATCTTCACAATTATACAACAACTGTGAAGTTGTATAAATAAATAAGAGTAGCTTTTCTTTAAAACATAAAACTTTTGCGTTTAAAATCAAATTAATAGTTTTGCTGAGGGGTCAATAAGGACCAATGAACTCGTTAAGAATATTAGCAATCACAAAGACTGCGAATACCCACGGGTAATAACGACCAGGAACATGAGTTCACGACGCAACCACGCCACTCTATTTTCCTGGCCCATTGGTACGCTAGATGATCAGCCTATTGTACCCTTTTTTTTTCTTTTGCTTTCTGGGTTGAACCATGTTAACCAACCCATATAACATATCCCTTTTCAGGGTTGTTCACCTCAGACTTTAAAAACATTTGTTTTATCCATTATCTGGATTCTAAAAACATTTGTTCATTGCTTTTTCAAAACGGTCTAACCGAAACAAATGGTATAGACCCACATCATTAAACTGTTCATTCTTCGAAAACTTAAAACTTTTCAGAAATATTATCATTGGCTCAAAACTTGAACCCAAGAAAATCCTTTAAAAGGCTTCATAATACCGCACTATCTTAGCAGTACGTTGAGAATTCAGTCATTTAAGACCTCTTAATACCGTACCGTCATAGAAGTACGTTGAGAATTCCGCCATGTTATCATTCCACACCATAGTCAACAGTGTGACAATGATTTTGTAAATGCATTTTGAAGTTTTCAAAATAACTTTGTCTAGCCGAATCAATTGGCATAGACCATGAATCACGGAACTTTAAAAATCATTTTTTCGATACTTGAACAAAACGTTTTGCTGCACCAACGTGCGGAAATAAACACATTTTAAATAAAAACATGAATGGTCTAGCATAGCTAGAAGAGTGGATTGCCTACCCAATCCTAATAATCTCTTCTTTACTTCATTAATTCCTTCAATTCTTTCTTATACTTCTATTTCTTCATATATCCTTAATCTTAGCCAATATCTAAGAACTATATCTCTTAACTTATGGCTCTCTACTCTAAACCCAACCCTGTTCATCAAACTTGCCACGCATTTGGGCTCAGGAACTTACCACAATCATATGGTTTACGGAGCTTGTCCTAGTCAGGCTACAGTCGCCCATTCGCTGAGGGGCTCCACCACATAATCATGAGTCATGAACTTACTATACGCTTGGGTTTTCAGAACACGCAACTAATCTTAATCTTAATCTTTCTTACTTAACTCTTCTCATTTCTTACCGTGACGCTGGATCTCCACTGATTATCACGATAGGAAGCTAAGCAAGTACAAATCCCCGTCCCATACCGAGGAAGTGCACACTCGGCCACTACCATGAGTCCTCAATGAAAAATCCCACATACCCTAACATTCCTCACTTTCATTTACCTGATATGAATTTTATCAAATCATATCTTACTGTTCACAACTCATAAAGAGTCCCTGTTCATATCACACAACTCATCAAAAGTCCCTTATATTCATATCTTACCATTTATAACTCTTCAAGAGTCCGTTAATCTTATCCTATCATTTACAACTCATCTAGAGTCCCGTTTTCGTCTTATTGATCTCCTAGGATCTCATGGTCCATTTGCCCTTCATCCTTATCTTATCTTACTTATTCCTTAATCCCGAATTCTCAAAATTCATTTCTTTCATACACAACTCCTCTAGAGTCCAATGCTTTACTATCTCTTTCTTCCTCACGAAGGTTATAGCCTAAGGTCTATAACCTGACTGCTCAGATACCAACTGTGATAACCCGAAATCCCGACCTTATTTAATTATCCGATTATCTCTGGATATCATAATTATTAACTTTAAAATCATATTAACAGGGATCTCGTGCGTTAAAACTTGCTCCTTTAACCTTTAAACCAATTATGTTGACCATAAAAGCGGTCCATATTTTTTTTTTTTTATTATTTTTTTTTTTTTAAACTCATTCAACTTACATTCTTAAACTTGTCTCAGGATCGCAACGTTTACTTACCCTCCATTAAACTTAGGTCAAACATCAATTATTTGTGACCTATTATAATCATATATAATTTTATGATTTAGTATAACCTGCAAATAAAAATTCGCCATGAACTATCTATACATGGCCCTAATTATGTACCTGTTCTGTACCTGCTCCTGTGCACATATACCTGCTTTCATACATCTATATCATGCATACCATGTTTCATACATCTATTTACGTATTTCTATACTATACATACAAGTTTATCACATTTATCACATTTCCACTTTCCCTGGGCAATATATAAATACACTTTTTATCCTCCGATAATACAAATTAGCAAATCATACATTCCTTTCTACCATCTAGGTTTAACAATTAAAAACCGATTATTACAAATTTACATATATTTGCTTTACATAAATATCTCATAGATACAATTTGTTCACGCATCTCCATGCATTCACACTCTTTACCTTAGCATCACCGGATTATTCGGCCTTCTCGTACTTTACCCGAAACGTTAGTTCATAGCAAGAATGAGCACAAAGCTCAGCAAGTAATTCAGTTAACACCTTTCATGCTCGCAGTTTATAATATGCATCATGCTTTCTTTAATTTAACCTGTCATGCTCATATATCACGTATTGCATTTAACAATTAGATCACGTTATGGCACGGAGTGCCCATTTCAACTATCACATAGTTCACGTAATTCAATTAGTACTTTTTAAGTCTGAAAAACTTGTCTGTACGCCTTTTATTTTACTTAACCTTTACTTTCTCCATCGTCCTTTCATAACCGTCTTGTCGGCTTGCTACTTCGAGCACTATCTGTAAGCATTGCACTATATGCATCATAATAGGATCATAAACTTTACAAAACTTATCAAACTTAATCCACAATTACATAATCATCAATCTCTATTCATTTCACTTTTGATGTATTACACCTTACATAGGTTAATAATACATCTTAACTCGTTCTCGACCTTTAATATAGCCCCTAACATAGTTTGGCTTAGCTTTAGGCATGTTATTTTATGTCATTTGTCATTTCATTATAACTTAACACCCTTTAATTTAATCATTATTATTACTTTTAGGGTTTATATAACTCATTTCTATCATTCCATATCAAAATATAGCTTTTTGGAAGCTTAAAAAAATTTCAAATGAACAGTAACTCCGCCCCGGCGCCGCCAGAGCTCGCTGGCCGCGAAATCTTCTCGGTCGATGAACAGTAACATGGCGCCGGGGCGCCACTTTTAGTACAAAACATGGCGCGGGGGCGCCATGTTCAATTCTGGAAATCTGATTTTTTGCACTACCTTTGCCGATTTTTAATTTCTTCATCTTAACTCCAATTGAGCTGAAATTTGGACCACATATAGACCTTACTACCTAGTATTTTACAAAAATACTAATTGCCACATTTGGATTCTTAAAAGTAGAGATACACTAGCCCCTAGGAGGGCTGTTCAACACGTTTCTATACTTAGAAAATTTTTCAGAATTTTAAAACTCAACTTTTGCAACTTTGTGATTTTTGGCCAATTGCTTCAAAACATCATTCCAACACTTGACATAGTTCATATAAGTCATAAATGACATGTCCCAACTTTTAAAATCATAAAACTTTGCACGAGGCGATAATTGTCCGTAAAAATCCGTTTCGAATCGAAACGATCGATTCCGATCGTTCGAATCGCCAATTCATTCAAATTTGATTCCGTTGATTACCAAATCAACCTAGACACGTGTATTTACATAAAAACAAGTCACGTGACTTCATCTCACCTTTAATTCCTCAAAATTGCCAAAAATCACACCTTGGTTGGATTTTTCTCAAAACTTCATGAATTTCTCATTTCCAACTCTTAGGCTATTCTTGGCCCCTCAATGTAAAACATGATTCTAACTTAACACATAACACATATAGCATACAATTGACTTGCATGATCCTTTAAAACATCTATAACTTTTCATTTGAATACTTTTTTCCAAAATAACCCGTTTTAGGCGTCGGCGAACGTTTTAAAACATTTAAAATCTTCAATTATCGCCATACAAATCGGATGACTTCCAAATTATTCCTAACACATGTATTAACAACAAACTTAACTTTTTGGCATCATTTGATCACAAATTACACTCAATGACCAAATTCACATATTGATGGAATTTTGTCAACTTTTCAATTTCAAGCCTTAAACTCAACTTAACATCTTAAATCCAACACACCACATAGGCTATCACATATACATTTAACAACTTTGTATATTCTCACAACTTCCATATGTATCTTCCAATACACTTTACAGATTATTACGCTGTCTACACAAAAAGTATAGCCTAATATTTAGCTTTTCCTTAACAAATCATAATTTTAAACCATTTAAGCTTCTAACTTGCCTTCTAGCACAAAATTTAACTTGCATCCAATATGATCAACCTTTCTATCTAGGTTTTTATCAAAACTTTCAACATATAACACATGATCATGCCTTAAATCATAACTTCTAACTTGAATCCATACATAATAGTGCACCACCTTTACAAAATCAAACTTGAGCTTAGGGTTTCATAACTTCTCAACCATTTAGCACATAAACTCATATACAAACTTACATCTAGCCACTAATTCATGTATGGCTACTCTTATTCTTGAATTTGAACACTTAAATGCTAAGTTTTCAAGGTTAGAACTTTATATACCTTCTTTGAGCTTTCTTCTTTCTAGCTATGGACCTTGTTCATGATGTAAGCTCCACTTTGAAAGCTTATTCTCCTTCTCTTGTTCACTTTCCAGCAATCTTTCATGGCTTTACAAGCAACCCTAGCTTCCTTTTCTCTCTTTCTCTCTTGCTCTTTCTCTCTTAGCTCATGTTTTCTAGCAACTTCGAATGAGCACAAATGAATAAGGCTGGATACTTGAAATATGCACACATATATGCTAAATAAAATCCTCCAACACTTAACCACCTATTGGTTAAGTTAACTCATGTATGGTTAAGGGCTTGCATGTCATTTCACATGAACTAACTAAGGATATAATGGTCTTTACACCCTTCTAGGACACATGTGATATTCATCAAATTATCAAGGTTAGCATGGTCTTTAGCCACCAAAATCTAGAAATTAAATTACTTAAAATTCATAAATTACTTGTTTCTCATCCAAATTAAGTCCTTTTTGATCCAAACTTATTTCATTATGCTTGAACTTTATTTCATCATCAAATACTTCAAAATTTGCTTGTCCCATATCACTTGTCACCTTTCAAAAATTAAATTTCATTTATCACTTATTAATTACCATAATATTGCCAAATTCCATATTATTCCTTTAAATTCCAATTTCTAGGAGCCTTTCGATTTTACAATAAATAAATTCCAATTTTTGATATCTCAACATAGTTGAATTACTCAATTGTCCAATGACCGCTTCCTCGAGAGGCGAACCTCAATCGAATTATCAAAATCTATCTTCATTTATCCTCATTCGCTCATATAACCACTTTACGATATTTCGCTTGTTTACTTGGCACATAATTGCCAATTTAACCATTCTTGAAATCTACATTCTATCTACTCCTTCTCGGAGGTATTACATCATGTATTCACACATCGTATAACTGATTATTTTCTTTAAATCAATAAATATCAATTTCTTGAACCATTTTAGATATTCATATATTATTCTTTTAATCTTTTATTTTCTAGCTTTAAACTCCTCTTTCTTTATCAGTTCAAATACATACATACACATATACATCCAACCTACCACATAGGTCATATATAGCACATTGATCACATAACATTCTATATTAAATCATTCTTGCACTTCTTGTCATCCAACACTAGGTTTTAACTAATAACCTCTACTTAATTACTATAATCCATAATTTAGAAATTCTGTAAAATCCTGAGGTGTCACATTCACCCCTCCTTCAAAAAAATTTCGTCCTCGAAATTGCTGTGTGCTCATTCCTTATTCATTTGCAACATACATATCTCTTTACCTTCTTTCAACTTAGCTAGGCTTTCAACTAGCCTTTACATTTTCTCCTCTCTCTACCCATCTTACCCATTTCTAACTTTCATTCCAGAGGATTGGAATGTCTTTCAGGAATCTTCACAATTATACAACAACTGTGAAGTTGTATAAATAAATAAGAGTAGCTTTTCTTTAAAACATAAAACTTTTGCGTTTAAAATCAAATTAATAGTTTTGCTGAGGGGTCAATAAGGACCAATGAACTCGTTAAGAATATTAGCAATCACAAAGACTGCGAATACCCACGGGTAATAACGACCAGGAACATGAGTTCACGACGCAACCACGCCACTCTATTTTCCTGGCCCATTGGTACGCTAGATGATCAGCCTATTGTACCCTTTTTTTTTCTTTTGCTTTCTGGGTTGAACCATGTTAACCAACCCATATAACATATCCCTTTTCAGGGTTGTTCACCTCAGACTTTAAAAACATTTGTTTTATCCATTATCTGGATTCTAAAAACATTTGTTCATTGCTTTTTCAAAACGGTCTAACCGAAACAAATGGTATAGACCCACATCATTAAACTGTTCATTCTTCGAAAACTTAAAACTTTTCAGAAATATTATCATTGGCTCAAAACTTGAACCCAAGAAAATCCTTTAAAAGGCTTCATAATACCGCACTATCTTAGCAGTACGTTGAGAATTCAGTCATTTAAGACCTCTTAATACCGTACCGTCATAGAAGTACGTTGAGAATTCCGCCATGTTATCATTCCACACCATAGTCAACAGTGTGACAATGATTTTGTAAATGCATTTTGAAGTTTTCAAAATAACTTTGTCTAGCCGAATCAATTGGCATAGACCATGAATCACGGAACTTTAAAAATCATTTTTTCGATACTTGAACAAAACGTTTTGCTGCACCAACGTGCGGAAATAAACACATTTTAAATAAAAACATGAATGGTCTAGCATAGCTAGAAGAGTGGATTGCCTACCCAATCCTAATAATCTCTTCTTTACTTCATTAATTCCTTCAATTCTTTCTTATACTTCTATTTCTTCATATATCCTTAATCTTAGCCAATATCTAAGAACTATATCTCTTAACTTATGGCTCTCTACTCTAAACCCAACCCTGTTCATCAAACTTGCCACGCATTTGGGCTCAGGAACTTACCACAATCATATGGTTTACGGAGCTTGTCCTAGTCAGGCTACAGTCGCCCATTCGCTGAGGGGCTCCACCACATAATCATGAGTCATGAACTTACTATACGCTTGGGTTTTCAGAACACGCAACTAATCTTAATCTTAATCTTTCTTACTTAACTCTTCTCATTTCTTACCGTGACGCTGGATCTCCACTGATTATCACGATAGGAAGCTAAGCAAGTACAAATCCCCGTCCCATACCGAGGAAGTGCACACTCGGCCACTACCATGAGTCCTCAATGAAAAATCCCACATACCCTAACATTCCTCACTTTCATTTACCTGATATGAATTTTATCAAATCATATCTTACCGTTCACAACTCATAAAGAGTCCCTGTTCATATCACACAACTCATCAAAAGTCCCTTATATTCATATCTTACCATTTATAACTCTTCAAGAGTCCGTTAATCTTATCCTATCATTTACAACTCATCTAGAGTCCCGTTTTCGTCTTATTGATCTCCTAGGATCTCATGGTCCATTTGCCCTTCATCCTTATCTTATCTTACTTATTCCTTAATCCCGAATTCTCAAAATTCATTTCTTTCATACACAACTCCTCTAGAGTCCAATGCTTTACTATCTCTTTCTTCCTCACGAAGGTTATAGCCTAAGGTCTATAACCTGACTGCTCAGATACCAACTGTGATAACCCGAAATCCCGACCTTATTTAATTATCCGATTATCTCTGGATATCATAATTATTAACTTTAAAATCATATTAACAGGGATCTCGTGCGTTAAAACTTGCTCCTTTAACCTTTAAACCAATTATGTTGACCATAAAAGCGGTCCATATTTTTTTATTTTTATTATTTTTTTTTTTTTAAACTCATTCAACTTACATTCTTAAACTTGTCTCAGGATCGCAACGTTTACTTACCCTCCATTAAACTTAGGTCAAACATCAATTATTTGTGACCTATTATAATCATATATAATTTTATGATTTAGTATAACCTGCAAATAAAAATTCGCCATGAACTATCTATACATGGCCCTAATTATGTACCTGTTCTGTACCTGCTCCTGTGCACATATACCTGCTTTCATACATCTATATCATGCATACCATGTTTCATACATCTATTTACGTATTTCTATACTATACATACAAGTTTATCACATTTATCACATTTCCACTTTCCCTGGGCAATATATACATACACTTTTTATCCTCCGATAATACAAATTAGCAAATCATACATTCCTTTCTACCATCTAGGTTTAACAATTAAAAACCGATTATTACAAATTTACATATATTTGCTTTACATAAATATCTCATAGATACAATTTGTTCACGCATCTCCATGCATTCACACTCTTTACCTTAGCATCACCGGATTATTCGGCCTTCTCGTACTTTACCCGAAACGTTAGTTCATAGCAAGAATGAGCACAAAGCTCAGCAAGTAATTCAGTTAACACCTTTCATGCTCGCAGTTTATAATATGCATCATGCTTTCTTTAATTTAACCTGTCATGCTCATATATCACGTATTGCATTTAACAATTAGATCACGTTATGGCACGGAGTGCCCATTTCAACTATCACATAGTTCACGTAATTCAATTAGTACTTTTTAAGTCTGAAAAACTTGTCTGTACGCCTTTTATTTTACTTAACCTTTACTTTCTCCATCGTCCTTTCATAACCGTCTTGTCGGCTTGCTACTTCGAGCACTATCTGTAAGCATTGCACTATATGCATCATAATAGGATCATAAACTTTACAAAACTTATCAAACTTAATCCACAATTACATAATCATCAATCTCTATTCATTTCACTTTTGATGTATTACACCTTACATAGGTTAATAATACATCTTAACTCGTTCTCGACCTT
Organism: Hedera helix; assembly: GCA_947179155.2. NCBI lineage: Eukaryota > Viridiplantae > Streptophyta > Magnoliopsida > Apiales > Araliaceae > Hedera > Hedera helix. Next base: position 28,789,638 of record OX359280.1, on the reverse strand, counting down.
TAATATAGCCCCTAACATAGTTTGGCTTAGCTTTAGGCATGTTATTTTATGTCATTTGTCATTTCATTATAACTTAACACCCTTTAATTTAATCATTATTATTACTTTTAGGGTTTATATAACTCATTTCTATCATTCCATATCAAAATATAGCTTTTTGGAAGCTTAAAAAAATTTCAAATGAACAGTAACTCCGCCCCGGCGCCGCCAGAGCTCGCTGGCCGCGAAATCTTCTCGGTCGATGAACAGTAACATGGCGCCGGGGCGCCACTTTTAGTACAAAACATGGCGCGGGGGCGCCATGTTCAATTCTGGAAATCTGATTTTTTGCACTACCTTTGCCGATTTTTAATTTCTTCATCTTAACTCCAATTGAGCTGAAATTTGGACCACATATAGACCTTACTACCTAGTATTTTACAAAAATACTAATTGCCACATTTGGATTCTTAAAAGTAGAGATACACTAGCCCCTAGGAGGGCTGTTCAACACGTTTCTATACTTAGAAAATTTTTCAGAATTTTAAAACTCAACTTTTGCAACTTTGTGATTTTTGGCCAATTGCTTCAAAACATCATTCCAACACTTGACATAGTTCATATAAGTCATAAATGACATGTCCCAACTTTTAAAATCATAAAACTTTGCACGAGGCGATAATTGTCCGTAAAAATCCGTTTCGAATCGAAACGATCGATTCCGATCGTTCGAATCGCCAATTCATTCAAATTTGATTCCGTTGATTACCAAATCAACCTAGACACGTGTATTTACATAAAAACAAGTCACGTGACTTCATCTCACCTTTAATTCCTCAAAATTGCCAAAAATCACACCTTGGTTGGATTTTTCTCAAAACTTCATGAATTTCTCATTTCCAACTCTTAGGCTATTCTTGGCCCCTCAATGTAAAACATGATTCTAACTTAACACATAACACATATAGCATACAATTGACTTGCATGATCCTTTAAAACATCTATAACTTTTCATTTGAATACTTTTTTCCAAAATAACCCGTTTTAGGCGTCGGCGAACGTTTTAAAACATTTAAAATCTTCAATTATCGCCATACAAATCGGATGACTTCCAAATTATTCCTAACACATGTATTAACAACAAACTTAACTTTTTGGCATCATTTGATCACAAATTACACTCAATGACCAAATTCACATATTGATGGAATTTTGTCAACTTTTCAATTTCAAGCCTTAAACTCAACTTAACATCTTAAATCCAACACACCACATAGGCTATCACATATACATTTAACAACTTTGTATATTCTCACAACTTCCATATGTATCTTCCAATACACTTTACAGATTATTACGCTGTCTACACAAAAAGTATAGCCTAATATTTAGCTTTTCCTTAACAAATCATAATTTTAAACCATTTAAGCTTCTAACTTGCCTTCTAGCACAAAATTTAACTTGCATCCAATATGATCAACCTTTCTATCTAGGTTTTTATCAAAACTTTCAACATATAACACATGATCATGCCTTAAATCATAACTTCTAACTTGAATCCATACATAATAGTGCACCACCTTTACAAAATCAAACTTGAGCTTAGGGTTTCATAACTTCTCAACCATTTAGCACATAAACTCATATACAAACTTACATCTAGCCACTAATTCATGTATGGCTACTCTTATTCTTGAATTTGAACACTTAAATGCTAAGTTTTCAAGGTTAGAACTTTATATACCTTCTTTGAGCTTTCTTCTTTCTAGCTATGGACCTTGTTCATGATGTAAGCTCCACTTTGAAAGCTTATTCTCCTTCTCTTGTTCACTTTCCAGCAATCTTTCATGGCTTTACAAGCAACCCTAGCTTCCTTTTCTCTCTTTCTCTCTTGCTCTTTCTCTCTTAGCTCATGTTTTCTAGCAACTTCGAATGAGCACAAATGAATAAGGCTGGATACTTGAAATATGCACACATATATGCTAAATAAAATCCTCCAACACTTAACCACCTATTGGTTAAGTTAACTCATGTATGGTTAAGGGCTTGCATGTCATTTCACATGAACTAACTAAGGATATAATGGTCTTTACACCCTTCTAGGACACATGTGATATTCATCAAATTATCAAGGTTAGCATGGTCTTTAGCCACCAAAATCTAGAAATTAAATTACTTAAAATTCATAAATTACTTGTTTCTCATCCAAATTAAGTCCTTTTTGATCCAAACTTATTTCATTATGCTTGAACTTTATTTCATCATCAAATACTTCAAAATTTGCTTGTCCCATATCACTTGTCACCTTTCAAAAATTAAATTTCATTTATCACTTATTAATTACCATAATATTGCCAAATTCCATATTATTCCTTTAAATTCCAATTTCTAGGAGCCTTTCGATTTTACAATAAATAAATTCCAATTTTTGATATCTCAACATAGTTGAATTACTCAATTGTCCAATGACCGCTTCCTCGAGAAGCGAACCTCAACCGAATTATCAAAATCTATCTTCATTTATCCTCATTCGCTCATATAACCACTTTACGATATTTCGCTTGTTTACTTGGCACATAATTGCCAATTTAACCATTCTTGAAATCTACATTCTATCTACTCCTTCTCGGAGGTATTACATCATGTATTCACACATCGTATAACTGATTATTTTCTTTAAATCAATAAATATCAATTTCTTGAACCATTTTAGATATTCATATATTATTCCTTTAATCTTTTATTTTCTAGCTTTAAACTCCTCTTTCTTTATCAGTTCAAATACATACATACACATATACATCCAACCTACCACATAGGTCATATATAGCACATTGATCACATAACATTCTATATTAAATCATTCTTGCACTTCTTGTCATCCAACACTAGGTTTTAACTAATAACCTTTACTTAATTACTATAATCCATCATTTAGAAATTCTGTAAAATCCTGGGGTGTCACAAGACTTATAAAGAAGAAATAATCTATTAGAACATCTCAATCAACCGAACAAAATTTAAAGCTTAAACTAAATAGTCCTTACATTGAACTTGTGTAATTATGTAAAATGCAAGATCATATTATCATTTCATATAAATGTCATTGCTTTTTAGAAAGAGATGATAATAGCATTGAAAGCTTCAGCATGCTTTTGATGTACAAAGGTCACTTTGTTCTAGTAGACTCCGTTGCCTTCTTATCTGTCAAAAAATGTTAATCTTTTGTCAACTTTTGTCTGAAATAAATTAACATCATCACTGTAAATCTGTAATGATCTCTCGTTTCATACTTGTTTAAGGGCTTCAAGAATATCTAGGAAAAATAGACCACTAAAAAACACTAATGACAATTCTTATTGATTGGGCATATGTTCTTGCTTCATAGATAGTTATTCTAATATGCAATGTATTTTTTCCTTGTAACAAGATGGGCGTCGAGTGCTTATAACTGAAAGTGACTTAACAGAGCCTGACAGAATCGTTGGTGAATTGCTTCAGCTAAGTGGTTACCTAAAATTAATTCAGTTGGGTCTAAAGGGTAAGAAAAAGGATAACATAAAGTATTAATGATACCACATGCATAATTTAGAGTTTTAAAGTTAATGTTATTTATATATTTTTCTTATTCGGTAAACCGAATAATAAACATTCAAGAACCAAACCCAAACTCAAAAATTGAATATTAAAACGGGTATAACTGAAATGTAAAAAATAACTGAATAATTGAAATATTTCGATTTAAAAAATTCGGTTCAGTTCGGTTATTCAGTTTTACCCATTTTTTGCTCAACCCTATTTACAGTCATGTTATTATATAGTATGTATGCGGTTGATTGATGTGTGTGTGTGTGTGTGTGTGTGTGTGTGTGTGTGTGTACGCGTTTGCCGTATTTGTAGGAGGTTGCGTCACAATATCAGCCTATCAATTAATTAGACGTGTACGTGGCCACCCGTGATGATCTGTCTGAAGCTGCCCAGGTAGTTGTAAGTTTTTATTTACATTATGTTGTTCATAATTTTTAGCGTCATTCTTAAGCTTAATTATTTATTTTTAATTATTCATTTTTTAACTTGATTACAGGACACTTATACCAGATTAATGAAATAGCGTTATCCTGCTGACAGCCCACGCCAGATGATAGACCAAGAATTATAGGAGAGAGCGTCGGTTGTTAAAAAGAATTATGTCAAAGGCCAAGGAAAGCAATGACAACCAACTATCAGTGGCATAGGTAGCCTGATAGCCAGTCCACTCATTTATAATGCCAACCGACGCCATATACTGCTGCTGACTGTGTGAGAGTGGATATGTCAATACCCTGCTCTTCTTCGTACACTGTGCACTCATCTGCAGGCTCTAAGTCTTAATGAGTTAGCAGATGCGATGGCGACAGCAGCATGGTAGCAGGATGACGACGAAGAACATGACGAGGTAATCTTACAATTTAGTACAATCAAATTAATTACTTAATATATAGTATTATGTTGAACAAGTTGTTTTCTTCTTTTATTATAGAAATGTTTGAACGATGATACGTGAGAAAACATATCTTTGTATTCTCCATATCTTAGTCTTTTCTATCTTTGTATTCTTTTTTTTTTGGAACAACTGTATGCATGGATGTTTGTTTTGATAACATTATAAATAAACTTTATTTTGGTTTGCGTATATTTCAGTTTGGTTAGATTATATATGTTTAGTTATATTAAATGAAGTTGATATTAATATTTGGGGTAGAGTTACTTTATATATATCAACTGTTGTGTGTTAAGATAAAATATAGGTACAAAAATATTTTGGGAAATTCACAAAATAGGCAAAAAAATTAATAATTATCAGCGACCGCACTTGGTCGCTAATACTCATAAGCTACTGATGATTTAGCGATGGATTTTCGTCGGTGATAGTATTCGTGACCGACATTATCAACGACCACGTCAGCCGCAAACCATGTCCTTGGGAAAGCTGACTCAGATCAGCGACACCTTCGGTCGTTGATAGATCTATCGCTAATGTCGGTTGCTAAGGTGCATTTAGCAACCAGATTAGCTATGACTAAAATTAGCAATTGAATTCGGTCCCTAATGTGACGCCCCCAAATCTGGGCCCATACAGCCTAAACTTGATAGGTCAAAATACACAACAACTAATACAAAATAGTGTAAAACACAAAAATACAGAACTTAATAATACACAACTAAGTCTTCATTATTATTGTCACACTATTACACAACACGGTGAAGACTATCATCTACAGACTCGGACCATCACTCAATTCCCCGGCTAGTCCCAGCTACACCCTCATTACCTGAAGAAAAATGGAACAAAAAGAAAAAGTGAACTCAAATAGCACAGTAAGAAAATATCATGACTAAGATAATGACGAATAAATTATCATTAGCCTTCAGCAGTTGAGTTCTTGATTGAATATAATTCACAACAAGTTTTAAATCAACAACTGCAGTTAAGTTCTTAAACAAAGCTCATATCAACACCTGCAAGCAGAAAAACAACTATTAGAAAAATTATGTAGATCATGATGTCGACTAGCTTCTCTTTTCATAAAAAATCACCATCAACATTTATTATCTGAAATGTCACCGGTCATGATCATATAAATTCACAGTTCCTGATCATAATCCCGTAAGTCAACAGTTCACCTTTGCACTACGGGCCAAAGATATTTAAATATAACACCAATAGTCGTGAACATGTCTGTCTACAGCCTTTGGTCATAATCATACCAAATAACAGTTCATCTTTGCACTACAGGTCAAAGATATTCAAATATAACTCCAATGGTCATGATCATATCAGTCTACAGCCTTTGGTCATAATCATACCAAACAATAATTCTTCTTTGCCCAGACCAAAGAGAACAATCACCACGTGTCCTAAAAGACACTCAACAATTATATCGCCTTTATCCTATCATGAATCATCTGTGCCCCAGACCATAAATATTCATCAATTATCTTTGCACTCAGGCCAAATATATTCACAATAACTTGATTCTTGATGATTAGTACAAATAACAGTGATATAAATGATGAACAAAAAAAACATGATAAACAATAAATATCGAAAGTTTATAATTTTACTTTGTGTAGATTCAAATAATGTTCAAATTGTCAACATGATGTGGAATCAAATTCAAGAATGATATTTAAGATTCATAGTTCAAAAATAAAGGTTAAAGTTCAATAGAAAATATCAGAAAAATAGGAAGGTTCAATTGAAATGATATTAAATGAAACAAAAACTATTAAAAAACATATAATTATTTCAGAAAGTTTTACCAAATAATACTTACTATAGTAAGTTTAAGAGTATGAAAGAAAATGATATCCCTTATATGTAAGGAAGAAAATGATATCCTTTTACAAGTATGAAAATAATGATACCCATTACCTTGATATTGTGAAACAAAATTTACGGTCGAACAAATCCTTCCTTGTTTGTCTATGTAACAGTAAAGAATTTGACTTTTGGGTCTTCTAGAGTTTTCAAATTCTCTTTATATTTTCAAAATAATGTTACTTTCAAAAAGATACATGGCATAGACTCAAGAAACACTCAATTCGGAGTTAATATGAATGAGTTATGAGTTTTCAAAACTAAGACTGAAAATAGTGACGAAAATCAAAAAATGTTATGATTTTTAGCATTTTAAGGCATGAAGATGATTTCAGATGACTTTTCCTCCTTCTTAAAAGTTGTAAAGGACAAAAAACTGAAGGGACAAGCTTTGAATTCATTAAATTTTGGCAAATAATGAATTTACTATGATTTTTCAAAAGAGTTATTGTACATAAGAAAATTCCATTTAGGAATTCAAAGAAAAATGCAAAATATTTCAAAACTAGGAATGACTTGGAATATAAATGTAGCACTCTAACTGATATTTACCAATACATGAGGTATCTTACCATATATAGAGAGAAACTTACCCTAAGAAATTTTTTAAGAGTGGAAAAAAATATATGTAAGAAAGTTATGAAAAAATTCTTAAGTTAAGGTTTCTGTTTATAGTCAAAATCCAAGATTTTCTAATTTAATCCAAACTGCATATTTCAAGATAATGTTTAATTCATATCACACATTTCATCTTTTAAGATTTCTTTAATCTAAACCATTCATTTAAAGATCATCTTTAATCTACACCGTTCATTTCAAATTTTATAATTATTACATTATCTTTAATCTATACCATTTATTTCAGATTTCCTTTAATCTATACCATTCATTTAATAAAATAATTAACTTTATATATAAAACAACTAACATTATATATAAAACAACTAACTTTATATATAAAACAGTACTTTATATAAATCAATTAACTTTATATATAAAATAATTAACTTTATATATAAATCAATTAACTTTATATATAAATTAATTAACTTTATATATAAATTAATTAACTTTATATATAAAATAATTAACTTTATATAAATCAATTAACTTTATATAAAAAATAATTAAATTTATATATAAAACAAATAATTTTATATATAAATTAATTAACTTTATATATAAAATAATTAACTTTATATAAATCAAATAAATTTATATATAAAATAATTAACTTTATATAGATCAATTAAATTTATATATAAAATAATTAACTTTATATAAATCAATTAACTTTGTATATAAAAAAATTAACTTTATATATAAATCAATTAACTTTATATATAAAATAATTAATTTTGTATATAAAACAATTAACTTTATATAAAGTATATAAAACAAATAACTTTATAAATTATTTTAACAATAATTCACCAATTATTCACAATTATTCATTATTAAAACCAATTGTTGTAAATGCAATGTAGTTGACTTTCTGAATTCGAGATTCATAATACCAGCAGAAATACTAACTAATAAAGAAATACAACAGTTAAATCAACATCATAATAATGATAACAATAATGCAGAGAAAAAAAATAAAAATAAAAGAAAGAGCATATTTGTAAGACCCCGAATTTTATGAAATATAAAATTAAATTTTTTTTCGTATATATTTTTCCTGAAACAGTAAGTGGTTAAATTAACAAAATTGAAAGTTAAAGATATTATGTGCAAATTTTATTTTGTCAGACAATATTCGCTTTGTCGGGGAATATTCGTTTGGTCGGGGAATATTCGTGCCGTACGACGGCGCCGAAATAACTAATTATTGGTGGACCCCACAACGGAATATTTGTCGTATATAGAAAACGACAGAAGTAACTTTTTTAAATAAAAATAGTCAACGGTGTTAACTGTTAAAATACCGGTGATAAAAAAAATAGTAGCATACGGTAATTTATGGTATTTTACTGTAGCACGCGGTACTCTACAGTAGCACACGGTATTGCACAGTGTCTCATATTATTGGTCTGATAATTGACACCGTAACTGTTACGCATCATTTCATCGATGATCGTCACTGCATAATATTTTATATTATCAATTCAATAATTGTTGTTACACAGTATTTTGCATTATTGATTCAATAATTGTCATTACACTGTATTTTATATCATTGAGTCAATAATTGTTGCTGCACTGTTTTTAAAATTATTGAACCTAATAATTGTCACAGTAGCAAATATACTATAATTTATATTATTAAATTAATAATAATCTGTAACGTGTTTATTACATTATTGTTGAATTATTGTTGTAGTATTATTTATTATATGTTGGACCCACGGGAAGAATAAATAAATAAAATAAAATAAAATAAAAATATTATTATTTTATGTGAATAGTAACGTGAATAGTAAGAAACATGTGAACCCATTGGTGGGGCCCACATGGTTGGTGAAGAAATTGAAGAAGGATTTTGCACGAGACTGCTGGCTGCTGAATTATTCAGCGTTAGCATGCCAACAACCCCCACCTACCATTGCATAGTGCCCTCTTTTCTCCTATAAATAGCTTGCTCAGCTGAATAGAAAAATCACATCTAAAACATAAAATTTTTCTATAAGAAATTTATGAGTTTTCTCTGAGAATAGTAAGGCTATTTTGAGTGTTTGAAAGCCAAAAGGAGTGCAGGAATTTTTCAGGTAAGTCTTTTATTAAAGAGTAGTAATTTCATAAATTCCTATTTTTCACGGTATTCACAAATCTTCCTTTAGAAGACTCTTCTTTAAGAAGATTCATTTTTAAAAGCTTTCTTTGGAAGATTTATTTTCGAATATTATTTTAAAAACTATTTTAAAGTAGTTATATTATACTACAAAAATTATGTTAAATATATATAATTTTGATAGTTCATATTATACGAATTATCATACACCTTGAAATTTATATGTGGTAATTACTAATTTTATTATAAATATATAGGTTGATCAACCTCATTTAAATCAATATCCAGTCACGTGTTAAGGTAAGGAATATTATTCTTTTCACACTCTTAAATTTATTACGGTAAGGGATACCATCTTTTTCATCTTCCATTATTCAAACTTACTATGGTAAGGGATTATCATTACTTGATTCTCGAAAATAATATTGTTTCTTCCTTACTCATAAGATGTGCCTTTTATTTCCATGTATTAATTTGTGGGAATAACCTTACGGCGCGGATTACCGCCTGTTGGTGAGTAACCTTTCGTATTCATTCCTTATTAATCTCTGAGAATAACCTTACTGCGCGGATTACCGCCTATTTGGTGAATAACTCTTCGTATTCAATTTTTATTAAATTGTTGGAATAACCTTACGGCGCGGATTACCGCCTGTTGGTGAATAACATTTCGTATTCATTCCTTATTAATCTCTGAGAATAACCTGACTGCGCGGATTACCGCATGTTTGGTGAATTACTCTTCGTATTCATTTCTTACTTGTCTCTTGTTGGTAAAGTTTCCTGAAATGAATATATATTCTTTAATAGTTTGCGCTCCATCTAATATCATTTCAACTGAACCTTCCTATTTTTTCAAATCTTTCTGTTGAACCTTAACTGTTATTCTGAACTGTGGATCTTAAATATCATTCTTGAATTTTAGTCCACATCATGTTGGCAATTTGGACATTATTTGAATCTGCACAAAGAAAAATCATAAACTTTTGATATTTATTGATCATACTGTTTCTTCTGATTCATCATTTATATCACGGTTGTTATTCTAATCATCAAGAACCATGTTGTTGTGAATATCTGTGGCCTGGGGCACAGTTGATAGGATAAAGGCGATATAATTATTGTGTCTTTTAGGGCACGTGGTGAATATTCTCTTTGGCCTGGGGCAAAGATGAACTGTTGTTGGTATGATTATGACCAAAGGCTGAAAACTGACATAATCATTACCGTTGATGTTATATTTGAATATATTTGGCTCGTAATGCAAAGATGAACTATTGACTGGCATGATTATAATCAGGAACTGAAAATTTATATTATCATGACCAGCGATGTTTAAGATGATAAAAGTTGAAGCGAGTGGACATTATAGTCTGTATTATTCTTCTAATAGATTGCTCTTTCCGCTGCTATTATTGATACAAAACTTATTGTCTATTATATTCAATTAAGAACTCATCTGTTGAAGGCTAATGATAATTTATTTGTCATTATCTTAGTCATGATATTTCTTACTGGGCTATTTGAGCTCACCATTTCTTTTGTTCCATTGTTTTTCAGAAAATGAGAGAGTAGCCGGGTCTAGCAGGGGAATGGAGTGACAGTCCGAGTGATAGTTATTGTAGTCTTCACATGTTGTATATAGTGTGACAATAATAGTGAAGACTTAGTTGTGTATTATTGAGTTTGTATTTCTGTTCCATGTACTATTTGTATTAGAAATTTTGTATTTTATGGCGTCTCAAATTGGGCTATGTAAGCCTAGATTTGGGGGCGTCACAATATTACTGTGTAATGACAATTATTGATTCAGTAATGTGAATTATTGTGCATATGCTACTGAGAAAATTATCAGTTTAATAATATGAATTATTGTACAATAGCTACTTTATTAGTTCAATAATATGAAACATCATGCAATACCGTGTGCTACTGTGTAATACCGTATGCTATTGTGCAATACCGTATGTTACTGTGCAATATCGTGTTCTTCTATTCTTTTACCACCGGGTATATTAACAGCTAAAGGTAATAGTACCGTTGACCATTTTTATTTAAAAAGGTTAATGTTGTTATTTTCTACATCCGACAATATTTCGCTTTGGGGTCCACCAATGATTGGTTATTTCGGCGCCGTTGTACGGATTGAATATTCCCCGACAGAATAAATATTCGTCGACAAAACGAATATTCACCGACAGAACAAGTATTCGCCGACAAAACGAATATTCCCTAACAAGATAAAATTTGTACAAAATATTTTTAACTTTAACTTTTGTCAATTTAACCACTTACTGTTTCAGGAAAGTAAATATATATATGGGAAAAAATAAATTTGTATTTTATAATTTTGGGGCCTTACAGCTGATAAACAGTCGCAAAAATAATTTTTTATTGTAGTAAATATTAATTAACTAAAGATCTCGTATATGAAACTGAATTGGAAACTTAAGTTTATTCATAATATAATTTGTAATATATATATATATATATATATATATATATATATATATATATTTATTAATATTAATTATTATTTACTCATAATATGTTTTATAATATTTTCACTGTATAGTTATTTAGAGTTTAAAGTTAAGTAGAAACCTAAAAGTAAAATTTTAAGTATGGTTTTTAAATTAGAATTTTTTGTATGATTAAGTAACTAAATGACTCTTATAAAAAAATAAATTATTATAAAATAATAAGTTAATATTTACTCATAATATTTTTCTATATTTTTATTAAATATTTTTTTCTACTTGTTAAATATACAGTTATTTAGAATCCAAAGTTGAGTGATAATCTAAAAAGTAAAATTCTAGGCATGATTTGTATAACTAATTAACTAAAAGACTCCTATAGAAAATAAAATTGTCGAAGAATGACAAGTTATTCTAAAGTTTTTTACGATTGTAAGTAGAGTTTTGGTTTTAGTTAAATTACAGAGAGAAACCAAATTATAGGATAAAGACCAAAAATAAACCACCTAACGAAAACCAAAAAATATAGATTTTTATCTTTTAATTAGTTTAATTATTATTTTAATTTTAGTTAATAAATTTTTCTTTATTTTTAATTAGCCTGAAATAAATATTAAATATATTTTAAAATTAATCTGGTCTTTGTGCTTTGATCGGTATTTAAAATTTTGACATCAAAGCTCTAGAACAAAGGTGATAGCATATTAATAAAGGTCTGGTGCATCAACAAGTATACATCTATGGAGATTGCTTCTAAAATAAAATGCAAAATTGTTCATATTGTATAAAAAAAATTAGATCCAAACAAACATTTCAATAAATGAGATTTTGAAGAACAGAAAAAGAACAAATACATATTAGACTGAACCTGCCACCAACTCTCTTGATTCAGTTGTGTATTTTTATTTTTACAAATAATGACTTTCAAAAACAAATACATCTATATATACTAGCCACAAAGGCCTAGATTGACACACTGTTGGGAATTCCCTTTCCGGTAATTCCACCTTCGCTTGTAGGATACAGCAAAGTGTATGGCATATTGACAGGCCCAACCCTGTTCTTGAGTTTCTCATCATTATTCATTGCTATGATTTTCTTTTCAATCTCTTCCAGCTTCTTTCCAAATCTCCCAAAGGCGTTTAGCGGCTCAATGTCCTCTGTCCATTCAGTGGAGTCCCTTTGCCCGAGATACAACTCATCCGAGGAATGCCTTGACAGGATTTCTATAAGGGAAATGCCAAGCAACGTTGGCAACTGAGAAGTGATTGTTTTCAAGAAAACACCATCAGGATCTGCCTTAAGCTCATCATACTCGGGAGTGCCTGGTTCAGGCATGAACCTACGGCTTAGGGTAGGCCGGTTTGGGAGGTACCCTGCATAAGGGTACTGTCCGAAATTAACTGCAGCATGTAAAGCAGACCCTATCCATATGATTATAGTGCATGACTCTATTAGCTCTTTGCGAGTTTGCATTTTAGGCCACCATGGTTCATTTTTCTTGTCCCCGTGTCCTTGTTCGCGGAGTTCCTTCCACCATAACTGAAGTTCATTGTCGTTTTGAACCATGTCATCGGTCTTATAGTAGAAGTTGCAGTATTCCTCGACCCATGTTTTGATCGCTGACCAGATTTCAAGCCCGTCGACTGCATATGGGTAGTCCTCGATTAGTAAGCGGAGGCCATGTTTAGAATTCTTGTCCTCAACTGCCATTCCTCTATTAAAAAGAAAATGAAGATGTTTACATGAGTAAAAGCACAACTTTTGAAGAGCTTTTTTGGTTTCACAAGTTAAAATTTCTAAGAATGCGAGGAATTATTGGTCCATATAAATAAAATGACAACTTTTGAAGAGTACTTCTGGTTTCACAACTTGGTTCTTATTATGATGTTTTTACGTTAAAAATTCTAACAATAGTGAGGAATTAATGGTTTACCTCTTAATGAGATCTGCAGGGAGTGCTTGCTCAGGAAAAACCCAATTCTTATAAACTACAGATGACATTTCCATCGAATACTGTCCTGGAAACACAGTTTTCTCCAGGATTCCACCACCATTGATTAGAATTTGCCGACCAAAAGCATTTATACTCATTGTATCGCGGAAGTGAGGATGGAGAAGCTTATAGATTGGATGAAGCACACTTAATTGCCTATTTGTTGCAATAACAAATGGCTCGATGGATGCATGTGTATTCAACCTGTGAACAGTATCCAATATATTTATTAAAAAAATAAAACAAAATCACATCAATTAGAGATTAATAAAGCTCACACAAATTTTTTTATACCAGTGGCTGATGAGCTGATGAATGCCTTGGTCATTCACTGCTACATAAGCTTTAGCCAACTGCCAAATGGAACCTTCGATACCCTCCTCAGCTGGAGTGTATACTTTGCTAACAGCACCGTATTGATCTCCTTCTGGATGTGGCACACTTAGTTCAATCACTAATGGCTTTAGTGTTACATCATTTTGCAAAAAGAGAAGAGTCCTAGTGGCATATATCTTTGTGGATGCAACGTTTATTCGCCTCAGGTATGGCATCAATGTATCATGATGATCTAATATGAATAGACGATTGGTATATATTGCCTGTTTGACAAAACAGATTTTTTACGGATTACTATGATATATGTTAAGACCATTAAGAATCAATTGAAGATATTTGTCTAAAAGACTTGAATTCAACAATTTTTACCTCTTCTATAGTTAATCCATCTAGGCTATTCTCTATGTCATTTTTGGTTATTGAACTACCTTGGTTGCCATAGATTTTAGGGTCTAGCTTACTTGTTGGAGGGAACTCCTGCAAATAAAAGGAACATGTGAAATGTTGTTAGTAAAGATCAAAAAGTCACAAAAACCAATATTTCTACGTATCGTTGAGCTTATAAATGGACCACAAGTTTTCTTATAATATAATCTTAAGCTTACTTGAAGAAGACGAATGCTGACAGGATTCATTCCCGCAAGCATTTCTCTTGCAAATTCTCTGTCTGTCCTCCATGCAGACTTATCCCCTGTTTCCAAGATCATAAAATATATCAGAACTAAATGAATTTTAATCAAAAAGCAATAGAATACTACCATTGAATTGATAACTTTTTATATTTTAATTATAACTTCAGTATATTTTGGTGATGTAGAATAAAACAATACAACTTAGGGCCTTGGCACAATGGTTATCCCCAACCCTTGTGTACCAAAAGGGTGGGAGTTTAAACCTTTGAATTGTCAAAATAGTGTGTGAGTTTAAATTTTGTCTTAAAAAAAAACAGTACCTTTGATAACTTGTGGCAAAGGGTATTTTGCGTGTCCCGCACCATCAGTGCGAAGGAGTTCCTTCAGCAATTCCAAGGGAATGTGCTCCCTTATATTGTCAAGTAAAGGGCCTTCAGGTAACTTAATTCCTCCTTCATAGAGTTTTAATACGTCTTGGAAAGTGTCAAACTCATCAGGAGTGCTGTCACATAGAGCCTCAAACTCCGGGAGAAGGAATTGAGCAATGGATTTAAGTGCATAAGCAAGGAAATCCGACAACTTCAAGTGTCCGAATTGTTCATCTCTAGGCACGTAAATGTTTAGGCTCATAACAAGTGGTAATCTGCTCTCTGTTTTAGGATCTGTCAATATTACAAAACAAAAATATATGAGGAATGATAATACTAACTACTGATTTTAGGTTTTAGTTATCATGTTCTTTCACAGTTGTCTTTTTACCAATTATACAAATTAAATGATTAATGATTACAGTTTTAGTGTATTAACCTGTCTTTGTTGATGGTCTGCCTGTCCTTCCTCTTCGAGGATAAGGGTACTCAGAGGAGCCTCCAAGAACTGGACGAGCGTACTTTGGATCCTTATCAGGATCCCCCAAGTCATTGTAATACGCATAATCGTATACCCTGTCCCATTCCTCAAGCTCTCCAGTTCCATTTCCTCTCAAGTTCACTAAATCTTCTTTTCTGTATTCAAGTAACGGTGCTGGCGTTTCACTCGGAAGATATGTCTGCACCAAATGTCATGAAAATTGTTTGATTACCGGACACTTTACCTAGCTTAAGTAGTAGTATATAACTACATTATTAGTTTATATGACCATTTAAAATGTTCCAGCACAATAAACATAAGAGATAAATATCCCTCAAATATGAGTGGAGTTTAGGTGTATACTTCTTTAAAATCATTTGATGTTAAACTTCACCTTCTTGATAATAGCAATTTTTTTTCTTGATGCTTCAAAATTTGGCAATACTATGAATAATTATATATAAGATCTCGAACTTTCAAATTCATTCAAATTTAAGGGACACAAAAACAACCCTTTAACTATTGCTTCCTCGAGTATGAAAACTGCTATACCATTAGATTATACCCTTTAACGACATTATATAAGGCTCCATAGCTAGAAAAAAACTAGTAAAAAGTTTGCAATACCTTATTTGAGAAGAAAACGCGATCTGCTTTGTACCTCTTAGCTGGGTAAACCCAAGAATTGCAGATAAAATGAATGTGACCATGGCCGGGAACATCTTCTAGTGTAAGCGTCCTAAGGTAGAATTCACTATGATGGAGATTTCTTATGATAAATGCCCCTGGAACTCCAATATCTTCCTCCCAATCAAATGTGACATCAAAACCGGATTCGCCTGCACTTAGAGGGGTGATTGTTGTGATCCAATCTTCCAAATATGTTGGACTTCCAAGTTTCCCTCGCAATCCATTCTCTGCAAAACACATTATGGCATTACACCAACTTTCAGCTTCATTTTTATTGTTTAACAACTATTAAAAGTCACAATTTGTTGATGGGGACAAGGAAGACAGAACAAAGAACTGCAGCAATTAAAATTGCACCAACAGAAAAAGAAAGAGGATACTCAGAATTATCCTATTCCCTTGGATTTTACAAGGTAGAACTGTGTCAAAGAGTGATACTAGGACTACAAAAGCCAATATTTTTAGGCGGATCTAGGCGACAGACGAGTGCCTAACGAACTAGCTTTTCCCGTGTAATCTTATTTATTTATCTTTTTTTAATATATCTGGATATACTAATTACTAGATAAAACGTATATTAGACATAAATATTCTAAAGTTTACATGAAAAATTATAACAACAAAAACAATCTTATACCGAACAACAAATTCTTTCAAACATTGTAGAGCTTCCATGCCCAAATTGAGACAGTAGAGGACCAACTAGAGCCTAGTCAGGGCCCACAAGAAATTTTAGAACACAAAGGGGATGAAATTGGAAATTTATTGGCAGATTTTGTAATTGATTAATTGAAATTTTTTTGAAAATTTTCCACCTAATTGTGATATATCTTCTCAAGGAACTTTGTCCTGGGTATAGAACAAGTAAATATGCCTCATCCCCACTGGCCCACTACTAAGACTTTGAAAAGTGTGATATTGATAGTTAGTATGGCATGTATCTTGTTAATTTAATGTCAGACCAATATTAATCCAATATCACAGATTTGTTGGAAAAAAATTAGACATTATTATTTAAAAATAAATGCAAGTGGACCATTAAAGCCATTATTATTTAAGCCAATTCAACATTTCTATAAAAATCAAGTTTATTTATAATATCTCAATCAAATTTTATTCCTTAGGTTTTAGAATTATATGTGAGAATAAAAATTTCACAATAATTGAGAGCTTTCCACCACTGGTATCTTCCTCCATTTCCAAAATGAAAGCCCATTGGCTTGCATTTTTCGCACTTTAAACGAAAATACTAATTATTAAAAAAAATCTAAATTTAAACAAACTTTATTATTTGGAACATCATTTTAATTTTTATCCTATTTAAAAAAAAAAAATCGGATGCGCAAATAAAAATATATCTCTAATTTTAAAATAAATAAAAAAAATTAATTTCAAAATAATTTACTGTCATAATTATGTAATCATGCTATATTGCTAGATTAACAACTTAAGAATACAATTAAACTTACATGCACCGTCTTTTGTCTATATACGAATCTTGCCGGATCGTGACATATCATTATTTAATAAAAAATTTATTTTAGTCAAAATTATACCAATTGTGTATAAATGGTCAGTGTATTAAATTTTTAAAATCTAAAAAGTAAACATAAAACGGAAACGCATGTACTTTAAAAACTGGAAGACAAAAATTTTCAAACAAGACAGAAAAAGAAAGAAGAGAACCTGAAGGGTCAGGATTAACAGCACTAATGAGTTGCAGAGAGACCCTTTTCCCAAGAAACTCATGAACCCTATCAAGAACTGATGCATTGAAATCATTAAAATCCAATACATTCTTCTTCATCAACACAACCCTCCCTTTTATTTTCTTTCTCTCTCCATTTTCCCCTGTCATGGCATCCAAAATCTTATGAAACATTTCTCTCTCTCCTCTCTCTCTCTCTCTCTCTCTCTCTCTCTAGAATTTGCTTAGTTCGAAGAAAGGTATAGTTTGTATGAGATTATGATGAAAAGAGGAAAGGGTGGTGGGTATTTATACTACACATAAAGAGTTCCACTTGTATCCATGAAGCTTCACTTTTTATGCAATTGTTGAAAAAAATATTATTTTATTATTTTATAGTAATTTAAATAATTTTAGGTTTTGGTTAATCTTATCTTAGCAAAGTTTTGACCTGACCAATACTGGTCAGAGCAGCCTTATTTCTTATTTATCTCAAAAACTAGGGAACATAAAAGAGGTGCAGGGGATGGGAGACGAAGCCGAGAAAAGGTAACGAGAGAAAAAGATTCTACGTATGACTAGAATTTTAAAATAATATTGACGGAAGCTAAAAGTACGAGTAAGATAAAGCTTACACGACATGAGTCTTATTTATAAAATTTTAAATTTTAAAATTTTATATTTAAATAAATTAATATTTTTATAAAAAAAAATTAATATTTTATAAAATTCTCTTTACATAAGTAGTTTATAAGATCGATATTAATGTCAATGAGATTTAATAAAATTATCAATTTTTTTGTAAAAATAATAATTATCTATAATGTTTATTCTATGCTAACTTTAAAATACTAAATATTTAATTTATAATAATAGCATGATAATAAAATTATAAAAATAAATATAAAAATATTATGTTTATTTTATAATATCATCAAAGAAATGAGTCTTTTTATGTGATACCCTAGTTTCATTTCATATTTTTCATATCCAAATATGTGAAATGTACTATCTTATACATAAGACTAACTTTTATTATTAAAATAACTTTTCGTTCTCGTTAAATTAATGTAATAGTTACGCAATGTAATAGATAAATATATTGATTTGACATATTTTTTGTTTAATTCATCTATTATACTAATGTATTAGCCCATTACAGATTTAATGTTATTACATTAATTTTTAAACTTTTCATTATGTCTATCAATTAATGTATTAGCTTATTACATCCGCAATGTAATACATTATAAAAAACAAAATAATAATAATTACAATTAATTTGATATTTTAACTTATAATTTAATTTATTAATTACATAAAATTATATCATTGAATAAACCAAAAAAAAAAATTAAATATAATATATTAATATTATAATCACCACACATGCATTCTTAACAAAATGGAGCTAATTAGTTGGTAAATAAAATTTTCACCAATGCCTCTCTCTATCTCGGACTTCTCAAAGAATTAATTAATGCCATAGCTAGATAGGAGTATCCATGTTTCTTGAATTCCAATAAGCTTCGCTTTTCTTATTGAACATTAATAAGCCCTACGTTTTTGCAAAATTGCATTTTCAACCTTTATTTTCCCTTTATTGCATATTGAACCCTAAAGTAATATTTTTTGAAATTTGAATCCTGAAACAAAACTTGAGACGCATTTAAAGCCTGATTTTTTTTCGGATCCCTAGTTTTTTTTTTTTTTAAACCATGTGGTGTCTCAGTCAATTAGCAAAATTTGGAAACAAGGTTAAAATATATGACCCTATTAATCATGCTTCAAGATTTGATTTGCAGTGATAAAATAATAAGGATTAAATTGTAATTCTATGAAAATATGAAGGCTTTTTTCTGATAAAATGAAAATATGAAGGTTTGTTTTGCAGTTAAGCCTCAGTTGTATACTCCTATTACTTAAAAGTTTCTCAAAGACTTGTAGTTGTACGGACACTTTGGATAACGATAACATGGGGAGCGAATATCGTTGCTCATATTTTTAATGACATGTGATCACATTGACAATTGTGGCCGCCTCATGTTGAGTGTTTTTTTATATTTGGGATTTTTAATTAAGGGTGCCTAATTTTGATCCTCGTATGAGTCAACTTTTTTCTTTTATCTTTCTTCCGATGCCTACTTGCCTAGGTTTATATATATATAGTCAATATAATATAGAAAATATATAATATAGGTTAAAAAATATCATTATCATTCTTCTCACTTTGTCTCCTTTAATTGACGATTTCTTTGATTATGGTTTGCTGCCCACGATGTTGCTTTTGTTTGTAAACATCCTCTCATTATATATATATATATATATATATATATATATATATATAATTTCCTTCTTCAGCGAACTTTAAAAAGCGAACTAAAGACGAACCGTCGTTTTTGATATCTATGACGACGGTTCGACCCGTCGCCATAGCCATGCACTCTATGACGACGGGTCGAACCGTCGTCATAGATACCAAAGACGAGACGACGGTTCGTTTTTAAAAATTTTCATATATATATATATATATATATATATATATATATATATATATATATATATATATATATATATATATAATATAGGTTAAAAAATATCATTATCATTCTTCTCACTTTGTCTCCTTTAATTGACGATTTCTTTGATTATGGTTTGCTGCCCACGATGTTGCTTTTGTTTGTAAACATCCTCTCATTATATATATATATATATATATATATATAATTTCCTTCTTCAGCGAACTTTAAAAAGCGAACTAAAGACGAACCGTCGTCTTTGATATCTATGACGACGGTCCGACCCGTCGCCATAGCCATGCACTCTATGACGACGGATCGAACCATCGTCATAGATGCCAAAGACGAGACGACGGTTCGTCTTTAGTTCGTTTTTGAAAATGTTCATATATATATATATATATAATATAGGAAATATATAATATAGGTTAAAAAATATCATTATCATTCTTCTCACTTTGTCTCCTTTAATTGACGATTTCTTTTATTTTGGTTTGCTGCCCACGATGTTGCTTTTGTTTGTAAACATCCTCTCATTATCATTTGAAATGTTAACATAGTCAACACAATGAATTATAGATACACAAATAATTTATGTGTTACAAATTTATGATAAAATTAAATTGTGTTTAATATAAAAATTTAAGCAATGAGATAGAATAAATTAAGATGAGATATTTTTAATTTGTATGTATGCATATACAACTGTATTTACTATCAACATGTGGTAGAACTCACACAAATACTTCTTCCGTTATACAAAAATATTTTTATTTTATAAATATTAAAAATATTTTTTTATTTCATGTTTATTCTTAAAAATAATAAATGTGACATTCAAATAATTTTGTTATAAATTTAGAATATTATGTCATTTTATAATAATATTCACAAAAGAGAGCTATCTTTATGGAATATTTTTCTTTTTTTATTATGGGGTCGTTTGATAAAACTGAATGAAAAAAAATAAATATTAAAATATCATTGAATAAACTAAATTAAAATAAATCTTTGAACACTGAATGAAAAAATTATTTGATAACAAATTTGTTTGAAACATCTAAATGACAAGATTTACCATTTTAACCATGAAGACTATTGTAAACAAGTTCAGCTTATAATTAGGATTTAATGATTTTGAATAGACATTTGAAAAATAGTAATAATTTTAAATATGATAAAAATTATCTAAATTATATATATTTCAAACATAATAATAAAAATATTCAAAGTATATTAGTTTCAAACATATAATAATCATTATAAAAATTACATTCATCCTAAAAAGTATATATTGTTACTTCATCCGTTCACAAACAAAAAGTCTATTTACAACATTATTAAGTATATATTTTTATTTCATATATATCTCTAAACATAATAAATTGTTAGTTTATTAATATGATATGATAATAAAATTATGATGATAATGTAAGACCCCTAATTTTATGAAATATAAAATTTAATTTTTCTTCGTATATATTTTTTTCCTGAAACAGTAAGTGGTTAAATTAACAAAATTAAAAGTTAAGGATGTTATGTGCAAATTTTATTTTGTCGGACAATATTCGTTTTGCCGGGGAATATTCGTTTTGTCGGGAAATATTCGGGCCGTACGACGGCGCCGAAATAACTAATTATTGGTAGACCCCACAACAGAATATTTATCGGATATAGAAAACGACAGAAGCAACCTTTTTAAATAAAAATAGTCAACGATGTTAACTGTTAAAATACCGGTGATAAAAGAATAGTAGCATACGATAATTTATGGTATTTCAGTGTAGCACACGGTATTCTACAGTAGCACACGGTATTGCATAGTATCTCATATTATTGGTCTGATAATTGACACCGTAACTGTTGCGCATCATTTCATCAATAATTGTCACTGCATAATATTTTATGTTATCAATTCAATAATTGTTACTACACAGTATTTTGCATTATTGTTACTGCACGACATGTTGCATTATTAAACCAATAATTGCCGCAGTAACAAATGCATAGTAATTTATATTATTGATCTGATAATTAACACAGTAGTCGTTGCATTATTTTAAATTATTGTTATCACTGTGGTAGAATTATTTTAGTTGTCATATTATTAATTGGTATTTTTATATTTGTTTTATTAAGAAAAAATAATATTATTATTTTTCAAAAATTACTATTCACTCCCGGAGTTTACTATTCATTCCCGAAAAAGTTACTATTCACTGACGGGAGTTATTGTTCATCTCGGGAAAGTCATTGTTCATCTACCGACAAAAGTTACTGTTCATTACTGTTCACTTTTTGAAAATTTTAAAGTTACTGTGCAAGTATTGAAAATTAAAAAAAAAAAAAACGTTTGCGCAGCCGGGGGTAGGCGCAACCCCTAATTTTTTCTTCCCCGGCTTGTTACGCATAGTAACTTCATTTGCTATAAATAGGCCCCTTCACTGAATAAGAAAATCATATCTAAAATACATAAAATTTTCTATAAGTTTATTGTGAGAGAATTTTGAGCATAGTAAGGTTATTTTGAGAGTTTGAAAGCCAAAAGAAGTGCGGAGATTTTTCAAGTTGATCAACCTCATTTAAATCAATATCCAGTCACGTGTTAAGGTAAGGAATATCATTTTTTTTCACACTCTTAAACTTATTACGGTAAGGGGTATCATTCTTTTCATCATCATAAATGGTATTATCTTCTTACTTGTAAGGGATTATCATTCTTTGATTCTCGAAAATAATATCGTTTCTTTCTTAAGATGTGCCATTTATTTTCATGTATTAAATTGTGGGAATAACCTTACGGCGCGGATTACCGCCTGTTGGTGAATAACCTTACGGCGCGGATTACCGCCTGTTGGTGAATAACCTATCGTATTCATTCCTTATTAATCTCTGAAAATAACCTTACGGCGCGGATTACCGCCTGTTTGGTGAATAACTCTTTGTATTCAAATTCTATTAAATTATGGGAATAACTTATGGCGCGGATTACCGCCTGTTGGTGAATAACCCTTTGTATTAATTTCCTTCACCTTTTGTTAATCAAACCTGCTACGGTAAGGGATATTATTTTCTTTCATACTCCTAAATCGAAACTTATTATGGAATTATTGCTTCTATAATTCCTGAAAATATTATATGTTCCATAATAGTTTAACTTCATTATTTCAACTGAACCTTCCTGTTTTCTGAACCTTTCTATTGAACTGTAACCGTTATTCTGAACTGTGGATCTTGAATATCATTTTTAAATTTCACTCCACATCATGTTGACAATTTGGATATTATTTGAATCTGCACAAAGTAAACGTCCGATATTTATTGTTTATCTTGTTTCTTCTGTTCATCATTCGTATCACTGTTATTTGTATTAATCTTCAAGAATCAAGTTGTTGTGAATATCTGTGGCCGGGGGCACAGATGCGATATAATTGTGGAACATATGTTAGGTTAAAGGCGATATAATAGGTTAAAGGCGATATAATAGGTTAAAGGCGATACATCTGTTCGGTGTCTTTTATGGCACGTGGTGAAAGTTCTCTTTGGCCCGTAGTGCATAGATGAACTGTTGTTTGGTATGATTATGACCAAAGGCTGAATCTGGTATAATCATGACCGCTGGTGCTATATTGAATATATTTGGCCCGTAGTGCAAAGATGAACTGTTGATTTGCATGATTATGACCAGGAACTGTGAATTTTTATTATCATAACTAATGGTATTTCAGATGATAAAAGTTGATGATGTTTTTACTAAAAAGAGAAACGAGTGGACATTATAGTCTGCATTATTCTTCTAATAGATTGCTCATTCCGCTGCTATTATTGATCTGAATATTGTTCAAGAATTTAACTGCAGTTTTTGATAGAAACCTTGTAGTCTATTGTATTCTATCAAGAACTCAACTGTTGAAGGCTAATGATAATTTATTCATCATTATCTTAGTCATGATATTTCTTACTGGGCTATTTGAGCTCACCCTTTCTTTTTGTTCCATTGTTTTTCAACAGGAGATGAAAACGTAACGAGGTCTAGCCGGGGGATGGAGTGAGAGTCCGAGGAATAGCTATCATAGTCTTCACGTGTTGTAAAATAGTGTGGCAATAATAGTGAAAACTTAGTTGTGTATTATTATACACTGTATTGTTGTACGTTGTGCTTTATTGTAATAATTTTATTGTAGTCTTTTGACGACTCAAGTTTAGACTGTGTGAGTCTAGATTTGGGGACGTCACAGATAAACTTAAGAATATTAGTGTTATGTTATATAACTATTATCAAAAAGTACAAAAGTGTTTTTGTGCAACAAAAATTATTGCAAATAACTTTTTTTTTTTTTATATTACAACTGATAATATATTACTATTACATAAAATCAAATTTGTATTTCACGAACCAAACTCCACCTAAGAGTATTAATGTCATTATCTTTTACGTGAACTTATGATGGATCAAGATAGCTCATTATTGCTTTTAATACAGTAATTTTGAGTTTTAGTACAACATATTTTAGTTTTAATAATTTTTTTATACGTATGTATGAGTATCTAAAATAACATCTTGATTTAAAAAGTTAATCAATTAAGTTTATAGTCCATTAGAACATATATTTTCTCAATTTTTTTTTTTAAAATTCAATATGAGATTTTACTATTACGCGATACTTTAACATATAATTTCAGAGATACTCTTTGAACAATAAATTGAGAATTGTGGATTGACTAATTGTATACCAACACGACATAATGATATTGTTGAAACAATAATTTTAAGGCTTGACTTGGACGAATCGTTACACTTTTTTTGAGAAAAAAAAAATTAAAAAATGAAAGTTAAGAAATGGAGGATTTTATGTACTGCTGACCTGCTTGTACATTATCAACGTCATGACTTATAGTAGCTTAAGAAGACTCGATGATACTCGTTGAACAATAATAGGCTGTAGAGAGATTGTTTTACGATTAATTAAAAATAATTGTGAATTATTTCGGATGGTTAACTTTTTGATGACTGTTTGCGTATAGTAATTATAAATTGATTTGATTCTTTATCAATAGTGAGTGAATTTGGTTGAAAATGAGTTATCTCGGGTAATCTCTGAGTTAATTTGAATGGTCATCGGCAATAATAAATCCCTTGAATCAATAATGATTAATTACTTTCCGTGTTTATTTATGTCTACTAAAATTAATGTATAGATCAATGTAAAGTGACTTTTGATATGATTAAAGCGGGCGTGTGTATGTATTCATATTAAGAATCAATAATTGAATATATTTTTTGATAGAAAAATTTTAGACTTATTCATTTTTTTTATCCACATAAAAGATAAATAAGTGTGATTCACTTATTTAGATTAAAGATAAAATGAGATAAGGTCACGCTCATTTATCTTATATACGGGTAAAAAAATGAATAAAAAAAATGAATAAATATAAAATGACTCCTTTTAATATGCAATCGCGAATTTCCAAATAATTGCATTTAATACTTATTAAAATTGAATTGCCTATATAATTGAACAAATAAAAATGAAAAACTCTGATTACCTTTGTTTCCGTGCTTCCTTAGCAACCAACATTGTAGTAACTTAATTTTAGCCAAGATTAATAAAATCTCCTATAACTTGGGATGGGAATTACCTTTCACTTTCTGAGTCATTACTCAAAGAAGGCAAGGTTGACACATAGCGCAAGAATTAGCACCAATATTTCTCAGGTTAATAACTCCTACGAAATTTGAGACAAAGAAAGATTATTTTTAGATTTATATTTGTTACATGTGCTTATCATTTTCATTTATTATAAATGATATTTTCTTATAAATAATTTTTATGTGGTTCATTTTATTTGATCACATAATTACTTTGATCAAATATTATTATTTTTAATATACATAATTATTAATAAACAAAGCTCATGACTTAACCCTATATTGCACTAATAATAAACTAAAGTAGTATCATTATTTGGAGGAGTTATTCCATACTCCTGGAGTATGGTTACTATTTACTCCACTTTCTCACATGAGAGTGGATTTCACATGAGTCCCATCACGTGTGGACTCTATCTTCATGTGAGAGGATGGAATAAACTGTAACTATACTCCAAGGGCATAATATAATTTTTTCTTTATTTGACTCATATGTCAATAACTAAAAGTATGGAGTTTTTTTTTTTTTTTTTTTGTTACAGTTCAAACAGAATTTAAACATATTCACATATTTTATCTTAGTTTTGTCGAGATTTAATCTTTCGATTTCGTGAATATTATGAGTTGGATGATATCATTATGTCAAAAGCATTCGGTTTATGCCAATACATTCATGGGTTGGGTGGAGGATCTGATTTGTTAATGGCAATGCATTGACAAATTCTAGGGATGTGAATGAACTTTAGTTTAATACAGCATTTCCCTTTTCTTATTATTTACTCTTTTGAAAGTTTATTTGGCTGGATAATTTGTAAAGATGGTCCATATGAGATATACATACATATATGAATAGCAAGAAAGATACTGTAAGATATAGCCATATAGGAGCAACCAATATGGAAAGCATTATTGACCATTAGATATGAGGTTGGCAGAGGTGGCTCGTTTATAAGCTTTGAATTTCTCACTATCCTCCGTGTAACATTTGGGAGCACATGTTTTTATTATTATTATTTTCCCCATAATTTAAAGAGGTTTTGGTGGAGAATTATATAATAATAAATTAGAAGCTGTGAAATATATAAATGACACCTTGTTTTATAATGATATTTTTGTTCTAATAGTATTATCCGTTAATTTTATACTCTTCTTCTTTTTTTATTAAAGAAAATATTTCATTAAAACCCAAAACAATATATACGTGGCAAATCCTTTTATTTTTTCTTTATGGTTACATTTGTCAATGGCATTAAATTCAATATTTTAGGGCCCTAGGGCCCATAAGCCAACTAATATAATATCAAGTTCACCTGATGTGGAGACTCGTCCTTTGAATTGGTTAAAAAAATACAGTAAAAACTCCAATAAATAAAGAAAAGTATATATCAAGCAAAGAAAAGTATTTTATATATATATAGGCAATGATTTATAGTAAGTATTTATTATAAAGTAAGATAAGACAAATAACATCCAGACCATCTATTATAGAGATAAACGACAGAGATTAAAAAATTAAAACTCGTCCACATTAAAAAAAATTCAATCTCTCATTAGTTACTAATAGTAACTGAGGTATCCGTCCTAAATTCACTTCTAATCTCGACCGTTTATTCTTATATTAGATGATAAAGATGATGTTTATCCATTTTTAATACATAATAAATATTTATTATACATCTTTCCTATATATATATATATATATAAAGATCTGAAAGGATGAATGAGATAAGAACGAGTCTCTTTTGTTTTGCTGCTTTGTGGTTCAAAAGAGGTGGCAGTCTCAGCGAGTAGAATTGGTGAATTCATAGTTGCAATAAAAAAAAACATTTTTATTTTTGCACGCCCATCTTAAAGAGATATGAGTTCACACATAAAAGAATTGAATCATCATTAATCAATATTAATAATCTCTTAATTACAATATTAAAATAAATCTCACATTTTCAAGAACTAAAATACAGTGCAATATAGAAGAACTTAATGATCTAGAAACTAAATAATAAAATTATCATTAGTAAAATATTCAAATTTATAGTACGTAGGTCATTTCGAGTTGTTATCATCTCCCTCTATTATGAAATGTAGGATTAAAATTAATTTTTTAAAGACAATATAAAATATATTAAATTTACAATCGATGTGATTCATTTAATTTAACATGAGAAAATTAAATCTACGTATTAATATTATATTTATATAATTTCGAATTTCATAATGTAATGCCCTTTTTTTGAAGCCATAGTGAAGTGTCTGACTGCAAATAAATTTATATTAATTTTAAATTTAAAAATATTTTAAATAAAATTTAAACATTAAAATTGAACCTAATGTTGGGGTATTTTCCAATATATATTTTTTATTTTGGTGATAAAAAAAGGCATTTCATGACGTTAATTATATTGACGGATTAAGTCCCAAAATATTAAAGTTATAGTTCATGTGAGAAATAGGTTACAAATACTCTCTTTAGCTTGCATATGGTCTATATGTCTTGTTTCCTCCAAAAATGATTTGTTTTTAAGGCTAATATATATTTTCTATTAATTTAATTAATATTTCAATGATTTTTTTACATATCAAAAATAGGACTCAATTAACTTTAAAATTTTAATATATATATATAATTCTATTAATTTAATCCATTCCACACCTAGTCCATGTTATGTTCAAACCCAATTCTTTCCATACTTGGTCTAAGTTATCTAGTCATGCACAACAAGACGGAATGGCCTGGTCCGACTTAGGCCTGCCAGGTCTCGGTCATTGACAAGACTAGGCTAAGCCTTTCACTTTCGGACTGAAGGTTAGGCCTGGTTAAGCTAGGAGCTTGAAAAGAGGGCCTATTGAAGCCTGAAAGCCATGTCAAGCCTTGGTCCAGGCAAGGCCTTGGACTGGGCTTGGCCAATCTGGTTCATTCACTTCTCTTTTTTTAATACTTTTAAATATTATAGAAACACCTATTAAAATTTTAAACTTGATTGATGTATTAATTAAAAGTAATGTATTATAACTTACGAATTATAAAAAATATATAATTATAAATTTGTAACTTTAAAGTATAACTTAAACGATAATCAAGAATGAGTTAGCTATAAATATATGTCTTCAAATTTTTTTAAAATGTCTTCAAATATTCAAAATAATATTTATCTTTGAATCTTCATAAAATATATCTTCAAATCTTTATAAAATATATCTTTAAATCTTTATAAAATATATCTTTAAATCTTTACTACAGTTGGACTAGTTTTGTGATTTGTCCCATAGGACAATGACAACTTCGGCCTCAGATTTATATATATATATATATATATATATATATATATATATATATATATATATATATATATATATATATATATATAATATTGTACTAATGTATTGGAATGACGAAAAACACTTATGCAATTGCATATTATCATATAATTTAATTCTAAAATAAAAAAAAAATATGCATAAAGTTGCGTGATTTAATTAATTAAACTGGATGCATAATATTGCAATTGACTTAGCATGTTAGAAATACAAGCATATGCATGTAATATATATTTATGGTACCAACTACAATCCAATAAAGCATGCATGCACGGATGTACCTTTTTTTTTTCAAGTGACTTGGGCGCCCGAAATTCTAACTCGAAAGCAATTTTTATTGGGTCAAAACTCTTTTTAAAACTAACAGACTTATTTAATCACTGTATTTTATGTCAACTTACAAATGAGTAACTAAATTTTTTTTTCTAACATTCGACTTACTGAACTACAGCTTTCTAACAAAACATTAGTAATTCCGTTAAATCATGTTGACTTTAATCTGTTTTGCCACATTTGATTCCACATAAGAAAGAGAAACGTGACATGAAAAATTTTAAGCTGTCATATGGCCACTCTTGAGTAGAAATAAAAGAATATTAAGGAAAAAATAAAAGAAATTTTTTAAAAAATTAGCAAAAAATAAAATAAAAAATTAATTATTTTTTTAATTAATAGAAAATAATTTTTAGGTAATTAATAACAAATAAAATTATTTAAGAAATTATAAAAATTAAAAATATGCTGAAATTAAAAATCTTTCAAAATAAATTCTTAAACAAATTAGATCATTACAAACAAATTAAACAATTAAAATTAATTAATTGGAATTATTGTTCATCTTCTTCTTGCCAAACACCATGAGTTATCAGACGCCCCCTCAAATTCATCATCACGGCCTCGAATAATATAAAGGTAACAAAACCCCCCTGCAATTTCTCTCTCTCTCTCTCACACACACAAATACATGGAATAATATATTAATACTCCCTCCGTTCATTGAACAAAGAAATGCAAAGGCAATAAAAACACCATGCAAAAGAAAATAATCATCATGAAAGTGACGACGACGATGTTTTTGTACTAAGTCACAAGAGGAGGAAAGGGTAATTAAAAAAATTAACCTCATGTTGTATCAATGTATTGTTAGTATTCTCTTTACTTAGATTCTCATAAGTGTAATTACGAGGTCAAGATTTAGATCTTGATCTAGATCTAAGGTAACATTCTTGATCTAGATCTTGATCTTAATCTGTAAGGGCTGTTGATTTTTATTTTTTATTTTTTTGTAAAGGGTCTGTGTGAAATCATGGTGTCAAGGTTTAGATCTTGATCTAGATCTAAGATAAAATTCTAGATTTTGAATACAGATTAATAATTTTTAAACTCTTACGTTTATTTTTGAATACTAAAATAAATTACAGAGTTGCTTATTAATGGGTGAGTTTTGGGTAGATAGTGGGTTGTGGGTAGGTTATATTCAAAACGGGTTGCTACTTAAATTGGGGCAAAATTGCCACCTAGACTGAATACTTTAAATTGGAATAAATTAAGCCACGTCACATTGCAATGTCAATCTCCCATTAAAAAAAATTAATGCCCCTAACAAAAATTCATTTTTTTGTTAGTAAACTAAAGTTCTGTGAGTTGACTATAAGAAAAAAAAAAATTCATTAGTCATTTGTAAGTTGACATAAATTACAGTGACTAAAGAGTTTTGGGGTCAAAGTTATTAGAGTTTTTTCTTAAGCTCTCAATTTTTACTATATACTTAACAAAAATCATATTACAATATAAGTCAAAATTGCTTATATTTTGCTCTCAAACTTCTTATACTCTCTCTCTAAAGATCATACATGTGTTTTCATTTAATAGATATGCTTCCTATTAATTGCTTTAGTTGATTATTAAAGTATATCATACGTTAAGTATTCATAACTTTTGAGCTATTGAGGTTGATAATCTGACAAACTATTCTAAGAGTATATACACACACTCTTTAGTTGTTATAAATGGAGTTAATAGAAATTATTTCTAAAAACCCACACGATAGCACAAAAGAGATTTGATTATTTCAAGCTGTGGATTAAATTTTATATTTGATCACACTTGAATATCAAAACAGTTTCAAAGCACATCGTAAAGATAAGGGACAAACTCCTTATGTAAACCAACTTTTAAGTATTTATATTGCATTTTATTTGTTTAAATTGTTTGTGATGGCCCCGATTCCAATAATCTCGGGAAAATCTAACCCAGAGTCCATCAATCTACATAATTTCATAACGTACCAGCAACGTCACCTACATAACTAAACTTTTCTTATCTATCTTATAACTTTTATCGCTCATATGCTTACCTGTGAATCATAAAAAAAAACACATTCACATGAGTAAATAATTGCTCAACAAGTATATACTACTGTATTTAATTGAGATCCTACAACTATTTATCAGAGTTCAACTAAAAAAAATTATTC
Source organism: Hedera helix (assembly GCA_947179155.2). NCBI lineage: Eukaryota > Viridiplantae > Streptophyta > Magnoliopsida > Apiales > Araliaceae > Hedera > Hedera helix. Next base: position 28,757,934 of record OX359280.1, on the reverse strand, counting down.
AAAACTTCAACTATATTTATTGTGAATAACCATAAAAATTCCACAACATTAATGAACATCATAATTCATTTTCACAAAAAGAACATTTTACCAACTGATCACCCTGATGGGTCTTGTTAGTACAAATGCATATTTGAATGATTTGATGATGATTTAATCTATATTTGTATCCAATAGCTTTTGTGAAGTCCTTAATGGTGAAATTGATGTACACAGACTTAGAATAGAAAGATCAAATTTCTTAAGTTGATCTTATGAACTTAATGAATATATATAGATTATAGGATCAACATCGATCATAAAACTTTCTTTGAAACCGTAAAGACAAAAGAAATTCACGAAGTCTACTCTTGAAAAGTAAAGTTTGTTAAGCTGAAGAAGGATCGCAGAGTTTGATTTGATCGTAAAGCATGACAAGCACGTTGAGTTAAAGCTGAAAATAATAAAGCAAATGAAGATCGTAAAGTTGACTCTGAGTTCGTAAAGAAAAGTGATGATCGTAAAGTTAACTCTAAGTTCATAAGACAAATACATTTCGTAAAGTTAATCGTAGAGAAAAGAGGAAATTCGTAGAGCAAACCGAGACAAATGCATTTCGTAAAGTTGAAGGATCCAATGAACTTTACGATTGGCAAAATCGCAAAGTATGACAGGTCTGACAGTGGATAGACATCGATATATGTACCTTTGTTGTTCACCTTATATTTACAATATTTGCTTTGGTCAACATGATCATGATTCCTAATGGGAATCATGTAGTAGAAACTCTGTTGGAGAAGGTAACTGTCATACCAATCAACGCTGGATAAGATAACTCCCTTCAATTTGATTAGCTTATCCAGCACTTATTGACATGACATTTACCTTCTCCAATAGAGTTTTTACCACATAATTCTCATTAGGAATCATGATCATGTTGAGCAGAGCGGGTACTATAAATACAAGGTGAACAATAGAGGTACATATATAATATTTTAATCAATTAAATAGTTGTCACCTCCATTGTTAACACATCTTATACTTAGGCGGCCCAAGCCGTCAAGTACTTTCTTATTGTTTTCTCTGTGCAGGTTCACGTCCAAGTCGGTGGTTCAATGTACAAACAAATTCAACCATTAATACCTAACTAAAATCATTTTTCAAACATAAACCAAAATTACAAAATTTTCCCTACATTTTGCTCTCAAATTTCTTATACTCTCTCTCTCTCTCTCTTTCTAAAGATCAATACTTGTGTTTTTATTTAATTTATATACATGCTACTAATTACTTTACTTGATTATTAAAGTATATCATACTTTGAATATTAATACTTTCTGAGCTATTGATGTTGATAATCTCACAAAGTATTTTAAAAGTATATACACACTCCCTCCAATTGTTATAAGTGGAGTCAATAGAAATTATTTCTAAAAACCCACACGATAGCACAAACGAGATTTGACTATTTCCTGTTATGGATTAAATTTTATATTTGATCACACTTGATTATCAAAACAATTTCAAAGCACATCCTAAAGATAATTGATATACTCCCTATGTAATACCGACTTGGAAGTCTTGGCCTTAAAAACAAAACGTTTTCCCACTTTTGCTTACTAAACAACCAGATGTGCTAAAAATAGGGGACATACTCTCTGTTAGTATATGCATTATATGGTCAGTTTATTTAATTTGATGATAATTATGTTTAATGTATATTTATAAAAATAAGTATATTTTGTAAAGTCCTTATGAAATATTTCATATAAAAGGACTTAATTAAGTATTAAATTTTTTAGGTTAATCTAAATCGTAGAGTATAAAAATATGTATATTTACCCATCTGGATTTAATGATGACAAAAACAAATTAAATAAGGTGGCAATCAAGCAAAGAATGGAGTTGACAGATAATGAGAAGAAACTGGTGACTCTACACAAAAAAGTTAAGAACATCTTGTTCATGGCTCTTAAAAATGAACTATTTGAAAATGTAGACAACTACAAGACTGCAAAACAAGTTTGAGAAACTTTTTTAGTCATGCATGAAGGTACTAAAGAAGTGAAGGAAAATAAAAAATCACTCATCGCTTAATATAATGAAATATTTTATCACATTCCTGAAAAATACATCACTGTCACATATGAAAGGTTCAATATTATGTTCAATTCACTTAAAACACTTAGAAAAGTTTATCCCAACAAATATTTGAATATCAAATTCATGGGGGTCTTACCAAGCAAATGGGATACAAAGACAATTGCTATTAGAGAATCAAAGAACTTGCATGAGATAACGGTGCAAAGGCTCTATGGCAACCTACTGACTAATAAACTTTAACTAAATTAGATAGCCGAAATAATAATTGAGACAAGAAGGAAGGATAGAGGTGTAACCTTTAAAGCCGTTGAAGTCTCCTCTAGAGCCCCCATAGAGGATGACCGTGACTTGGATAATGATGATGAAGATCTAACTTTGTTAGCCATATGATTGAAAAAATTCACGAGAAAAGGCAGAGGCAGTAACAACAATAATAGATTCAACAACAACAACAACAAAAGAGACTTCTCCAAAGACCTATGCTACAACTGTAAGATGACAGATCACTACTTGGGAGAGGAGCTCAAAAGGGACAAAAAGAAAGAGTATTCCAAAAATGACAACTACGCCTACAAAAGTTCAACAAGAAAGACAAAGACCTTATAATTGAGAGTTCTTGGAGTGATAGTAATAATGACTCAGATTTTGAGTCAAGATATAATGACTGGCCACAGATGAAAAATCTCTACCTCGTGGCCATAAAAGCTCAGGAGAACCATACCACTGATCATTAAGAAACTACTATTAATGTGGTATTTGACTTCAACTCTCTTGATATTGATATATCTAACTTAAGATCTGGTTTATGTGATATAGCCTCTGAATTGCATAAATATATGAAGTAGTTCAGAGTGCTATCAAGGGATCATTCTCTTCTTCAAGAGAAAAAATAAAAAGTACAACTTGAATTGAAAACAGTTCAAGGGAACTACATCTTCTCTTTTCAAGCTGAAGGGTAGGAATGAGAAATTGAGAAACATCATTGAACAATCTGCACACAAAGAGTAAACTCTAGTTTTTAAGATTGAGGATATGGAGAAAACAATTTCTACGTAGAACAAGTCTTCCTCTTTTATGAACTGCCTAATCACAAGTCAAAGACTCAGTTCTGACGGATCAAGATTAGGATTTGGGGATTCATTCTCATATTGCAGTCTAAGAACAAACCTAGAGACTAAGGTAAAACTAACAATTACCTCACTGAACTTTTCAATTTTTCTGTGTTAACCCACTAAACTGTTAATTTTGTTAATTTGACCATTATACTAATTAAAATGTTTTAATCAGGTCATTCTATTAAAATTAGCTAACAGACATTAGTTGATTATCTTACGTGGATTTTTTTTTAAAGGTAATGACCTGGCAAATGTGTTGTGGCTTGAACTAGCAAAACTTACTCACATGCTAGTCATGTGACACTTGTTCAGTCCTTTAATAAACAAACAACCTATTCTCTTCATACTGTTCCAGACTTGCTCCACTGAACTTCGATGAACTAGGGTTTAAAGAAAAACAATCAATCGATTGAAGCTTAAGTAGTGTGAAAAAAAATGGGCCTTTTGCACAGGTAGTTATCTCCTCCTTATTTTGAAGCTTTGTGTAGTGAGTAATGTCGTTGTCTTTGTCTAGCTCATCAAAGATTGGTCTAAAGGTGAAGAAATGCTATTGTGGTGTTGTTGCTAGAAAGTGCGTATCTACAAAGGAAAAAATAAAAGGAAAGTGATTCCTTGGGTGTCGAAATTGCTATGTAAGCATATGACCTAATTTAATTTTAATTTTTCTAACAAAAAAATTATCCGATGATATTGGTTATTAAAAAATTGCCTGTAACAAGGTTATAGTTGGTTGATTTAAGTGTGTTTCATTTATTTAGATTTTCATGGTAATGGTTATAGTTGGTTGCCTGATGTTAGTTGTTAGAGTTTATGCCCTAGAGGCTAATTATTTGATGTAATTGCTTAACATTTTTTGATATTATATTTGATTGAATAAATGGATTATTTTATTATGATTTCATTTACTGCGTTATATAAATGTTAACATAATAAAAGCCCTTAGAATAATGATACGAATTATATAGTTTTAAGTATGTGACTTGAACATGAGATTATATAATTATAATTAGTATCATTGCTCTTAAATGTCCCTAGTCGAGTATCATTGTTAATGGGACAACAATGATGCATTGAGACTAGTATGTGGATTGACTGATGGTCAAATCTCATTGGTCATAAATATATGAGATATTTGAGTCAATGCATAGGTACATGTTAGAGAACAATGTACTGGACTGACCCACCATGAGAATTCTACATGGAGCATTACACAAAGTGTCATAAGAAATTCTTATAGTGACAATGATGTAATGATCCTCCGACCTGAAGTCACTATATTATTACACGAGAATTTGTGTACTTTGATATCATCAAATGTCACCTTTAATAGGGTGGACAATAAAGGTGATTATTGGGTACATCATGAATCGTGTGAGGAATATGAGTTATCTAGATGGAATTTAACCCTCCTATATATTAGGGGTGATATCCATATGCCTCTTGATTGAGTAGGACTATGAAATGCATGGCCATGCTCAAATATTGATTTGTTTCATATAGTCTACTCATTGATCAAGAAAACTCAGATTAAATTATGAAGAGTATGACACATTCCATGTCTCGAGTTTAATCTAGGATATAAGGTTAAAAGGATTAAATTACATTGAAACATTGGTCACGAAAATGTTGTATCGAATCACCGATCTTATTATTATTTGGGTAGCAGTGATGCATTACTAGATGTCGCTCATTGTTTATAATTTTATAATATGATTTTAAAATTATTGCCAACATAATAATAACCTATAGGGTCACACACTTAGAACGTAATTAAAAGGGAATTAATTTAAATTGTAAGTATTTTAAATATGTCAATATGATTGATAGTATTTAAAAATTACGAATTTAAATTAATAGGATAATTTGTATATATGTATATTAATTAAGTAAGACTTAATTAAAATATAATATATATAAATTCGGATTTTATTTTTCTATTTATTTTAGGTTTTAGTTAATTCCTATTAACTACTATATATATAATATATCAGTAGTCTAAAAGTCACGTAAGGAAAAACTAAAACCCTAGCCGCTTTCAGAAAGAGGCTAGAGAGAAAAATAGGTTAGAAATCCTGATCTTGGTGGCTAGTACCGCAGATCCCTTTTGCTGCAGATCGTGTGACGGTTCGCGGAGCGTTCGTGTGGATACTGTAGAGACGCAGTCGCTGGATTGCGTTGAAGATTCGAAGCCATTTCAGAATTCCATCGTCTCCTGTCCATCTCGAATAATCGGTAAATAATCTAAACTTCTGAATTAATATGGTTTTGCATGAATCCTGGCTTAGGGTTTCGAAAAAATTTTAAATTCCGCTGCTTTCTCTTTGTCAAAACCCTAACAGTTTTTATGAGAAATTTTTTTTGTTAATTTTTTATTTAACATATTTGTTGATGGTATTAGATCTATTATGGTTATAGCTGGATGGTTTATGTCAATTTCATTTATAAGTATGTTAGTGCTAATAGTTTTTGAATGGTTGATTGAAATTTTTTGTTACTGGGTAGGATGTTGATAAATTCTATGGATTCTTTGAGTGGTTGGACATGCCCGTTGATGATTCTTCAACTGAGATGGCTATAAAATCATCCAACGATGAAGTTATGAGTTCGGTAAAATGTAGCAGTGAAGAAGTCATACTCCTTACTAAAAGAGTTAGAAATTTGGGTGAAAAGTTATACAAAAAAATGGAGAAGAAAGCACTACAATGGGAGAGTTAAAAGCTGTTAAACTAGGGGAGGCATATAGAAAACAACAAATGTGCATTGTAATATCTTGAATGATTACATTTGTTGTAATAAGTTTCAGTTGGATTGTTTTGTACAACTAGTGTTTTTATATTGTAATATGCCAATGACTGAATGCCTTGAATGACTTATGTTTCATTCATTAAGTGGATTGTGATTCTGTTGAAGAAATGAATTATGTTTTGATTGTTTAAATGATTTCAGTCTGTTATTCCTTCAGCTAACATGGTCCTTATTTTATTAAGACCAATATGGTCTTAACCTGTATTCAACCATAAACATAACAAGAAATTTCCACATTATTTCTTGTATCCAACAGTTTTCCAACATTATTTCCAAAAAATCACAATTCCACAATAACTTGTATCCAACATTTTTCCACATTCATTCAAAAAAATCAATTTTCCATAATAACTTGTATCCAACAGTTTTTCCACTTTATGTTTTCCACATTCATTCCAAAAATAGTTCATTCCAAAAGCACAATAACATCATTCATTCCAAAAACAATTCATTCCAAAAGCATAATAGTCACATTCATTCCAAAAATATTTTTTCACATCAGTTGTGCATTTGAGTACATTAATCTAATAAGCACACATGAGTCAGTCATCCAATCACTATAACAATGCATAAACCTACATCAATCTAATAGGCACATTCTTTCCAAAAACTTTTACATTCATTCCAAAAACTAGTACATTCATTCCAAAAACTACTTCATAAATCTTACATCAGTTATATTAACAACCACAAAGGCATTCACTGACATTCAATTTTCCAACAGTTTTCCACATTCATTCCAAAAACAGTTCATTCCAAAAGCACAATAACATCATTCATTCCAAAAACAATTCATTCCAAAAGCACAATAGTCACATTCATTCCAAAAATATTTTTCCACATCAGTTGTGCATTTGAGTACATTAATCTAATAGGCACACATGAGTCAGTCATCCAATCACTATTACAATGCATAAACCTACATCAATCCAATAGGCACATTCTTTCCAAAAACTTTTACATTCATTCCAAAAACTACTACATAAATCCTACATCAGTTATATTAACAACCACAAAGGCATTCATTGACATTCAGTTCCCCCCCCCAGTTAAAATGTTTCCTTCAGCTATAATAGCGTGTTTCCTTTTGACCTGATTACAAAATAAAAAGAGTGAAGTCACATTCACTGAAATTGGAACAGTTAACTTAATGAAGTTAGATGTTTTCACCTCCATAATAAGTAAGTACACTTACAGTCAACTTGGCAATTCTGGTTCCGATTCCAGTAAGAACCCTAGTTTCGCTTGTTTCCCCAATCTCTCAGTTCGTTCTCACCAAAGTCTAGAACAAATAAGCAATCTGTTTGTTTATTAAAGGACTGAACAAAGTGTCACGTGACTAGCATGTGAGTAATTTTTGCCAGCTCAAGCCACAACACATTTGCCAGGAATGACCTTAAAAAACAAATAAAAAAAATCCACGTTTGATAATCAGCTAACGTTTGTTAACTGATTTTAACAGAATGACCTGATTAAAATATTTTAATTAGTATAATAGTCCAATTAACAAAATTAATGGTTTAGTGGGTTAACACACAAAAATCGAAAAGTTCAGATAGTCAACTCTAGTTTTTAAGATTGAGGAGATGGAGAAGACAATTTCTACATAGAACAAGTCTACTTCTTTTATGAACTCCTTGATCACAAGTCAAAGATCCAGTTCTGACGGATCAGGATTTGGGGATTCATTCTCAGATCGCAGTCTGAGAACAAACCTACAAACTAACACTTCTACTTGTCATAGAAGTATCGTGTTCGTGAAATCTGCACAGATGGCTGAGCCAATTATTCAAAACTCTACGATTTTTATTGATCAGATTGTGATCCCAGATAACAATAAATCACATACTGGTCTAGGATTTAAGAAATCGTAAGGTAAAGTTAAAACTACTTTCAAACCCTAAAGGATTATAGAGTTGGTCTATACTTACTCTTCGAGCCAATCATGCAAGAAACGTAGAGTTAACTTTCACTCTACGAATATTCAATATCATAAGACAGTGTAAAAGTAGAAAGAATATAAGCCGAGAAGAAAGGCAAGAGGTTCCTTTGCCCCACACATGTCCTGGAAAAGAAGGAATCCATACACAGAAGCATGCACCATATTAAATATTATAATTATCATTATTATGGTCATAGCTGTTATGTGTGAATCAAATTTTCTACTCTTACATGATTCAGTTTGTTTCTGCTTGCAAATTGGCCCTGCTTTTCTTACTAATAAAAAGTGACTGTCACATTAAGGTTAAGTGCTAAGTCCATTTACATTGGTCGATTTACAACTATTGGTCTTATTCTTCCAAGCCATGTATATATGATTGCATAAAATATTATCCGCCTGTCATAGAACGAATGGATGTATAGGCACAATTTCACCATGAACCCGACGGGATTTGATTCATCTTGCAATCCTTGCCTTTTTTTTTTATTTCTTCTCTTCTAGTTTTCATCCTGCACTTTATATCGGTATATTTGGCATTCACTACATTACACCTCAAATTCAGCTTTCTTCACCCTATGTGAAATACTTGCAGGTGCCAAATCCTCTGTTTGGTCTTGCTGGTATCATGTGCGGCCAATTTGGCATCCCGTTTTGGAAGTTCTTTTCAGCAACAGTGATTGGAAAGGCAATTGTTAAGACTCACATACAGGTTGGTTTGTTAACCTCTTATATAAATCCCTTGTTTTATAAAGCAAATTGCTGCAATTTACTGCTTGTGATGGTTGCTCCTTCCTTGCTCTTGGTAGTTATGGTGTGCTTGGAATAAGAACGTTTTCCATTACTTTCATGATCATATATTAAGAAATATTGAAGTAGAGAGAGAGAAAGAGAGATATATAGATTATGACAAATTCTTATATATTTGAAAAGGAGATGATGGAGTGTTATTAGTTAAGAAGAATGTATTCTGGAATGGCCTCTCTAACTCCCCCTTGTCACCACCCCCCCCCCCCCCCCCCCCCCCCCCCCCCCGACAAGGGTGGAGTATTGTTGATATAACAGTACGAATTGGAAATGGGTAATTACTTAATTAGAAGGGGTGTGATGAGTCTTTTCATTGCACCTCTAGAATTTTTAGATCTCTAATGTAACGTTGTATAGAATCTGCTTTTAATTCTGAATAACCTTATTAACTTAAATACCCTTGAATTTTAATCTATCAACATCTTTAGCATGATACTTTTATTTTAAGTTGCATTAAGTAGGTGCTCAGTTCAATACTACACTAGTCTTTGAGGAAGATAAAGGCTCCATATAACCTTTGAAGGCAGACATCTTACTAGCAAATTGGACACCAGCTACTCATATAGAGAACCTATCTAGCTCGCAACATTTTGGTTACTTATGCAATGAAAAATTGCCTTTATATTGCAGACAGCTTTCATTATCTCAGTTTGCAACAATCAGCTTCTTGACTTGGAAAACTGTTCTAAACTGTATTTTGAGATAGAATAAAATTGGATGAGTAATAATACGTATGGAAATAATACATGTGGACCAAATTGAAAAGCAAAATAATCCAAATACGAATTTACATGTCATTTTTTTTAAAGCCAGAAAAAAACCGAGCGAATTAGACCGACGCCCAAAAAATTTGACGGAATGAGATAATTAATAGTTTTTAACAAGTTCATTGTGCCAATTACATTTTTTTTAAGTTTAGTGGGATAATACTTAAAACTCGACAACCACTGTGGGGGTATTTGCCCTTTTTGCCGAATGATAAGGATCGAAACAAGTACTTACTACTTGTTGATGCAACCCCTGCATTCGAACCCCTATAGCGTTTGCGTTGATAATTCCCTCGTTTTTAATTAGGAATTTTAGATTGCTATATGTCTGTTCATATTGTTCTGTTTACATTTTATATGAAAATTTTCCTTTTTGCCCGAGACGGAGAAGTGGGACTTTTCAATTGCTTCAATTTGGAATACTGTTGTGTGGCTATTGCTCATTAACTTCTCTATGAAGTCGTGACAGCAACTGCCCAGAGCTTTCTGAAGGAACAGCAAGAAAAGGAGTTGGCCACATTGACCAACAGCCTACATGCTTCAAACCCAACAAGTGGTGATACCAAGCCTCCCCCTCACTAAGCTCTGCCTTTCCACCTCTTATCTTTCAATATGTTTCATGTTCCTATTGAGCTGGGAGCTTGAAAGTGTCTAGTGTTGGAATCATAAATCTCATCAGTAGAGGCATGAATGAGAGGCTTGAAAGTTTTTCGGTGTTGTAGCCTCCTAGTTTACGTATAGAGTGCCATGGAAACAGCATGGAACTTTTAGGTTTGTTCATTTCAAGGACCCCCATGAGTAATCTTTTACAAACAGGTGGGACATCAATCCATATTCTTCTCCTGGGCTGAAAACTTTGGCGGTTTAATTTTTCGATGATGCAATACCAACTTTCAAGAAATATTGATTGTAGTTACGATTTCTGCTAAAACATTATCCATTGTTGCTCTTCATTTTCTTTTTCTTCAAAAATGAGCCAAGAACAACCAGAAAGAAGGGAAAACAATAAAAAGAGAGCGCGGTACAGTCGCATGGATTTCTGGTAAATTATTGTAAAGATTATGTTTTTATGGCATAGTTTCTGGTAAATTATTGCACAGATTATGTTTTTTTTTTGGCATAGTTCATTTACAAGTGTAGCAATGCAAAAGCTGTTCATATTTTTCAAGATCTCTCTCATTTGTCGCACAGGAAGTAGAAGGTGTAAAAGAACATGAACATGTTCAGGTAAAGATATCCTCGCGGCATATAAATACAGTTTTTGAATCTATGCATCTCTCTTTTAACAATAATACTTTAGTGTCAATAAAATACTTTGATTATAAAAAATTGAATACAAAAAAAAAGATACAAAATGATGTTTATTATAGCAGTTGATTATCAACTAATTATTATTTGACGCATCAATTTGTCTAATTTTTGTAGACGACCACTACCATACAGGTCATTTTATATTTATTTTTTTGTATCCACCTTTTGTCACTAATAGGAATTTGGGCATCCATCGCGTAAAGTAACTGACTACCAAACCAAGAAAGGAATAGGTTATGAACTTTATGGGCAAAAGCAGCAAGATAGCTCTGTTGTAGTTCCACCATTATCCCAAACAGCAGTTTTAGATATAACAAACTCTTACAACTGTTGAATCTTTAAATAGAATTGATTAGCTGCTACTAAAACTATAGATACGAGTAGCAAGATAGTACCAGTAAGTTCCACCGTTTTTATCCCAAAGAGCAGTTTAGATATTAAAAAAAACACATACTTCTTCCCAACCAAATACAATTACATTACAGATAAATTTCAGAACAATTACAGAAAGGTGGGAAAGTACTAGATAAGTGATTGAAACCCTAGCAGCTGCATTCCAGCAAAGGAGCAGAAAGAACTTGATAACAGATTGAACCTTGTCAACTGCATCCTAGCAAAGGAGCATGATCCACATTGTATAGTTTAAAAGGAAACCCATAAAACTTAGACTAGGCAGTTGGCTCACACAGACCAATAAAGATGCATGTTGTAGAAGCATCCCCTACTCCAAATGTTTCCCCATTCAATCTTTTATATATTGAACAACAGAACCAACCTGCCAAGTTCATGTATCCAAACTAGGTCAACCCCACATGCCTCTCCCACCTAAGATCCTGTGAGAACTCCATGAGCGCAGCACGAGGATCACCATTTGACAAGGAGTAGTAGTACGCAGCAGTTTCATCATCAACTTGCATGCTTCTCCTCAAAGAGTCAACTATCCTTTTCTTTCCTCGTTCAGAGGTCACCCTATTCAACACGCAGTTGAGCTTTCTATCTGGGGCACCCTCAAGATACAACACTGCTACTTCTCTCTTTGCATATGCATCTAATTCTATGTAGCATGTGCCATCTATAAGAAGATCTGGATTGTTGACAGGGATTAGCAACCTTTCTCTCGAGTATATTCCATGCTCGCTCATCATGTTGTTCAAGCGTTTGATATCCATAACCTACAAACAATGAAACGGTTGTAAATGTCCAGCCATCTGCTCTACACTTACAAAGGAGACATGTCTTTCAGAAGAGAAAATACGATTAGGGGAACAGAAAGAAATGACGAGAAAAGATTTTTCACAATCAAGTGTAGCACTTAATTAGGAAGACAAACATCATGTAAAGGCAGCCAGATATTGCATATCAGATCTCTGATCGGGCCTTGACCAACTCCTTAGCTTAGCTAATCCTAATATTTATTGTGGTCAATGTTCTATAAGAGTAGTCCAAGAGAACAGTTTGTTATACCAAGTCTAATGCACGTAAGTTTAGCTTACGTATCATCTCTTGTTCATTTTCTCCTTTCTTTCCAAATATTTACTACAAATAATTAACCAATAATAACACTGATAGAACAAGATTTGGCAGAGGATGCTAGATAACTATATTGGGTCACTCATGGAATACGTGATAAGCTGATAGATATTTTGAGCCTCTAAAAACTGTTATGTACCTGAGAGAAAATTATAACTGGCACAATTGGGAAACTAAAGCATAAACTGCCCATCTATTTTACACATCTGTCAAGCACTGATCACATGCCCACACCAAGAGATAGCCCATCAATCACTGGAAGTGTCTTTTTGCAAATAAAGGTTCGAAGAATACATGTGCATCCAAAACTGAGAACTCATGGCCATTGTTCTTTTTAATCCATTTCTACCATTTAAATAACACGTGAATTGCACAATAGTCATTATTATTAAATAGGCATCATTTTTTGAGTGGGTTATGGTGAGTATTGAGAGGAAGATTTTATTAAAATACCATTGTGGATTATGCGGGATTGCGTCTAGTACAGGAGGACAAAAAATTATAATCATGTGCCTACTACATAGCCTTGCTTCCTACAGGTGATTCCTAGATGCCTAAGATCATAGGGGAAGCTCATCAGCTACCCCAGAAACATTAAGTACAGAATATCAAACTTCTCAGTAAAAATCATATACGTAATCCTATAGTAGACCAAATAACGTACAAAGGCTGCACATTTATGTATGCCCTCGCTCCGTCACACATTCATTGTCCCTTTTTCTCTAATGCCTATTTAACACAATTTTAAGCTGTGCCCAAACATACTTCAGGATTATATTGGACAGACTGAGAGAGTATATACATATACCTGAACGGAGTACTTCACAGCAAGGCTAGCAACAGAATCCCCTCTCACCAACCGATGCGAAATAGCAAATCTACCCAGCGTAATCTCTCTCCAAAAGCTCCCGGAGCTAGGGTTCCCAACAACCTCCTTCAACTTCCACGGCGCCATAAAAGCCCTAATCTGAATCTCCCTATCGGACGCCACTGAGTTCCACAACCGGCACACGCAAGCGGCGCGTGCAAGATCGGCGATCGGGAGATTCTCGAGGATGGTGCGAAGCACGTCCCTGCATACTAGGGCCTGAAAATTGGAATTCATTAGCGATATGACGGAGGAAGAGGATGAGGTGGCGGATGTTAGGTCTAGCTTTTGGGTTTCGGCGGTTTCGTCGGAGTTGAGAAAGGGTTGTAATATTGATTCTTCTTCTTCGTCTCCACAGCATCCCATTTTTATTTGTCTGTAATTATTTCTGAGCTTGTCTGAGACAGATAAGGGAGATGAGTGGTCCGGCGTATTTTATCTCTTCTAGAATCTAGACAACGAAAATGGGCTACTAGCACAAGTTGGACTTCTGAACTTGTATTTTTGGGACTTGGTTTAAAAAGTTAATTTTAATTTTAATATAAATTTATTTAATTTATGTTATTATAATTATAAATATTAAATTATTTAAAAATTATTATTAATTATAAAATTAAATAATTACAATAATGAAAATGAATAGGCAATGCAACGGACATGAGTCATCCTTCTAAATAGTTACAATTTTGGCATTACTTATTTTTTTTTAATCACTTGCTCCTTTCTTTTATCTTTTCTTTTTTGACGTCTAACAGTATTTCTCAATTTCACCAATTTGCAATTTTTGGTTAATTACAGTTATTTTATTTTACTTTATAATTTAATCTTCCTTAGCTATTTATATTTCAAAATTAAACAACTCACATTAATTTTGAATTTTTAAAAATACAGCAAAATTATTGAAAGCAAAATATGGTACTAATTTTTCAAGGAAGAGAATAGTTTTAAATAATATTTTTTTTCTTTTTACAAAAAAAACAGGCCATTTATAAATATCTAGAATGTATCTTTTTAATAATAAGTTGTTAATTTAATAATAGTCACACAAAAAATTTATTTATAAATTTGTAAACATCTAGAATGTATATGTTACTCCTAGAGGGCACAAAAAAGAGATTTAGAAGGAGGATTGAATATATCACTTTAAAATTTATAAGCACAGTTATCAAATTATTTTCTTTATGTAATTGTAATTGCTACGGAATTGTTAATTTGATAAAATATCCCTTCTTGATATGAGTTATTAAATTTGCAGTTTGAGTTTTAATTATGTTTTTGAAATGTTATTTTGCAAGATATAAAACAGTTTAAGCAGTTATAATTGTTATGACAATTGTAATGTAACCAAAAAGAAATAAGATGCAACACAAAGATTTTTAAGTGGTTCAGATCACAAAGATCTCCTAGTTCACTCTTCAGCACTTTTGATAGAAAAATCACTAAGGATATTTTCAATCATTACAATCAGATCACTAAAATCTGTTATAACACTGAATCATTAAGATTCTTTCGAGCCATTAAGTCTCAGAATATGTCATTAAGACCAGGTCACTAAGAACCACTCCAATTAGACATTAAGTTTGTCCCACTCAAGGTCTGATTCACTCAGAATCAGGCGAGCCACTAAGTCTTGACTTTGCTGTTGTTGATGAAGGTGGTTGAGGTACTACTAAGTTGGCATTAAGTTCTCTTCCTCTAATGGAACTTACCAATTAAGTGATTTCTCTTTGACATTGATCTATGGATCCTCTAAATATGTCTTCTTATCTTCTATTATGCTTTTGTAAAAATCACTCTTTTAATCGATCCTCCAAAGTTCACACTAACTTTGGGTTAATGAAATGTCTATTCAGCAAATCGATTTTCTTCTTCTCTTCTTCTTCTTCTTCTTTTGTTTATCTCTCTCTCAAACCTGATGTAATCGTTGTAATTAGTCTCTCTTTCCCCCTTTTTTGATTTCTTAGTTATAGTCCTTTTATAGAGAGATATATATGTCATTTTGTCCGTTGGAGATTTGATCGTTAAAGATTTATCTGTTGAAACTTTGTCCGTTGAAAAATAATTGTTGCTTCATTTAATGTTTAGATCTTTGAAGATTACAAACAATGTCATAAAGATACTGTATCAAATAGCTTTGGGCTCCATCCTTTTGTTAGTTTGCTAAAAATGGAAACCTCTTGGCTAGTGTTGCTTTTGTCAAGTAACCGTTAGACACATCCTTGTCTTTCTTTCATTTGAACTTATTACGACCAACATCTGTTTTGAGCTTTTCATTCCTCAGAATATCTTAATATCAGTCCATTGTTAGATATGTTGTCAGTTTTGATATCGTCCACGATTTTCCTAATTGTAAGATTCTTTAAGCTTTACGAAGTGCACCTACTTTCTTTGCATTAGAAACCATGTGACTGATACTATACATTCAAAGTGGTTGTTAGACACATATCCTTTTTCCTTATGCTTGAACTATCTATCGGTTAGCCATTTGTCTTGAAATCATCGTTTTACTAGAGCCTTCATGTCAGACAAATTTGAACATTATAAATCTCTAAGTTGTTCGTTCCTGAACGTTTTGTAGTATTTGACTTTACGATTTGTAGTTCTTCAGCTTGCTCTACGTTCTGTTAGCTTTACAATCAACTATACGATTTACAAACTTTACGTTTTGCATGATTCTGCGATCTACTCTGTGAACTATATTTCGAACTCTGTGATTTCGGAGTAAACTCTACGACTTTGCATTTTGCTCTACGAACTTTGAATATGTTCTTCAATCTTTAACTGTATTATCAAATATCTAAGTTGCCTTAACCTTGTATTATGTTCTTCAATTTACTGGATACTTTGATCATCTTCAAGATTCGAATACTTTACGATCTTAGAACTTTCTTCATGTGGACTTCTTTTGCTTTACTAATTCTAAATTGACTTTATAAACTTAGAGCTATCATTGTTAAACTCTCTTTGCTTTACGAATTGTGAGTTCCTCCATTCTTTCTTTAGTTTTCTGAGGTTATCTAATAGTCTTTTTGTCTTTCTATAAATTAAGACTTTCTTTTCTCCTTTAAACTTGATCTTCAGTCTTTCTCAAGTTTTCCTCTGGCTTGATCAGCTCCCCCTTAATTTGATACTTGACGTAGGTTTCTCAAGATCATTGTCTCGTGTTCCCATTCCCACAATGGATGTTATATGCCTTCTTCTGCTAATCAATTCCCCCTTACTTGATCATTTGTCGTCTTCAAGACTATTGTCTTTAACTCTCGATCAGTTCCCCGTTTCTTGAGTACTTAATGTCTGTATGTTTATGATTTCCACTTTATCTTTGTTAGGAACATTTCTGTTGCAGTGGATATCATGTCTGCTTCTAGCTTTAGTCAATTTGTACTCTGTTTCTTCTGCTTCTGATTGCTTCTTTGCTGAAGAATTATTTTGCTAAGGTCACTCCAATTTTGTACCGCAATGAATCTGTCTCTCGGTGCCTTTGGCATTACATTCTCTGATAGATAGTACTGAATCAGCTTATCAATGTAGTAACTCTATGTTTTAAAGTTGTTCAACGATATTAGTAGCTTAAAAGATCTGAAGATATTTTGTTCAGCTTTATTCTACGATCTTGAGTACTTTGACTTATTCAGCATCTGTGAGTTTTCACATTAAATTCTTCCATTCTTTGATTTCGTGGAGTGATCCTTGTTCCCTTCAATCCCTTCTCCTATTTGAAAGTAGTTTTGTTGATCTTCTCTTTTCTTGTCTTCTTTTCTGCTTAGTACAGGGTCTCTTAACTTCTTTATTGAATTGTTCGGCTTTGTCCTTAGTAGTTTTGACAATCTTGAGGTTTGCTTTTGAACTTTACAACCATATCCTTACTTGACGATTCTGTCTTTCATGATCATTGAGTATCTAACTTGATTGACTCTTCCTATTCTGCAGTCTCCTTTTGCTTAATAGCTAAGGATCATAAATTTGCTCAAATTACCAACAAAAAAAAAAATTAATACTAACAAATTAATATTAAATAAAATAATCTTATGATTTTTTTATTCATAAAACTTTAGTATCTATTTTTTCGATTGTCTTATTGCATAATCATAATATTTTTAAATTTGTATTATATTTTATGAATATATTATAAAATTTATATTGGTAAAAAAAAATCTTCTGAATCTATATTATCTAAGTAGTAATAAATTTTATTTAATCGCATATTATACGCGCGTGTGTGTGTGTGTGTGCTTGTTTCAATAATACTAACAAACTAATATTAGATAAAATGCTCTTATGGTTATTTTATCATAAAACTTAAGTATTTATGTTTATGTTTGTCGTATTGCACAATCATAATATTGTTAAATTTTTATTACATTTTTATGAATATATTATTCAATTTAGAAATTAATTCTAAATTTTTAACTATTAATTTAATAATTTAATCATATTATAAGTCAATGTATTATATTTAAAACTATATATATTAATAATAGTATAGTTTAATATTTGGTAAGGTGTTTTTTATAAAAAAAAAAAAACTAGTTTCTTTTCAAAATTATATTATCTAGATAATATTAAAATATTACTTATACTCAAAATTATAAGTATATTTTGTTTTCTTTTCAAATTATATTATCTAAGTAGTAATATTATTTTAATTCAACTTGCATTATTGTATATATTTATAACAAAAGTAATAAATTATTATTAGATAAGATGATCTTATTTTGATTTGTTTTCTTATAAAACTATATTTATTAATTTTTATTTTCTTAACAAACTATGTAAATAACTATAGTTTCTGATTTGGATAAATATATAATAAAAGTTTAGTTAATATACAAAAAGTAAGAGGTCGAACCAAATCAAAAAAAAAAAAAAAGGACAAACTAAATTGTCTATTTAATTATAATATTAATTATATTCGCATAAACTAATTGAATTCTTATTAATTTTGAACTTAAAATTATTTTTTTAAAAAGTTAATATTAATCTTATTATTTAGAAAGGAGGAAGTATTCGGTATAGGTTTAAAGAGTTATCAATAGGTCTCACGAACAGTATATCAATTTTTGGGAAAACAAACAAACCCTAATTGACAATAATTTCACAAAAATAAGTAGAAAATTGATAACGTATATTATTGTCAAGATACCATCCCAACTGGTGTCAAAAACATAAAAACAAATTTCAACATTCATATCACTCCATTCAATTTTTTTAATCTTCTAATTAAAATATATATATATATATATATATATATATATATATATATATATATATATATATATATATTGCCTAATTTGACCAAGTGTATGTATAAAGCCATATAATTTTCACCAACTAAAATAAAAGATTTTGTTTAGAAAGGAGATGAACACTATATATTCAATTCATTGCATATGTACATTAACTGTATAGACAAACAAAAAAAGTAGAATGATAATTATAATTAAAAAAAACGAATCACAAACTAAACGCATCGTCTTCTTTGAGTTTCCATTTGATCTGAAACCTTACAAAGAAAAATTATCTCTTGATTTCTGTTTAAAGATTTCCTTCAAACATGAAAATCATATTAGTATTTGAAGATAAATGGTAAATGCATTTCAAAATTTATAAATTATGTTTATTTTAACCTTACAATGAAAATTAAAACCTTACAATAAACAAACAAATATTCTACTGTGCATAATAAATAAATTATCAACTTAAATTAATTGGTAGATAATTTAAAAGTTAAAGTTTATAAAAGAATTTATTCAACCCCTCCCCCTCAAGATCTCTTTTGTGCTATCTGGGAATAACAAAACCTATAAAATATTACTGTGATAGAAATTCATGAGTGAACACTCTACGAAAACTGTTTGTAAAGGTTGAAAGAAAAATTAGAGAATTAGAGAGTGAAGAGGTTACACACAGAGAATAATGTTTTGTTCAAGAAACAAAACTGAATTTCACCATTTATTCAAAAATATTAGTTACAAAATTAATTCATTCAGCAATTACATTTTTGAAAATAAAATTGAACTTTATAGTTTATTCAAAATATCAGTTACAAATTAATTCTACAATAACATTTTTGAATTAAAATAGAACAATTTTTTTCCAGTTATATTAATTATTTTATAACTAATGTGCATATTAATTCCTTTATAATTGTTTGTAATTCATCTTTAGTTAGGTTTACCAAACTGTTTCGAGTCCCATCTAAAATTATAGGCCTCATGGCTTGGACGAGACTCTTAATGACGATGCGAATGTACAAAGTGCGCCTAAAGCGCCAATACAACTTTGCGATCCGACCTCGAATCGCGGGCAAGTGGTTCTTTGCACCACGTCATGAACATTTCTAAGCCTTCCATTTAATACCACAAGTAAATTAACTTGTTCTATTTATGCTTACAAAATATTAAATAATTTTATTTTTTTAAATTGTAAAACTTAAAAAAATTAATTTTACAAATAATAATGCACCTTTTCGTTACAAATCATAGAAAAAAATCTCCTACCATACCTTTATATATTATACATAGATATAAATATCATTGTATTGTCTCAATACAAATCATAATATTTAGTCGGAAGATATAATGGTGCTCTTTTTATTGTTAACCCAGTTCTATCAATTTGGGGAAGAAGCTTTTGAAAATAAAGCTAAGATTATATTCTTCCATATTTTGTTCTTTTATTTCTTAAAAAACCTTACAAATAGGCTTGTGACTTTCTTTACCAATATATCTACTTTTCTTTTTTGCTTTCAGTAGTTTTTAAAGTTCACAAATAGAGCTCGTATATTTAGTTTTGTATGGTAGTGATGTCTATATTATTAAAATAATTATATTTAGTAAAATTTGAGGTAAAAAAAATCCCCCCCCCCCCCCCCCCCCCCCCGCGGCTATAAAATTCAATTTGTCTGATTCATCTTGTACATTTAAAGACTGAGGATTAAACGAAATTTCAAATAGTCTCTTCACCTTATATCAGACAATTTTGGATAAAAAAGATTATAGTTTTTCATAAGGGTACAAGTTTTATTGGTTTAAGAAAAATATTTCATTACAATAAGAATATATTTTCAAGCTCTGAACTTTTATTTTAATTAAATAAAAATTAATAAATAGAAATATTTGGATAGGCTAGTTTTTGAATAGAGTAATACAGAAAATTAGTTTACCACCAACATTAAATTTTTACCTCAACTCAAAATGAATTCCATTTCCCAGAAGAAAAGAAAAGGATTACTTACAAAAAATGACAATCCCAAAAGAGAAAAAGAATAACTCAAGAATATGGCAAGACTAGCAGATTCTATTCCTTTTTCCCTTTTTTTAGAACAAATTCTTATACTTGTAGCTCAGCAAAATTTGTAGTTAGTAAACCACAACTTCATCCACAAAAATCTGTAGGCATTAATACTACAAGATTTAACAATCTGCAGACACTGAGCTTCCAGGGTGAAAGGAATCTTCTACAATAATCAGTATTAAAAATACAACCGCCAAAGACGCGAGCGCCCACACAAACACACGCTAAGAAGGAATCCACGTGTAAGGAGATAGTTCAACTCCCCAATCCATTATTAAGCCCATACGCGTCCATATAACCAGCCGCATTATCATGACCATGATGGTGATAATTGGCACCAAGAGCATGGTGATGATCGCCGTTATGTGATCCATCCAACATCTTCTGAATATGCTCTGGTACAGGTTCTTCAACAATTTGTCGAATGGGCTTTGGTAATGAAGACACAAACCGATATATGCTCTCAGCTAGCTCATCAGCTGTATCGTCCTGAAGACATCAAAGCAAAATAGGAGGGATTCAAATACCAAACATCAAAACAAAAGCTGGTACGACTGAAGAAAAAGAAGAACACAAATTAAACACTAGTTAGCTACACCGTTTCACTTATTATCAGCATTTCAATAGTGCTTAAGCTCAGAACAGGAGAAAAAGGAAAATAATATGGCAAGATGAAAGCTGTGGCAGTCCAGGTCTTGAAGTTATTATAAGATCCAATTTCCATCTGAGGTGAGCATTATGGAATGGCAAACCAGACAGCAGGCTTTGCAGGACAGACTACTGGAAACTAAATTCCTTGGAACCAATTTCTTGGATTTAAATTTTTATTTAAAAAATAACTAATAAAAACATCATTACAATAAGTAATGGATAATCTGGAAATTTAATTAAATCATATATGAACTTAATTACATCCACACATTTATATAATTGAACTAGATTTAATATGATCAGAGAATTTCTGAACAAACTATAATGATATATTTCTATGATAAGGATCACTAGAATACAAATAGTTATACTCAAACTAATATTTTAATATATAAATTCCAAAGTTCCCCTTGGAAAAATCAGTCATCTTGATTACTTTCTAATACGTCAATAAGTTAGTTAATAAACTTTATTTGTGTGCAAGGGACCTATACCCTTTGAGATCTTATACAAGCTACTTGGGTTGAATTTACTTCCATTCAAATCACGTACTAAAGCATTGGTTAGAATCAGCACAATTAGCAGTAACAAGTGACTCTTTCATGCTGGAAAATGAGTATATTTCACTTTAGGTAAAGAAAACTTGACATCTAATGGCTTAAATTTATTTTGCTATTCCCTCCATTCCAAAATATGAGATCAATTTCACATTTTACAGTCAATTTGGAAAGAATTTAAACTAAAATTTGATGTGTTTCAAGTAAGTTTTGAAAATACTAAATTTTGCAATCAGAAGTACTTTTTAGATAATTTGCAATATTTACAATTGTATTGATTAAAATTAAAATGAATCACATCAATTTTGAATTTCAAAATTATCTCAAATTGACTTTAAAAGTTAAAATTGATCTTATATTTTGAAACGGAGAGAGTGTTTTGGTAGGGATTTTAGATAGCACATAAAGATCATTGTCAACAAAAGAAATGATGCAATGGAATGAGAGATTGCATTTAGAGAACACAAATTTCAGATAGAGAGGGGGAACTAAGGGAGAAACAACAAGCAGGCCAAGAACTAATGATCAATTAAGTTGTTATGTTGTTGTATACATATACTAATCAGTGGCTTGCTAGTTATAGTCAAACAAATATAAAGCTTCCATTGTTTATGTAAATAGGGATCGACACATTTAATAAGCCAAATCTGAAACCAGCCCCAGGAAAAAATATGTGAGAGATGATTAAAACTAGTACAGAGCTTGTCAGCCTTATACAAAAAGCTACATAATGTTTTTCATGCTCTTCTAGACACCAGAGATAATCCAGTTACTGCAGTTTTTACAAGAAAACGTCGCTATAGAATCATTTTTGAAACAATTCCTTGCCTCACACCAATGTTCAGTATTAAAGGTTGAAATCCCAACCATCTGTTAAAACTTTCTGTTTTCATTTATTTTTGTTTATCAACAAGTCCATACATCTGTTCAAACTTATATGCAAATAAATGACTTACCAAAATAAATTATTTGGATATTAATGAAACACAGACCAAATTTTTATTGCTCATGTTAAAAAAGAACAAAAGGAAAGATCATTAGAAGGTTGCCGGTCTTACCTGGGGCCAACGACCACCAGAATGTGTGACAAATGTAGCTTGAGGGAGTGCATCAGCAACGCGACGTCCCTCTTCACTCCATTCTTCAGACCAACCACTAGACCAAATCACTTGCATTGGCAAACCTTTCACACTATCTGAACTACTCCATTCTGCCAAATCCAAACTATAGTTCATCTTCTTTCCCATCCAAACAACTGATTTCCTCCCATCCCTACTCTTCAAAAAAATCCTATGAGCCTCCACATCCAGCCCACCAACTGATTTTGAGCAAAACCATTCAATAACCCTTGCAAACACAAACTTAAACCCCAAGACAAGTTCCCTTATCACAGGCACTTCCAATACCCACAAAGGCAATGCAGTCACCCTTGCCGTAGCATCAAGAAGCGTTACACTCCTCACCAAACCTGAATTCTCCAAAACCCAATTAGCGCCTAGTCCCAATGCCGAATCATGCAAAACCAGATCCACATTTACCAATCCCATGGAATCAATCACTTGCCCCAAAACTCTCCCCATTTCTTCAGGACCCAATTCAATTTCCTTAACAATCTCCCTCTTCGAAACCTGAACAGCTTCCCCCTCAAAATCAATATATCCTTGTTCAACCAACTGATCAAACCCCCAAAACAAGCCCTTTTCTTTAATATCATAATAAATCTCCCAAAAACTCCCTAAAACCCCACCTCCAATTTCTTCAACCACGACACTAGACTTATCTGAAAACCCAGAACCAGGTAGATCGATAGCAACCGTACGAATACCCTTAAGACCTAAAGATTTAGCAACTTTGCTAAAACTATAAGAATTACATCCTAACCCATGTACAATGAGTATATTATCTGAGGTAATGGGTCCTTCTTGGATAGTAAATACGTCAATTGAAGGATGATTTGGGGTGGTTTGTACCTTGATAATTCGACCCTTGGAGTAGTGGTGGCGCAGATTAGTGGGAAGGGAGAGGAACCAGACCTTGGAGTCTTGAGGACTGAGAGAAGAGAGAGAAATGAAGAAAAGGGTTAGGAGACAGACTAAAAGAGTAAAGTAAAACCAAAATTTAAATGGGTTTGGAGCTGTTGTTGTTGATGAGGGTGAGGGGGAAGCTGAACTGGGTTTGTAGGGTTTTGGGCTTGTAGGGGTTTTAGATATTGGTTCTTCGGTTAGGATTGCCATTGATGATAGAAAATCACATAGAGCTCAAGATTGAAGCTTTATTGGTGAATCCGTAAGATTTGCAGAAAAGGAGAGATGAGTGAGTACAAGATTGAAGCTTTACTGGTGAATTTGTGAGAGTTTGCAGGCAAAGAGAGATGGATGAGTTCAAGACTGAAGCTTTATCGGTGACTTTGTGAGATTTTGCGGGGGAAATAGAGATGGGTTGGGTTTAGATTCGGAGTTGTTTTATCAGAGAGAGCGTGCATTTGGTCCCTGGCAATGGGCACCTAGCAAAACACCTTATTGGGGTTTTCATCATTTCAAACGATGACTTTTGCTAGTATATGTTTATACGTCGTCGTTTTGAGAAATACTGAAATACAACACATTTCTCTTGTAAAATGATTTTCATTTCAAACTTTGAATTGATTAGTATGTTTTCATTTGTAAACTTTTTGGACCCATATAAAATTTTTGGTGCCGAGTAGAATGTTAGACCTTTTAATTCTAATTTTATATTTCTCTATTTATCCTTCAGATTTAATTATTATAATATTTATTTTTTCTGTATTTATTATAGTAAATATTAATTTTTATTTTTTAAAAAATTTAAATTATAATATTATAGTAAATTTAAGAATACAATTTAATCCTAGAAATCTAAAGAGAATCTGAAAAATGAGAGAGGGATAAAAAAAATGAAAAAAAAAGAACATGCTTTTTAATTTTCTGAGAACGCGTTTGCTGAATTTCTGATCGTATCCTAGATCAATCACATACTATTTTAACATATGTAGTGAATTCTTTATATTTGTTTCTCAAACATCTCAAGAGCACTAAATAATTTTTCATGAGGTGGAGTCGTTTGAAATATAAAATTTCCGTCTCCCTCTCTCTAAAATGAAATATTTTAAGTTGAGAACTGTTATTTGTACAGTAATTTTTGTTATTTTTAAATGTGGGCTCCATCTTTTACCTATAACGATAATTTTAAAATCGTCACTATATACTTATATGATTATATTATACTTTATATGTTAAAACTTATAGACTTATTTGACATTTTGCATGTGAAAAGTTTCGTCATATATCTATAGTGACAATTTTAAAACAATTATTATAGGTAAAAAATAAAACCCACATACAAAAATAATAAAAAAACACTGCAAAAATATCAATTTCCTGATTTAACCCTCCTCTTTTTTTGTGTGTGCAAATCTCTCAATTCTCGCTCTATTATTATAACCCAACTTCCCTTAGGCCATCTCCAGCAGGCCGGAGAATCACGCGTCCTAGACTATATTTAGTCTAGGACAAACTCTTCTGCTCCAGCAGATGGAGCAAATATAGTCTTCCTAATTTTCCGGCGAAAGCAAACGACTATATTCGCGAATCAAACTTTCATGGACTAAAAATTATAATATATTTTAATGACAAAGATTTGGAGGGTGAAGAAGAAGAAGAAGAAGAAGAAGAAGAAGAAGAAGGAGGGAGGAGCAAAGGCTGAAAGACTGATTGAGAGAGAAAGAAGAAGAAGGGGGCGGAGGCTGAGAAAGAAGAAGATGAAGGCTAGGGCTGCTCACTGAGATAGGAATCACAGAACGGTAATAAAAATGAAAATCAATCACAGAACGGTAATAAAAAAGGTCACAGAACGGCTATGGAAAAGAATAAAAATATTTGCAACGGTAAAAAAAATTATTAACGGAAACTATTATAAATTTTGGCTAAAAAATCTATAAATATGTATAATGATTCAATATATTTTTCCATCTTTCAATCAACAATTTCAACATTTAGTAATTGTAAGTATTTGATTAAATAGTTTGTATTTTAATTATATTTGTTCTTTATTTTTTTATTGATAATATCTCTCTAATTTATTTTTTAGATGGAAAATCATGGTCCTCCGATGTATTATTCTTCATTATTATCTCAAGATTTTTCACTTGATGATCCAAATTTGTTGGATGAATTCTCAACTCAAACTGATGTACCAATTCAGACTCCCGAAAATGAGTCCTACAAAAGAACAGGGCGAAAGGGAAATTACACAATTGATGAAGACGTTCTTCTTGTTTCTGGATGGCTTAATGTAAGCATGGATCCAATTCAAGGAAATGATCAGAAACATGGAAGATATTGGGAAAGAGTTCATGAATACTTTCATGAATACAAAAATTTTGAGTCTGAACGCAATTCTACTGCTTTGGCGAAACGTTGGTCAACAATTCAACTTGCGGTGAACAAATTTTGTGGATATTATGCTTCAATTGAAAGAATGCAACAAAGCGGTGTGGGTGAACAAGACAAGGTATTTTAATTTTTTCATATAAAATTTCAATAAGTTTATTCTTATAGTTTATAGTTAATACTTTGTAAATAATTTTTAAAATAGATATGTCAAGCATTAGAGATGTTCAAAAGTATCCAAAAACAACCATTTGGATTTATGCATTGTTGGAGACTATTAAAGGATGCGCCAAAATGGAGAACAGATAATATTGGAAAAAAACAGAAAAGTACTAGAAAGTCAAGTCCAGCAGTATCTTCTCCATCAACCGTAGAAGAAGTAAGTTTGGATGAAGACGATAGTATTGAAGATACAATCTCTGCAGGATTGGAAAGACCAATGGGAAGAAAGGCTTTGAAAGCACAAGATAAAAAAGGCAAAGGAACCGGTGATACTAGTACACCTATGGAATTGAGGTTTGAGAAGTTCGAGCATCAGATGAAATTGAACCAACAAAAGAGACAAGAGAACATGGACAAAATAT
The DNA here is from genome assembly GCA_947179155.2 of Hedera helix. Classification (NCBI taxonomy): domain Eukaryota; kingdom Viridiplantae; phylum Streptophyta; class Magnoliopsida; order Apiales; family Araliaceae; genus Hedera; species Hedera helix. Next base: position 28,731,213 of record OX359280.1, on the reverse strand, counting down.
ATTTTCAAGAGCAAGAGAAATTGAATATAATGAAAGCACAAGAGGATGAAAGGATCATGATGATTGACACTACTATCATGGAGCCTGAAGTAGCTGAATATTACAAACAACGCAAGAAAGAAATCATGAAAAGAGTTACATCTAGTAGTTGACTTGCTTATTATTATAGAACTTCTAATTTGCTTATTATTGCAGTAGAATGTAATAGATTATGCTCCACCATGTAGTGACCACAAGTGTTGAATAATATCTTCTTGAAGTTGAGAATGAACTTGTCTATTCCTTATGCGATGATTGGCTTCAATGAATTCAAGTAATTGTGGGGTACACTCATGAGACACTTCTACAGTAGGAATCTCGTCATGTGTATCATAGGTTGCTGGTTCTTGATTTTCATCTCGTTCATCCTCAACGATCATATTATGCAGTATTATGCATGCAGTCATAATTTCTTTTAGTGTTGTTTGATCCCAAAATCGTGCAGGACCACGAACAATCGCAAAACGTGCTTGGAGTACACCGAATGCTCGCTCAACGTCCTTCCTAAGCGCCTCTTGAGTCTTAGCAAATAATTTTCTTTTATTTCCTCGAGGTGCCGAAATGGTTTTAACAAATGTTGCCCATGGGGGATATATACCATCAGCAAGGTAATATCCCATCGTGTACTCATTTCCATTAATTGAGTAGTTCACAGCTGGAGCACGACCTTCAGTAAGAGCAGAGAAGATAGATGATCTCTCCAAAACGTTAATATCATTATGAGAGCCTGGTAATCCAAAAAATGCATGCCATATCCAAAGATCGTATGAAGCCACCACTTCTAAAATAATTGTTGGCTCATGCACATGTCCAGAATACATACCATGCCACGCAACCGGACAATTCTTCCATTTCCAATGCATGCAGTCGATGCTCCCCAACATCCCAGGAAAACCACGTTCTTCAGCTTTTGATAACAATCTAACGATGTCATCACTATTGGGGGATCTCAGATATTCATCACCAAAAATTGTAATGACTGCTTTTACAAATCTTTTAAGACTCAATATAGCCGTGCTTTCACCGATCCGCACATAATCATCAACGGAATCTGCTGAAACACCATAGGCAAGCATCCGCATTGAGGCAGTTATCTTTTGAAGAGAAGATAAACCGAATTGTCCTGCAACATTCGTTTTTTGGACGAAGTATGAATCATACGCTTCAACTGCTCTTTGAATTCGGAGGAAAAGTGGGCGCCGCATTCAAAATCTTCTCCGAAATAGATACGGGGGGTATGTAGGATGTTCAGCAAAATAATCACAAAAAAGTCGATTATGACCTTCATGTCTACCACGATTAATGGTAATACGACCTTGCACGGAACCACGATGACGTGATGTATGCCTATTGACATTTTGTTGCTCTTCTTCAATAGCTGCCAAGCCTAAAAATTGCCCATATGCTTCTTCATCTTCTTCTTCATCCATGTGCAACATAGCTAATTCGAATTGACGAGACATATTTAAAATAACGTATTTGACTGAAAAATTGAAGTTGAAATGAGTGAATATGAGAGACTGGATATGACTTATATTTATAGAGGTTGTTTGTTCATTAAAATATATCCGTTGGAATATGACCGTTGGAATATGGTCGTTGGAATATGACCGTTGGAATATAGCCGTTGGAGTTTTTTTTAAATTCATTGATTATTTTAATCTTTTTATATTATAGTCTGCGGGATAGTCCATAGGATAGTCCATCTGCTGGAATGATGGAAGACTAAAGGACATCTGCTGATGTCACATGGACTAAATATAGTCCAGCAGATAGTCCATCTGCTGGAGATGCTCTTACCCCCTTCAACATCTAAATCAGTTCAGTCCTTTCCGATGGTTCCTAGCTCCTCCGCCACCGCAACCACCACTATACCTCCTCTTTCACAGCCGGAGCCGTCACCTTAAGTCAATGTAATTTTAATTTTGCTTTTCAAGAGAGCATAGCTAAATTTTACAAACCTTTTCATTTAGTTCTTCGTGCAATAAAAATCAAAAAAATAAAAATTAATGTCCTACCAAAACAGAGCTAAACTAACCAGAAAAATTTATTTAACCTTGGATTTTGAGAGTTGTCTTGTAGCAACAGTAGCGGGAGGAGTAAATTTAGTCCCACTAAGAGCTTGTTTTTGTTTATCTTGTTGTAGCAGTTGTGGTGGTGGTTAATTGTGAAATTTTACAAACCTCCAAGAACATAGATGGGTGAGATGGGTATGATTTGGGGAAAAATGGGTTGTATTTTGCTACAAAAATGTTTAAACAATCCTGCAACTTCTCAATATTTTGTTATTCTTGGCTCGTGTGGATCTGGGAAGTACAAAAAGGTGGTCATTTTCTTGCTTTATTTGAAATCTAGAGAAAAAAAATGTGTTGATTAACTTGAGGTGGCGGTTACTGTGGTGAACGGGGAGGAAGACGAGGAGATGGTGGCCATGTTTGTGGTGGTTGCCCGTGGGGGAAGGGATGAGAGAGACGAATATTGAGGAGGGAAAAGGGATTATAAAGTGGATTACAATAATGATTTAGTGGGAGAGATTTTATTTTAGAGATAGAGAGAGTGAAAGATACGAAAGATTTATTTTTCCTAAATCATCTCCAACAGTATATTTTTAAATTAAATATAATTTAAAATTTATCTTTTTTTTTAGCGGTTGCACTAAATATAATCTATGACTATATTTGAACTATCAAAAAAATTTAATCAAGGAATTTGAAAGTCCATGATTATAATTTTAATTATATTTAAATGAGAGAGTGGAAGAATGATTGGAGTTTTTTTGAATTTATTGATTATTTTAATTTTTTTATATTATAGTCTACGGAATAATCCATCTACAAAAAAATTAAAGATTAAAAAAAATTTATTGATATCAAATAGACTAAATATAATTTATAAAATAATCTAACCGTTGAAAATACTCCAACTACTTTATCTCATAGTTTCTCGAGATAAAAGTTCCAGCTGTCGAAATACATATGGATTTATCCTTTCTCAAATCTTGCGAGTAAAAAAAGTGATTTTTATCTCTAAGCTATTACTTTTAATCTTTAATAAATATTGACTCTAACAATTTAATTATGAATTAAAATAAATATAATAATATTATGATAGCGGTGGTTGGTGGTGGTAGTGACCCTAGTGGGTGGTGATGGTCGATGTTAGTAATAGCCAGTGGTGGATGGTGATTGATGGTATTGGTTGTGGGCGCTGGTGGATGGTAATAATGGTGGTGGTGGTGGATGATAATGAGGGGGAGGGGGAGGGGGTGGGTGTTGGTGAGGTAATAAGAGAAATGAAGCGAAAAATAAAATAAAATAATTAAAATAGTAAATACAAAAAATAATGAAAAATCTCTTCTTTTTTTTAAAGTTTATATTTTTTTTAGAGCTAAAATAAGATTGCCTAAATTTTTGTCAAACAAGCCCCAAGACAAAAAGAATAATTATTCAAAATTTCGGGATAAATTTAGGTGAGCATCCATTAATCACTTGTTACCTGAGTTCAGTCATGAGATTTACGTAATATATATCTCATCAGAATTATGTAAACCTCGTATATCTGTCACTCGAGCAGCTGAATAATATTTCGGAAGGTAGAGGTAAAAAGAGTTTATCATAACATTACCTAAATATACCTGGCCTTATCTTCATTCCCCACCTCTGTCTTCCTTCTCATGGAATCACCGGTGGCAACTACAAAACTAACATCTGCACTATCTCTCTTCAAACCCATGATGATTTCTCGCTCTTCTCATCTAAACACTCGTTGCTTACGTTTCCTTTCTCTTTCACTCCCTATGTTCCGTTCTTTTAGGTCTCAACCCCATAATGTTCCCACCAAATCCCTGAGCTTTGTAATCCGAAACTCCAGTTCTATCACTGCAAAACCCTCGTCTGAGTTTGGAAAGAAGCGCAATAACACTGATGAACCAGACGAGAAGCTTGGCGCCTTGCGCGAGCTTTTCTCAAAGCCTGGGATTGGTATTGACGCTTATATAATCCCTTCTCAAGATGCCCATCAGGTTTATATTCAATTCTGTTTTTACCCCTTTTAATTTGAATTAATACCCATTTTGTAGTTTGAATTAGAATTTATACTTTCTTTTTATTCTTGATTTTATTCATTTTATGTGATTAGTGGATACGAGTGATGTTTTATTGTTGAATTTGGATTCTCATTGTTCTGCCTTGAATCTGAATTCAATTTTGATTGTATGATAATGGGAATTGAGTTAGAAGGTGATTGACACTTCAATTTATATTGAATGACAGTTTTATATGTTTAAGAATTTCAACTGCTCTTTGCAATAATTTAAAACTCATTTAGAATTAATATGAGTGACTCAGTCATTTGAATAAAACCAGTTTTATGAATTCGAAATAGAAGTCCAATTCGGTAGTGTTTCTAACTGCCAGAATTGACTGAAGGGTTCATTTCTATTCTGAGTGGTATTACAGTCTCAATTCATGGGCCAATACTGTGTCTCAGACTATTGGTAGTAGAATGATATGAGGGGTTTATTTGTGTCCATTTAAATGATATAATGTTTGTTATGTTTATCCATGAATTTTATTATGATATATTTTTTTGGTTGACGTACTAGTTTATATTAAATCCTCTTGAGTGGTAGCTTATTATCAATTCTTGTGTAAAGTAAAGCTTTCAGATATCATTTTTAGTGCCCCTCCTCGCCCCAGTCTGTATATTATAATAAAAGGCGTTCTTATATACTGCTAAATCCTAATTCAACCAGAAAGTTCAAAATTGCCCACAATATATGAGCCGGAGGCTACCCCAAACCCCCGCCAAATTATATACTTGCTCCCCCCAAAAAACTTTCTGGCTTCATCCCTGACCCTATCCCAAACAATTAGAAGATATGTAACTACGTCTGAATAGTTTAGCATTACTCTCATTCTGAATTTATCATAAAATTGAGAGGAAAAAAGCACACTTTCTTAGAATTTTTTCCATCCTTCTACTTCCATATTTACTCTATATGTTGTACATGAATGCAATAATGAAGAAAGGAAAAAGCCTATGGCACATACAGGTGCTTCATTGAGGGTTTATCTAACCTCGTATTAATTTTATTTGGAATGAATAATTAGGCTCATTTTGAGTCAATGTTGAACTTGCATTCACTAAGCTCCCTGTACAAGTTGTTCCTCTTATTGTTTCTGATTTCCATTTTGTTTTTGTATCCAGAGTGAGTTTATTGCTGAATGTTATATGAGAAGAGCCTATATATCAGGTTTCACTGGTAGTGCTGGTACTGCAGTTGTCACAATGCAAAAAGCAGCTCTTTGGACAGATGGGAGATATTTTCTCCAGGTTTGAAATGTGAACACATAGTTTTGTTGGCAATGCTATTCCCATTCTGATTCGTATGGTCTAACCTAATGCATCATTAATGATTTTATCTTTGTTGTTACTAGGCAGAGAAGCAGTTGAATTCTAGCTGGATTCTCATGCGAGCTGGTAATTTGGGGGTGCCAACCACTAGTGAATGGCTTAATGATGTCCTCACTCCAGGCTGCAGAATTGGCATCGATCCTGTGAGTAAATTCTCAACAGCTGATTGTTGTTTATACTTTACCTATAGAAACCAGTTAATCAACCTTTGATCTTCCAGTTAGGGTTGACGCTGAATTATGCTTGAGCTGATAGGAAAAAGTTTTTCTCATCATTTTGTTTGTGTATCCCTTCTTTACCACCTTTAGTATCAATTCATCTTTCCTGCTGTTGTCCCATATCCGAAAATGATATGATATTCAGGTCTTTAACCATTCATCCATACACGTTTATCAGTTTCACTTCAAACTAATTGCCCATATTGTTAGTTCTTTTAATTTTCTTATTGTCATTGGTATGTTTTCCCTTATTTATCTTTTCTTTTTAATGTTACTAATTTTATGAACAGGTGTCCCTGCATAGGATTATATTGCTTGTGTCTGATGCCACATTTTTGTTTTTGTGAAGGGAGCAGTTTCTTTTCTCTTCTAATGCTGTAGAGGAACTTAAAGAGGCTATAAGTATACATAATCACGAGTTGGTCTACTTGTACGATTTTAATCTTGTGGACAAGATTTGGAAAGAAGCAAGGCCAAAGCCACCAAATAAACCTATTAGAGTGCATGATCTTAAATATGCTGGGATGGATGTGTCATCCAAGCTGTCTAACCTGAGGTCAGAACTTATTGATGCTGGTTCATCTGCGATTGTTATCTCCATGCTTGACGAAGTTGCATGGCTTTTGAACTTGGTAGTCTTTCTAACTTTCTAATGCCTGCTGTAATAATTTTATATATAAACAACAATACTTGTCCTCTTTTTCTTTAAAATCGTGATGTGTGGGTGCTGAAATTCAGATACGATTTATATTAATATTTGGGCCAAGTGAACTGGGGGTTTGGGGAGGTTCAAGATTTGATCATTGGATCAGATCTGCTATAGTAAGATAGACAAAATGATAACAGTAGTTGCTAATATTAGATGTGTTTTTTGAGGATTCTTTCATATTCTCAGAGGACAGTCTATAATCAAGAAACAATGTAGTAATAACAACCATTAGGAGAAAATTCTGCATTAAAAGTCCACGATAATAATTTTGGATCCCGTCAGCTCTCTCCAAAACAAAAAAATGATATATTTTTTTATAAGCTAACCAAATATAAGTTTAGTTAAAATACGTATCAAAAAGTAAAGTTAACATGAAGAATATTTAATTTTGATATAGCAAAGTGATAGTATATTATGTGTTGTCGTACTATTATGTAAATTGTAATATTCACATAAGTTAAAGATTATTACTTATTCCTCATCACGATTCATGGACTAGGATCCCTTCGAGTACATTTTTCACTCAATTTCTTTCAATACACGTTTAGTGACAAAAATATTGCTTAGCGATGGCAACACGGACACAATTATTTGTGATGAATATTATTGTGGTGCTAATTCTACATTTAATATTTTTATTACTAAACGTGTATTGGAGGAAATTAGGTGGAAGGTGTAATGGTGGGGAGCCTGATCCATGATTCATGTGTCACTAGTTAGAGTGTTAAAGATTAACTTCTCGGTTTATTTCCTGGCTGTAAAAGGTAGGTAGAGTAAAAGAGAGAGAGAGAGAGGGGTTCTGCAGCAGAGGAAGATTTACAGGGAATGAGGGAGGCAATTCCATCTGTATGTACTCAAGGAACTTATTCTTCCTCTCCTTCATTCATTTCTGTGTCTTGGGGTGGCAGGGAGAAAGAAGAGGAAGTGGGGGAAAATAAACAAGGTGCCAGTTAGAATGAGGAGTTAAATGACCTAAATCACCGAGCGGAATAGTCTGCTAGACTGACTTAGAGTCCCTCCAGGTCAGGTCCAGTGGTCTCCTATAAGTATTACGCAAATATTTTATCCAGCTTCTTCGTGTGTTTTGAATCCATTTGCATTTCTGAATCAAAGGATTATGGAAACTGGACTAAGATATGATATTCTTAATTCCTTGTTTGACCTTTTCAAAGCTTCAATTGTGAGCATCTTGATTACTCAATTGTGGTTCTTTTATTTGTCCTCCAACGTCCTGACAGTGCTTTAAAATTCTTTTTAGAGAGGGAATGACATTCCACATTCTCCTGTTATGTACGCATACTTAATTGTGGAGATTGATGCTGCAAAATTGTTTGTTGATAATTCAAAAGTCACTCCAGAAGTGATGAGTTACTTGAAGAGTGCAGGGATAGAGTTGGGACCATATGAATCAATTCTATCTGAAATAGAAAGGTGCGTATGGCTCTAAACTAGCATATTTCTATAAAAATCAGTTCAACAAATTTTATATCAAAGCCCACTATGACAACTGACAACAAAACTGGCATGAGTGTTAATTTCTAAAGTAAATACAGTTGTGGCTGCAAAATGAAAATACCATGAAATGGTGTTAGTGACTATAAGGTGTAGAGAAGCATCTTCTTGTGCCTCGTTGGATGTAATTTTAAAAACCAGAGTATCCTTATTGCAATTTTTTTTTTTGGATGAAAATTGAGTATATGTGCTTCACATTTACAGTGAACTAATTTTCTTCTTTTCAGTTTGGCAGCAAAAGGGGCACATCTTTGGTTGGACACATCATCTGTTAATGCTGCTATTGTAACCTCATATGCATCTGCTTGTGATAAATATTTTGGGGAAGTTGGGAGCAAAAGCAAAGTTTCGAGTGTTACTAATCATGGCCCCAGTGGTCTTTCTGGAGGCCCAACTGCATTCTATAGGCCTTCTCCTATTTCTTTTGCTAAGGCGGTCAAAAATCCTGCTGAACTGGAAGGGATGCGCAATTCTCATCTAAGGTAACTGAAACCTGCCGCTCTAATCTTATTTTCATGGTGACGAAGTGGTTTGCAATTTTGGTACTCGTCTGAGATGATCATCTTTTATGCACATATTCAATCATTGACATTCTAAGCAGCGCAATCTTATAAGCATGAGTTCTAAGAGGCAATATTGTCTTACTATTCATAGCTACCTGATCTTTCTGGTCTGAATTCCGTCTTTGTGCCATGACTAGTTTGATCTAATACTTAGTGTTTGAACTTGCTATTGAAGGGAAAATGGGAAATATTGATTGTATTTATTTATTTTTATTATTTTTCCAAAATTCACTGCATTCCTTTAATGTCCTTGCATTTTCTTCCTTATTTGAGCACTTATGATAGTGTTTGCGTCATTGCTTTGCACACAGATATTGTTTGTATAGTAGACACTTACATATAGATAGACTGGTTAAAGTAGATACAATGGAAAGTTTTGTATATATATATATTTTTATTATTATTATTTTATTTTTTTGGAGGGGGGGGGGGGGGGGGGGTTGGGTTTAGTATAGTGCTCAGAGTATGTTGCATGAGGTTTAGTTCCCCTAAGAATGATATCCCATAGAAGATTGATATTCTTGATTAATCAGATCTCTAGATAAAATGTGATGGTTATAAGGCTTCTTTTGTTAATCTTTGTTTCTTCAGGGGAATAAGTTTGTAGGACATAATCTGGGAGAGATTTAATTGAGAGGAGATTTCTTGGAGGAAAAGATTGAGATTAAATGGAATATAGGAGGGAATACCAATAGTAATTTCTTCCATTAGTCCATTTGATGGGCCATGGATGATGAAAGGAAAAAAGACCATGTTCAGGAATAGTTTAATTTTACAATGTGTAAAACTTTGTAAGAGCATATTTATGTAGTTATGCCATAACAAATCATCTTATTTCTTTCCCAGAATAAGTTGTTTAATGTAATAAATCCTGTTTGTGAGTAAGATTGAAATAGGTTTTAGTATTTGCAATATCGGTGATGAATAGATTACCTCTATTATCTCCTGGAGGAAAGCAAGGGTGCGATTACAGTAGCTATACTTGATCTAATAGTAATGGTCTTGGGGGTTAAACTCAGAACTACTTCTAATCGATAAGCTTATGTTTATCTCATCTATAATAATGACAGTTGAAGAACTTCAGAAAATATGTGGTATCACAGTACTTTCTATGGCAGGGATGCAGCTGCTCTAGCACAGTTTTGGGACTGGCTGGAAGAGGAAATTAATAAAGGTGTGGTATTGACAGAGGTTGCAGTTTCAGATAAACTTCTTGAATTTCGTTCAAATCAAGCTGGTTTTGTTGGCACAAGCTTTGATACCATAAGTGGTATATATACTACTATCTTTATAGTTTATTCTTTTTAAATTACGTTCAATCTGAATATCATGGGTTATGCTTTTGGCCATTCCCTTGAATTGTTTTACAAGTTTCTGGAAGAAAATTATAGAATTGGTTGTTTCATGTGAATTTTTCACTATATACTACAAATCTGCTCTGGTCAGTAGTTCTATGAAATTGGAGTTGGATTTCATTGGAACTGAAGAAGTAATTAACTTTAAATATCATGTGACTTTGGGGTTTGCCGCCCATGGTCACGTTCAATTTGTCTCATACTTAAACAAATTCACTTTTTGACAAGTGCAAGACTCTTCATGTAAACTCTTTTTGAATGAACTGGTTTAAGATGTACTCCCCACTGCAGAGTTAGCTTGTAATCATATAGCATGCTAACTGTGGGTTTGAAATGTTATTATTGGCTTTCTTGTCACTGTATCATGTTTATACATAAAATACATTTGTATCTCATTGCAAAGCATATTCAATAAACTTTAAATAACATCTTAGTGATATAAGAATTCTGTAGATCATGCAAACCTGTTTTATTTGGATTTTAGTTACGAATACCAACTTGGATCCCAAAATAATGGTTGAATCACTTGTAATTCCTTGTAAGTTTTATATTTAAGTTGGTACACATGCTGCAAATAGATTGATATTTACACTAAAAAATAAGTGGATTGTATTATTAGGCTTACTTCAGAGAGTATCATTTTTTCCTTCTACAAATCCACTTATATAATCTACCATGCGCATAGTTGTCAAATCGTGTATAGAAAATCTCTTAATTGTTAATCATTTATCGTACTGTAAGATAAGGAATGCAAAGCACAATAATTATATTTTTAAATAGCTTGATAGCTCATTTTTATTGGACAATAAAGTATGCTACTTTAAGTGTAATGTTAAAGTAGTTAAATAAGCCTATTAACAACCTTTAAATATTCAGTTGTAGTTTGAAGAGTTTAAACTAGAGGATTAACTAATAATCAATATTATTTAAGTAATATTTATTAAGTAACAAGAGGGAAAAAAAGCTTACCTTTAACTTATAAGAATAAATCCAAAGTGAAATTATGCCCACATTGCAACGGTGTAGAGAAAAAGGCAACTCCAAGACTATTTATTTATGTCTCCATATGAGAATGAGACGTGAAAAAAAGAAAGTGGAGATGAAGTCCTTCGAAAAAGATGGGAAATCTTAGAAAGCATTTTAAGACTTATTGGGTAGATAGAGTGAACACCTCTCTGCTGAAAAAAAGGGTTCAATGTGTTATTTTAACTCTTATTAGGTTCGTCTTTTACTTAAAAATATATCGATTGTATTATAATTGTATAATATCGTACTATATGTGCTTACAATTTTTTGTCATATATATTTCTAGACAGGATTCATATCCAAGTAATAATTTGAATTCATCATAACATGAACACTTGCATCTTTACCAATTTTAATATAATACTTCTATTGAGTCCTGAAGTTACTCACTCTTAGTCAGACTTGTATATGTTGCTAGTCACAATTGCAATATAAACAAATGCTTGCTAAGCATATAATTATATTAATTAATACTCTAGTTATATTAATTTTGCACCTATACTTTACCTCCAGTTGTATTAATCTTTCACCCATACTATTGTTTCTTTATATTCGTCGATAATTATTATGATGATTTTACAGCTTCTGGTGCCAATGGTGCCATTATACATTACAAACCAGAACCGCATAGTTGCGGCATCGTGGATGTTGAGAAACTTTTCCTATTAGATAGTGGAGCACAATATATTGATGGAACAACTGACATAACCCGGACAGTACATTTTGGTGAACCTTCTGCCCGACAAAAAGAATGTTTTACTCGAGTCCTACAGGTGCTGTTCGTAGTTTCTTTTAATTGTATGTTTGATACAAATGCAGGCAATTAAGTTACGTAAATGGATCTTACATTTATCAAAAAGGTATATTTGATTGGCAAGGAAGTGGTGCTTAGAGCTGTTGAGCCACAAGTTCTTATTTTTCTTAGAGCAATCATGCCATGCTCTATGCTTAATGTTCACATGTTTTTATGCCTACAGAAACAAGCATCATGTGTTACTTCAGAATGTGTTGATACCCAAGTAGAGTAGCATATCTTCAATGACATCAATTGTAATATTGTGTCAAGTCTCTTATATAGTGTGTTATTTAGTCAAGCCTGTCTCTTAGTCTTATGTAACAGATTCATAATGAATATGCATTTAGTTATGACTAAGTAGACTGGGATCTGGCATATAAGGTTGAAGTTAAATGCTCCTTCCGTCCCAAATTAGTTGCTACACTTCTTTTTTTGTATATGTGGTATAGTTAACTAAAATACTCGCTCTGTTTCACAAAAAAGAGTCCCGGTTAGTATAAAATGACACAATGTCCTCAACTTTGTCATCGTAATATCATTATGATCCCAACACTACTAAGCTGCCAACTTATTGTTTTAAGGGTTATTTAGGAGCAAAATACATCCTTGATTTTAGCAAATGGAACTCTTTTTGTGGAACAAATGGAGTATTTTAGTATTTTTATAATTTTATAAGTTCTAGTTTAACTATGCTAAAAATATTATATTTATATGTATTTCCCGTATGTTGTAAAATCCGTTCCACAAACACGAAAAAGTGGAGCAACTAACGTGGGAAGAGTAAATAACATGACTTTTTCCTTTTGAACTAAATAATGACTATGTCCAATTACAGGGCCATATAGCTCTTGATCAGGCAATATTTCCAGAAAATACCCCTGGTTTTGTATTGGATGCTTTTGCCCGTTCTTCCCTTTGGAAGATTGGACTTGACTACCGGCATGGTACTTTTTCTCCCATAGTGTTCCCTTGATGCATAACATGATTTTTTTTTTTTGTATTTATCAGTATATGATATAATTAAAGATGGTGTCCTCAGTAACAGCTTTTTGTTCATTTGCACATAAGGGACTGGGCATGGCGTAGGAGCTGCACTTAATGTTCATGAAGGCCCTCAAAGTATTAGTTATCGATTTGGAAATATGACTCCTTTGGTGAAAGGCATGGTTGTTAGCAATGAACCTGGATACTATGAAGATCATGCATTCGGCATCCGTATTGAGGTAATACATCCATCTAGGTTATATTTGCTTGTATGGAATGCATCTAGCTGTTTTTACTGGATTGTTTGTCTTTATATTCTTAACTTCTCCTTGTATATCCCATGTGTACAAGAGTTGCACCCCTTTTTTAGTGTCTAGTTCATTTTAGCTCAAAAGAAAATTGAATAATGTCATATTCTTGTCCGGATCCATATATATTCTTGTCCTGATCGGATGAGATAAACAAAACTTATTGTAAGCTAAACTAATTTCCTTTAACCAGCATATGCAGAAGTGCATTAGTCACACAGGCCTGAAAGTACCCATGTTTCCTTGTCTGTAGAAGACCTATAGGTGTCAAGAAACTTTCTTCAACTTCGGTTTCTTTTTAATTTTAAAAGGAGTAATTATCAGAAATGTTTTTACAACACAAAGACATCCAAATTGTTGCATTTGCGTTGTTTGGCTTACTCAAGCTAGTTCCGGTTTTATTTTCTTGTGTGTTCTCTCTGTCCTTGTCTGTGAGATTGTTGCAATTTCCAGAAAATTGTTCGTGTAAATCTTGTTAACTTTGCATTTTCTTTTGCTTTGTTTGCATTTCATGACTGGTCACAACTGTCACTTCTTTAATGCTTTGTTTGACATTTTCTTTTTGATTTTAAATACTCCATTTTTGTTATGCAGAATCTCCTTTATGTGAAAGAGGTAGACACACCTAACCGTTTTGGAGGAATTGGATATATTGGATTCGAGAAGCTCACATTTGTTCCAATACAGGTATGCAAACATACCCCAAGTCTGCTTAAACTTTCTATAATGAATTAATTCTGCTGTTGGAAATACAAGGTATTTGGATGCAACTCATTTTTGTTAGCCAAATAAAGATTTCATGTTAGGAGGAAAGTTATTGTAGCCCTATAATTCTCAAAGCATTACATCAAATTGTGGATTTCTTTGAATCCTAGCACAATTCATGCTTAAATACATTTCAGTAGTATATGGTACTGTTTTTCATGGATACCATTTGATGTTCCTTTACATCTCTAATATCTGTTTTTACACCCTTCAATGTACCATGCCAACAGCAAAAAAATATGAACTTAATTATGTGGGAGCTTTCTGCCATGGTAATGTTCTCAATAAACCTGTAAAACCGCTACAATATAGGTGACTTAAGATGTTTCTACCTAGGACCCTAATGTGTGTGATAATCTAGAAGTAGCAGTGTGGAGTTATCTGGTTATGGAACAATATTAAATCAATTTTTTTATGTTTTAAAACATCAATTCTTGCTGCCGTTAATCCAAATTTTAAGGCTAAAAATGTCCTACAGAGTTCATAATTGGACATTTAAATTGCTGGCAGCTACCAGTTTAACTTAAAGTTTCTCATCTGAGATTTTAACCAATGTTATCTTCCATGGTCTCATCTCATTCAAAAAAATTCTTCTTAGACTATGTTTACAACTGATACTAATATTCAGGTTTTTTTGCCCGTTTCTTTATTTCAGTCAAAATTGGTTGATTTGCCTTTGCTCTCTGTTGCTGAGATTGATTGGCTCAATGATTATCATTCACAAGTTTGGGAAAAGGTAAGAACACATCTGGAAACTATTTGCTCGTTATTTATTACTTTTGTAGTTCTTTCTCTGTGAGTACCATGATACTCTGTGCCGCCACCTGTAAGTACACGTGTAGTTTATATGAAAGACATTTTGGCATTTAAAATAAGTGTGTTCAAGATTTAGAAGAAATTTTCATGTATATTATGCTAAAAGGATTAAAACCATGTGTCACTCTTAACTAGATCATCCCCTTGTAGTTGCTGTTAATGCTTTATATATTTGTCGTTATTTACTACCTCCTCCCTCAAAAGAATGTCTAAAAGTTCAATGGAACACATATTAAGGTTGGCAAATTGGAGGAGAGAGTATAACATTTGTTCCAATTATACCCTTATTTTGGACCCACACAGCTATCATAAACTTATGAGTGGAGCGTTTGTACAATGTTATTGGGGTAAATTAGTATTTATGTCACATTTTACATTTTGTTTGTGTGCTTTTAGATATCCTTTTTTAGGACAAAATAATACTGTCCTTGTGGACATGTTTTCGAGGACGGACAGAGTACCATTTAATGTTTCACTTCCTTCCAGTGTTTTTTCCTTGCTCCTAGTTGTAATCAGGATCTTGACACCTCTATTTTTCTCATCTGGAAAGCATAACATAAAATTCCATCACACTACTTAATGTTCCAGAAGTGTATATTTTCACACTATTAAATGTTCCAGAACTGTATGTTTTCTGGAGTTTATGCCAACTATTCTGTGTCTTATAGGTCTCTCCATTGCTGGACGGTTCTGCACGTCAGTGGCTTTGGAATAATACGCGCCCGATTGTGAAATTGTAATATTTCATTTAACCTCTGCTCACTGGTACTTAAATATGATGGTTCTCATGTTCAATTATTTGTATATAGACGCAAAAGAGGGTTACTTAAGTTGTAGGGGGAATTGTATGTACAACTGGAAATCCAAGGAAAGGTTTGACATGCCAAGACTTTTCAGTACTAATTTTTATTGGTTTATGAATTCAGAAGCTTGTAGATCATATCAACAAGCTTGATTTGGTGCGACATAGTTGGAGGTAGTGTTTTATAATGCTATGTTCACACGCAGAAATCCGACTGACCTTTTTTTTTCTACACGCTTGGTATGAAAAAAGTTGCATCGTCAAATTTTTATTTATTTATATTTTTTTCTGAGATGTATAGAAAAGAGTGGTATTGTAAAGGAAAATTTTACATTTGCTAGGTATTGAATATGCATGAATTTGGTGGACATAGCATTATTGTTTTGAAGCCTTCATTTTGTCTTAAAATGATAAAAGACAATTTTACATATACTACAATTAAATATTATATATATCTTGACTATTAAAAAGTGAGATCTGATAAGAATTTTTGTGTCAGATTTTATCTTTTAATAGTTAAAATTAAAATATTGTACTCGATGTTATATACTTATACTTATCCAAATGATAATCTTTCAAAAGTTAAATTCATATTAGTAGGAATATACTCGTTTTAGTACTTAAACTGCTATGATGTGATGTGTACGCAATTTTGTATGATTTGACAAGTGAGTCACATTCTCATGCGGTTCCCTTAATTCTTAGTGAGAAAGTGACTTGTTATCTTGCAAACACATCATAACTTGGACGTGAATAAATTAAATATGGATTACCTGCAGAATTAGAGTTTTATATCCTCCGATAGCAGGGGATTTAAGGGGAAAAAATCAAATAATTTGAAATTTAATATGCAGATTTTATATTTATTATTTATCATGATAAATTGTTAAACGATAATATTGGATATTAAATCTCTTGATTTTTTTCTTCTAAATTTTCTATATGTAATGTTATTATTGGAAGGTGTAAAACTCTGATTTTATAAATAATTCATATATAATTTATTCTCAACTTGGATATGTCATTTGTTGTGTTGTGGTATGCTAAATTGGTTGAAGTATCAACCTTAGCTTATCTTTGTAATTTTTTGATAAACGATCATTACCATTCATATACGAAAGAGAGTTAAAATACGACTCCTCCAACACAAACCTAAACAACACGACCCATTCTGAATATTGACACCACCTGCACTAATAAACTAATACAACCAGTACAAAATCTTATGGAGAGTGCCAACGAAATCAATGTTGAGATACATTAATTCTTGCTGCTACTACAAAATGAGTTAGCCCTCTAACCTTCCATAAATCTCTTTTGTTGACATACCCTCTAGTAAAATGATGCAACTTTTGCCCTATGACACAAATATCATACATAATGAGTTCTTCCTTAAAACTGATATTAGTAAAATCTGCTAACTACTCCAATAAACACTTTGAATTAGAATTAAGATGAACATGTAGGATATTATGAGAAGTAAGTTAATGTAAAGTATAAATCAAAACTAGTGTTGGGTTGGTGTTCGCATCAAAAGAGGTAACTGAGAAACAAGCGACGCCAATCATATACGTCAAACCCTACCATATTACAATGCCTACTCCCAGTTTACCAATGGTAACATTCCAAATAAACATCATATCAACACGCCACTTCTTCAAAGTATAGTTACAGTCGACAAAATTATCAGACACTACAAACCTCTCCCTCACATACTTGGAATCACTAAGATTCAGGCCATATGATTCTCAGATGGCTTACAAGAGTGAATGAAGCGAGGAGAGTTGATCATTATAGAAATTAATTCCATGATTTTCTTTAAAATAATGAGAGGGTCAAAAAATTTACTTTTAAAAACAATCCTATTACGGCACTTCCAGATGATCCACATCACAGTTACTAGGTGCTTATGATAACCTCATCAAACTATTTCTTATTTCTTCACCAGCAGGCCAACCAATCACTTAACCATTCAACTGAGAATTGAACACAAACTTTAATGTCAAAGTAGCGTCCCGCCACAGATGCAAACCAAAATATACGAATGGTTGGACATTCTAGTAACATATGCATAATATTTTCTTCATGAGCTTAATACAATGGACAAAGAGAAGAGCCCACATACCTCTTAGCAATAAATTATCTTGTGTTGGTAACCGATTCCAAAGACCTTGTCAAAGAAAAAATTGCATTTTGTATGGAATTGGAAGCTGCCACACAATCTTCCAGAAGGATTGTTCAAGTTTACTTGCTCGTGGTTGATGCTTAGTAACATATCATATGTCGATCAAACAGAAAAATCCCCTAAAAAGGAAGGGTCCCAAACTAACCTATAATTGTAACCCTCCTTAGGTAAATATATATATTTTATACGGTGAACAACATGACTAGGGAACAACTCTTGCAACTGAGAGATGTCTCATGAGCCGCCCCGAATAAGATCGTTAACGAACAAATTTGGCGTCCCATTATGAGGCTGGGTTAGCTGATGTGGCAGAATACCAGGGATCTAATAATCATTCCAAACTGAAATGCATTGACCATTACCAACCTGCCACCGAATTCCTCGAAGGACCAGTTGCCTTCCATCCAATAGCACACGCCATCCCGAGGAACTTGCTTTTGACTTTGAAATACGTAAAAAAGAATTTTCCCCTTCTGTAAAATACTCTTAAAGAAGTCTGCCCTTCCATTAATCATGTCTAACGACGTTCGTGTTGCCTTAGTAACGATAGCCGAGAAGACTTCTGAAGATAGAAACATTTAAACAGTTGACCAAAATTTTGCATATGACCACCTTGTAGATAACATTATAAAGGTTAATCGGATGAACTCCTTCTTTAGAACCAAAACAAGACAGGTGCGATTAAATTCTTTCAATAGATACCCATTCCTAACTAAGGATAAAACTGCAGAAATGACTCGAGTGCTAAGATCAGGCCAAACAACCAATTGAGATGGTCTTACAATAACCTATCTATCCTGTCTCTGAGCATCTGGATGAGACAGCAGATGGCTGAGGTGCTTATCTTTGTAATTTGATGGGCCATTTATCTTTAGTATTTTCATTCTGAAGTGAATGAAACTCTTGCTCTAAAAATGTAAAAAGAAATTCCTTGCCAGCGACCAACTTGTTTGCACTAATATGGCCCATGTATGTTTCAGCACTATAAACCTCGGTTCGGTTGTGTTCCTTGCGAAAGGAGCATGTAATGTCTAGTTTTGCCTATATATTTATACAGAAATATAAACACACATATATATAATTATTGATTATTGAAAAACTCGAATATATTTGTAATAAAAGGTCTTAAAATTGTATACAGAATACTTTATAAAGAAAAGAGAAATCATAAGATATAGGCCGGATAGTAACCCCACCCCTCTGCATAACAAAGGGTGTGGGGTCAAACCCCCTCCCTCTTATGCTATTATAAGGAATCAATGGTACCAAAAAAATTCAGATTTTCCACTTTAGCTATATCTATTTTATGTTATTTGCGTTTTAAAATATAAAATTACTATTAATTTTTTAAAAGCAATATTTTTAAATTCAAAATTAACACAAATTACTTCTATAAATCTCGTAAACTATCTTAAAAATATTACTCTATCTTAAAATTTATTTTTAAAAATCAACAATAATCTTATAATTTAAATTGAAAGGTTATTATTATCTTTGATATAAGCAGAAGTACCTTTTTATCTTACATAATTCCTCAGGGCTCGTCACGCTGAAATGAGACATTTCACTGGGCTTCTAAAAATATTTACATGACTTGTCCCAATTTGAAAATCATAGGCAGAAAAACATGCAAGAATCAATTTGGCAGAATAAGAGTCCCAGGCTAAACCGAGTTAAAAAAATTCGTTGATTGTGTTCCAGCCATAATATTAATGGACCACTTTTGGATGAGTAATTTTTTTCCAAGGGAGCTTAAGATTACAATTGTTATGCAAAAAATAAAAACTAAATTACAACAATAATTAGTTTTTAGTTGTTTATCGAGTATAACGCAAAAGACGATTCGTGTAAACTTTTGCTTCTATCTGCTCTCCAGTCGAACTCTATCTGCTCTCCAGCCAAACTTCTGATCATAACATGTTCTGTCGAGTGGCATCAGATGCAGAGAGTTCTGCATACATGTCTGATATTGCATTGGAAAAATACGCCTTCGCTTGAGCCCTCTTGATCTGGGCAAAAGAACAATATGAAGAAATAAGTATTTTTCTTCCCAATTTCGTAACTTTTTCCCCCCTGGAACCTTGTTCTCAATTGGTTGAATGCCAAGAACGAAAAGAAATTGTAGCGATTTCTAATCTATTACTCCCTGTTCTTTTTTAATCGTCTTTTTAGACAGAATTTTTAATCTACAACTCTCTCTAAAATGACAATTAAAAAAAAGGAACGGAAGGAGTAATAATGCTAGATTTTTGTTTTTTATTTAAAAAAAAAAAAAGACCCTCAAGATCTTTGTGACAGGTAAATTTAAGACGAGCAAGTTACCTTAAACGTAGGAGTGAGAAGGCCATTCTCCAGAGTAAATGGTTCGAGCACCAAAGTTACAACCTTTGCAAATTCGAAACCCCTCAACTGTATCATAACAAGACCAGATCATCAAACATGATAAAGGAGGAGTGAAATTGAATGAATATCAGGATTCAGTTTACCTGCGCTTCCCTTCCGACAGTGTCCATGTCATCTAACACGGCAGCCCTTGATCTAGGGTCATTACACAGTTGTCCTAAATCTTCATACTGAACAAATGCATTTTTCACTCGATTATTTAAAAGTCAATATAATAAAAACTTCTTACAAGTTGCAACATATTGGTCACCTTCATGATCCACAGAGAGAAGGGGAACATAATAAATAGAGAACTTTTATCGAGAGAAGAGGTAAGATAGAAAAAAGACATTGTTAATAATTATTTATATAGAAAAAGATAACTTTTACTGACAGAAGAGGTAAGATAGAAAAAAGCAGGACAAGAAAGTCCACCCAACAGTTAACAAGTGGAAACAAAACCACAAAAATGCACTTAAACAAAAGTGTAGCACTCAAATCCCTACAAAGATGAGAAATGGGGATGCTTATACTTTATAAAGGCTCCCATAGCGAAAGCCAACAGCGAGGCAAGGAAAAGGGAGCATATTGTTAGTATAAAACAACTGAATATATAGGTAAATTACAAATAAAATATGCATAATGTACAACATATACTAAAAAGCAGTCAGCATGCAAAGAAACAAAATAATGGGCCCTACACATACTTACACATATGAAACAAAGAGACCACAGAGTACACACTAATGAAATCTCAGAAACCCTCGCTTGTAAAAACTATTTACACCCTTAGATACTGCTGTAGACTAAGTAAACACCAAAGATTCTAAATTAAATAGGCTCACTATCACAACTTTATTTCGATTATATATCATACTTATAATTACAGGTGCACTCAGTAAACAACAATATAAAGACTGGAAAAAGAGGCAAGTAAAAGAAGGAAGATGGAAGAAAAATGGGGAAACAACAAAGGCGTCAACCAAGCATTATTTGCTTACTTTTGAAGAAATAAAACTGAGTTTCTGAACAGTGATGGAAAGAAATTAAGTTGGAACTTTAAGACAAACATAGAAGGATAAATAAAATTGGACACCCTTTAGGGTGATGGATATTAGTGAATGCGTGCACATTATTCAACTGAAGATCAGAGTATCAGAATCAATAGATTACCTTAATCCCTGTTGATTTAGCCCAATCCTTCAACACATCTGGGTCTACTGAGACTACAGCTACTAAATTGGAGTTCAAGCTATCACCTATTAACATTGAAAAGTCGGAAAGGAGAATGAATACATTTTAGAAATATTCATATGCACAAGTTTACTCATTTTCTTACCGTATGTAGAACATTGGGCAACAATCTTACCGTATATAAAACATTGGGCAACAAACTTGCATTTGGCATATACATTTTCAACCTTCTCTGGAGCAATATATTCACCCTGTGCCAACTTAAATATGTTCTTTTTCCTGAAATAAATCAAAAGAATTTACAGTATGGAGTTTAACAGTATTCAGAACCATTCAAAAAATTCTTACTCAAGAATCTAAAGGATATATTAGTCTCCAAAAAATTTGAACTTTCCTAAGCAGCTAGAATAATTATTCAAACAGTCTTCTTAAAGTGCACTGGATACTTTCCCATTGCTGAGAATATTTAGAAAAAGGTCAATATCTTGGAATTGTTAATCAAAGTAAATTGAAGAATGTCAACAATTTAGATCTCCAAGATCTGAAATTTAAATTAGAATATAAACTGCGGGGTATTGCATCAACTCTATTACCAGTTCAGGCGTCAATTCCAGTGATAATATGAAACAAGATGACAAATTGCCTACCTATCAATAATCTTAAGGCGGCCTCCAGGTAACCACAGTCCAATATCTCCTGTATGCAGCCAACCCTCATCGTCAATTACTTCTCTTCTGTTCAATTAAAAAAGAAGTCAGGACATAGAAACATCATCATTCAATTTTAGTTTCAAGAAACTCGTGAAAGAAAAGTACGTCTGAACTTCATCTTTGAAGTAGCCTCGGAAAACAATGGGACCCCTGACACAGATTTCTCCTCGAGGATAAGGCTGATCCTCAGATGTGTAATTCATTTCAGGAACATCCACAAGCTTTACTTCTGAAAGAGGATAATAATATCAACTTATTACAAGGTATACAGATACCAAATCCTACTTGATTCTACCTAAATTTGTTCGTCAAATGCACTACTTTATATGCTAAGAAACGAAAAATAGAGGGGAGAAAATATAAGCACACTGCCACAAATTGGGTCCAAGTAAAAAAGAACAAAGAAAATCAAAATACTTGCAGAAATTACTCATAGGAACTTAGATATTTCCAAACCCTATTTCACAATTAAGGATACCGTCTTAATGCTGGGAGAGTTTCCCAGAATAGTCAACCATAAGCTGATACCATGTCAATAAACTAGTAACTCCTAAAACTGAAAGTCAGAAAATGAGCCCATAAATGGAAGCACACTTGGCATCTCTTCAACAAATAAAAAAATGATCATGCATCCAATTATTTATTATCAAACGAAGTGGTATGGCTTCACATTTTTTTTATGTTGAACTCAGGAAGGATAGTACTTTATAGATTTCTAAAGCCGTGGTAGAAGGCAATCTTGATCTGGGACTGAGACTGAGACAATGGACGCCATGTCAGAGTGAAAGGATGGTAGTACTGGTTTTCTGGTACACTATTCAGGTGGTGGAGGATAGAACTGAGAGGAAAAATGATAACGGCGACTTGGAGAGGAAGAAGAAGAAAGAACAGTAGGAGAGTGTGTTCTATGTTATAGGTGATGTGCCAGTCATGTGCATGCCTCTAGTACCTTTTCTAATAAATATGCTATAGATAAAAGATTTATCACTGATTCATGTGAAGGGCATAGGTACCCCGAAAGAAATTATTAGAAACTTCTGAGAATATCATACATGAATGATTCAAGCATATTATGTAATATGACATGAATCCCTTTTACATTATGGACTTCATTTTCCTTCTGTATGATCAAATACTAACTTAGTGGTCTCCTTTCAATATGAGAGAGCAAGGGAAAACCTAGAGATTTAGAATAAGACTAGGATGTTCATTGGGGCTTGACAGAGAGTGTACAAGGAACACTAGATTCTTTTTCTTTGTTTGTTATTTATATTTCTTATTTATATCCCTTTTTTTATTTGACTTGTAATCTTTTCACACAACTATATAGCTTCCACGTCCATAATGGGAAGGCATATCACATAACATTCATATTTTATTCTCTAGTCTTTTACTGTGTTCAATTCATTCCCCTTCCCCAATAATTTTCATATCAATTTTCATATATTTTTTGAGAAGTTAATTTTCACATCATTTATTATATAAAGTAGTAATCCCTCCCCTCTAAAAAAAAATTCCAAAAGCGTGAAGTCCAACTGGGATAATCTAGACTATAGAACAGAAGTAGGAAGGATTAGAAGGCCACACAAATAAGTTATGTTTATCCTTATAATAAGTTAAATAACTTACCACATGCAGGACTAGGAGAACCAACATGACCAGATAAGATGTCTCCATCGTCCATGGTGCTTATGGCACAGGAAGTTTCAGTCATACCATAGCCTTCAATAACTTGACAGCCAAAGCATCTGCTCACAAATGATGTATTGTTTACACGTGCAAAAAAATAGACCTTATGAACAAGCAAGCATGTAATAGCATCTGTCAGGAAGATCATCAACTTACACCCTTAAAAAGTCCATGACATCAGGTGACAATGGTGAAGCTCCGGAACCCATTAAACGAACTCGCCCACCTATTTTCCCCTTTATTTTATTGAATACCAGTCTGTCCCACATATATGACGATTTTC
This sequence comes from Hedera helix, assembly GCA_947179155.2. Lineage (NCBI taxonomy): Eukaryota > Viridiplantae > Streptophyta > Magnoliopsida > Apiales > Araliaceae > Hedera > Hedera helix. The sequence goes on along the minus strand of OX359280.1, from coordinate 28,707,462 downwards.
TACCTGAAACAATTTTGTGAAGAAAAATTTAAGAAACAAAAGAATAAATGGGAAAAGGAAAATCAGCAGGCATAAATGAACACCAAATAATAATTTTGTACTTTCATGGTCTGATATGTGTATCAATAAATTTTTCCAGAGTACTTCTAAAAGACTCGATACAAAAGAGAGTAGAAGAAATTTTTTATGGCAGAATGTTACACATTGATTCGGTATGTGGAACGAAATTGAGAACAAAAAACACCACTTTTTGTGTTACAAATTATGGTAAATACGATAAAGGTAGGTTTCTTCAAAACACTTAGCTAGTACAAAATAAATTTATCTGGAACTTTGTACGATAGAATAGCTTTCAAAAAGATATAGTTAAACCTAGTTGGGATATAATTAAAATTGGTCGAATTGTTTCTAAGTGTAGTGTCATGGCAAGCACTTTTTCAACAAGATTACGCCATATTATCGCTTACTTGACACGCACAAGGTGCTTAGTTGGTTACATTAGGCGGCATTATGTAGATCTTCTTTTACATATTAAGATTTCTAATTAAGTGTTCTAGATTTACTCATAATTACTATAATTTGTACATATTCTAGATATTTTGGAGAATAATTCTAGATAGTGGATCCTAGTCTTTTGTTAGATTTGATTTTAGTCCTTGATTATATGGCCCAAGCGTATAATAAAGGATGTTTCTCTTTTGTAAATCATAAAACAAATTTGTAATTTAAGTAAATAACACAAAAACATGTTTTGGATTGCCACATTTAATATTTCGGAATAAAGGTGTACCATATTTTGGAACGTTTGTACCAAAAACGCACTTCGTTACGTGTTGAACAATTTAGTACTAAAGTTTGAAATTGACTTCGCAATTCTAATTTATTTGGGGGCGGTGATGAATAGAATCTTTTGGTTTTATAGATGTTTAAAAGGTGTATTCTTATATTCAATAGACATATCCTTAGAAATGAAAAAAATGTTTTGACACCGGTGTTCATTCTAAATTATAAGACAATTATTGACTTTTTAAAAGGCAATTTTAAACATTTTCAAACTTAAAATTGACATTATTTTCATTAATTTTAGTCAATATAATGATAACTATTATAAACTATCTAAAAATACTACTTATCATAAGATTTATTGTTTCAAAATTGTTAATGAATAATCTCAATTTTGAGTTTGAAAATGTCTCAAATTGACTTTCAAAAAGTCAAATCTTATAATTTGGAACGGAGGAAGTATCGCCTAATAAAGCTAAAGATAAATAGTTATCTCTAAACACCGAGCTTCACACTTAATCCAAATCCTAAAAAACAAAAGATAAAACACTTTCAAAGCGTCTTAGATCTTTACTCCCTCCAAAACCTTTGACCTAAGTAAGTAGCAATACTCCACCGGAGCAAGACACGTCACTCCCCCCATAGAGTTCCACAACAAGAAATTTCACGAGTCTCCAAAAGTCTCTCTCTTATTGAAGTTTATCAATTTTTTATTTAAACTTTTAACTTGGATACTTCTCTAACTCTAAAAGAACCCTTTTGGCAAATAAAGTTATGTCTAGCACTCTAGCTGATATCAAGTCTTTTTGACATTAAATTAAGTTTATTAGTGTAATTTGACATAACTTATCAAATTATTATTTTTCAATTTTAATTTGAATTACCAGAAATATTTTGAATATTCAAATGAAAACATGTAATTCAAAAAAAATTGAGATCTTTTGCCAAAGAAAAGAAAAGAAAGAATTTGAGATCTCACATATCCTAGATTCACAAGAAGAGAATATGAAATAAGAATTAAATAAAAACGTGAGTCATAACCTGTGATTAATTAAATTTAAGTGCAGCAAAAGGCGAAAAAATTGAAATAAAAAAATAAACAAGCATAAATGAACACCCCATATATTACTTGTGTGTAGTAACTAACTAAAAATGTATGTATGGGGGTGATTGTGGCTTCCAAGGTTACTCGTGTGTCGTCGGAGAGAATTGCTACTTTTCTAAGAAAGTTCCAGAAGTCGAAACTGTATTGTGTCCAGAATTTTCTCAATTGACCAACTTTTTATGTGTGATGGTGAATACTATGAGTAAAGATGGTCGAACAAGACGGGGCATAGCCTACATTCAAGTTTTCATTCTGTCTCTCCACTTAGTCTCATGTTTCAGGAAGCACCAAAAAATTTAAATGGTATCAAGTTCATTCACATAAGTTTTGTTACAACAACTACATAATAACAGGTGTCAAAATATTCTTTCATTCCCAAATAATATATCAATGAGGGAAATATATACAATAATCCAGTCATAGTGCCACCACATTATGCTAATTTAGATTAAGAAGATTATCTATGATTTTAGAAAGATAATCCATGGTGTTAAACATTTGCTGACAGGCATAAGGCAAATGCAGTGTCAAAGATAATTACCATATAAATGCATAGAATTATGACCCTATGATAATAATATAGTTTAGCTCCTCGATGATTCCCCTAGATGACAAATGCAACTCGCAAGTTCGTGAGAAGGGAAAAAGTTATTCCAGTATATGAATAGAAACAATTACTTCTAATCATGAGGGACTATGAATATATGGGGTCTAGCAGCTAACCATTTTTGATTTTGCATACCCTTAAATATTCTTATATATTGATGATTGTGAAAAGAGAAGAAACTGATGCTATAGTGGAATCAGTCAGGTCATACCATTCATTATCGCTTGCTTCTTGGAGTTGTAGGCAGCATTAAATAATCGCTCCCTCGGAGCACCAGAAGTTTTTACAGCATTTATAATCCTGTGGCAACCAAGAAATTACTAATGATCAGAATGATCATATAGAGAAATATTTAAATATTGATAAACCTACCCAGAATATATTCTGTTATAGAGACGAGGAACACTGCAAAATATTGTTGGTCTCAGGGCAGCCAAATCATCCATCAATTTCATATTGTCCTGCAGAATAGACCATTCTTAAAGTTGTTAAAGAAAAATACTACGGCAACCCTAAACCTGCAAAGTAAGTAACAGAAACATGAATTTTTCAAGCAGAAGAGCACTAAAATATTGGAGAAAGAATAAAAAAGATTAGTAAGCAAAGGAAAAGATTATGAACATGAGTGGAAAGTAAAGCAAAAAATGGTTTTCTCTATTTTCTGTATGCTGTATGTGCATGTGTTTTCATCTTTCTTTTCTATCGTCCTAGCTATGCTCTACGTTGTTGGAAATAATCTATGTAACACCATCTTCTATCATACTAAAAAAATGACGAATTAGAAGAAAAGTAAACGGAAACAGGGATAATTCGAGGAACCCTATCCTCCAAATTAGGATAGTTGAAGTAAAAGCCTAGACTCCAAGTATTAATCACAATATCTTCATTTATGAACAAGCCTTTATAACCAGCTATTACATATAGACAAAATATAAACTTCAGCCTCTAACTAATCCCTAAGATCCAGTCCTTAAATAATCTAATCCTCAATGTTCATCCCTAATGCAAGTGCCAAAATCATACAATCAGACTAAGGGAAATCAAATAACAGATTCCTAATACCATAGTTGTCAGAATCGTATGATACGCGATACGTATCTTACGATACAATACGATACGAAGACAATTCGATACATATCGCAGGATGAATCTAAAATGATATTGTATCTTACAATTCAATTACGATTCTTACGATATAATGCACGATACTTTTTAAAAGTAACCAATTTGATTTATTTTTTTATATAGATCCAAAAGACTAAAAACAAAACTCTTAAACCTTTTAAAATTTCAATTGAAGAGGTTTTCTAGAATAAACATATTCTATATCATTTCATGAGTCTTTAATCACTTTTTAGAGTATTATATCTAATTGAAAATGTCGTTCTATTTTTTCCATGTTGCTTTCTATAAGCAAATATATAAATCTCCACTTGCTAATTTGAATTATTCTCTTTTGTTTTATAGATTAAAGGTGAATCTGAATTTTTATTTTTTCTTGTTACTTATAAAGATTATTGAAATAATATTAATAAATCAATTTAGAGTATTTTGGCTACTGTTTAACTTTAAAATTTATTTTTAGTCTATAATAATATTTACTTGACTACTTTTATATATAGTCAAGCTTGTGTTTTATATATTTAAATATATATTACTACATTTTTTATTTTGTTTCCGTATCTTACGATACGATTCGCGATACAATACACGATACGGGGGTTTTCGATACACGATACGATTCACGATTTGACAACTATACCTAATACTGAAACCATTCTTTATCACTGTAGTATGTACTAGTACTTTCTGCGTACCTGTATGCCAAATTCATGCAAATCAACACATCAGAATAAAGGCTCCACAACTGCTCACCAGCTACCACCATGGAGGGTAATCCCTTGAAGCCTACGACCCTAAGATAAATTTCCTGAAGGCATTACCACAAGGGTTATTCCATAGCAATGGTTGCACATCCATTTAAGCAAAACATGGGGGCATGCCACATTCTCATAAGAGCTCCAAATTATCCATAAAAAATATCCTCTATCCACCCTCCGATGTTTCACCTTTGTCCAGCAAGTCCACTGAGTAACTTATAAATCTTTTCAAGTGATTATATCCTGGGTCAGGGCAAAACTCAATGAACTTGGCATCATGGCGGTCTAGAGGCTAGACTAAAGGCCTAGAGGGCAGCATAACAAGAGTAGTGCCTAATGCATATTATGCGTGTACATTTTTTTAAAAGAGTTACGTGGTTCCGTGAGAGGACATGTCAGAATTCTTTATACATTCATAAAATATCGTTGTTGAGGTGGCTCCTGCATTAGTGCTCACATGTGTATTCCCTCCAAATCTGGCCGACAACTACGCGAAAAGTAACTAATTCCTCGGGGGGAAAAACCCCCACAACAATAGGACTGTCCATTCATACTACACCATCCATACCAAAATGTTTTCGAACTGGATATTCTCAACTAGCTCAGATTATTATTGACACTGGTGTCTTTATCCCACGTAAACTGCATGCTAGAACATGTGGGACTTGCATCTACCTGTTACTCGTTTTCCTTTGTCCTCTCTTTCTCTGTACCCCAAAAATTTCTGTCTTCTCACCTTTGCAGCCTCAAAAAATCTCTGTATTTTCACCAGTATTATGCATCCGTTCTCACAACTCTACCACCTTGGTCACTACCCTTATACAACATTTAACTGGCAGATACAAAAGACTGAAAACCGTGCACAATGCTTTAGATGGCTAACAATGTGTTAACGGCTGAACTTAAGTAACTGCTCTAATCCTGAACAGCCATTCCATCTAGGAACTAAAGTTTTTAGCATCTTTGATTACCAAGACACAATATAGTAGCTTCAAGCAATATCATGAGTAAAGGAAGATATAATATGTTTTCAGTTATGTCACTTACCCCCTGGTAGAAACCAACAGCAACACCATAGTATATGGATAGAATCTGGTTGGCTCGTTCATAGATGTGCGCCAGGGGAAGATAAGATATATAACTATAACACAAACATATTGCTCAGTATATAGAACAAAAACAAATCCAGAGATTGTAAGTGAAAGATACTGAAAAATGATAACTATGAGAAAAACTCACATGTCAGTGGAATAGAATTTGAATGACTGAGTCATGCCCGCAACACTTGCAACAAAGTTTCCATGTGACAAAACAACCCCCTGTTCATAGAATAAAAGGGAAATTCAGTTATGCATCACATAACCGACAGGACCCCCAGTCATTTTGGGTATAGTAATTTAGCTGCAAAATTTAAAACTGATATTCAGAAAGTAAAAGTGTGCTACCTTTGGTGTCCCAGTAGTTCCACTCGTGTAGCATATAGTTGCAATATCGTCAGATGTGGGAGGGCAAAAAGGTTGAAGATTACTACGGCCCTAAAATGAATCCAATTGTAATGAGATCAACCATAAACTTCTCTACTTAATTAACAATTACTTTGAGGAAATAATATAATGCAACCTACGAAACACTACTTGTAAACCTTGGATGTGAAAGGAAAATAGTGCAAACATTCAGAACAATCATTCTAGCATATTCTACTGCTTAAAGTGACCATCCAATGAACTTTGAAAGACACCCAATGCCAAAAAGTAGATAACTTATACGAAAATCAGCTTTTTATCTATAAAAACAATGATGAAGTAATATAAGAGATGGAATCCATGGTAAAAGAGTCATGCTAAGGTAATTTTTGGCAGTTATAATGGGAGTCATTACCTAGTGTCGCAGCCACCTCACTTTATTTATAGATTTTTTTAGTATCATGAGAGGAAATAATGATATACATACTAAATTTGTTCTTTTCCCAAAAAAATGAAGAGAGAGAGGATACCATGGCTTAAATTTTTAAAGTAATTCACACCCACAAGTGGTAACACCACTGAGGCACTTGAAGCTTTAGTTAAATTACATTTTTTATGTATTACATGAACATATACGCAAATGATATGATAAACGTGTATATCTGTAATGTGGTTAAGCATCAACAGCAGAAAAGAAATTTGCAACCTAGGAAATGAACATGTAAAGGGCAAATATCTGGGGTGAGCTTGGAAAAGAAAGTCCCCTCGACTGTACAGTGAAACTTTCATCCTATCAAATACAGTACATAACAAGTCCCCATAACCAAAGAAACCATACTTTATTCCCTTTTTAATGTAATATTGAAATGGAAACAAAACTCTTCACCTCTAATTTAACTGACACGGGGACTTAAAGTAGAGATCTAAAGTTGGTTAATCAACTAGCATCTCCATTCTTTCCCCATTCTTTCAATTTCTTTGAAGATACAGTTCAGTCTGAATTCAAAATATCTTACCCCATTAATTCTATCAGGCACAAATGTCTTAACCTTGGAATTCTATAAAAAGATGCAAAAATAACGTCCAGTGGCCACACGAAAAATCTACATGGAACAATGTGGTAAACCACATAAAATACTATAGTGATATAACTAAACCACACAAGACACATTTACACAAAATGCATAAATGACAATGAGCGGTAAATAATTGAAAATTTGAGACATAGAGAAAAGAAGAGCATTTTAACAATTTTTACCCTTTATCTTGAAATAAAAATGTATTCAAGTAATTAAATATTGCAACTTCACAGAAACTTTCCCCCCTTCTCATTTATTGCTTTCATAATTGACCAAAACTTTGTGTATTAACATTTGATCCAAAAGTAAAACATTACCAAATATGGATTATGTCCTTTTCCTCTTTCTCTTGTATATACTAGTAAACGTGGATAAGGAAATATAATTTGATATACCCACTTCTATCTTCTCCTCCTATCCAAAACTAACTTCTAGTAAAGATGGATAAGGAAATATAATTTGATATAACCACTTCTATCTTCTCCTCCTATCCAAAACTAACTAAATGGAAGTTAGACAAGAGACCCAAACTACTATTGCACCCAGTTTTAGACGAACAGTGTTACAAAAAACTACATATACACAATAGAGGAGATTAAGAAGATAACCTGATTAAGTAGCTTCGAATATGATAAAATCTTAACACCAGATGTTGGTGGAAGTGAGGGTAGGTCTTCATCTATTCCTCCCACCACCTGTGACATGAAGGATGCATGAGATAAAGCACTTTAGAGAAAACAGCAGTATGAACTCTGGTTCAATATTAAAAGCTCAACATCCAGAAATACATACCACTATTACATGTACAGATGGAATGTCAGATAAGAAGCTCAATAACTGCAAGTTTCAGGGGAGAATATTAATATCTTACGAATTATCTCGTAAATTCACGATATATAGTTGACAGAAATATGCAGAACCTTATGAATGGGAAAACTAAGATACCTTGCATTATAAACAAAAATTATTTCAAATAAGATACTTAAAACAAAGAAATAAGAACTTTAGCCTTATAATATATCTCAAGTTTGCTACTAAGACTTTGTCTATTTGCAAATTCGAAGTTCGAGGTAAAATAATATAATAGCTCTCAGATAGATACTATCAAATAATGTTCCAAATAAAAAGGATCATTACACACAAACAATTGACTACATTTCTAATTCCGATCCAAAGGCAGCAATAGGAAATAGGAAGGAGGAGGGCGGGATGTTAGATGCCGGAGCAAGCATCATGATTTGTCTTAGTATTTTAATTTATTTTCCTCATGTTTAAATGCTTCTTCCTTGATGCACATTTTTTCATATCAAGTAATACATTCGCAAAAGAAAAACAAATAAGACTCGGTTGAATACATTAAATTCCTTTATGGGGACAGGTTTTCAGGGCACATGTACAATTTATATACACACACACATATATATAAGGGAGAGAGGGAGCTCATTAACTAGGTTAGTTTGCAGTAATGGGTAAAGATCAAACTCACTGTTTTCAGTGTACTTGGTACACAAAAGATGGCTTGTACATCAGCATGATTTACAATATACTTGACAGCATCAGGACCTGCAAAGGAAAGAAAAAAAATTGATAAGTTCAATGGACTAGTCCTCACTTGGTAGAAATTTAAGCAGAACACCTACACACCAAGAGTATCATATAATGGGACTGAGATGTAAGAATATGCTGAGCATGCGTTATCCACAATGAGCCACTCTGGTCTGTTTACAAAATACAGTCCAACACAAGCTCCCTGTTCCATATAAGACCCAACAATGTCATTGTTAAGTCAGTGCCAAATTTTATATAATATTTTCTGTAAACTTGTGCCTGAAATAAGTAACTGGAGATGCTTAGAAGAAAATAATAAAGGGGGAAAAGAGAACCTCGTAAGTTTCCAAAACCTGCTTATATTTGGGGTAAATGAGATAATACAGAAATAAGTAAAACTAATTGACTTACTTTTGATAGTCCATAATAGCAAAGGCCTGAACCTATTGCCGAGCGAGCAGTGGCTGCCTCTCCATATGTCATCCATTTGTACCTTCAAGTATGAAAAATGTATGTGACGTATTTAAGTAACTTTTTATTGAGAAATCTTCTTTCATTTGATCCACCTGAGAAGACAATAGATTAGAGACTATATATATCTATACACTTACTCTCCAACCGTTCCATCTACCCTAATGCGTGTTCCCAAGTACTTGTAATCCCGGAATGTTTCCACTGCATGCCTGAACAAAAACTGTCATCAGGAGATTCTAAAAACATTATTTCAATTCAATTTATAGGCAGTTTCTACAGTGAGGCTAGTTGCAATGAAGCTTTAGGGTTATCAAGAGAATAAAAAGAAACGCAACCGACTTCACAAAGAATGCTTTCAAGTAGAGAACATAAATGGATAATATCAGAGAACAGGATGAGGAGTGCGTCAAAAAGATGGTTTAGTTCTCACATGAAGATATCATGCAAAGAGGCAATTTCAGGATGTTCAGGGAATCTATTGACTAGCTTCAACGGAGAATGTACAGATCTGCCATGAAGCAAAATGTTATAAATAAGTATTAACAGAAAAATAAAATAAAAAGGGGAGACGAGGATCGATATCTTGCTCATAACGTAACATAGAGTGAAGCCAACCTGTATACATTCCACTTTCCTGTCTGCAGTTTTTCAGGAAGAACTACACTGTACCCCTGACCTGCATAAAATTTGAACCTATCACTACAATATTTTAAACACTTTATAGAGCAAGAAAAATAATGGAAGGAAATGATAAGAAAACAAAAACACCAACTAGAAGAATGTGGAAGAAGGATTAACAAATGATGAAAGAAAGCATAAAATTAGATTTACGACAGACATGTATTCACAAAAGAATCTCAAGACATTGTACGGCTCGAGGCGGAAACTTGAGATTTAACTTGTGAAATAGCAATTTCCTAATGGCATAGACATGATTCTACCATATGCTAAAGCTTTCAAGGTGTTTATGCTGAAGATCAATACATTTGAAATAGAAAGTTTTACCCCATTTAGCCCTCAAATATATTGAGTCCATCTTTGATAGCAGGCAGTTGATCAAACTTTAGATTCTTACTCTAATTGAAACATAGAGTTTTACCCAATGTTACCTAATTCAATAGGTGGAGTGAAAATATTAACGAAAACATAACTATGGTAAGGGTAGGTTTCTTTAAATCTCTTAGTAGTTAATACATTATCCAAAATGTGATACATAGGGGGTCGGTTTTTATAATAAATATAGTTAAAGTTGGTTGATTTGTTTCTAAACGTAGTGTCATAACAAAGTGCTAATTGGACTACAATAGTTGGTATTGTCTAGAATCTTTTTGTACATATTAGAATTTTTGATAGTGTCTTAAATTTAAACGTTATAAGTCAATCCAAGCCCTCCATTATAATTGATTCTAACCTATGATTGTATGAACCAATGCCTGTATAAGGGGATGTCCTAAATTGTAAATTACAAATGATAGTTGTAATTATGTTTGGGCAACGGAAAAATAAATTTTGGATAGCTCAATTTAGTTTTCGGAACGAGAGTGTACCATGTTATGGAATGTTTGTATCAAAATGCAATTTGCAATTAGGTTCACGTAATTTGCTATTATGTTGGCACTTTTTGATACTATAGTTTTGCCCGTTTTGCGCTTTAAGTTTAAACTTTAAATTCCTCCTACAAGTGTTGTCACAACTAAGCAGGAGACAAAGAATCAAATTCTATGTTGGCATTACAGTGTAATGTGGTGCATTAATATAGAACTTTGGTTTCATAACAAATAACAAAATATTTGGTTAAACTACTCTTAAATTGTTTTAAAAAAATAAAAGTTTATACAAAACACTTTTGTAGGATCTAGTCTATTTCAAAAGTAGTTTATCTTTAATGGGATTTGAACATATTAGATTATTTGTCACAATTACAAAAATTATGTGTCTGGGTCATGTGGCAATTTTTTTAAATAATTTTTTTTTATCAACGATGAGCTAAATGCTTCATTTCAATTCACGCATCACTTCCGTTCCAATTCTTTTATAAGTATTTCTGTAGTATGGCTTTTACCACTTAATTATAAAAGATCCCTTTCTATACCACAAACTTTTCTCCTCCATTGGCAGATCTACTTGGGGGCAAGGGTTGTCAATTGACCACCCTTAATTTTTTTATATTCTCTCCGTTTCAAAATTAAAATACACTTTTAAAAAAATCATAATATTTACCAGAAATATAGTATTCGTATATAATAATACTTGATCTACCTAAAATATAAGTAATAACATATTGGGAATTTCAAATCATTTTATAGTTTAAAATAAAGATTTATCTCTAATTTTGAAACGGGAGAAGAAAAAAATGTATCTCTAATTTTACAAGAGAGATTAAAATTAGTTAAGTTAGTCTATTTGTGTTTATATAATAAGTGAATTAAATTAAGTTGATTGTTGTTTATGTGAATATAGGTATGACTAGTGAATTTTTTTGTTTACAGTTATCAAGACTAGAATTTTTGTTGAATTGAGAATTTGTGTTTAGTTGTTTATATCATTGGTTGAGAACTTTTGGTTAATTTCTTATAATTATTAATTTTATGTAATATTTATATTAATTTGATTAAATATAGTCATCTAATTTTAAATGTTTGTAATTATTTTTTAATAATTAAAAGTTTGCCCAGCCTTCACAAAAATTTTGCGCCTGTCACTGTTCTCCTCTATATCTTTTTGTGGAAGTGTGGAGGCTAGAGTTGAATTAATACCAACGGAGACATGAAAAATCTAAAATAAGTTCAATTTTTAGTAGAAGTTTAGAGATATCAATGAGTTTCAATCTCATCTTCCAGACAATCCTGAGGCAGCTGACCACAAACAAATTGATCCTAAAGCATATCTTTGCGTGATTGGAACAGAGGCGTAAGGCGTCAACAAAAGCCCAAAAAGGGTGGCCTAGTTAGATTTTTTTTAGTCCTCCGATGTATTGCGATAAATTATCACAACACATAGGAGAACAGTGATGGACGCAATACATACACATATCAAAAAGTTATCACATATCCACTTATTACACTTATCTCCAAAAAAAATTACCACTAATACTTATTGTGACAATCAAAAAATTGATGTAAACATTCACAATATATACCATTTTCCTTTTTTTTTTAACAGAATCTTTTTATTTGTTTGTAAAATATTACTCAAAAAGATTGTCACATGACACGATCTCGTTGTTCAGACAGTGGATGAGACCGACACCTGATCCAAACTCCCTAATATGAGAGACCAAAGTGTACATAATCTCCTAAAAGTACTGCAAGAAAATAACAGTTTAAAATGTGATGCCTATATTTTTCTAATTTTATTTGGATTAAATTTCTTTTAAGATTTAACAAAAGTACAATCACAGATACTGTTTCAATACCAGAAAAGGAGCCAAATTTCATTTGGGGAACTCTAAATCTTAAAATTGATGTGATTCATTTGATTTTAATCAATATAATAATAGTGAATATTTTAAACTATCTATAAAGTACAACTAATTAGTAAATTTTATTGCTTTAAACTTATATTAATCATATTAATTTAAATACTCCCTCCGTTCCGAATTATAAGATTACTATTGACTTTCTAAAAATTAATTTGAAATATTTTTAAATTTAAAATTAACATAATTTACTTAAATTTTCAAACAAATAAATCTTACTTTTAAAGTAATTTATGATATTTACACCTGTATTCACATACACAAAGAATTATTTTTTATTTTGAGCTTAAAAATATTTAAATTAAATTGACTTTTCAAAATTCAATATTAATCTGATAGAATAGAAGCAGTATTATGATTTCCCGGATTGAGTCAAAATTGGACTCTTAATGTGGAAATAATACAAACAAATTAGATTTGAAGTGGAAAGATCCAACCAGGTTGTTTAGGAATATAACCCTAACTAAATGGAATTTAATGAAGCCAGAAATGAAAATTCACTAAACAACCCACAGCTTTATATACTTAGCTTGATCAAACTCCTTCATAATCTAGACATAACAAAATTTATTTCTGAACCAATTCAAATTCAAAAAGAGGTAGCTCAAATGTAAAATCACATAAATACACTCTCTTATATATTTACCGTGCACAAATTCGCCGGCCGTCTCGTTTGCTTGAATCTGCAAGCTTTGATCGTTGCCAGTAGCAGGAAGGAGATGGGCTTGAATTGAGTTAAGACGTCTTTGAGCCGTGGAATCCATTCAATACTTTCGCGGGAAAGAATTTAACAATTATTTTTCGTCAACTGTTTCTTGTATGTAGGTCCTGTAGGATACGGAGATATAAAAGAGGGAGAGTCGGTTGAATAATTTATATATACGTATATACGTATGTACTAGAAATATGATAAAATCAAATGAAGTATAATGATGAAGACAGAGAGGTAGGAGATAAGCACGCGAATCGAGGAGGGTATGACATTAGAAAAAAGTAAGAGTCGGTATTTGTTGTACGAAAGTTGAAAGAAGCGGGAGTTGGATGAGAGGCGCTAAAGTGCGCCGGTGGGTGATGGACGCTAGTGCAGTTGAATTGTCTATTGTTATTTTACCGCGCCATTTGGGAGGGGGCATCTAGCACGCTGAGGCGTGCACGTTAGATAATTGAGAAGACTACACTTTCATTTTATTATGCCCTACACTTATTAAGTGTCCATTAATGGGACAATAGTTAAATAAACGAGTAATTATTCAGTAATTTTAAATTATAATTTTTGATATTTCAGATTAATTATATTTTTTTATTTTAATAAATTTAAAATTATATGTAATAAGACACAATTAAAATAAAAAGATGTAATTAATCTAGAATATCACGTGACTGTAATTCGGACTATCCAATAATTGTTATAAATAGACAGAGTAGTATTCTTCGGTCCCAAAATAGAAGAAGTAACTAAAGTAGACAAAGGAGGAGTCTCGTGGACTTCAAACAAATGAATGTCAAGTAGGCATGAACAATGAATGTTGGATAGGCTTGGTTTGATCAGGCGAGGGCCAGGTCTAAAATTTGATCGATCTTTGTGCTGAAAGTATAGGATTAACCAAGATCCTAGACTTAGCCCACAGGCTTCGAGCCGGGCTATGGCCTTCAAAAAACACAAAAGTAAAATAAAAGTTCACTTCAAAAAACATAAAAGTAAAATTCAAATAATTTACCTATTTATTATTTTGAAATTTAAAGATATAAACATAGATAGATAGAAATAAAAAGTAAAAGATACATATTTAAATTAAAATAAATATAGTTTTGAAATTTAGTGGACCAAAATATCCTACAAATTATACTATATATATATATATATATATATATATATATATATATATATATATACGCGCGCGGGGAGGGATAAAATCGTAAAATGGTAAAATAAAAATACAAAAAAGCCTAAAATAGTCTAATTTTGTTATTTTTGGGCCTAATTTTTCAAACTTTCAGGCCAGATTTTCAAGCCTAGGCCAGGCTTCATTTGAATTTTTTAAGTATAATTTATCATATTATACTTATATTAAATACTCTATTTGTTTCAGTTTATAACATCAATATAAAATTTTAAGTTAGTTTAAGACATTTTTAAATTTAAAATTAGAATAATTCATTTATGTTTTGAAAATAATAAAACTTATATTTAGTAGTAATTTTTAAATTTTTTATGATATTCATAATTATACTGATATAAATTAAATGAATCCATTCCAATCTAAGTTTGAAATTAACTTTTAAAAACTAAATATTAATCTTATAATTTGGAACGAATGGAGTATTATTTTGTTAACTCTTTCATGTTTTCAATAAATTTTAGAAAGATAAAATAGAAGTTTTATTATATCTAATTTGGCAATAATTACTCCATTCGTTTTAAAATTAGAAATACAATTTGATTTTTGAGCTTAAACGATGACATATTAAATTTTAAAATTAGTATGACTCATAAAAATTTAAAATAAAATACATTTTAAGATTAATAGTTTTTATTATATACTATACAATTATAATAATTTTATCAAATGAAATTAAATAAATTTATATCAATTAAAGTTTAATATAAAATAATTTAACCTTTAAAATTAAATTATATATCTTATTTTGAAATAGAGGGAATACATTTCTTGAAAGTATACTAGAATATTAAAATGTTGTCGTGCCTTTTCACTCTTTTTACCCTTCATTTTTTTACCCCTTACAAACTCAAACTCAAACAAAGGGTCACTACTCAATTAGACCAGTTATTAAATCAGAAAGAATATTAGAGAGATGGTTGACTGATTCAACCAGTAGTTGAACCATTATTAATTCAGTGACATCATAAATATATAAAAAATATATTATTAATAATTAATAAAATTTTAAAACATTTGCTTTTTGTTAATTAAAATATAGTGAAATTATGTTATAATATTATTAAAAATATTTAATTTTAAAAATAAAAATATTTTGTACAAAAAACAGATTAAAAAATATTTTAAAACGTGTTCACTAGGTTAATTATATCAGTTGAATCACCGATTCAACCGAATTTTGACCGGATCATTTTAAAACCGATTTTTTAGGACAAATTGAACCGAAGTGCTAACGGATTCCAGGTTTTATCGATCGGATAGACAATCTGATCTGTTTTATAAAATCATGCTCAATAGTATTATGAGCAGTCTATTACCTGTTTGGCTCAATTTCAGGTCTCAACTGAGTCCAAAACTAAACAATAAGTTTACACATATAATAATTAAATATTATATTAAATATTATATTTATTTATACTATTAAAGAGCGAGGATATGATATCATATTTTATTTTTTTAATGAGATAAATAGATGGAGGATTATGAAGTGTTTGGTTATTTTGCGATCATACTTGATCAAAACTAAAATTCAAAAGTTTGATCAAGGGAATGCCAGCAATTTGCAGCCTCTACATCATCAACAAGTCCGGTGGCCTCATCTACTACAAGGTACATATTGAAAATTTATTTCCAAGTCAAACAGATTTTGTTATGATTTGCTTCAAATTTGCCCAATTTTTTTAATAGAAATGCTTTTGATGTGCTTGGAAACAAAATTTGTTGTAGGATTATGGATCTGCGGGACGTATGAATACGAATGACAGCTTGAGATTGGCTAGTTTATGGCATTCGATGCACGCAATTTCTCAGCAATTATCGCCGGTCAATGGATGTTCGGGGATCGAGCTTCTTGAGGCCGATACTTTTGATCTTCATTGCTTTCAATCTCTTACTGGTACTTTTCATCAAATAATTTTCTAATTGGTTATGATTCTTGTCAGATTTGTGGTTTTGCCCTAATTATGAAACGTATTATGTTAAATTTTCATGTTATTTGGTTGCTGAAAACGTTACTGAGATGTTGAATGGATTATGTTATCATCAATATTTTCATACTAAAGGCATCAAATGTGTGAAGAAGTTATGAGTATGGGATGATTAATTTTGGCAGCGAAACATGTTATATTAATGTCTATGTATGGATAATAATGACATTTCAAGTAGCCATCTGGGAAGATATAGGTTATATATTTCAGCTATAGTTATCATAAGTATACAGGTACTTTAATCCTGATTTACAAGGTAAGTATGATTTTGGTTTGATGCTCTAACTTACTAATAATTTCAGTAAGTAAGGTTGTGCAGATTCATTGGTATATTGTACCTATGATCTTGAGTTAGCTGACCTCCCCCTCCCTAGGAAAAATTGAAAACGCAAGAAGGGGGCGCGTGTGCACGGGAGGGGAGGGGTGTTTGGGGTTGTGAATGAAATTAAGTAGGATGGGAGGATTTTGTCGAAATCCAGTTTCTTGTTGATTAAATTCGCCATATGCATCTGTAGAAGTTATGGAATTGAAAACCATACACATCTGTGCTATAACTATAGACATGCAGATGTTCCGTCAGATGGGATTTTTGTTTGCATTGCTTGAAATATAACATTAGGCTATACTAAAATGTTCCTATCCACTTCTTTTTCCCCCTTGGTGATGTGTTTGCTTCAGTACACTTGTTACATAGATTATCCATCTAATCTCGTCTCCTATTTAGTTTGGTGGTCATTCTTATGTGCTTTTATCACATGAAAGTTTTGCGGGTAGTATTTATCCTTATTTTCCCTTTGTAGGTCATTTGGTGTTTTGCCAGTGTTTACTTGAATAGCAAAACTTTGGTGGAAAGGATGGGGAGAGGTTTTGTGAACACAACAAAAACTTGGACCAAGTTTTTTATAATGTTAGACCATTCATAGTGTCTGTTCTTTTTTCTTTTTAAATTCCAAAGTAATAACTTAAATCACTTCCCGACCAGGGTTCACTTCTCTGTACATGCAATGATAATTGTAAAATTGTTTAATAATAAAGAAAAAATCGAAGATGTGTTGTCCTAAAGTTTTGACTCATATTGCAGTTAGTTTTAACATCTACTGACATAAGGTTCTCCCAATGGTCTGTTTGGACTTTATTTATCAATATGGTGTGTGCAGCGTGCTCCATTTGAATTCTCTGTTGGCTGCTGAACTGAAATATTTCCCTAAAATTACCGTTGATTCTTGTTCTGGAATATGTTCAACCATGAGCAAATCTGTTATAGGGCAACGGGGGTTAACCCCCTCTCTCTCTCGGCTATTTTTTTTTTTTTGGGGGGGGGGGGGGGGGGGGGGGGGCGTTGCTTGTGTTAAAACAATTATAATAAGTTCCCACCTTAAATGAAAATATTTAATTATGCCCATTTGAAAGGAAAAAAATGTTTGCCTTCGTTTAACACTCTAAAAATATGGATTAGTGCATAGTCATTTAATATTGATTTTTCTTGTGACAACTGAAACTGTAGTGGACATTTTCAACAATAAAATCAGTAAGATTCACTTCGTGGTTGCATTGGAAAGTGAATTGGTGAATGATCGTATAGGGACTTGGTTCAAAACATGATAACCCTGAAACTGAGGTGACTATAAACCAATTTCAAAAATTTAGTCCCAATAAAATGGTTTTGTAGCGCCTTATATATGATTTTGATTGGAACATATTTGGTAAGCTTTATTTATTTTCACTTACTTTTCTTAGTCTATATTTATCTTTATTTAGTGATAATAAATAATGTTCATCCTTGATAAATCTCCTACGCTCATCATTATCTTCATTTACAAGTTTTGAAGAGAATGTTTTGTCAAATTCGTCTCTATATTAAAATTTTAATTTCCTTTGTTTTTTGTAGGGACGAAGTTTTTGGTAGTCTCTGAGCCTGGAGCACAACATATGGAGGGTCTTGTGAAACATCTATATGAGCTGTACATAGATTATGTTTTAATGAATCCTTTCTATGAAATGGAGATGCCAATTCGGTGTGAGCTCTTTGATGTCTGTCTCAGGCAGTACAGAAGGACCGGGTTGCCTTGATGGGACGATGAACATAGCCGGAAATATCAGTCTGACTACATTAATTCCATGACCTGTTATTTTGTAAGTAGTATACTTCAGAGGGACTACCAATTCATTAAGTTAGATAGTTTCCAGCTAAAAAGATGCAGAATTTGAATTTGAATTTGAGCGACAGTGACAAAACCCAACTTTTTTAAACTACTACTTCCAAGTCGTTACTTTTAGTGATAATTCTAGGTGATGGCAATGCAACTCTCGGGGCGGGACTTGTTTCCAGCTCGTGGGCTCTTGCTCACTTGGACCTGTGCAAAACATCAACAGTTTGGTCAACGGCTGAGCTGTTGTGGGACGCCTTCGGTTTATGAGGTTAGTGAAAAAGGTCAAGCGATAGGTTATCAATAGTGTGGGTTTTAAGTGTAAAATTGTATTCAACTTCTTTCTTGCCCTTCGAAACTGCTCTTTATTGTCCCACCATTCCCGTCCCTTCAACTTGTCAAACCAGGTGCATAAAGACCATCACCTGATGACCGCACTGTTCGAGAATTGGCTATATGAGGCCTCAAACAGAAAGCGTACTTGAGTGTACTATTTGCTTCCTTAGCACACCTCTCCCTAGCTGGTCATAGCTGATGGTTCCTGGGGCCTGGACTTGAGCCTAGGTTGGTTTGAAGTGGGCTGAGCCATTTGGGCTTAGATCCTTACATTAGACCTTTCTAAAGGCTATTAATAATGATGTCATAGAGCAAAAAGTAACGATAATTCAAGGCTTTTTTAAAGGCTATTAATAATGATGCCATGGAGCAAGTATGAATATGACTGCCACTTTTACACTTACTTTAACGATGCTCGTAGTTATGATATAATTAGTTGCCTTTTTTGAAATAAATGTTTTAGGTGAAACGATCTACTTTAAGTACTGAAGTGGTAATATATGAGTAGTGTAAAGTATCACGTGGCGGGTGTTTTAGAACCACCGAATAATTACTTATTTTCATGAGAGTCATATATATTGTGTTTCTTGTATATATTTTTTGGTCCATAATTTTCATGCTATTTTTCCGGTACAATGAAATTCTTAGGGTTTGTTACGAGATTAACGTCATTCTCAAATTTATTTTTCCTAAATTATGTGCCAAGTACAAATTGTCACCTAAACGTGAAGGATCAGATGTTACAATTATCTTGGTCACATATGAACCTCTACTGTTGCAATTCAATTTTAATGATGCATTTCATTTCATGTGTTGTTGCATTTAAGCGATAGACTCAAATTTACAAGTTTGTCATGTTCTATAGTAAAGCGATATTTATTACTATGAATCATTGATTAAATTCTTACCGTTTATACAACAGAATAATGTCTACATTCATTTATTATACTTCGCTCGAGATAAATGATAATTTTATATTCTTTTTGTTTCGAATTATAAGATTATTATTGATTTTTTAAAGTTTAATTTGAGTTATTTTTAAATTTATTATACTTCTCTCCAGACAAATTGTAATTTTATATTCTTTTTGTTTCGAATTATAAGATTATTATTGACTTTTTAAAATTTAATTTGAGTTATTTTTAAATTTATTATACTTCTCTCCAGACAAATTGTAATTTTATATTCTTTTTGTTTCGAATTATAAGATTATTATTGACTTTTTAAAATTTTATTTGAGTTATTTTTAAATTTAAAATTTTTGTGATTTATTTAAGTTTTAAAAATAATAAATTTTATATCTAATAACACTTTTTAAGTAATTTATGATATTTATAATTTTATTGATATAAATTAAATAAATTTATGTTAATTTAAAATTTAAAGTTAAAAAATTGATAATTACTTTATAATTTAAAACGAAAAAAGTATTCGATAAGCTTTAGAATAATTACTCGAATAGCTAAATAATGAACGTGAGTAACATAATAATGAATAGCTTATAGGGTATCTCAAAAGCTTATCATAAGTTTAAAAAGTGTGAAATTTTTTAATAAATTGACCGTCTGTATGCGACTAATATTAGAACTATAACACAATATTCAAATAAAAATATTTCATCAAATAATTTTAATCTTATCATTACTCGTGTATGAAAATTTAATTTTATCAAATAAAACTCACTTATATAACTATTTTTTACTCCACAGTTGGACAACATAAAAACTCGAAATCCAATCAATGTTGCAGATACATCTTCTATCCTTAAATGACCATTCATGTTCTAATTGCTTACCAAGATTTTATTAATACTAACAAACTTCAATATTGTTCCCTAGCATATTACATATAACTAGTCTACTTGTTTTGTATAATCTTTATCTTTATGTATAAAATGACATAATTTACAATCGATCAAATATTTATACTTAACATATAATATAATAATTTTTCAATTTTTCTCAATAATTTAAAATTACGCATTAGTTTTACCCGATTAAAATATGAACCCGAGTACTATTCAACTCAATAAAAAAAAATAGAATGCTTAATTAACTTGTGGACTTCCCTATAAAATGAATATCAATTCCAAGTCTCTCAGTTATTTGAATTTTCGTAAAATATTTAATTAATTTATATATTTTTTTTCTTTTTTCTCTCTTATTGTTATTTTTTTCTTTTCTTTGGGTTATGTGTGTAAAAAATCACAAAGTTCATACTAATATTATTATAATTAGATTCATTCATAAAACTCAAAAAACAAACATATGAGAATTCAATCAATGCTAAATTTTTTGTAACTATCATCAATAATTATAAAAAAATTAATGCAACAAAAATTAATATAACATTAACAATTATCAAGTCAATTTGATAATAATTATTAAACACGAACATTTATTATTACTAAATTAACTCGGATGAATAATAGGAATCATCATCAAGTTAACTCGATTAGTACTTCAATTAATTAAAAATTAAACTCAAATCGATATTTTAAATATAAGTATTGATTTCTCTTACATTTAAATTAAGAGAAATCAAAGGCCCGGAACTATGCATTTGCGCAATTAATTTCCCTTCACCCAATTACAAAACAACTAACATATTCTGACTAAATCGGACCAAAATTTCCTATGCTTTTGCTACATTGAAATATTTAATCGTTAAAACATGCCCAACATCTTTCACAAATGCACCAACCGCCGCGTACTCTTCAAACGCTCTAACATCCGCTTTGCACTTCAATAATTCCGGCAGAAATAGCCGCAAGCCGGTGGAAAGCACAAAAACAACCGCCAACGGCCCCGATACTACCATAGGCAACCACCACCTGCCGTTAACCGCCTTCTTGATAGCAATCTCCACAACCAAACATACCCCGTGGAGCAAAAAGAACCACGTGACCATCCACGTGGGCCTATCCCGTCCCAAGTAGTAGAATATGAGTTCGTGCATTATGGCAGACACCGTAAAAGTGGCCAACACCGCTGGAAGTGCGGCCCACTTCCGGCCTAATATTCGAGCAGACACGTGGAGGGTCGGATCGTATACGGTTGGGCGCAGGATACGGGTTACCATAATGTTCCACCTTTTACCCCAAAAGTCTTGGAGTGAGGTCGATAAGTAGGGCTCATTGAAGGGTGGCTCCAGCTCTATTCCTAACAGGGCTCGAGCCACGGCGGCAACCGCCGCCATCATGACCTCCAAGCAGAAGTATATATGTAAAATAAATATGAACGAAATTATTTTTGGGTGGATGTATTCACCATAGTCATAAACGCGAATAAATAAAGCTACCAAAAGAGCTTTTGTAGCATAATTTAGAGGTGATTTAAGGCCTTGTTTGGAATTTTTGGGAGAAGGGGTTTCCTTAAAATGACCATTTGATGATGGGTTTTCTTGAAAATGACCATTTGATGGTGGGTTTTCTTTAAAATGGGTATTTGGTGATGGGTTTTGTTGGATCTTGATGGGGAGGGAACCAATGGCTAGAAAATGGAGGAGAGATAAAGAAGGGTGTGAAAGGGGGCCTATGCCAAAAGCAAACATGAGGAGTTTAAAGTTGGAAAGCCAAGCTATAAAGAAAGCAGTCATGCCACCAAGATGCATAGTATGTAGATTTAGAGGGAGGGCTAAGAAGAGAGAAATTACAGGGAGTAAAGTGAGGAGTCTTAGTTTGCCTTTTGCTACAATTTTTCCTATAGAATAACAATAGGACAAAGAAATATAGACTGCAATCCATACCTTTATAAAGTTGTTAATTTCTCCCTCCATCCATTTCTTCATAACATTCATCATCTCTCCCTCCATCTCTCTCCTCTCTTCTCTGGGTTGTGGAGAGAATATTTTTAATTCAGACCAAAAACGTTTGTTAGAAAATATGGAAAGCGTCGCTCCAAGGGGTAGGTGTAGACCAATTACGCCTCTTTGATTTCAACTTTCTAGTCCTAATAAATGTGGTGCTTGATTGACCAAGGTTTTGTCATAAAAAATAAAATTAAAGAGCGACATCTAACGTACACGGAGATGTGGTTATATTAATTTTTTTTATTGTACTCGATTTTAATTTATATATATATTATTATATTAATTTTTTTTATAATCAAACTATTGTATTAAAAAAAATTATAAAAAATAAATTTTTTATCAATAACCGTTAACTATTTAATAAAAAAATAACATGATAATATTAAATACTATTTTCATTATTGAACTGAGGGTAAGAAGCAATAATAATAATAATAATACCCCCTCCATTACAAAAAAAAATTATTTTTATAAATTAATTTGAGTTATTTTAAAAATAAATTTTAATTTAATAATAATAATAATACCATCTCTGTTACAAAAAAAAAATTAGTTTTTCATTTCAAAAATTAATTTGAGATATTTTAAAAATAAATTTTAATTTAATAATAATAATAATAGCAACAACAAAAATAATAATAATAATACCCTTTTCATTACACAAAAAATAAGAATATTAGTTTTGTTTTTTAAAAATTAATGTGAGTTATTTTAAAAATAAAATTTAATTTAATAATAATACCATCTCGATTACACACAAAAAAAGAGATTAGTTTTACTTTTTAAAAATTAATTTAAGAAATTTTAAAAGTAATTTTTTATTTAATAATAATAAGCAAAAGACATTTGCTGTTTTTTTTATTTTTTTTTTCCTTCTTTCTTTCTTAAATTCCATTCAACAATGAACACAAACTCTATTTTTTTCGTGTAACAGAGATATTATTATTATTATTATTATTATTATTATTATTATTATTATTATTATTATTTTCGCTTTAGTGATACAATTGTAAATTTATCTCTAGTTTAATGATGAAAATGGTATTTAATACTGTCACGTCATTTTTCTGTTAAATGGCTAACGGTCATTGACGAAAATTTTACTTTTTGTAAAAAATTTCGAGTACAATGACTCGATTATAAAAAAATCAGTACAATAATGCATATGTAAATTGGGGTCGAGTACAGTGAGAAAAAATTAATATAACCCCAAGGAGATGCAATTTTGTCTTGTTTCTTGTTATAGATTGATATATTTTTTTTGAATTTTTTTTAGTTACAAATTCCTTTTATTTATATAATCTAGTTTTCCGAATATCCATACCCATTATGATTTAACCTGGTTTAATTTATTTATTTTGATCTCAAATGAGTTTCAAATAATATGACACTGAATATTATTTTAATAATAATCTATGGTATATTCAATCATACGAGATCTACTCAATCAATATTATGACGAGACATCATTTGAGACATTTTTTTTAAACCAAAAATTTTAAACTCCAAAATCATCTTTTAAAAATTTGATACTCCTTCTTTTTTATGGGTTAAATTATTTTTTTCCCATTGAATTGGACACTAATTTATATGTGCATCTGAATTATTTTTTTTTCCTTTCACATTATTAAACTGCTATTTTTTTTATAAAAACTAAAAAATTTGTCCAAAACTGTTAAAAATTAACAGAATATCTACATGGCGTCACACAAACTACTAATTCAAAATTGAATTGACAAAATTAAATATAAAAGAACTATTTTTTTCATTTAATTACTTATTTTTTTTAATTAAAATAAATTAATTAACAACTTAGTTAATTAAACTCCTCTTTTCAGTCAACCATTACCATCAACTCCAACTCTCAATACTTTCTTCATTCTCTTACTTTATTATCCAAATTTCATCATGGAAATAGGTAATTAATGTTAGTTAAAATTTTTATTATTATTTATGTATTAATTAATTACTCATATTTCTCTTTTTGTTCTATCTCAATCATGGACAACTCTAAGTTAGGGCAATGGAAGCAATTGATCCCACTGAATTTTCAAGGGGTCAATTTTTTTATATGATATTTAATTAGTGAAAATTTGAAATTTTACCTATATTGTCACTCTACTTTTTCTCATTGTTTAGTGTAGCAATTATTGAAAATGAGGTTATTATTGCAATAGTTTCAAGCAATTAAGCTTCGAAAAATATTATTATAAGCAATATTTGAAGAATATTATTTGGTTTTGTAATATATCATATTATATTTTATTTCTTTATGATTTTTTTTTTAATTTGACCCCAAACCAAGAGATTGGATCCATCCCGGCTCTCAATTACTTTATCTTGATAAAAAAAAATTAGGAACAAAGTAGAAAAAGAATAAAAAAAATTCTTAAATATATATATAAAACGATTTATATTATAGTTTTTTTTTTCTTTCTAAAATGTTATATATGATGAAAAGGAAGGGAGTAAAAACTAACAACTTTATACTCCACAAAATTTCAAAATAGTTATTGGCAAGGCTCCAACCCAAATTTATTATTATTTTTTTTCAAAATAAAAGCTTGGTAAAAGAGTTTAGAAGAAGTTAAAAATTGGGGTTACAAGGTTTAGTAACGTCTATACCTATGGAATTAGGAGTTAGGAATATAAAATTTCAAATATTATAATATAGTTATGATTTTAAGATGGCCTTTAATTTGGTTGGTATATGTAATTTCTTGTCCATATATAAAGACAAAAAAATAAAAATAATGGAGGGGGGGGGGGGGGGGGGGGGTTACTTAATTCTTTGCAAAAAAAAAATAAAAAAAAATGGGGTCCTTATTTCTTATGGAAGAAAATGACATAAGATATAATTTATATCGTCTATTTTTATCAGGATTATTTTGAATATTTTCTCTTTCTTCTTACATGTTTTGTCTCCTTTTTAAATCTAAAGAGTTGTAGCCACATATATCAAATCAACAAATACTTTATTCGTCGTTTATTCATTTGCCAGTTGATCAGTTATTTCATAGTTCAGAACTTTTGGTTGTCTTTTATAGTTTTACTAGCACGGTGGATATATATAATAATTTATTATATTAATTATTAAGATAATTAGTTAAATTTAATATAAATATTTTAGTTATAATTTTAATAAAATAATTATAGTTATTTGATTATTAAATATTGTTGAACATTGAATGTTTAAGTTTGATGATAAGAAATAATGTACAAAGGCTGTGTTAGATAAGATCAAAGCTGTTAGGTTGATCTTCTGATAAATGTATGAATTTATAAAGTCTTCTGTGTTGTACTAAGACTTAATTTTTAGATAGATCATAATTGTTAGTTTGATCTAGGGGTGCACAAATGGCCTGCGCCCTGCGGCCCGGCCTTGATCCGGCCTGGCCTGGCCTGAAGGCCTCGAACATGCCACATTTTTTTGGCTCAGATCCGGCCTGGCCTGGCCTGACAATAAGTTCGGCCTGGCACGGCCTGGCTTGGGGCCTGGCCCGGCCTGGCCTTGGGTCTAGCCTGGCCTGGTTCACCAAAACCTTGGTCCGGTCTGCAGATTTTCTTTATTCGCTACTTCAATTCTCCCACTGCAAACGAAAGCTTCATCTTTGTAACAACTCATTCAATAAACAAAATAAAATTGACGTATTTTAATACGTTCATTCATGCATGTTTGTTTATATACAAATAAAAAAAATCGATGAAAACACATTGACTAGTGTAATATATAAGGATTTTTCTTACATAGCTACCTACACCTCTTACAGATCTTTCATTGCATCTTTATTTTAATAGATACTTAGCGTAACAACTAGAAAGTCATTTGCAAAATAATAATAATAATAAAAAAGATAATTTTCATTATTGTAATTTAAAAGCTGTAACTTGTAATACATTACTTTTAATTAATATATCGATTAAGTTTAAAATTTTAATTGGTGTTTTAATAATATTTAAAATTACTAAAAAAATTGTTTGAATGGATCGAATCTGACTGGCCTGGCCTGGCCCAAGGCCTGGCCTGGCCTGGCCTGCAGGCCTCAATAGGCTCCCTTTTTTAGCGTCAAGCCCGGCTTGGCCTGGCCTGCAGGCCAAAAGTCAAAGGCCCGGCCCGGCCTGGTCAACGACCAAGGCCTGGCAGGCCCAGGACGGGCCAGGCCTGGCCGGCCTGTTGTGCATGCCTAGTTTGATCTTCTGTTAATTTAATCGTAGAATGAATTCTACGATTTCGACCAAGAAGACTCTACGATCAACAGACTCTACGATCAACTAATCGTAGAATGAACTCTACGATTTTGACCAAAAAGACTCTACGACTAACAGACTATGTACTAAGCGAGAAACCGTAGAACGGACTCTACGTTCAACAGTCTAACAGTAGAGTGAACTCTACGATGTGAATAAGAGATGATCCATTACGGAACAATCACAACAACAAGGATATTCGTAGAGTTGATCCTGGAGGGTCGTTGAGCAAAAAGGAAAGAGGCACCACGACTCTCAGATCAGAAGCTATTTCGTTCAAAAGAACAATCTATATTGATGTGACAGAAAAGCTTCTGCAAATCGATCAAAGTCAAAAAAGTCAGGGGACTGTCCCAAGCGCACTATGAAACAGAAAGAAGACTTTCGAGGCAGTAAAGTCAGAGGACTATGTTGAAAGTAGTATGCCCTCAAGCCAATCACATTTGATGTGATAAGCATATACTTTGTAATCTTGTTTATTTATTAATAAAAGTATCAAGGCATTTCTTTATTCATGATTAATTACTTGCATTAATCAAATGGATAAACCCATAGTTTTCGAGCAATGCTTTTAGAACCATGATGAGGATCATGCTAATGAGATCTAAATTCAAGATAGCTCAAAACTAAAATTTTTCCTAATCGTTGGATCACTAAAAAGGGGATTAGTAGATCCGGATAGATTGGTACATACTATGCTTGCTCTTATGAAGAGGATGATTGATCTCATAATCATTTGTGTAGAGACACTAAAGCAAGTATGTAGGTGCTTATTAGAGAATAAGTTCA
Source organism: Hedera helix (assembly GCA_947179155.2). NCBI lineage: Eukaryota > Viridiplantae > Streptophyta > Magnoliopsida > Apiales > Araliaceae > Hedera > Hedera helix. The sequence continues at coordinate 28,679,829 of OX359280.1, read as the reverse complement.
CTGAACGTGACTCGCTCAAGGAACACCTAATGGAGTTTTACTCGTCTGTCAATAGGAGTTCCTTATGTGATAGTCGTACAAGTGATCCTTAGACTTGAGATCATCTTAGTATCTTGTGTGTACTAAGTTATACTTTGATATATTCCTTAAGACCTATTGGTATATCAAAGGACGTGCTTGGGTATAATAAGGTACACATGGAGATAGATGAATGGTCAACAAAGGATCTACCACTTCCAGTAAAGGGAGAGAATGTCCTATGCGATTCAATAAGTGACAACTCAGAAATCCCTGGCCAGGGTTGAATGGAATTAGAAAGGAGTTTCTAATTTACATTAACTAGAGTTGTGTATTTGTGAATTGAAATGCATATAATCAAATAAATAAGACTTGACAGAAATTCCATGTCTTATATTTGATTGGGACATTGTATGGTAGAAGGATTGAATTGTACGGTAACTATTTGCTGAAAGGTTCTTTTACGATTAAATGTTGAAATCTATATTATCTGGAAAGTCGACTAATCGCTAAGGGGGCTTACCCTTATTGTGAAATAATTATTTATTCTGAATTAAAGAGTTAATTCGTAATAAATGAATTAGAATTGTTCTAATTTATTTATTATACAACCGGTTTAATATGGAGAACCTAAAGGGTCACACCGCGAAAGAGTAATATTTATTTTAGATGTGGATGGCATAATTGTAATAATAAATTAAGTATATTTAATTTATACTATGGTGATAGAATAAATTAAATAGCTTAATATTTATAATTTAGTATTTTAGAAATACTAATTATAAATTAATAAGAAGAGTCTTATTATTATTATTATTACTATTATTATTATTACTAGTATTATTATTTAGTTCCTAAATGGTTTAGGAATTAATTAATAAGTAGTAATATTATTATTAAATAATTAAGTTCCTAAATAGTTTAGGAATTATAATTATAATAATTAATTAAGTTACTAAATGGTTTAGTAATTAATTAATAAATAGTAATATTATTATTAAATAATTAAGTTCCTAAATAGTTTAGGAATTATAATTATAATAATTAATTAAGTTACTAAATGGTTTAGTAATTAATTAATAAGAAGTACTCTCATTATTAAATAATTAAGTTCCTAAATGGTTTAGGAATTGTAATTAATTAATTTAGTTCCTAATTAAATTGGGAATTAAATTAAAACCCTAATCCTAAATAGTTTAGGAGGGTTAACTAGATCTATAAATAAGAGGAGTCTTATCATAGATCAAGGTTACACACTCTTTCATTAGAATAGAGAGAGTACTCCATAATTCTCTAGATCTAAGAGTTAGAGAGAGAGAGAGAGAGAATTAGGGCTAGCCACCCATAGTTTGGAGAAACCAAGATCCACTTATTTAATTCATAGATCTCTTGGTGGATCACCTCTAGAGGCTCAACACTTGGGGAGCTAACATTGATCCGTGGAATCTAATCGGTGAATTTGAAGAAGAACATGAAGGATTAAAGGGAGATGAACTTGTACCCGTGGAAGCTTGGTTCTACAAAGGTATAAATTCTTTTATCCTTCCTCAATTAATAATAGTCGCATAAGAAAGATCCGGGTTATTGGTTTGTACAAAAATTTTAAAATCTGATTTTATTGCTTCCGTTGCGCTTATATAATTTGATTATATGTATGCCATAATTTTTGCAAACCAACATATGTCCTATCCGTCCTATAGTATGAAAGGACCAAACGACTCTATGAAAGTTGGTGGGAACCTACGACTGACATATCTGTTCCCAAGAAAAAAGAAAAGACCCTTCCATGGACTAACAGGTTAGATCAAATAAAATCTCATCAGAGTATTAATGAGCTGTATTAATATAATATTCCTAAGCTCCCCTCTGTGAGGTAACGGAAAGAAACAAGCTCGAGCAGATGTTCCAACGGGAAGAAAACTGAAGCCTTCAGTTTTTAAATACCTAAATCGGCAAAAGAAAATTGCAACGATTTACACGAGAAAAGAAAATACGCAAGAAGTTGAAAAGATCAAACCAATAAGAAAGCTTGCATTGCTACTAAGTCCTTCAGAAACTCATTCTAAAAGCAACTTAGTGGCACATCCAAATCTACATCACTCCAGGAGAGTTCTTTGTGAACTAGTGTATCTAAGTCTGTTAGACTTGCAGAGTTCTTAGTGAATTAGAGTTCCAAGACTGCTGGTCTTGAAGGAATCTTAGTGATTCTAAAATTGTAAAAGTATCCTTAGTGGATTTGCTGCTGGAAGAGTAGAACAGTGGAGTAGGAGTCTTGCGAGCTCTGAACCACTTAAAATCTGGAGTCTTTCTTATTGTGTCTTTTAATTGCTATATCTGTCATATAATTGCTTGTTGAATTCTTACTTTAACATATCAAAAAAAGGGTAAATAAATCGTATTCCGCTGGGTTAAACTTATTGATTAAGAATTAATTAACGTAAGATCTTTAAAGTAAAAGATTTTTTTTTAAAAGTATCTATTCAACCCCCCTTCTAGATATCTATCGTGTCATTGGGAACTAACAATTGGTATCAGAGCAGGTTCTCACTTCTAAAGCCTTACAAGCTTGAGTAGATCAAATGACACTCAACAAGAACGGATCAGAACTCGGTGGAGGTAACAGACCACCTATGTGTAATAAAGAAAAATTTACTAACTGGAAAGTTCGTATGCAGTCTTACATGGATGCTATAGATGATGAACTGTTCGAGACAATGTTAAATGGGTCGATCGTACCAATGAAGCTTGCACTATTAACTGAAGATCCAAGCAAGCTAGTAGCAAAGAAAACAGATGAATGGACAGACAATGAAAAGAATGATGTTCAAAGAGACAAAAGGGCTAAGAACATCTTATTTCAATCTCTGGATGATGATCTATTTGAGAACGTTGTCAACTGTAAAACAGCTCAAGAAGTCTGGCAAACTCTGTTGATCATGCATGAAGGAACAGAAGAAGTCAGAGAAAATAAGCAATCACTGCTTGTTCAGCAGTATGAAATGTTCACCCACGTCTCAGGTGAAAACATTACAACCACCTATGAGAGATTTAACTTGCTACTGAACTCTCTCAGATCTTATGGAAAAATCTATCCAAACAGAGATCTTATCATTAAATTCATGAGATCTTTGCCAAGCAAATGGGATGCCAAAACCACAGCCATCCGGGAGTCAAAGAACCTACACGGGATGACTGTACAGCAGTTATATGCAAATCTTCTCACCTATGAGCTGGAGCTAAATCAAAGAGCAGAGAATCTATCTGGGGAAAGAAAGAAGGAGAAAAACATTACTCTTAAAGCCTCAACCTCAACTCACAAAAGCAATCACAAGGATAATTTTGACTCTGACAAGGATGAATCAAATGATGATGAAGGAGCTGCCATGCTAGTCATACATTTTAAAAGATTCATCAACAGGAACAGACCTCAGAAGTTCAGAAGCAACAACAGCAAAGGACAATCAAATGACCTTTGCTATAATTGCAAAAAGCCAGGTCACTTCATTGCTAAATGTCCAAAACCTTTCAGAGAAGAGCTGAGGAGGGACAAAACGAAAATAAATCCAAAAAGAGAATTCAAGAGCTTCCATAAACAAAAGAAGAAAGACAATAGCTTTATAGCTTAAGGCTCCTAGAGTGACTCAGAAGAAGAACTAAATTCTGAGTCAAGTGACGATGAAGAGCCACAGAAAGCCAACCTGTGCTTAATGGCAAACGAAGAAGGAAGCAGCAAAAAGGAATTCAACATAGATGATGTATTTGATTTTTACTCTTCTGAATTAAGCATTGATGATCTTAGAGAAGACATGCATGACTTAATGGTAGAATTACACTAATACATAAAAATGTTTAGAAGATTATTTAAAGATTACTCTCATCTAAAAGAGGATAAAGAAAAAATAAGCATAGAATTAGAAGCCTCATTTCAAGCTGCAAAACTTTACTCTAATCTTGAGACTGAGAATGAAAGACTAAAAGAGATAAATGAGTTGAGCACTCATAAAGAATCTTCACTAGCCTCCAAGATTCAAAAACTAGAAAAGATAATTTTTATGTGGAACAAGTCTACTTCGTCTATGGACACACTGATCTCAAGTCAAAGAGATGTGACTGATAGATCAGGATTAGGATTTGAGAATTCATTCTCAAAGCCCAATATGAAAAAGTCTATGGAAATAAATAAAGGCAAATCCTTTAATCTTAATAAAGGAATTGTGTTCATCAAATCCTCAGATTCTACATCTCCCAGCAGTTCACATTCTGCTAAGCCTGCTATCCTTTTAGACAATAAAACTCGCTCGGGTCTGGGGTACAGAAAATTGAAAAACAAGTCAAGCAAAACTCACTCTACGAATCATGAGAATCGTAGAGTAGTATGGAAGCAGAATGTAAATCAGCAAAATCAAAAGACTATGAGAAATCATAATCCATACAAGTCCTGGACAAATAAGAATGTTAGTTCCCGGAGGCACACAAGTGATCTAGAAGGGGGGGTTGAATAGATCTCTTAAAACTTTTTACTTAACTTCAAAAGTTTATTACCAATTAATTGATTTAATCAAGATTTGTTTGCACAGCGGAATAGTAGTTTGAAAGCTCCCTTTAAAGATTAGTAAAACTTCTCCTTTGAGTTAAGACTGTATTGAAGATAGCCACATGTCAGGTAAACCAGTTTTAGCAGTTATATCTATATATGTATACATGACAAAATGTAAATGACTGAATGTAAATAACACCAGAGAGTTTTAAGTTGTTCGGAGATTGAATAACTCCTACTCCACTCTTCTACTACAACGAGTAGAAAATCCACTAAGAATGGTTCATACAGAACCCTTTAAGCACATCAGGCTTGGAAACTCTGGTTCACTAAGAACCCTTCAAACCCAGCAGGTTTGGCTAGTTTAGTCACTAAGATAAGGACATAACTGCCCTCTTTAAGTTCAGCAGACTTGGCTTCTTTAGTCACTAGGATAAGGACATAACTGCCCTCTTCAAGTCCAACAGACTTGGCTCATTGCTTGTTGATGGATGTTGAAGTTGCTACTGAGTTGTACTTTAAGCTCCATTGTCTTTAAATACTCAGTAGCAGGATGTGATCATTCTTGAAATAATATTGAGTTATGCAATGATGCTTGACTTCTTTATATGCTCAATATATCTTCTTGTGATCACCCATTGTGCTGCTAGGCTTTTGTACTTCAGCTCCTTTGGTACTTGATAACTTCTCGAGACGAACTCCTGAGATGACTGTGAAGCCCCTTCCTTTTGGTACTCAGTTGTTCCTTCTCACCATAGACAATTTATAGCTTCTCGAGATGGGTTTCTGAGATGACTGTAATGCTCCTTCCTTTTGGTACTCAGTTGCTACCATGTCTGTATCAATTTGGCATTTAAGCTTCTCTTCTACCATGTGCCTAACAGCTCTAAACACTTCTCTTGTAAGAGTCATTTCTCTCTATGTCTCTCTCAATTCAGTATTTGTGTTCTGATGGATCGTAGAGTTCTTCAGCATATTCATTTTCACTCTACGATCTATTATTGTCCACCATCCTCTCTTGTATTTTCAACAACTTCTTCTTTGTGAATTATCAAAGCCTTTATATCTTTGTGCATATTTTACCGTTGAAAGATCCGTTGGGTTACTTTGGCTTTGTGCAAATCTTTGATATCTTTGATGTTGACTTTCTGTTGCTTGTGTCAGTGCTTTTTCCTTTTTCTGACATGTTCTGATATATCAAACTGTAGCTCAGTTTTTCTCTGAATTTATAGCCGTTGCACTCCCAGAGTTGTTCAGCAAAGATTATTATAATCTTTGCTAATTAATCTTCTGATCCATCAATAAATACCTTCCTTGACTTTTAGAACTAGCTGTTCTGATGCATTCAGAGATGTTCCATTAGTCTGACCTTATTCATCATTTTCCTGAGCAGTGGGTCCTGACTTATAGTCGTTTAGGCACAAAGTCTTCTGTGACTCTGACATGCATCTGAATCTCAAGAGCACTTAATCTTTCTTGAATCTGGGCGAGGAATATTCTCTTTTCTTTCGCACCATATTGTCGTTCTGTTAGTTTACTGGTTCTGAACTGCTCAGTGAATTCGTCTAGTGATAGGCTGTTTATTCTGATTCTGCGAAATCAGCTCCATGAATGTTACTTGAGGTATTTCAAGTAAAACGTTGAGTTAGAGCAATCTTTTCTCTTACTCAGCGATCTTGTTATTCTGTTCAGATCGCAGAGTTTGTCTGCAGTGCTTTGCTTTACAATCTTGTCCCTTTGTTCAAATTGTAGAGTTTGTTAACTGCAGTGCTTCTCAGAGGAATCGTTGAATTGTTGTCTTCGTTGGCACATCATTTATTTCTACTCAACGATTATTCTATGTGTAGAACAATTTTCCGCATTGTCTTGTCATCCTGTTTCACTCTATGATTTCTTCTAACTGTGCAAATCGTATAGTTCTCGTATGTGCTTGCTCTTCAAGTTTACTCTACGATCTTGCTAGATTATGTATATCGTAGAGTATATTTCTTTTCTGGTTCTGCGTTAACTGCAGGTCTGCTTAGCTGCTTGTTCGACGATCGTAGAGTTATGCTCTACGATTTGTACTTGATCAGTTTTTAAATTTAGCTTGTCTATATTGTAGACCTCTTGTACATCTGTCTCTCTTTGAAGATCGTAGAGTTATTTAGGTAAGGAGTCGTATAGTTCACTCTACGATTTATACTGAATCGTTGAGTCTTCTTTGCTTGGAATCGTAAAGTCCGTTCTACGATCATATAGACTGATCAGATCTAACATAAGATCAACCTAATAGATTTGATCTTTTCTAACTAAGTCATTTCTTACATTATTACACCATTATATATATTGAAAGGACTTTACAGACTCAGTCATACATAAATACAACAATGATTTATGCTGATATCATGCATCTTTTATGCAGAGTGACTCCTACAGAAAGATCAACCTAACATTTCTGATATTTAAAATCTAAGTCCTTTGTACACATATATCTTTTAAAAGGACTTTACAACATTTGAACCAGATAACTTTCATTATCTTTTATAAGCATCAGATAGTTTTCAACAAGATCATATATGTGTTATACAAGTGTGTAAATCACAATATGAAATATATATCATACACACATGATCACGTAGGCACATAATTTGATTAACATATAATCACTTTGTTAATTAACCACATAAGCACTTTAAGAACATCTACGCACATAATCAAGTAAGCATATAAGCACATTAACACGTAAGCACTTTGTCAGATACACATTGACAACCAACCATGTAAGCACATTTACCACAATCATTTTTGCACAACAATCATCATCATCAAATCAAACAACCTTCAACAATCTCCCCCTATTTGATGATGACAAAACTAATAGACTTATTGGTATGACATTCATATAATGCATCTGCTTGATTGGTAAATTATGTCTTACGATACAATGAAATACTGTATGGCTAGTGCAAAGTAATGATTTCATTAAATGAGCATTTTTACAAAAAGATTATACATACTTACAGCTGCTCTCCATGTTTCACTTTTCTCTCACTCAATTTGCTGGCTGTTTGTTGTCACCCCCTTAGTTGGTTGATTCTCCTTCTTCATGTTGCTCCCCCTTAGTTCCTTATATTCTCTCCCCCTTAGTTCCTTAGTTGGTTGATTCTCCTTCTTCATGTTGCTCCCCCTTAGTTCCTTATATTCTCTCCCCCTTTTTGACATCATCAATTTAGATATTGTATGGAGCTGACTGTGTCAATGCTGGTTTAGAAAGATATCTTGAAGTCTAACACAGAGTTTTGAGACTCTATGAGACTAAGAATAAGTACATTTTCATGGTCCATAGAATGTTGGGACTCTATGACTGGAAAGATGGTATTTTGAAAAATGTTTGCAAAGTTTTGGGACTCTACAAACAGGGACGTGATGCAGGGTGACTGAGAGTTTAGTGAGTCACAAGAGAGGACTTTCAGATTTTTGCATTTTGATTCCCCACAAACTGGCTGGATGATTGAGAGCTGGTCAGATTCCAGATGGATATTTCTTGGCAGCTTTGGTAGTGAGGATAGAAAGGCTCACTGCTTATCAGTGTGGTTGCAATGGTCATTGCCTTTGAGAAATGTTGGGCGACTAACGAAAGATTTGAAAATGTTGAGTAGCTCCAGCTGATAGACCTTTGATAATTCATGACTACAACCCTTAGAAGTGGTAGTATGGGAATGAAACTGAATAGATGATCGTGATCCCATGAAATAGAACATTTTTCCATCTGGCTTGTATGCTTCCTTCTTTCTCTACGTCTCTTTTTGATCCGCTTCAGTCGATATGCTTCAAATTTCTGCTTTTCCAGTTTCCTCAGTAGTCTTACTTTCTTCAGCTTCTTTTCAACTTCAGACCCTTTGGGATTTGTCTTCACCTTCTTAGCTTTCCCTGTACTGACATCTTTCTCTTCTGCAGCCTTCTCTGCTTCATCGAATTTTCTTTTCTTCTTTGATTCCTGACTATCATAGATCACAAAAGTTTTGTTTCTTGTCTGCTCATTAGCCTCCTGTAATTTTTCCTCAGATATTTCTTCCATTTTCCTTTTCCTTTAGATTTCCCTTCCATCTATCTGTTGATGCTCCTCAATCCTCGTGCCTTCTTACCCTTATTGGCATGAGGGTTCTTTTTCCAATCTTCAAACAATCTTGGAGTAATTCTTTTGTTGCAGTTTAGAATTTCTCCTTCATCTTCCCTAATTGCATTTGCCAGCAATTTCTTCAAAATGATGCTTATGAATCTTCCATAGAGCATTTTGGGAGTGGACTTTCCTGCTTCAGCTCTTGTCTTGGCATCATCTATCCATCCTAAGAGAACTGCTCCGAAGTTGATTTTCTTTCTTTGAGCAATAGCAGTCATAAGCCTTAATTGATCTTCACTGATAGTATCATATGCAGTGTCTTTGCACAGAATGCTCTTCCCAACAATGTCAGCCAGAAACTCGTACTGCTGAGAAAAATCTTTCTTCTTGATTCCTTTTAGAGGAGACTTCTTCTCATAGCCCATCAACTCCAGTCCAAGCTCAATATTAATCTTGCCTAGAGAAGTAATTCATCCGGTTGGAATACCTAGACTGAGATTGATTTCAGAAACCCCTATTTGCAATGAGATTTCCTTAACCTTTGTGATGAGGGTATTTCCTTGATAATCAGCGTTTGAATAGAATTCTTTCACAAGTGTAGAGAAAATCCTGGTGCTGGTTTCCAAACACATGGTGAATCCAACATTCTTGACCAGATGAAGAATATCTTTGAATTTCTGTTCCGCATCTCCAAATTTTTCAAAGCAAACAAGATTTCCAGGTATAACTTGAAAAGATGCCATGAGATTAAAATAGATTTGAGAATAACACAATGAGAGAGATTTCGCTTTCTGAAGAATTTACGATTTCTAGGGATTTGATGAGTTTTGGGAGAATGGGTATTGACAACTGATGGGAAATGACCACCGTCAGTTTTAAAAATTGACTTATGTTAGTTCCCTCTTATTTTGCAGAGGATTTGCCAAGCTAATGCAGAGCAAGTTTGAAATGAGCATGATGGGAGAACTCAACTTCTTCCTTGGACTACAAGTAAAGCAGACTGATGAAGGCATATTCATTAATCAAGCCAAATATATCAAAGACTTATTAAAGAAGTATGACATGGAATCTGCAACTATCATGAAAACTCCTATGCCACCTGCCACCAAGCTCGACAAAGATGAAAATGGTAAATCCATTGAAATCACTCAGTACAGAGGTATGATAGGCTCACTATTATATCTTACCGCTAGCCGACCAGATATAATGTTTGCTACATGTATATGTGCTAGATTTCAGGCTAACCCTAAGGAGTCTCATCCATTAGCTGTGAAAAGAATTTTTAAATATCTTAAAGGAAATCCAAATTTAGGATTATGGTATCCCAAGGAGTCCTCCTTTGATCTAATGGGATACTCAGATGCTGACTATGCAGGATGCAAAATAGACAGAAAGAGCACAAGTGGAACTTGCCAGATGCTTGGCAACAGAGTTGTCTCTTGGTTTAGTAAGAAGCAGAACTCAGTATCCACATCAACTGCAGAAGCTGAATATATATAGCCACAGGCAGTTGCTGTGCACAAATCCTATGGATGAAGACTCAGCTTGCAGACTATGGGTTTGAGCTTAATTCTATTCCTATATATTGTGATAACACTAGTGCAATTGCTATAACTCATAATCCTATTATACATTCAAGAACTAAGAACATAGATATAAGGTATCATTTCATTAGGGATCATGTACAAAATGACAATATATCACTTCACTACATCCCAACTGAAAATCAACTAGCAGATGTGTTTACAAAACCTTTAGATGAATTAAGATTTAATAAACTTATAAGTGAGTTAGGAATGCTAATCTAGACCCTTAATATATATCATGTTTTTTTTTTGGAGGATACTAACTCTGCAGGAAGAAAAGTGAGCAAGGAAAATAAGTTAAAGACAAATTCGTCGAATGCACTCAACGATCGTCAAGCGAAGGATCGCAGAGTACGCTTAAGATCGTAGAGCTCACTTAACGGTTGGCAAGCCAAGGATCGCAGAGTTTTCCTCAATCGTAAAGCTAACTCAACGAACATCAACAAAAGAATCGAAGTGTCAAGAAAGATCGTAAAGCTCTGGGGGCAAAATGGTCATCAACCAACTGAAATGCTCCTATCAGAACTTGACACGCATCCCAGCAAACATAGAGGGAAGTGTTTAAATACTTTGAAAACTGCACGTCGTTTATTTCTTCAAATCAAAATTCTATCATTCCTCTATCTATCTCTATCTCTCTCAATCCAAAACCCTAAGTTTTCAATACTCAGATAAATCGTTCTTATTGTTTCAGAAAAAACTATCAAATGGCACCTGTTCAAGTTATTCCTGGAAACGAGCTCAACTTCGAAGCCTTCACAACAGCAGATAAACAGTTCAAAAGAATAATCCAGTTACTAGATAAGGCTGGTCTGCGAGAAGCTCTTGGAACAAATACGAGGATTCTATCAAAGCTTATCCGAGAGTTTTACATCAATGGATCCTATGCAAACGGAACTCTAACCAACATAGTAAAAGGGGTACAGCTCAACCTCACTGCTGAAGAATTTAACCTAGCCCTAGGTTTCAAGCAAGGGGGCCTCACATCTCTGAATATGGTGAGCACCGAAGAAGGCCTGAGAAGAATGCATCACCAAAAGAATCCAGGACTAAAAGGTTTGAAGAAGAAAGAATTTCCTCAGAAGTATGAGTTCCTGGCTGATATTATAGGTAAATGCCTCCTCTGCAAAGACTCAGCTCATGACTCAGTCAGTGAGGTGCAGCTAAAATTAATGACAGCTATAGTCAAGAAGATAAACATCAACTATGGCTTCTTGCTGTTGGAATGGATAGGGAACTGGGTCCAAAATGCGGAAAAAGCCAAGGGGACCAGAAATATGTTCTATGGGAGATTCATCAGCATTCTCCTTAGATCGTCATTAGGGGATCTGATTGAGCATGATGAAGGAGAAGCCCTAAATACTAACAAGAGAATAACCCAGAGACTCTTTGACAACTGGAGGAGGAATTCAATTGAAAATAGGAAACTATCCCGATCAGGGGATAGTGAAGGAACGCAGAGTGGGTCAGGGCCATCGCTATTGAAGAACACCCCTGCAGAAGAAGAATCTCAGGAAGTCAACAAGCAATCTTAGGGTCTCATCAGAAAGAGGAAAGGAAAGAGAGCCCTTGAGATTGAAGAACCTCAAGACTCATCAAATGAGGCTCCTGATGCTGCTCCTGAAGGAAAAACTGCATCAGAGGATGAAGATTCCGATCTGCGAAGGGAAACTCGCAGTAAGTATGAAGCTGAAGAGGCCACTCCAAAAGAGCCAAGAAAAAAGAGAAGAAGGCTAGTAAAATTAGCCGACAAAGACTCAGCAGCTAAGGGGGAGCTACTTGAAAAATTTGTCATTACTCCAGTTGAGAAGGAGTCATCTAAAGCAGCTGAGCCTATGGATACTCAAACTGAGGGGGAGCCACCAGTAGTTTCTGAGCCAGCAGGTGCTCTGGCTGAGGGGGAGACTCACGAAGACACTTCAGTCCCTTCAGCCACAATGAATAATGATGAAGAGGATGACATCGAAATAGTGGCCGTCGGAAGAAATGAGCAAAAGCACCTTAACTACAACTGTCTGCTGAAATTCTTGCCACTGATGCCATTTCACCAAGCTCTGGTGCACAATGCGTGGGATCAGGTCTTCTGGACTTTCAAAGCATACCCAAATGTGGTGATTATTGCTCAAGGCTATCCTCAGAATCTATTTTTTGCCAAGAAGCTCATTTCATGCAACCCCTTTTCACAGTCTTTAGGGCAAAAGGTACATTTTATTCCTCTAGCCCTCATTCAAATTCATACACCTTCACGGATGTTCAATAAATTTGAGGAGTCTTCAAATGACAACTCTGCATCAAGCTCTACGATCAACACTTCGCCGATCGTAGAGTCCCCACCCTCTACGACTGGTAGTCAAGAAAGCCTCAATTATCAAAACGTAAAATTCCCTCCAGACTCTCCCGAATTTCTGCCTACCAAACAAACAATGCCTCATGTTCCATCTTCAAGACTTCTCTTAACCTACGAGGATATTCCCTCCACCTCTGGTCACGAATACTTCCACATTCCAAGCTCTACGACTGACCAGGGACAACCATCTCAACTCCTCCAGGAAATTCTGGACAAGGTATCTCGGCTTCGTACAACTGAGGGTCTAACTGACTTGACAAGCCATATCCATACAGAGATACAGAAAGATCTGGCATCTAAGTCCCACAACATTCAACGAAGAATGAACGATGTCATTGATGCTGCCAACGATCTCTCTAACAGCTTGAATAAACAATTCTCCACAAGATTAAAGCAGTTAACGACAGCAGTCTCTGAAAATCTCCAAGAAAGGGATAAAATATTTTTGGAAGCCTTAAACAAACATCAGAAGGCCGTCGTCGTTCTTCAAGAAATCAATGACAAATCTATCACTCTTCTCAGTAATGAGATCATTGCCTTGAAGAACTCTCTCACAAAACAAGAACATCGATCGAACGACACTTTGTCATTGGTTGAGCAAAAACAAATAATGGTTGACGAACGACTCCAAGCACACCAAGATGATGTTGCTGCCACTAAGACTCAGCTTCAAGAAATTATTCAGGGCATACAGCAGCTTTCAGAACAGGTAGCAACCATTAATGATGCCAACAAGGGGGAGAAGAAACTGAGCAAAACAGAACAAACGAGAACGAGCTCAGATTACAGAAGAGGAAGAGCACCTCAAGGGATGAGGATGGTTCAAACATCAATACATCCTCCTAGATTCGAAGCAGTACCATCTCATCCCAGACAGGATGAGACAACAAGACCTTCTTCCTCAGCTGTGAGGCCATCTAGCTCACAAGAATGGTTCCAAATTAAAGAAGAAGAAGCTTTGCTGAGGGAAGAAGAACTGAGAAAAGCAGAAGAAGAAAGGAGAGCACTCTTCAGGCAGAGGGAAGAAGAAAGAAGAAGACCTTCTAGTAGAAGGAGATAAGTCATTTTTTTTCTCTCAATTGTATTAACTGACTAAACATCAATAAATTCATATTTTTCACTACAAAATACAACTGCTCCCTGTATGATTAGGCATTCAATTATTCATATGCATTTTGCCTATCTAATGTGTTCAAATTACTATCTGCTATTTATGTTGTCATCATCAAATAGGGGGAGATTGTTGAACATTGAATGTTTAAATTTGATGATAAGAAATAATGTACAAAGGCTGTGTTAGATAAGATTAAAACTGTTAGGTTGATCTTCTGATAAATGTATGAATTTTTAAAATCTTCTGTGTTGTACTAAGACTTAGTTTTTAGATAGATCAAAATTGTTAGGTTGATCTTCTGTTAATTTAATCGTAGAATGAACTCTACGATTTCGGCCAAGAAGACTCTACGATCAACAGACTCTACGATCAAGACAACTAATCGTAGAATGGACTCTACGATTTCGACCAAAAAGACTCTACAACCAACAGACTATGTATTAAGCGAGAAACCGTAGAACAGACTCTACGTTCAACAATCTAATAGTAGAGTGAACTCTACGATGTCAATAAGAGATGATCCATTACAGAACAATCACAACAACAAGGATATTCGTAGAGTTGATCCTGGAGGGTCGTTGAGCAAAAAGGAAAGAGTCACCACGACTCTCAGATCAGAAGCTATTTCCTTCAAAAGAACAATCTGCATTGATGTGACAGAAAAGCTTCTGCAAATCGATCAAAGTCAGAAAAGTCAGGGGACTGTCCCAAGCGCACTATGAAACAGAAAGAAGACTTTCGAGGCAGTAAAGTCAGAGGACTATGTCCTATCAGTCCTATAGTATGGAAGGACCAAACGACTCTATGAAAGTTGGTGGGAACCTACGACTGACATATCTGTTCTCAAGGAAAAAGAAAACACCCTTCCATGGACTAACAGGTCAGATCAAATAAAATCTCATCAGAGCATTAATGAGCTATATTAATATAATATTCCTAAGCTCCCTTCTGTGAGGTAACGGAAAGAAACAAGCTCGAGCAGATGTTCCAACGGGAAGAAAACTGAAGCCTTCAGTTTTTAAATACCTAGATCGACAAAAGAAAATTGCAACGATTTACACGAGAAAAGAAAATACGTAAGAAGTTGAAAAGATCAAACCAATAAGAAAGCTTGTATTGCTACTAAGTCCTTCAGAAACTCATGCTAAAAGCAACTTAGTAGCACATCCAAATCTACATCACTCCAGGAGAGTTCTTTGTGAACTAGTGTATCCAAGTCTATTAGACTTGCAGAGTTCTTAGTGAACTAGAGTTCCAAGACTGCTGGTCTTGAAGGAATCTTAGTGATTCTAAAATTGTAAAAGTATACTTAGTGGATTTGCTGCTGGAAGAGCAGAACAGTGGAGTAGGAGTCTTGCAAGCTCTGAACCACTTAAAATCTGGAGTCTTTCTTATTGTGTCTTTTAATTGCTATATCTGTCATATAATTGCTTGTTGAATTCTTACTTTAACATATCAAAAAAAAGGTAAAGAAATCGTATTCCGCTGGGTTAAACTTACTGATTAAGAATTAATTAACGTAAGATCTTTAAAGTAAAAGAAATTTTTTAAAAGTATCTATTCAACCCCCCCTTCTAGATATCTATCGTGTCATTGGGAACTAACAAATATTTATTTAAACAATAAATTATTAAATTACATATTTTTGATTCTTTTAATCAATTATTAAGTTAAATATTTGAATGAAACATAAATTTATTTAGTTATGATTTTGAAAAAAAATAATTATTTTAATTTTATTTAAATTTGTAATAAAATTTTATATTGATAAAATTTTCTTGAAGTTCTAATCCGAATAGAACTATGTAACTTAAATTTTAATAAATTTTAATATAATTATGACAATTAGTTAGGAATAAATTTACTATATTTTTTTTAACTAATTTTACAGTTATTATGTTTCAAAAAAAATTAAATATATTATTAATACATTTATTTGATAAAATTTGGTAGACTAAAAAATAAATATTATTTTAGAAGTTCATTTTCTTATTATAGAAACTAAAAACGAAACACCTTCCCTAATCCTAACAAGTTGTTCTGTTTGAATACATTACGAACTTGGATAGTATTTAATATTTTAACAATTATAAATTTGGATAGTACTTAATATTTATATTAATTTGAATAGGAAAGCAAACGGCTAAATCAAAAATTTATGAAACTAAGTTTGTGCTTTTAATAATATAAACTCATCAATTTCATGCGAAATACAGAAGATATTAATAATAGTTTACTATGTTAATTATTAAAATAATCAATTAAATATAAAATAAATATTTAACTAGAATTTTGAGAAAATAGTTGTAGTTAGTAAATTATCAAATATTTGTTCAATAATAAATTGTTGAATTGTACATTTAGGCTCCTTCGATAGTTGGTATGCTAAATATTTGAATGAAATGTATATTTATTTAGTTATGATTATTTAAGTTTGAAATGGAATTATATATTAACATTTATATTGATAAAATTTACTTGAAATTCTAATTTGAACAGAACTATAAAAGCAAGCTTTAATAAGTTTTTAATTTAATTATGATAATTAGTTAGCAATGAATTAATCCACTATAACTTTTAAACTACTTTTACAATTATTATGTTTCAAAACAATTCACATATATTATTAATAAAATTATTTGTGCGATTCGATAAAATTTCAAGTTTTAATAAATTTAATTTAGTTAGGATACTGATTTAAAAATAAAATTTACAACTAATATAAAAATTATAATAATAAGATTATCCTGCACAACATTTATTAAGATATGTTATCTTACATAAAATTGTAATAATAAAGCTCGTAATAAAATTGGTAGAATCCAAAATAAAACTTCTTTTAGAAGTTTATTTTCCTATTAGAAACATAAATACAAAAAATAACTTCCCTTTTTTTTTAACTGTTTGGTGTTTCTTTTGAATACTTAACAAATTTGGATGGCATTAAATTATTACAAACTTGGATAGTACTTTTTCTAATTTGAATAGAAAAGAAAAAAGTCGAACTAAAAATTTGTGAAACCAAATTTGTAGTTTTAATTATATAGTTGATTTATCCTATTAGTTCCATAAAAAAATTTCTTTTGTCAATGTATAAATTTTAATATTGAAAATATTATATATATATATATATATATATTTTAAATTTAATTAATGTAATACTTAATATACAAACTACTTAAAAAGTTTACAATTTAAATTTTAGGATTTTGCACATTAATTAGAATGAAATGTAAATTAAACTATTTTTGTGAAACAAAAGGAGCACCAAACAATATTGTTTCCACCTTTTTGTGTTAATTCACTTTTTATTTTTATTTTTTAAATTAAAGAGGAATCTATTGAAAAAATATAACTGTTCAATTGGAATTTACTGAAATTCACATTGACGCTTCAAATGAATTAAATTAACCATTTTTTAACAAAATGGTGCCAATTTTAAAAATTAGTTGTAAAAGTTATTCATCAATTGTAATTTATTGAAATAGAGTCTCTTATTCCTTCGTGTATTGCAATTTACAAATGTTACGTTAATGGTTGTTATTTAAATACATATAGTCAATACTAGTTTTAGTTTAAATTCGGTTAATTATCAACTGCATGGATAACTAGTTTTTATTTATTTATATATTTAAGATGAAGATGAAACTAGGTATATGTCATAATTAATATTTTCTTTCCATTCCGATATTTATATTTAATTATTTTTGCCTTCATAAATACCTTCGTGCAAAATTTATACATGATTTTTATATTAATTAAGATGCTTTGATAAATTGTCTGTGAATTTTTTATAATTTATATTTTCTCATATTGAATATATGAATCATTATTTTCGAAGGGAAGAAAAAATAAAATTAAGAATTAATTCTGAAAATAAGAAATTATTTGTTATGTTATTACTTAGTGAATTCAGATTTATAAATAGTAGTATTCATCATTAATTTTTAGCTTGCATTATTCAGTTAATTAATCATCTCTATTATTTTTATTTTTAATTTATCTGAAATTTAAATTAACAATTTTTAAAATTAATTTAGTATACGTGATTCGACCTATGTTTGCTAAGTTTACAATAAACGTTGTACAACTAGAATTGCTCATTTTTTTATACATTAATGTTCATTCATACATTATAATAAAAGAGTGACACTCCAGTCATTAGAAACATACAATTTATAACATTTCAATTAGGAAGATAATACATTACCAAAACATATATAAATTAGGAAGATAATGAAATGTCTGGAACAATATCTGAGAAATAGATACTAAGAAGCATTGTATTGTTGAATAATATATCTTTTGGTTAGGAGTATGAACTTCCACCATGTCTAGTTGACATAAAAAAATTTTTGGGTAAAAATAAGTAATCCATGCGACTTCATATACTTGTAGCATTGCATTCTGGAAATGAAGACCATGTACATCTTTGGTTAATGAGTGTTTGATGGTTTATCCTTATAAATGTACTTAAAAATTTTATTCGTTTGAAAGTATTTTTATTTGAAACGTAATTTATTTAACTCATAAACACAGTATTTGGTACCTATTAACACCTAAATTTTACGTTTACCTGAGAGAATAAAAGAGAAGTACCAAAAAAGGAGAAATTTTAAAAACGCAGCATCCTAGGGTCTAAATCAACAAAAATAAGAAAACCCAATGAGAGAAAAGGACCCTAAAGTGACACATGTGCGTGGTCTAGGGATTAGAGCCCAAGTCGTGCACCTATACGTAGCTCAGGGCTAGAGCCACGTACTTATACGTAGCTCAGCCCATGTATCCATTTCAGCATATTTATTATTTATTCCTTCATTTCATGTATAAGAAGAGAGAGAGAGAGAGAAAAATTTCATAGTGAGAGAAAACGCAAAAAAAAAAAAAACACTTAGAAAAAAAGATAAATAAATATAATTCAAAACCCTTCGTCCCATTTTCAAGCCCAATCGCCAAAAGAAGCAAGGAGGCCAATCCAAGTATCCAAATCAACTCTTTTTTTCTCAAAATTAGCAATGTCCAATTATAATCTTCATGAACCTTTATTGAATTATATAGAATTGTCAATTATTAATTCTTCTACATCATCTTCTATATCTCAATTGGTGTATATGAATTGAATATCAATTTGAATTATGAGAAACTCTCATGTTTGAATTGCTTAGGTATATTCTTGTATTACAATTTGATGATGTCCTAGGCAAGTCTAAGGTTCGTGGGCCTTTACCCATAAAAATTAAACTTAGCTCATGATGGTTCTAGAAATTAGATTCATATAATTACTTTAATTTGAATTATTTTCTTGCTTGTTAGTCTAAGGAGAGACCCAAGGCTTCTAAATTTATATTTTAAGGAATTGAGACCCTCTCTAATTATGGACCTTAAAATTTAATTGTTTCATTTAGTTTAATGTAAATTTGTTGAAATTGTGAGTTCAAGAGAAAACAAGGCCTCTAAATTCTTATTTGGAGGAATTAAGACCTTCCTCCCATGATGAACATTTAAAATTAGGCTTGTAAATAGTTATTGGTACTTGTAAATTATTTATGGGTCTTAAAAGCATTTGGATTACCTTTTACCTCTCAAGGTAGAGTTTAAAGCCCAAATAGTGGATTATTAGTGTAATTTAGTGATAGGTTCAATGTGATGATTGTCATATCATAAGTTAGACTCTAACCCATTTACTTGCTTTGGATAACTAAAAAATGATTTTTAAAAACTAAAGGTTTTTTAAAGTATAGCAAATTCCAACATTAAAAATTAAATGCTTGAAGCGGACGTTGAAGAAACATAAAACACTTTTGAAAACACATTTGAAAAATCACTTTTAAAAACATAATTGAAAAATCAATTTTGAAAGCCCACTTTTGAAAATACACTTGAAAAATCACCTTTGAACACACCTTGAAAGGTCACTTCTAAAAATCCCACCAGTTTATAAACCAAACTCACAAATCTATGAAAACATACAACTCACGAGTTTGGAAACCAAACTCACGAATCTTTGAAACAACACACTCACGAGTTTTATAAATCAAACTTACACTTTGGAAAACACCCACTCAGAATTCAAGCTCACAATTCTTTCGAAATCACGCCCGAACATCGGTTTAGAAACCAAACTCATCATCCTTGAAAATACATTAAAAGTTTAGAAATCAAACTTACCAAAACACACAAGTTAATAAATCAAACTCACCCACTTTTGAATAAAAGCTTTAAATAAACTTTTTTCCTAAAATTCAAAAATCCTTTCCTAGTCCCAAATTGAACCCCACTAGGATGAAATTGGATTCATTCACAACGTCATCACAATACACACATGCATTATAAAATGACACAACACACCTAGGCACAGAACACTTAGAACACACACCAAGATAACTTCTTCAAAATTCAAGAAAAGATTAGGAAAACAGTAACCGTGCTTCACAGAGGTTAGAGGTACCTGATACATTCCCTTCGCTTAAGCAAACCCATAAAACTCTTTGAATCTAGGTTGCAGACCAATATACTAGATAAGAGTTGCATTTTTATGCATCATTTATCTTTCAGACATCAAAATGCGGATGACATGGTACATCCTTTTAAACTCATACCAACTAGCGATTCTGTCATATTGGCTTATATCTAAAACCAATCTCTCAAAAAATCTGTCAACAAGAAGCTTTCCAAAAATCTCACATAAATCACATCGATTTTACCAAATTAAAGGAAAAAGAGATTTTGTTTGGAAACTAAGAATTTTTTCTTAGTATCGACAGGATCCAACTACAAGGCACTAAAAATAATGTGATGCAACTGTTAGTAACTGAACAAATCATATGTTTATAACAAAAGATATGGACTTAATCCTTAATGAAATCATATGTAGTACAAAAAATTTTATCTACAAAAAAGATGTCTTGAAGTATACAAGTAAAATACAAAATATGCTTAATAACTAGTTTGCCCTCAATAGTATGAGATTGGGGTTCACTAGGTTTAGAAAAGATAAAGATTCATTCGTACTTATTTTATATTATCTTTTTTACTTTAGTTTCTTTGTATGAAACATGTACCCTGGACATTATTTTAAGCACTAACAGAGTACTTTTTACTCCAACTATTAAGATCAACACATGGTAGCTGATAGGGTTAAATTATATGATATTTTTATTCCTCAATACTTAGTTTTTATATTTATTGTGTGCTTAAATGTTTAATTATTTAGCTCATTTTGGTTTTAATAGGTTTTAGTTAATTTATGTTAATTAAGGTAATTTTATAGTATTTTTATCTTTTTATTTATGTGTTTTTATATATTTTTAGTATTTTAGGTGTTTTATTAATTATTATGTGTTTTTATTATTTTTAGTATTATTTTTATTTATTTTTAATTAATTTATATTTTATTTTGTAGGAAAATAAAAGTCTGATGACAAAATGGTAATTACGCAGGATTGACTGACCGCACAACGTGCGAAATTAAAAGGAAAAGACGCTGCCAAGAACGACGTTGTTTTGTCTTTGGCTGGACAGCAGCACCCGCGCCATGCGCGGACACTAGGAGCAAGATCAGACACGTGTATTACACGTGCCAACAGTAAAAAAAAAAAAAAAGAGGCAACTGGCGTGTGTCAGGCTGGCGGCTGTGCAACTTTTTCTCCTCTTTCTTTCTCCGCGTGGTCCAGCGTGTTTGGCTGTTCTTGCTCTTCTTTTCTTTTCCGAATGTTCTAGCAAAATTATAAATCCTTAGCAAAATTGGAATAGGAAAATAAATAATAATTTTTATATTTATTTATTTTATATTTTAAATCTTATTAGGGTTAGGAGGATTTTGTAGCCTATAAATAGAGAGCTTAAGACACAATGTAATATACAACTTTTCTATTAAAAAAATTCTCTCTTCTATTCTTTGGTGCTCTCTACAATTATGAGTAGCTAATTTATTTTTCTTGGTTTAAGTTATTGAAGCTATCAAGATTTATACACTGTGAGATCTAATTTATTTTAATTGTTCAATTTATATTTTGAGTATTGAATATTTTTCTGTGTTTAATTTTATGGTTAATTCGTTTAATTGCTAGGATGCATACTGGTTTATTATTCGTTGAAATCTACTGCTAAATTAAATATCAAATTCGTAATTGTTTGGTCACTTTAATTTACAAAACAACTAAGGTTAATAATTATTTTGCAGATCAAAAGATTGTTATATCTTAGGAAGAATATTCATCTACATTAAATGCAGACGCTTGGATTGTGTTGTTTAGTTCAACGATTTCTCTATTTCTTTATGCTGCTACTAGGTTCAATCTTTAGCGCTTGTCTGAGATTATTTAGTAGTAAGGGTTATTTAGATCGCTTGTTTCCACTTAACTAAAATTAAGGAGAGATAGAAAAATTATTCGAATGAGAGTAATTAGTCCACGTTGAATATTTAAAATATGAATTGAGTTATTCTTGCATCAGTGATCAGTTGAAAATTCTTGATGGTGGATGTTAACTTAAACCAAGGCTTTTTCTTCTTATTTATTTCTTGTATATTTATTTTATTTTATTTAAATTATTTCTTTGATTCAAAAACCCCCAATTTTGGTTTGCGAAAACATAAAATTAAATGATTATTCTCTGTGGAATCGACTCTTACTTGCACTACTACATTAATATTTTTTCCAAAGTAAGATTTTATTTTTGGGTGCTTGCGACATCACACCAAATTTTGGCGTTATTGCCGGGGAATGATTTTAATTTAATTTTGTGCTTCTGTAAATATTTATTTAATTTAGTAAATTTTTCTTAGATTTTATTTTTCTAGTTTTTCATAATTTAATTTAGTGGTGCAGGTTAAGGATGGAAGTCATGCATGATTATGTCAATGAGGTCACTATTTTTTCTCTTGAGCAACAAATTTACACCCTAACTTCTCTTGTTTATCAAATGGCTGCAGGTAATGCACAACCAATGAAAGCTTGTAGGATTTGTGAGGTGGTAGGACATCCGACTAATATGTGCCCCATTATTCGAGAGGAGTCCTATGAGCAAGTCAATGTAGCAAATGATTTCCCTAGTCAACCCCAATGGAGATATGATCCCTACTCAAAAGCGTATAATTATGGGTGGAGGGATCATCCTAATTTTGGCTATGAGAATCCACAAATGAATTCACCCGCAAATCAGAGTTTTTCAATTTGTCAACAATACATGCAGTCATATCCTCAACAACAACAAGACCAATTATCTAATTATGATATGTCTTTAGAAGATATGCTTAAATTAATTGAAGCTAACACTTTACAATTTCAACAAGACATGAAGGCAAGTATTCAGGAAAATAATGCAATTATTCAGCGTTTGGGTACTCCATTGGGACAAATCACAATCGATCAATTGGAGGAGCAAAGTTCTGCGCAAGTACCTTCTCAACCAGTGAATAATCTAACGGAGAATACAAGTGCACAAGTGTTAAGAAGTGGTAAAGATATAAAAGATTCAGAAAAGACAGTCCCTCCATCACCGAAGCAAGAGAAAGCAAACAACATCAATGAAACGGACAGTGTTAATATAGACAATGATATTATTTTTGATGATGACATGCCTAAGGTGGCGGAAGTTGTTGAGGAAATAAATAAGGAAAAGTTAGAGATTGCAATTACCAACAATTTGGAGTTAGAGAAAGAAGAAGCAATTGAGCTGAAACAAGATTTGAAGAAGAATGAAGCTCCATTAAATTTTTTTGCCAATGATTTTTGATAATAATGCAATTATTTCCATTCCATTACCTGTTACTCATAACAAATTTTCATCTTTTGTTTTGCAGGATCCCATTCCGAATATAAAGACTCTCTTCAATCATATGAAATATCTATTCGTTGAAGAGGGCGTAAAACGTCCATGTCACGTGCAAGGGAGACTGAATTTACTTATGAAGAATAACGTGATGGATGAGGTACTCAAAATTAATGAAGTTGGATTGACGTAGTACTTTGGCCTGCTGTCGAGCCAATGACAATAAACAAATGTGCTGCTTGGGAGGCAACCCAAGGGGAGTATAATTTTCTTACTTTTTAATTTTTGCATTTATATTTTTAGTTATCTTTGCTTTTTCTTTGCATCTTACTTTACGTTGGGGACAATGTAAATTTTAAGTGTGGGAGAAGGGATTTAGGATTTTTGTTATTTTTAGGTCATATTTTGAAAAATTTAGGAAATTTTAAATTTTTTTGAAATTTTGAATTTTGTGGGTAAATTCACTGCAAACCCTCACGAGACAAAACTCGTCCACTTGGGGTAACCTTGGGGTTTAAAGGCTTGTTGCACATGCTAAGTATAATCGTGTTTCCTACGAAAATAGGGTATTTTTTATTTTATTTTTAGGATGAGTCACTTGAGCAATGAATTAATTGGATTTTAAATTTTTAGCCAATGATAAAATTTTAATTTTTATTTAATAACTCTAGGAAAAATAATAAATTTTTGCTTAGTCTGAATTTTGACTTCTTATTGATAATTACTTTGTTTGAGATCTTTAAATTTTTATGCACTTATATCCATTTGTTTGAGCTAGTTTTAAATTAAGGGGAGTTTAAATGGTTAAATGCTTATGAAAGATATTTTTGAGCTCTATATCTTATTTAATCATTATTTGAAGTGAAATATAAGGCAAAATATAATTTGGAAGAGATGATTTAGGTAATTTTTCTAGGATTATTATTGAAAGAAAAAAATTATGTGGTGGATTGAAATAGAGCGTAAAACGCACTCACTCATAAATACATGAAAAAGTGAGATGGAGAATAAAATGCACTCACTGAAGAAGAAAAAAAAAGAGAAAGAAAGAAAGAAAATGGGATGGAGCATAAAATGCACCCATTAAAAGGAAAAAAAATTGAAAAAATATTTGAAAAATTGATATTAATGATCCTAGTGTGACTAATTGTTTAAAACCTTTTGATCTTCTAATTTATATTTCTCTATATGAATAAAGAGTGATGTGAAAGATAAATTTACTGAGTTTTGTTATATATCTTTTATAAGGTAATTAATGACCGAAACTTATCTGAGTTTTGATTAGTTTGATATATTTGGATTCACACACACACAAAGGGTCTTGAGTAAGGTAGAATTGATAAATATGTTAAAATTTTGATCTTTGCATATTTTGAAATTTTCTTTGAGTTATCATTTAAAAAATCTTTGAGGCTAATGTTAAAATTTGTATTGATTTGTCGCTCGAGTAAGTTGTTTAGTTATTATTTTTAATTGTTATTCTTGTTCTGCTTGAGGACAAGCAAAAAGCTAAGTGTGGGGGTAGTAGCCTTATTTAAACCACTACCAGTCTACTATTTCATGAACAATGTTAATGCCAAAAATTTGCCCGCCCATCAAATCACCAAATAACTAGCAATAATATGCACAGGGAATAAAAGGTGAACACACTAATAGTTTGACGGCTTGGGTCGTTGGATGATAGCTCCGATGTGAGAATCAATACAGATAGAAAGCATCAACAATGGAGGTATTAAATTGCTCTAGTATATGAGAGTAATAAATTATGTGTGTACCTTGACCTTAAAGCGTAACTGTATTTATAGATGTCTCACATTGCCTTGCAATAACTGCTCAAAGTCGATTAGTAATAAGAGTCTCAATTTACAGTTTCCATATGATTGATTATAAGTCCAATCATGGGATAAATCTTCTCTCCTAAAAAATAGGAAACCAAATAAGACAAGGAGTTATAAGTTAACTTGGACTTCGACCCTTCTAAAACACCAAACCGCCAAATAATTAATGTGTCATGTGGCTTGGGCCCGAAGAATTTGGGTATTGAGTATAGGCCCAAAAAATCTCATCCCCACATTGCCCCCAATTCCTCTATGATAAGAAATATGATAGAAGAGTAGACCATAAGATATAAAATATTAGTACTGAAGAGAATCCTTCGATGCCTGATCCTTAGCACAATGCCACTATTGGGTAGTTAATCAACCGAACAAATATGACGACGCATTAAGTTGAAGGGCTTATAAAATGGAATGGCGTGTCAAGCCAAAGGGCTTATAAAATGAGACGATGTGTCACATCAGACAGTTCGCCTTACCAAAAGGCTCATCATACTAAACGGCTCATCAAATCGGATAGTTCGTCACACCAAACATTAGACAGGGAATAAATTTTAACTGCCTACCTAATCACCAAACACCATATGACTTGTCACACCAAAAATTGTACAGCTTGTCACACCAAACATCAAAGAGAATATATTTTGTCCGTCTACCAAATCACCAAAAACCAGACGACTCGTCACATCAAATACTAGATAGCTCATCACACAAAACATCAGACAAGGAACAAATTTTGTTCGCCTGCCAAATCACCAAACACCAGACGGCTTGTCACCAACAACTCGTCAAACAAAACATTAGATGTTTAATCTCCTCAAACCAAAAGCCATAAGCCAAAATAGCCGACTCCGTTGGAACTCATATAATCACCAATAAGTGAAAAAATATGATATACGGCGGTTGTAAATTCAAAAAATATAATTTTGAATATTTTATTAAGGGGCTGCAATAAAATCATATATTTGTCCAAGCTTATAGCGGGCTTGAATTTCTTGCCCCCCAACTAGGATTAAGCAAAAAATGGGTAAAATCAAAGAACCGAACCGAACCTAACCGAAGCAAACCAAATTTTTAAACAAATTATTTTGATTATTTGGACATTTTCAATTATAACCAATTAACAATTCAGCTTTTGGGTTCAGTTTTGGCTATAAAAATTATATTGTTTGGTTAACCGAATTAAAATTTTAAAAAAAACTATTTTTAATTTCTAATTGTTAATTATTATGACATTGATTAGACTTTGTGAAATTATGGATTATGGATTATGTATTTTTAATTTTAAACCAATAAACTTTGTTAAGGTTATGAATTATTATGGTTGTTGATTGTTATTAAGGGTTAATTGTACATATGTTACACCAAGTACCATCAAATTGATAATTCGGCTCCCAAAGTATTTGGGCTTATAATTTACCATACAAAATACCTAATTTCATACAATTTAGCCCTTAAATTCAGATTCCGACCCCAAAGTTTTTTGGTCGAAATATGCTTTCGGGGGCTAAATTGTATGAAATTAGTTACTTCGTATAGTAAATTGTAAGCCTAAATACTTTGGGGGTCGAATTATAAGTTTGATGGTATTTGGTGTAACATATGTATAATTAACCATTGTTATTAATTAATTATTAGAATCACTAGTATTGAAGAATTGAAATGATTTTTTTGTTTGACAAAAGTGGAACTTAATTTCGGTTATTAATCGAAATAATATAATAGAAAAATCGGTTATTTGGTTTAAAGTTTTTCAATTACTCATACTTCGGATATTAAAATTACATAAATTTTAATTTTTGGTTATAACAGAATAGGTTATTAGGTCCGGTTAAAACTGAATAATCAGGCATACGGCCTTAGCCAATTTTGCTAGAAAAAGAGAAGTAGCTCGAACCAAATATAGAGTCGAGTAGACTATTGAAGTCATTAAGGCTAATTAAACACCAAATTAAATTGGGCCATGATAGAAATTTCTAGCTTACCAAACCCAATTTTGCCGAATTATATTGGGTTCCCGATGAATTGTGACAAAGCTTCGGAGCAATTGAATGTCGAACCCCGCATGAATGCATTCACTGTACAACCACATGAATAACTTGTTGAAGAATTATCATGGCCAAAAAACAACAGACAAATTTGAATTTGTTGAATACTGTGGTCGGATAGGGCTAAAGGAAACTAATTCGAGTGTCAAAGCCCCAAATCTACTTTAAGGTCTATTCGGGCCATGCTGAAGATATTCCCAAGTTGTAGATGATGAAGATAATTAGGAGTTACTGAAGTTAGGAACTCCCATTGTATATTGATATGGAACAACCATGCATACTTAAATGATGACGCTAAAGTTGCTGAGAAAAACTTGAGACCCCTACATGATTCAAATCTTATCTACTAAATGTCGACACGCCCACGTAGATGGAATAATTGTGCTAATGTATGAATTCAAGTAAAATGATATTGACATTTGGACTTGACAATATCATATATAATATAGTAACATATTATATGTTACGAGGCATTGAAATAATGTTAATATATCACATATTACGAAGCATCATGATAATACTTGAATATAATCAAGAGTACCAATTATGTATATATGACTCAATTACTTATCTGCTTCTCTGAAATCTACATCGTTCTGCCAAACTAACGTAGGAGGATCCGAGCCCGTCAATGCTAAGGATATTGATGGTGTTACATTGCATAGATTGGACCATTCGACACAAGCAATGGCGTCTTCGTTATGTCTTCGGTCTAGTTCGACATGCTTATTGATGTCCTCGTACGAGCTCGACTTGCTTGTTGATATCCTTGGACAAGTTCAGCTTACTTCGGGAGTTAAACGTTGTTTGGATCAGGAGTCGATAACTCGTCTTCAAAAAATATTTTCAGGAATTGGTCTTCGAATTGTTATGACTTCGGGGGACGCTTTCATGAATTGGCCTCGAGCATCAGTATTGGCCTTGGCCTCAAACAAGTAATATGGGTTTGGTCATCACCTCTTGGGTCGGTAAGGTCGGGTCGGGCATTTATTGGGTCGGCACTTCGACGTCTGATCAGGCATTTGCTATACTTTGCTTCGGGCGTTCTTTATTTCCTTATCTGTTTTATTGTCAGTAGCTATTTTTTTTTATTTCTTTAGCACGTGGATCTGAGTCCTATTTTTGTAAAGGCTTCTTGTTATTACGTGGCATAACTGTTGGGAGCTGTCACTAATTACGTATTATAAGACGTGATTTGGGGACCAGCTACGTGGCGTAATTATAGGGATTTGTCAGATTTGTTACTTTTTACTTTTTAGGATATTCATTTTTAGGATTAATTTTCTTGGTGGCCAAGAATGTTTCAGCTATATAACCCGATTTGTGGGTTATTTTAAAGAATCTTCTGTTGAATTTGAATATTAAATTTCTAAGAATTAGAGAATTATTTTCCTTGTTTTCTGTTGGGCTATTCTCTTATTTCTTTTTCACTGTGAATTTCTTCTGTTTACTTTTGCTTGTCGGATATTCGCTATCCAGCTCTGGCGTCAATTTGGTATCAGAGCTCAAGAATCCCCTAGGGTAATTCTTCATCAGTTTCAATGGTTGGTATTTGTGGTCGTCGCCGTCGTGGACAGGTTCCAACTGAGGAAAACCCATGTCATAATTGTAACTTTCGGGTCGTGATGATTGAGGATTTACAAAGACTAGTTGTTGAGTTAACTCGTTATCTAATGACGCAAGATCTTGGTCATCGTGGACAAGTTCCGATTGTGGAAGTCCCACACTTTGATCGCAACCTAACAGATGTAATGATTGGATGTCATGAGCAAGTTCTGACTAAGGAAGCTCCGTACCCTGATTATAACATTCCAAATTTATAAAATCTCGATAATCGTGATGAAGAGGATTATAATTTTGAGTTCAGTTTTCAAAACCCTTACCACCATAGAGATCAAATCTGGGAGCGTCGTGGTCTAGAGGATCGTCATGGAGATCTGAGTTACAAGGTTGCTTTACCCAAGTTTTCTATTACGCTACAGCCGAAAGAGTCATCGGTTGGGTGAATAAAGTAGAGCGTATCTTTGATGACGAGAAGTTTGGAATTCCTGTGTATGACAAGGAGTTCAGAGCACTTGTGTATGACGCAGAGGACATAAAAGAAGAAGTGAGGGAGTTTAGAGTTCCTATGTATGATGATTACGAAGACGACGATGATTGGATATTTCCTCTACCTCCTAATAGGGAACCTTTTCCTTCTCCACCATCTACTGAGCCACCGGAATCCTTGCAAACTACCGCAGAAGGCCCATAAGTGATAGTCAATCTTGTTGAACCTATATCATATTATGACCTCCAATATGAGATTGTACACCCTATGTTGAGGGTTAGTTGTGTAGACTCAAGTGGATTGCATTCTACATCAGGTTATGAAAATTTTAATTCTGATCAGGTCAGATTGGACTATCTTACGTTATTAAGTGTTCGAGTTGATGTTATTTTTGTTCTTGTGGATGTTAAGTATAAGGATCGAGTTGACAGTCATCGTTGTCAGGTATTTTTTGATGTGGACAATTTTGAGTGGGCAGTGTTAGTCAAGGCTATGATAGAATGGAAGATTACATATAGTCTTGATTTCGTGGAATCTGAAATCACTGATGTGAACTTGAGGGCCAGTTCTTTTCAACCCAGGGTGACTGATGCAGGAGGATCTGAGTCCGCCGATGCTAAGGATATCGATGGAGTTGCAATGCATAGATTGGACGGCTCGACACAAACGATGACATCTTTGGTCTAGTTAAGCATGCTTATTGATGTCCTCGGATGAGCTCGACTTGCTTGTTGATATGCTTGGACAAGTTTGGCTTCCTTCGGGAGTCAGACGTTGTTCGGGTCAGTAGTCAAAGGCTCATCTTCGAAAAATGTTTTCAGGAATTGGTCTTCGAATTTTTATGACTTCAAGGACACTTTCATGAGTTACCCTTGAGCATTAGTATTGGCATTGGCCTCGGACAAGTAATACGGGTTTGGTCATCACCTCTTAGGTCGACAAATCGACCTCAAGGTTGGGCATCTCTTAGGTCGACACTCTGACATCGAATCGGGCATTTATTGCACTTTGCTTCTGTTGTTCTTTATTTCCTTA
Organism: Hedera helix; assembly: GCA_947179155.2. Lineage (NCBI taxonomy): Eukaryota > Viridiplantae > Streptophyta > Magnoliopsida > Apiales > Araliaceae > Hedera > Hedera helix. The sequence goes on along the minus strand of OX359280.1, from coordinate 28,649,386 downwards.
TTTGTTTTATTGTTAATAGCTATTTTCTTTTATTTCTTTAGCACATGGGTTTGAATCCTAATTTTGTAAAGCCTTCCTATTATTACACGGTATAACTATTGGGATATGTCATTAATTTATATGACGTGATTTAGGGACTAGATACGTGGCGCAATTATAGGGCTTTGTTAGATTTGTTACTTTTTACTTTTTAGGATATTCCTTTTTAGGATTAATTTTCTTTCTTGATGGCCAGGAATGTTTCAGTTATATAATCCGGCTTGTGGGTTATTTAAAAGGATCTTTTGTTGAATTTGAATATTAAATTTTTGAGAATTAGAGAATTGTTTTTTCTCTATTTTCTTTTGGGCTATTCTTCTGTTTCTTTTTCATTGTGAAATTCTTATGTTTACCTTTGCCCGTCGAGTAATCACTATCCGCCCGGCGTTTCAAACCATAATAACCAGTTATCTTCCAAACCACATAGAGTTTGGTCCTAACCTTATGAAAAATTGCTCTTGAAGTGTATAAACTCTATCAAAGCCTGCTTAATTACCATGCTCAATTGGGTAGACTGTCGACGATAATAATGTTAGCCAAAGATGGTGATACTAGCATGACAGTGAGTTTGAAGAAGTCAAACCCAAATTTGTTGACTTTATTTATGGCGACTTCTCTATAAAGTTAAGAGCTATCTTCTATCTAAAGTAGTCAGTAAATTAAATTAATGAATCCCGATAGTTAAAAGCTGTTGTTACTAGCAGTGTGCTGAAAAGTGCTTTAAAGCCCAAACTCTCATTCCGAATTTAGTGCCAAAAACTGTTATAACTTCGCTTGTTTCTTCCTTTTTCTTTAAAAATTCCAACACGTGTATGGTGTAGAACAAACCTGTTGGGCTGCATATTTTTTAGTGTAAAATGGGCTATCTATATTAGGTTTTATCCCTACACAATCCATTAGGCCTAGTGTGTTTACATGGAACTCCTAATTCCAATAAAATTGGGCTCACCCCTTATCACTGAAGACACTAATTAGTTATCATATCCAATACTAATTTATATGATAATTACCTTTTTCAATAGGATCTCTCTACTATACAATTCCTATTGGGAATTGCAATCTTATTGAGAATGTATAACTACTATAAATACAAGGTGAACAATAGAGGTACATAATAATTTTTCTAGCCTACTAAATATTTTTGACTTTTATTACTAACACATCTTAAACCGTGTTCTTACTCTTACACCAGAGATATCCCTAGGCAGCCCAAGTTGTGACACCCCCAAATCTGGGCCCACACAGCCCAAACTTGAGTTGTCAAAAGACTACAACAAAATTATTACAAGGTAGAACAACGTTCAACAATATAGTATATAATAATACACGACTAAGTTTTCACTATTATTATCACACTATTTTACAATACGTGAAGACTATGATAGCTATCCTTCGGACTCTCACTCCATTCCCTGGTTAGACTCAGCTACGTTCTCATCTCCAGTTGAAAAACAATAGAATAAAAGAAAGGGTGAGTTCAAATAGCCCAGTAAAGATTATCATGACTAAGATAATGACAAATAAGTTAGCGTTAGCCTTCAACAGTTAAGTTATTGATAGAATACAATAGACTACAAGGTTTATATCAAAAACTGCAGTTAAATTCTTGAACAACGTTCAAATCAATAATAGCAGTGGAATGGACAATCTATTAGAAGAATAATGCAGACTATAATGTCCACTCGGTTCTTTTTTTAGGAAAAACATCATCAACTTTTATCATCTGAAATAACATTAGTCAAGATAATACAAATTCACAATTCCTGGTCATAATCATGCAGATCAACAGTTCATCTTTGCACTACAGGCCAAAAACATTCAATATAACACCAACGGTCATGATTATACCAGATTCAGCCTTTGGTCATAATCATACCAAACAACAATTCATCTTTGCACTACGGGCCAAAGAGAACATTCACCACGTGTCATAAAAGACACCGAACAGATGTATCACCTTTAACCTATTATATCGCCTTTAACCTATCATCTGTTCAACAATTATATCGTATATGTGCCCCCGACCACAGATATTCACAACAACTTGATTTTGGATGATTAGAATGATATAAATGATGAACATAAGAAACAGGATAAACAATAAGTATCAGAAGTTTACTTTGTGCAGATTCAAATTATGTCTAAATTGTCAACATGATGTGGAGTGAAATTCAAAAATGATATTCAAGATCCACAGTTCAGAATAACGGTTACAGATCAATAGAAAGGTTCACGTAAATAGGAAGGTTCAATTGAAATGATGAAGTGCAACTATTATGGAACATATAATATTTTCAGGAATTATAGAAGCAATAGTTCCATAATAAGTTTCGATTTAGGTGTATGAAAGAAAATAATATCCCTTACCGTAGCAGGTTTAATTAACAAAAGGTGGAGGAAATTAATATCCCTTACCATAGTAAGTTTGAATAATGGAAGATGAAAAAGATGGTATCCCTTATGAGTATAAAGGAAAATAATATCACTTACGAATAGAAAAGAAAATGATATTACAAACGAATATGGAATAAAAGTGTCATGCGATAATTCATGTAAACAAATTATTTCTACAAGAGACAAATAAGAAATGAATACAAAGAGTAATTCACCAAAAATGCGGTAATCCGCGTAGTCAGATTATTCTCAGAGATTAATAAGAAATGAATACGAAAGGTTATTCACCAACAGGCGGTAATCCGCGCCGTAAGGTTATTCTCACAATTTAATAAAAATTGAATACAAAGAGTTATTCACCAAACAGGCGGTAATCCGCGCAGTAAGGTTACTCTCAGAGATTAATAAGGTATGAATACGAAAGGTTATTCACCAACAGGCAGTAATCCGCGCCGTAAAGTTATTCCCACAAATTAATACATAGAAATAAATGGCACATCTTATGAGTAAGAAAGAAACGATATCATTTTTGAGAATTAAATAATAATAATCACTTACCGTGGTAAGTTTAAATAATAGAATATGAAAGAAGATGATATTCCTTACCTTAACACGTGACTGGATATTGATTTAAATGAGGTTGATTAACTTGAACAGTACTCGTACACTTATAGATCTTCATAAATACCCAAGATAACTTAAGCACACTTAAAGAGAACTTACACAAGAAGTATTTAGAGACTAAAAGAAAGAACAAGTAAGGAAGTTTATGAAAAATCCTTAAGTTAATGCATTTATTTATAGCCAAAAATCTTATCATAACCAAGATTTCCTAATTTAATCCAAACCGTTCATTTCAAGATAATGTTTAATCCATACCATTCATTTAATCTTTTAAAATTTCTTTAATCTAAACTATTCATTTAAAGATCATCTTTTAATCTACACCATCCATTTCAAATTCTATATTATCTTTAATATATACCATTCATTTCATCTTTTAAGATTTCCTTAATCTAAACCATTCATTTAAAGATCATCTTTTAATCTACACCATCCATTTCAAATTCTATATTATCTTTAATTTCATTTTATATCACCTAACTTTATATTATAAACAAATAACTTTATCAATTCAATTATTCAACAATAATTCACAGTTATTCATTATTATGACTAATTGTTATAAATACAGTGTAGTTGGCTCTCTGAGTTAGATATCAAATTAATTAATAATGAAATGCAACAGTTTAATTAACATCATAATAGAGATAACAATAATGCAGAAAATATGTAAAAGAAAGAATACGTTACTGTGTCATGACAATTATTTATTCAATAATGTGAATTACTGTGCATATGCTACTGTGACAATTATCAGTTTAATAATATTAATTATTGTGCATGTGACAATAAAGTCAAATATTGTACAATAACGACTTTATCAGTTTAATAATACGAAATACTGTGAAATGTTGTGTGCTACTGTGCAATACCGTGTGCTACTGTGTAATACCGTATATTACTTGTAATACCGTATATTACTATTCTTTTACCACCGGATATTTTAACAATTAAAAGTGATAATACCATTGACCATTTAAAAATTGTTTATGTTATTTTTTATATCCGACAATTATTCGTTGTGGGGTCCACCAATGATTGGTTCGTACGGCGCCGTCGTACGAATATTCCCCGACCAAACGAATATTGTCCGACATAATATAATTTACACATAACATCCTTAACTTTTAACTTTATCAATTTAACCACTTACTGTTTCATGAAAAAAAAATATAAAGAAAAATTAAATTTTATATCTCATAAAATTTGGGGTCTTACACAAGTCGTCAAATATTTTTTAGTAATTCTTTATGTGCAAGTTTACGTCTAAGTCAGTGGTTGAACGTATAAAAAATTTTGAGCATTAACAATGGTGTTAGAATGATGACCTTTTAGTATTTAGTAGAATTTTCTCTCGACCACTCTTTCTAAAGATTTCCGTAACGGCATCACCACCGTTAATAAGCCACCACAATAAATTTCTATCGGGAAATATGTTCGCAGACACGTACCAATATATATTGATAAGCATCGTTATTTTTGATAAGTCTAAGATAAAAGGAAAGTTCTTCAATTTTAATAAGAAGAGCTTGACAATCAATTTATGGATCTGATAAGAGCCGAAGACAACCTATTACGTAAACGTGTCCCGATCAGGTCGTCACGACTCTCATCGCACTCGCAAGTATTCTTTATCTGATAGAAGTACCAACACTTGGTAATTTAATTCAGATAGACACTGAAGAAAAAGAACTAGATCCCTTTCACAATGTAGAAGTGTTGATCAATACTAAAGACAACGCCGAAGTCACGACAATTTTTCTAGAGAAACGTCTCTCCAAAGATCATTTGAGGGGCACATTAAAGTCAAAGACAACAAGTCCTACACATCTCTTTTCACTAAAAAGCTTGATGAATATTGGATTGATAGTTCTCTCAAAGTCCCAAACTTGGGGACGTACGATAGAATATGTGATTTTTATGACCATACTTATTCTTACAAACATTTAATGCGCTTCTATGGTTATAATTTTGTAGAAAAATGTCATCTTTTCATCTCTATCATGAAGAAAATTGCTAGAAAATGGATGGTCACATTTCCTCTTCATTCCATTGGCTTATAGAAAGAACTAAAGGAACAGTTCCACACGCGCTTAGAAAGTAACAAAGACAAACCATGAAGATTAAGATGGAATCCTTCATTAAAGGTGGTGTTGAACCGCTAGCTACACCAGCTGAAGAGACATATTTAATAGAGATGTACACTAGTAACCATGAAAAAATAGTATAGATAGGGCTTAGACTATAAATAGATTTTTGAAACTATATGATCGCCCTTTTACGAGACTACTCAGATATTTTTGCATGAACTCCAGCTGACATGTATGGGATAGATGAAAGTATCGTGGTTCATAAGCTAAGCGTCAATCCTCATATAAAACTTGTGAAGCACAAGCATTGAAATATAGCTCTTGAAAGAAAAAAGGTGATTGACGAAATGATTTATAAACTCTTGGTAGTGGGGTTTATCTTTAAAATTGACTATCCCTGTGAGGATCCAAATTTCCAGGAATTCTTTAATAATGTTAAATGAGAATTTAATTGATAAAATTATCAAAATTGTTTGAATTGTTTATGATACAGGTAATTTAAAGTGTGTGAAGAAATTTAATTGTTAAGTTAAATATGTATCAAGATGGTGATGAATTGTGTGGATTTAAAATAATTAAAAAGTAAATAAATTGTTTGGAAACAATTTATGAAGAATAAGAGAAATTTCAGGTAATTGTACAATAAATTGTACAATTAAATTATTATGAAAATGCAGAAATTATAATTTAATTAAGGCTATGTGGTAATGTGAAATATAGGAATTAGATATGTATATATTTATATATATACATTTATATATGTGTGTTATGTTTAATTGATAAAAATTATAAATTTCATTAATTATGAAAATTAAGGGATTAATAATTAAGTTAATCCGAAAATTACGAAAAGTTAATGAGGAAGTTAGTAAAAATTGTAATTATTGATTGTAAATTTATTAGGATTTATGGAGGAAGTTTAGAAATTAATTGAGAAGAAATGTAATTATGTAATTTATATAAGGAAATTAAAATAAGGTATGAAGAAATTGTGACGACCCCGAATCCGGGTCCCCCGAACCTCGAACTCGGTTCAACACGAGTACAACCTTTTTCTTATTGTTCATGAATTACAACAATATTATAATTGCTAAATAATCATTTATTTACAATTTTATAACATCTCTTTCTATTCCAGAATCGAAATCTTTATACATTCCTAGTATGTCTCAATATCATACATGATACGACATTCTATTACAATCAATTTGAGTATTTAATACTCATATAACATACCAACTAAGTCTTATGCTACAGAATCATTTACCTGTCCAATTCGGACTGATATCTACAATAGATATTTAGATCTTCAATGGAAGTAATATATTTTCCTGTTCCTTGTTCTTTATCGAGAACTTCAGGTAACTAGCCTTATCTGAAAATGTTGGTTTAGGCAAGAGTGAGCACGACGGCTCAGCAAGTTCAACAACTACACATAACACATTACATGATTCACATAAAATTTACAATTTATACTAACATAATATTTTTCATGCATTTCAGTTTATGACATACTGCTCATGCATATCATGCCTCGCATTTAATCTATGCTTCATGTCTAACCTTTATCATGACATATAGTTCAATGCAAAACAATTGTCTTAAATCAACTACCGCATATCAACAGTTCAAATCAACTTATTGCACAAAGGCACATTAAAACATATTTGCACATAACCACGTATGAGCACATCTCAGTTTAATAACAAACTTATAATTCATGCACATAATACAACACGTTCTGAAAAACTTGTCTGGACTTGTATAACCAGCTTACGTTAATCTTTCACGTTCCTTGCACCACCTACACGGTATGTGAGATCAACGGTGCACAATATCAGTCAAAGTTTGACTCAATACTAAATCTTATTTTAAAGATATTTATTTCTTCTTATTATCCCCTTTATTTAATAAGGTTAATTTCATATTTTAGTCTCTCTTTGACTTGACTCAGTGTTTCATATTCAACACCATAAATCTTTTGTTCGAAACTATGCAATTCTGACATTTATTAATGTCACTGCATTAAAACTTGGACCCTATATTTATTTAGGTCGATCCACCAATTAATCACTAATGGACCATACCCTTGGTTTAACTTAATCACATCATTTATCTCGATACCTATCATAATATTACCCACCTTGGATAATATTTTAAATTTTACTATCAATTAGTAATAACTTATAATGTTATTTAATTGTTAAATAACACTTTAAATAATCATTACTATTATTAATTTATTTTTAATTGTAGTTTACCTTAATCATTATTATTAATCTTTTAATAATAATTTAATTGCTTGCTAATATTATTACCCTTTAATAATATTTTAATTGACTTCTCATTATTATCAATCATTTTAATAATAATTTAATTGTTCATCAATATTATCAATCATTTAATAATATTTGAAATCCTCACGTATCATTAGTAATTATTTAATAACGATTCAACCCTTAACTATTATTACCCAATAGTTAATTACTTGTTAAACAATATTATTAATTCTTTAATAATATTCTAAATCTTTATTTATCATTATTATTTATTTAATAATAATTTAACTCTGAACTATTATTATTTAATAGTTAATTAAATGCTAAATAATATTATTAATCCTTTAATAATATTTTAAATTAATTATATATCATTATTAATTATTGAATAATGATTTAATTCTTAACTATTCTCATTTAATAGTTAGTCAATAATATTATCAATATATTTTAATTACTTAATAATCTTCTTTCGATTAAGTAATAATTTATTCCACTTAATTACCATTTAATTATTATTTAATATGAATTAAATAATAATTAATTAACTAATTATCCGAACTCATTATTTAATATTAATTAAATAATAATTAATTAATTAATTAACCTTACTTATTATTTAATATTAATTAAATAATAAATAATTAGTTTATTAACCTTAATTATCCTTTAATTATTATTTAATATTAATTAAATAATAATTAATTACTTAATTAACCTTACTTATTATTTAATATTAATTAAATAATAAATAATTAGCTTTCTAACTTTAATATTCTTTAATTATTATTTAATATTAATTTAAATAATAATTAATTATTTATTTAACTTTACTTATTATTTAAGTGCAATTAAATAATAAATAACTAACTTATTCATCTTAACATCCTTTAATTATTATTTAATATTCATTAAATCATAATTAATTAATTACATAACTTCATATATTATTTAATATTTATTAAATAATATTTAATTAGATTATTAGCCTATTTATACACTAATAAATAGCTAATATATAGTGAATCACTCCAATAATTTCAAATTTTATTTTATAACACTTAACTAGCATGCCAATAGGTCAAATATTATTTTTATGAAATTAAAAATAATTTTCCCATACTTATTAGCAATTTAGTAAGCTTTAATCCACCATTAATTTTAATAAATACCCAATTACAAAAAAAATCGGATTTTAAATTTTGATAATTTTCTTTATAAAATTATAAGCATTTTCTCTTTTGGAACCAACCCAAGAACCGGCCTAAAAATGCCCGAACCGGCCCTACCTAGATATCATGAAAAACCGAAAAAAACCGAACCGGCCGGTTTTTTTTAAAAAAATAGGCAGATTACTTTCTGAGTTTTCCAGACTTGGGGTCTCCGACGGGAACTTGAATAAAATGAAATCCACAAGTCCAATTGAGGCCTATTTGGTATCGATGGATTCGTAACTTCCCGAACTACATTTTTCTGTCATCAAACATCAAATTTGGATTTGTTTTGGTCACGAAAATTGGCTCCAAACCGGACTATTGTGTACAGCCCTAAAACAGTGGGTGTGTTTTGGTTAAAAAATCATAACTTGCTCATTTTAAATCGGATCGAAGTGATTCCACTTGGAGAATCTTCATATCCCACGTATCTAACACCAGAAATTTACGGATCATGAATCCGACATACGGATCATGCCCAGAAATTTCAGGAGTGGCTGCCATGATTTTGGTTACTTGGTTTTCGTCGGTAAAAACTTATTTGATGATTTTGATGAAATCTTTCCACATAAATACACCCAAAAATTCATATTAAACCCATGTAAACCTAGATCTACCAATATAACATGGATCTAAACATCTAGAGCTTGAGAATAACTTTTCTATCATAAATATTCAATATAAAATATAATGAACTTCAAAACTAGGGTTTAGGGTTAGTGTTATACCTTTTAGACTTGTGAGCTACTTTTCTCTCCTTCCAAAGATAGATGATGGAGTTAGATGACATCCAAGCACACTCCTCTTGAAGAATTAGACTTGGCTCACTTGACTCGGTAGTAACTCACTAAAGAACTCACTAACTCACTACCCTTTTTCTTTAACTCACCGAGTTAACTCACTAGTGTTTGTTTGCTTTTCTCTCCAAGAGCTCTCTCTTTTCTCTCTAGAAATTCTAGACAAATGGCTAACAAACATAGCCAATGTGTGGAGCACTATATTTATAGCACACCCTTAATCATCATTAACTCTTACTAATCAACTAACATTGGTTAAATTAGAGACTAATTTAGGATTACTATTTGATTGATTGACTCTTGGATTGACATGTTGATTGACCTCCATCAAGTTTGCTTACAAGTTATCAATTGAGTAAAACAAAAGCAACCTTTCTCCAACACTTAACTAAAGTGTGGTTAAGACTATTGCTCTTGTAACCTATGTTAACTTAACTATCAACCATGGTTCAAGCTCATCAATTAAACATACACACATCTTCCACCAAATAACCCAAGTAAGGTTAATTCTCTACAATTAAGTATACATATATATCCAATATATTTATATATTTAATAACACTTAACTCTAGCATTGGTTAAGGTTTTATTTTTATGTCCTATATAATTATATAAGCATCTATATATATATACACCAATATATGTATATATATTCACTTATACATGCACAATACTTGTATTTTTGATATTTAAAATGTCATCCATCAACTTGACTACAAGCAACATAAATGGTGAAGTGTAAAATAAGCAACAATCACCAACACTTAACCCACATGTGGTTAACTCTCTACAACATCCAACTCATGGTTACATATAAATTATACCTTGGTGAATCATATACATACACAATTGTATATATAATATTCTTCCTACAACTAACCCATGCATAGTTAAATCTTTAATTTATTTACTACCTAGGGTTATTCAACTAACTCATCTATAGTTAATTCTCATCATCAAATTAACCCACCTAGCATTTAACCAATGTTTGGTTAATGCTCTCTCTTATCTACCAACTAGGGTTGTTCAATTAACCCTACATTAGTTAATTCTCTACACTTAACAATACTTGAATTTATTCTCCCAACATATTGACCAATATTTGACTTTTAAATTTGGACTCAATATTTGGGCTACTAGTTTATTTTGCATTGGGCTCCCTTATTTAATTATTTGGGCTACCCAACACAACTCACACATCTTTATAACTTGGGCTAGGTAATTAATTTAATTTGACTTATATTAATTACCTCTTGGACTATAATCAACATAACATTTGGGCTTTATTATTTAATTATCCACTTCATATCCATATTCTCATATTGGGCTAACATCTATAATTCTTTTGGGCTAGTCCACTAGTAGTAATTAAATTAGTTGGACTCTTCATGAGGCTAGATCCTTAAAGTTATTTGGACCTCTATAATTACCAACAAGACTTTCAACCATTCAAATATTGGGTTTACTTAAATCCATTAATGGACTCTATGTAACAACTTAATAATTAAGTTAATTACTTAATTAATTAACTTCATAATATTGTCATTCTAGACAATCATTCTAGTTTTTCCATAACTTTAACTCTTAACTAATATAATTAACCTAGTTAATTATATTTCATGACATCCCTTCTTACTTCACATTTTAAACTAATTAAATTATTAGTTTAATTGAGTATTTAATCTACTCATCTTCTTATTGGGCTAACAAACACACATTAGGTGTATATATATTAATATAACCACCTTCACTTTTCAATTGAATTTATTTTCTTAATAAATTCTCTACATGCATCATTAAAATATTTCCACATTTAATTTCTAACAAATACATTATATTAAAAAAAATGTTCACCCATTTTTCACACATCTCACTTCTACAACTCTAGGTTTTAAACCATAACCTTTAATTTATATTTACAAATCTTGTAAATATCTGGGATATTACAGAAATAATAATTATATAAATTATATAAGAATAATTATGTAATTTATATAAGGTGATTAAATGGAATAAAGTTGGAGGAAATTAAGAAATTATTTAAAAGGAGAATGTAATTATATAAATTATATAATATTAAATTATATATAAAGAAACTAATATGAATATTAAAGAAATTGAATAATAAATAAGAAAAATGAATGTTTTAATTTAATAAAAATTATGGTTATGTATAATGGAATTATTATGACTTTTATGAAGAATAATATTTCGGAAACGTGAACATGTTAATGTAACATGTTGTCCAAGTAACGGAGTGAAAAATTATGAAAAATAATTTTTATAGGCTATACGAATTATTTTATGATTTTTGGAGGTATTATTTACCTCAAATAATTACATGCATGTCGTTATGAGTGTACAAAATTTGTCAAGAAAAGTACCCAAAAAGGGTGTTAATATTATTTATAAATCATGATATGATTTTTGGTGAATTAAAATAAATATTTTATATATATTATATAAAATATTTATTACACGAAATAATTACGTAATGTATTTAAATAATTAATTATGCATGGAAAATTCGAGAGAGAAAGCTGGATTGCGTGGGTTAAAGGCGGCGGAAGTGAAGTTGTTTTAAAAAATTGTTAAGTGTTGTTTGGCTATAAAAGAAAGCAAAAGCAAGAAAAAGAAAACAAGAAGGAACAAAAGAAAAGAAAACTCTCTCTCTCTCTCTCCATTGTTGCACCATCCGAGCACCACCACTAAGCTACCACCGGAAAACATCAAGGATGAAAATATTTGTGCCATCAAGGAAGGTTGATAAGCTTCAAAGATAGAATTTCAAATTATGAAAGGTATAAAAACTATTTATTTTGAGTTATATTTCAATAATTTAGTGTTAAAAAAAAAATTTGTTGGAAAATTAGTAATTAATTAAGAAAATTATTTCAAATAATTTTTGGATGTATATTTATGAGTTAGATAATTTTTGGATTGATTATGTTGTGAAAATTGTGAAGAAATTTTGGTATTTTTTTGGCTTAAATTGGTTTACTGTTTGCGAAGGGAAGAAAATTTTTCTGGGCTGATCCGCGCATTGCGCGGATGAAATCTGGCGGAACTGGACCAAAACGACATCGTTTTAGAGCCGAGTGGTACGGGCCGCGCCATGCGCGGACGAATTTTCCAAAAGCAAAAGCTAAACAACGTCGTTTGGCTTAGGCAGGGGGGGCCGCGCGCCATGCGCGGCCTACTGCAACGCGGGAAGTTACTGTTATGCCCCGGCCTTTTCCCAGAAATACCCAACGTGTCCCCAAGGCCGCGGAAGTTACAGAATTGCCCCTGGACTTTTCGGAAAATTCCGGATTTGTCCCTAATGTTGCCGAAATGACGGAAATGCCCCTGGGCTTTTCGGGAAATACCAAATGAGTCCCTATGGGCGCGAAAATTACTAAAATGCCCTCAGAATCAAATTTTAATGAAATAAATGTTTAAAAATTCTAGAAAATTATAGAAAAATACTAAAAATATAGAAATGATGTTTGTGCATTAAATTTAATATTTTTGTAAAAATATTAAATATTGGAGATTAATATTTAAATATTTTAAATATTAAACTAATGAGTTTAAAGGTTAGAAAATGATTAAATGAAAATTCGGACAACCAAATATGTTAAATTTTATCCGATGAGTCGGGTTGTCCCTATTAGAGGTATTGGATATTAAGTTAAACGAATATTGTAAGGAACGAGGTTAATATAATTGACCATATAAATTAATAATTGGCCTAGAGATGATATTAATTAATTAAATTAATATCATAAGAGGATAAATAATTATTATTTGATTATTTTATGATCATAGGTTGATCGAGTTAAGGGTTTGAGCTAACAATTTAAATAACTGGACGCCAGGCAAGTTTTTCAGTCCCTTTTATGATAAATGTTGGAATGTTAAGATATGTAATTCTTGTTTTAACTGCATACAAATTATGTGTTATGTGATACGTGATTAATATGACCACAATGTGTATTCTGTGCAACGATATGAATATATATGAGATACATTGCTATAGTAGAAGCCCAAGCACATGATGTATGACACACACCAAACATGATAAGGTATGTGCTACGTGAAGTATAACTGTTGAACTTGCTGAGCCGTTGTGCTCATTACTTGCTTAATAAACGTTTTGCAGGAAAGAAAGAATTTCAAGAATATCAGATTATGTAGAGACGAATGTTCCTAAGAGGTTGTGAATGTTATACGTTTATATTATGATTTAATGTGAACGATTTGTCAAGATTACATGAATATTTTGTATATACATATAGGGTGGATCCGGATAGAACGAGTTGTATTAAATTGTGAACTGTGGATGTTCAAATTAATTGTTACGTGAGAAATTATTACACGTTTGATTATGAACGATGAAACAAAGAATATTTATATGGATATGAACGGTATTAAAATTTGAATGACGAGATTTATGATACAAGAAAGAAACGAAAAAGTAAAGGTTACGATCCATGGGACTAGGATCCAGATATAAAGATTTTAAATGTCAAATATTTTAACACAATGATTAAATTGAGAAAGAAAAAAAAAATTATATCGAAAAATTCGGTAATTGATCAGTTAATGGATTAAAGTAGGTAAGCAAAGATTTATTAATGGACCAAAATTTGGACGTAATGAAAATAATGTTGATTAAATACAAGAATTAAGGGAATAAAGTGGGTCGAATTTCGGGGTTGTTACAATCCCGAATAACTCGCCAATGTGATACTTGTTAAGAAACATAACAGGAAGTTGGCGATGTGCTAAACTACACTAACTTGAATAAAACCTATCGAAAAGACTGTTATCCCTTTCTAGACATTGATCAATTGATAGATTCTACCTCCGATCATGTTTTGCTTAATTTTTTTGACACATTTTATGCTTATAACTAGATTGGGATATGGGCTAAAGATATTTCGAAGATATTCTTCATCACCCATAGATCCATATATGCTTATAGAGTCATGCCTTTCGACCTTATCAATGTCGGAGCCACTTATAAGTGCATGATAAATAAAGTATTGATCAGGAACCAGATCGACAAAAATATATAAGTTTATCTAGATAATATGATTGTCAAGAGTATGGAAATTAAAACCATCTCGCTGATCTTAGAAAATGTCTTCAAAACCTAAGGCATCATAATATGAGTTGAATTTAGCAAAATGCACCTTTGGTCTTAGAGCATACAAGTTTTTAGGCTACATGGTTAGTCAAAGAGAGATTAAAGCAAATCCCAAAAAAAATATCGGCCAAACTTGACGTGCGGCCCCCGAAGAATTTTAAAGAATTATAAAGACTAATAGGAAAGTTAACAGATTTTCGGTGTTTTATGGTTAGATCGGCAAAAAAATGTCTCCATTTTTTTAACACTTTGAAGGGAGTCTAAAATCAAAACACTTTTTAATGGATCGAAGAGTGTCAAACAACCTTCGAAGGAATAAAAAGACATATATCCTTTCCTCCCATATTGACTAAAGCTTTACTCGAAGAGGATTTATACCTTTATCTATCGATAAGTTCCCTAGCCATCTGTGCAACTTTAGTCTGAAAAGATTCTGAAGGACAAAACCCAATCTACTATGTTAATGATTCTCTTCAAAATGTTGAGATTAGATATCCAAATCTTGAGAAGTTGGCATATGCATATGTTATCTCCAGCAGAAAACTTTGGTAATACTTTTAGGGGATGACCATTATTATTTTAACTAATCAGTGCCTCAAACGGGTCCTCTATCGATCCGATCTCTTTGAAAGATGAACAGTATGGGCAATCGAACTCAGCCAATTTAACTTGGAGTTTGGCCCTCAAACAACTATCAAAGTGCAAGCCCTTATTAACTTTAACACAAAATGTTCCTTCCCCGAGAATATAGAGATTGATTAGCCTTCAAAAGAAGTTCCTATTTCAGATGAAGGACAACCATCTGAAGTCCCCGCCTAAATTCTATTTGTAGATGGTCTTCTACTAATTTGAGGAGTGGAGCCGGCCTCATCCTCAATCACCTTACCAAAAGGGTTTTGGGTACAATAAGTTATACAATTTAATTTTGTGACTAGAAATAACATCTCAAAATATGAAGCTCTTTTAGCAAGACTAAGGTCAGCGCAAAACTTGAAGTTAAAAAATTTGATCATTATAGTGACTATCAGTTGGTGGTTAAACAAGTATTAGAAGAATATAAAGCCTAATAAGTACACTTGCAAGTTTATCTTTAGCTTGTCCATTACATACTTACCAATTTTCTAAAGTACTAGATTATCAACGTAATCAGGGTTGGCAACGCTATGGCTGATGCCCTATCTAAATTGACAACCACCGATCAAGGATCTCTTGAATGTTTAGTTTACCTAGAGATTTTGCAGCAACGAAGTACTATAATTCGAGAAGTTATGAACGTTGACCAATAAGTTTCTTAGATGACACCTATCATCAACTTATTGAGAAATGATGTCCTTTCGAAGATAAGATTCAGACTCCAAAGATTAGACATAAATCTATCAAATATTTTATTGTTAATAATTTGCTATACAGAAAGTCTTATTCTTTTTCACTTCTCCTCTGCATGAGTCCGAAAGATGTTAATTATGTCATTCGAGAAGTACATGAAGGAATTTGTGTAGATCACTTTAGGGCGAGGACATTGGCACATGCTGCTTCGACATGTCCATGGTCTTGGTTTCTAATAACGGATTACAGTTTATAGGGCATAAATTTGAAGGATTCTTATAAGAATTACATATTCACCATCGTCGATCCTCTGTTGGCCATCCACAACCCAATGGTCAGGTTGAAGTTATGAATAGGACTCACCTCAACGGAATTAAACGAAGGCTAGAGGATACTAAATGTAGGTAGCCCGAAGAGCTCATACACATTTTATATGCATATCAAACCACTCCTCGAACTATTATTGAAGAGACTCCTTTCAAGTTAACTTATGGAACTGAAACCCTAATCCCAATTAAAATTAGGATTTCTTCACCTAGAGTTCAAAATTTTGATGAGTTTCTCAACAATGAAGGTCTTCGGCTAAACTTCGATATGCTTGAAGAAGGTCTTGATGCCACAGTCCTTAGACTTGCAACATATCAGTAACGTACAACATGATTGGTAAATATTCTAATGGTTTACGGTTAAATAACTGTTAAATCTTGGTTAAGAGTTCACGATCATTCTAACCACTCAGTATAATGATATTGATTTTCAAAATTAAAGAAATCTCTTTTTTCCTATTTATTCAAACTACTTCACAATTATTGTTTAATTGTTGAAGATTTCAGAAAATGATTATTCTATTCATGTGATATTATGCCTTGAACTGTTCTTATTCATGCTGAGCAATTAGTTGTTCACTCTTGCTTAAATTTAATGTTTTTAGCTAAACTAGAGTGATATGAGGTGTAAGACCCCGAATTTTATGAAATATAAAATTTAATTTTTCTTCATATATTTTTTTCATGAAACAGTAAGTGGTTAAACTGACGAATTTGAAAGTTAAGGATGTTATGTGCAAATTTTATTTTGTCGGACAATATTCGTTTTGTCTTCGTGCCGTACGACGGCGCCGAAATAACAAATTATTTGTGGACCCCACAACGGAATAATTGTCGGATATAGAAAACGACAGAAGTAACCTTTTTAAATAAAAATAGTCAACGGTGTTAACTGTTTAAATACTGGTGATAAAAGAATAGTAGTATACGGTAATTTATGGTATTTCAGTATAGCACACGGTATTCTACAGTAGCACACGGTATTGCACAGTGTCTCGTATTATTGGTCTGATAATTGACACCGTAACTGTTGCGCATCATTTCATCAATAATTGTCACTGCATAATATTTTATATTATCAATTCAATAATTGTTGTTACATAGTATTTTGCATTATTGATTCAATAATTATCATTACACTGTATTTTATATCATTGAGTCAATAATTGTTGCTGCACTATTTTTAAAATTATTGAACCTAATAATTGTCACAGTAGCAAATATACTGTAATTTATATTATTAAATTAATAATAATCTGTAACGTGTTTATTACATTATTGTTGAATTATTGTTGTAGCATTATTTTATTTTATATGTTGGACCCATAGGAAGAATAAATAAATAAAAAAAATAAAATAAATAAATAAATAAATAAAAATAATTAATTTTACTATTTGAAATAGTAACATGAATAGTAACATGTGGGACCCATATGGGGCCCACATGAAAATCAAAATGTGAATTTGTGCTGAAGGGTTGGCAGCCGACTGCGCTGCCACAATTGAAAATCAAGGCTGGCGTGCAGCACGCCAGCAATTCACCTACCGCATAGTGCCCTTATTTCTCCTATAAATAGCTTGTTCAGCTGAATAGAAAAATCACACCTAAAACATAAAATTTTTCTATAAGAATTTTATGAGTTTTCTCTGAGAATAGTAAGGTTATTTTGAGAGTTTGAAAGCCAAAAGGAGTGCAGAAAATTTTCAAGTAAGTCTTTTATTAAAGAGTAGTAATTTCATAAATTCCTATTTTTCACGGTATTCACAAATCTTCCTTTAGAAGACTCTTCTTTAAGAAGATTCATTTTTAAAAGCTTTCTTTGGAAGATTTATTTTGGAATATTATTTTTAAAACTATTTAAAAGTAGTTATATTATACTACAAAAATTATGTTAAATATATATAATTTTGATAATTCATATTATACGAGTTATCATACACTTTGAAATTTATATGTGGTAATTACTAATTTTATTATAAAAATATAGGTTGATCAACCTCATTTAAATCAATATCCAGTCACGTGTTAAGGTAAGGAATATCATTCTTTTCACACTCTTAAATTTATTGCGGTAAGGAATATTATCTTCTTTCATATTCTAACTTACTACGGTAAGGGGTATCACTTTTTTTCATCATCATAAATGGATATTATTTTCTTTCTTACTTGAAGGGATTATCATTCTTTGATTCTCGAAAATAATATCGTTTCTTTCTTGTGCCATTCACTTCCATGTATTAAATTGTGGGAATAACCTTACGGCGCGGTTTACCGCCTGTTGGTGAATAACCTTTTGTATTCATTCCTTATTAATCTTTGAGAATAACCTTACGGTGCGGATTATCGCCTGTTTGGTGAATAACTCTTTGTATTCAAATTGATGGGAATAACCTTACGGCGCGGATTATCGCATGTTTGGTGAATAACTATTCGTATTCAAATTGATGGGAATAACCTTACGGCGCGGATTACCGCCTGTTGGTGAATAACCCTTTTTATTTGTCTAGTGTGGAAATAATTTGTCTACACGAATTATCACATGACACTTTTATTCCATATTCGTAAGTGATATCATTTTCCTTTATACTCATAAGGGATACCATCTTTTTCATCTTCCATTATTCAAGCTTACTATGGTAAGGGATATTAATTCCCTTCACCTTTTGTTAATCAAACCTGCTACGGTAAGGGATATTATTTTCTTTCATACACCTAAATCGAAACTTATTATGGAACTATTGTTTCTATAATTCCTGAAAATATTATATGTTCCATAATAGTTGAATTTCATTATTTCAACTGAACCTTCCTATTTTCTGAACATTTCTATTGAACTGTAATCGTTATTCTGAACTGTGGATCTTGAGTATCATTTTTAAATTTCACTCCGCATCATGTTGGCAATTTGGACATTATTTGAATCTGCACAAAGTAAACTTCCGATACTTATTGTTTATCCTGTTCTTCTGTTCATCATTTGTATCACTGTTATTTGTATTAATCATCAAGAATCAAGTTGTTGTGAATATCTGTGGCCGGGGGCACAGATGTGATATAATTGTTGAACAGATGATAGGTTAAAGGCGATATACTAGGTTAAAGGCGATACATCTGTTCGGTGTCTTTTATGGCACGTGGTTAATGTTCTCTTTGGCCCGTAGTGCAAAGATGAACTGTTGATCTGCATGATTATGACCAGGAACTGTGAAGTTGTATTATCTTGACTAATGGTATTTCAGATGATAAAAGTTGATGATATTTTTACTAAAAAGAGAAGCGAGTGGACATTATAGTCTGCATTATTCTTCTAATAGATTGCTCATTCCGCTGCTATTATTGATCTGAACATTGTTTAAGAATTTAACTACAGTTTTTGATATAAACCTTGTAGTCTATTGTATTCTATCAAGAATTCAACTGTTGAAGGCTAATGATAATTTATTCGTCATTATCTTAGTCATGATATTTCTTACTGGGCTATTTGAGCTCACCCTTTCTTTTGTTCCATTGTTTTTCAACAGGAGATGAAAACGTAACAGGGTCTAGCCGGGGAATGGAGTGAGAGTCTGAGGAATAGCTGTCGTAGTCTTCACGTGTTGTAAAATAGTGTGGCAATAATAGTGAAGACTTAGTTGTGTATTATTATACACTGTATTGTTGTACGTTGTGCTTTGTTGTAATAATTTTGTTGTAGTCTTTTGACGACTCAAGTTTGGGCTGTGTGGGCCTAGATTTGGGGGCGTCACAGTTGGCATCAGAGCTTAGGGATATGGTCTTTAATGGAGATCTGGGGTTAGAACTAGGAGGGGAGAGACGAATAGAATCAGTCACTCGTGCGTCCTACCTAAATTAGATTTTATTATCTAATGAGTTGATTTGAATATAGGGATATAAAGTGATGAGTCAGTTTGTTTGAACTAACAATTATTTTGTGACCACAGTTAAGTATGACATCTGGAAATCAAGAAGTTAACTATGGAATACCCGAAGCAAATGTAGCTGCAAAACAAGAGGCGACGAATAATCTTCCTACAAACTCAGAGTTGAATCTTTTGCCTAAGGCAAAAATTATGCGTGTTCTATCCAGTAAGGATAAAGGTGAAAGCTCTTCTACAGTCGTTCCAGATCCGTTCTTAGAAGCAATTAAAGGAAATAATGAACTTGCGAAAATTATTGCCTTTCATCTACTCACTAATTGGAAGAGTCATATCACCTGGTTATGCTCTATAACAAAGGACCAGAATATATGGACGTTTCATATAAGTCTTTGGGATTTATGGTGTTCCAGTTATGATTTTCAAGATTATTTAAAAATGATGTTTCTATACTTTTGGGCGCTACAATTTAGAGGAATTCAGGTAAAGTTAGTTACTATCGTGGAAACTGCAGTCTATCGAAAATACTATTATTATAGAAATAATTGGTACGTTACTACTGATGAAGTTGAGGAATCCGAGAAACAGTTCGTTAGAGAATTATTTAGTGGTATTCCCATGGTTGAAATACGTGAAGATCCGAATGAAGTACTCGTGATTCGATTTGACGATAACAGTCAACAAACCGAATGAAGTGATAACCGGTAAGCTATTCATAAATTCTCGTGAAGTCTATGCTCTGTTAAATACTTGCTCTATCATTTCTTTTATGTGCTCAACGTTTAAATTTGACTTCTGAAAACTTAGACTTGACTTATCAGTTGAAACCTCATTGGGAGAAATATCTATTACATCTACTGTCTATAAATCTTGTCTGGTACAAATCAACAACCTCGTATTACCTGTCGACCTTATTTCTTTGGAGATGCATGAATTTGATGTGATTTTAGGAATTGATTGGTTGACTACCCATCATCCTAAAATTGATTGTTTTCATAAGATTATTAGTTTTCATATTCCTAATCAACCTGTCATGCAAATTCAAGCATCTAAACCATTGAAATCTATAACTGTTATTTATAGCCATAAAGCCATTCGTTTATTGAAAAACGGATGTCAAGCCTTTTTAGCTCATGTCACTGATTTGAACAAAAATACGTCAAACTTGAATGATATTCCCATTTTTAATGAGTTTCCTAACGTTTTTCCTAAGGAACTTTCTGGCTTACCCCCAAACCGTGAAATTGAATTCTGTATCGATCTTAAACCCGACACTAAGCCCATTTTTAAAGTTCCATACCAAATGGCTCCCATAGAACACCAAGAGTTGAAAGTTTAATTATTAGATATCGGTATCATTCATTCTAGTACAAAACTTATATCGAGCGAGGAATGCGAGAAGAATTTTCAAGAACTCAAGAGGAGACTTGTTTCAGCTCCTGTTCTGACCATACCATCAGGATCAGGAGAATTCGTCATATATAGCGATGCTTCAGGCAAAGGTCTAGGTTGTGTCCTTATACAACATGGAAATGTTATAACTTATGCCTCTCGATAACTCAAAGATTATGAGAAAAATTATCCTACTCGTGATCTAGAGTTGGCAGCAGTCGTTTTCGCGTTGAAGATCTGGAGACACTACTTGTACGGAGAGAAAATGTATATCTATACGGATCACAAAAGTCTCAAGTATTTCTTCACCCAGAAGGAACCCAACATGCGATAACGACGTTGGCTTGAGCTGTTGAAGGATTACGACCACACGATCCAGTATCACCCGGGAGAGGCGAACGTTGTAGCTGACGCTTTGAGCAGAAGAGCTTATGCGAGTACAAGTGCATTGTTGACAACACAAAAGCGTATTTTGTATGACTTATAAAAGATGGAGATAGAGCTAAAAACACCGATGACCCACTTGAAAATTGCGCATGTGCGAGTAGAACCGACTTTAATCGATAAAATTAAAGCTGCTCAAGCTACCGATCCTGAACTGATGAACATGATGAAGAAAGTACAAGAAGATGCTATTCCTGAAGCAAGAATCGACGAGAAATGAAAACTTCGAGTTAACTCTCGACTCTGTGTTCCTAACGATCCTGAATTGAAGCATAAAATCATGATAGAAGCACACAACACGCCGTTTGCAATCTACCCAGGAGGTACCAAGATGTATCGAGATCTTCGATATACATTTTGGTCGAACAATATGAAAAGGGAGATTGTAGAGTTTACCTCAAGGTGCCTAACTTGTCAACGTGTCAAGGCAAAGCATCAAGTACCTAAGGGTCCATTACAACCACTTGAGGTTCCCGAATGGAAGTGGGAACACATCAATATGGATTTCGTGACGGGTCTTCCCAAAGTTTCTCAAGGCTTAGATGCAATTTGGGTAATCGTAGATAGATTGACCAAATCCGCTCATTTCTTGCCTATACGAGAAAACTTTTCACTTGAACGTCTGGCCGGTATGTACATAAATGAGATCGTGAGATTGCATGGCATGCCAGTTTCCATAGTTTTTGATCGAGATCCTAGATTCACTTCACGATTTTGGATCAGTCTACAAAAAGCTATGGGCACTGAGCTACGATTCAGTTCTGCATACCATCCTCAGACGGACGGACAATCGGAAAGGACGATCCAGACCCTCGAAGATCTTTTAAGACTTTGCGTATTAGATTTCAAAGGAAGTTGGGATAAGTACTTGCCATTGGTGGAATTTTCCTACAACAACAGTTACCAAGCAAGTATAGGTATGGCTCCATTCGAGGTTTTATATGGACGCAAGTGTCGCTCTCCAGTATGTTGGAATGAGGTAGGAGAAGCAAAACTGTTGGGACCCGAGTTGGTACGCTTGACGACCGAAAAGATCCAAATAATCCGACAACGAATACAGACAGCGCAAGAACGACAAAAGAGTTATGCGGATCTTCATCGGAGAGATGAGAGATTTAACATCGGAGATCATGTATTCTTACGTGTTTCTCCATGGAAAAGAGTTACGAGATTCGGAAAGAGAGGAAAGCTCAACCCTCGATTTATTGGCCCATTTGAAATCCTCGATCGAGTAGGAACCGTAGCCTACAGACTAGCTTTACCACCAAGTATGTCTCGCATCCATAATGTTTTTCACATATCTACGTTACGTAAATATGTGAAAGACCCAAACCACGTCATTGAGTTAGAAGCAGACGTTATAGCAGAAGATTTAACGTATGAGGAGGTACCTGTTAAGATCCTAGATAAGAAGGAGCAGATTCTACGCTCAAAGGTTATACCTCAAGTTAAGGTTTTATGGAGGAACCAAGATATTGAGGAAATGACCTGGGAGCTAGAATCCGAGATGAAATCTAAATATCCTTACCTCTTCGAAATGCCATGTACGTCAATTTCGGGGACGAAATTTCATAAGGAGGGGAGGTTGTAAGACCCCGAATTTTATGAAATATAAAATTTAATTTTTCTTCATATATTTTTTTCATGAAACAGTAAGTGGTTAAACTGACGAATTTGAAAGTTAAGGATGTTATGTGCAAATTTTATTTTGTCGGACAATATTCGTTTTGTCTTCGTGCCGTACGACGGCGCCGAAATAACAAATTATTTGTGGACCCCACAACGGAATAATTGTCGGATATAGAAAACGACAGAAGTAACCTTTTTAAATAAAAATAGTCAACGGTGTTAACTGTTTAAATACTGGTGATAAAAGAATAGTAGTATACGGTAATTTATGGTATTTCAGTATAGCACACGGTATTCTACAGTAGCACACGGTATTGCACAGTGTCTCGTATTATTGGTCTGATAATTGACACCGTAACTGTTGCGCATCATTTCATCAATAATTGTCACTGCATAATATTTTATATTATCAATTCAATAATTGTTGTTACACAGTATTTTGCATTATTGATTCAATAATTATCATTACACTGTATTTTATATCATTGAGTCAATAATTGTTGCTGCACTATTTTTAAAATTATTGAACCTAATAATTGTCACAGTAGCAAATATACTGTAATTTATATTATTAAATTAATAATAATCTGTAACGTGTTTATTACATTATTGTTGAATTATTGTTGTAGCATTATTTTATTTTATATGTTGGACCCATAGGAAGAATAAATAAATAAAAAAAATAAAATAAATAAATAAATAAATAAAAATAATTAATTTTACTATTTGAAATAGTAACGTGAATAGTAACATGTGGGACCCATATGGGGCCCACATGAAAATCAAAATGTGAATTTGTGCTGAAGGGTTGGCAGCCGACTGCGCTGCACAATTGAAAATCAAGGCTGGCGTGCAGCACGCCAGCAATTCACCTACCGCATAGTGCCCTTATTTCTCCTATAAATAGCTTGTTCAGCTGAATAGAAAAATCACACCTAAAACATAAAATTTTTCTATAAGAATTTTATGAGTTTTCTCTGAGAATAGTAAGGTTATTTTGAGAGTTTGAAAGCCAAAAGGAGTGCAGAAAATTTTCAAGTAAGTCTTTTATTAAAGAGTAGTAATTTCATAAATTCCTATTTTTCACGGTATTCACAAATCTTCCTTTAGAAGACTCTTCTTTAAGAAGATTCATTTTTAAAAGCTTTCTTTGGAAGATTTATTTTGGAATATTATTTTTAAAAGTAGTTATATTATACTACAAAAATTATGTTAAATATATATAATTTTGATAATTCATATTATACGAGTTATCATACACTTTGAAATTTATATGTGGTAATTACTAATTTTATTATAAAAATATAGGTTGATCAACCTCATTTAAATCAATATCCAGTCACGTGTTAAGGTAAGGAATATCATTCTTTTCACACTCTTAAATTTATTGCGGTAAGGAATATTATCTTCTTTCATATTCTAACTTACTACGGTAAGGGGTATCACTTTTTTTCATCATCATAAATGGATATTATTTTCTTTCTTACTTGAAGGGATTATCATTCTTTGATTCTCGAAAATAATATCGTTTCTTTCTTGTGCCATTCACTTCCATGTATTAAATTGTGGGAATAACCTTACGGCGCGGTTTACCGCCTGTTGGTGAATAACCTTTTGTATTCATTCCTTATTAATCTTTGAGAATAACCTTACGGTGCGGATTATCGCCTGTTTGGTGAATAACTCTTTGTATTCAAATTGATGGGAATAACCTTACGGCGCGGATTATCGCATGTTTGGTGAATAACTATTCGTATTCAAATTGATGGGAATAACCTTACGGCGCGGATTACCGCTTGTTGGTGAATAACCCTTTTTATTTGTCTAGTGTGGAAATAATTTGTCTACACGAATTATCACATGACACTTTTATTCCATATTCGTAAGTGATATCATTTTCCTTTATACTCATAAGGGATACCATCTTTTTCATCTTCCATTATTCAAGCTTACTATGGTAAGGGATATTAATTCCCTTCACCTTTTGTTAATCAAACCTGCTACGGTAAGGGATATTATTTTCTTTCATACACCTAAATCGAAACTTATTATGGAACTATTGTTTCTATAATTCCTGAAAATATTATATGTTCCATAATAGTTGAATTTCATTATTTCAACTGAACCTTCCTATTTTCTGAACATTTCTATTGAACTGTAATCGTTATTCTGAACTGTGGATCTTGAGTATCATTTTTAAATTTCACTCCGCATCATGTTGGCAATTTGGACATTATTTGAATCTGCACAAAGTAAACTTCCGATACTTATTGTTTATCCTGTTCTTCTGTTCATCATTTGTATCACTGTTATTTGTATTAATCATCAAGAATCAAGTTGTTGTGAATATCTGTGGCCGGGGGCACAGATGTGATATAATTGTTGAACAGATGATAGGTTAAAGGCGATATACTAGGTTAAAGGCGATACATCTGTTCGGTGTCTTTTATGGCACGTGGTTAATGTTCTCTTTGGCCCGTAGTGCAAAGATGAACTGTTGATTGGTATGATTATGACCAAAGGCTGAATCTGGTATAATCATGACCGTTGGTGTTATATTGAATGTCTTTGGCCCGTAGTGCAAAGATGAACTGTTGATCTGCATGATTATGACCAGGAACTGTGAAGTTGTATTATCTTGACTAATGGTATTTCAGATGATAAAAGTTGATGATATTTTTACTAAAAAGAGAAGCGAGTGGACATTATAGTCTGCATTATTCTTCTAATAGATTGCTCATTCCGCTGCTATTATTGATCTGAACATTGTTTAAGAATTTAACTACAGTTTTTGATATAAACCTTGTAGTCTATTGTATTCTATCAAGAATTCAACTGTTGAAGGCTAATGATAATTTATTCGTCATTATCTTAGTCATGATATTTCTTACTGGGCTATTTGAGCTCACCCTTTCTTTTGTTCCATTGTTTTTCAACAGGAGATGAAAACGTAACAGGGTCTAGCCGGGGAATGGAGTGAGAGTCTGAGGAATAGCTGTCGTAGTCTTCACGTGTTGTAA
Source organism: Hedera helix (assembly GCA_947179155.2). Lineage (NCBI taxonomy): Eukaryota > Viridiplantae > Streptophyta > Magnoliopsida > Apiales > Araliaceae > Hedera > Hedera helix. The sequence goes on along the minus strand of OX359280.1, from coordinate 28,622,802 downwards.
AATAGTGTGGCAATAATAGTGAAGACTTAGTTGTGTATTATTATACACTGTATTGTTGTACGTTGTGCTTTGTTGTAATAATTTTGTTGTAGTCTTTTGACGACTCAAGTTTGGGCTGTGTGGGCCTAGATTTGGGGGCGTCACATGAGGGATTCGATAAAGACAATGAAAAAGGAAAAACTAACAAATAGAACATGTTTAAGTTATTGCATTAAACATTAATATTAGAAATGATGTACATTATTTCGGGATTACTTATGTTTTGTAATTAGTATGGTTCGAGAGACTGGGAGTTAATTATGACATGTATTATAATATTATTTTTACTTTATGTCTTTAAGTAATGATTATAGATAGATGTGATAAATGGAGTAGTAAGTGAGCACCATATTCGATGTTCAAAGGACACGAATTTTAGGAGCGTCACAATATGTGAATTTAAAATATAATAACTATAACATTAGTTAAAAATTTATAGTGGATACATTCATAACAAATTGTCATAACTAAATTAAAACTTGAGTTTCATAATTGTGTTTGGATTAGAATTTCAACTAAAATTTGTCAATATAAATGCTAATATAAAATTTCATTACCAATTTAAGTAAAATTAAAATAATTATTTTTTCATAGTCATAACTAAATAAATTTATAATAATTCATTCAAATATTTATCTTAATAATTAATTGAAAGAACTTACAATATTTAATAGTTACAATTATGTTTTCAAAATTATAATTATTTTTTTAATTATTAATATAATAAATTATTATCTATGTTGTCTGTATTTTATATGGAGTTGATGAACTTCATAATATAAATACTACAAATACGGATAGAGGAACAAATTAATTCAGCTACAAAAAGGGTAAACAGCCATAGCCGAAGATATCATGGTGTTATTTATAGTACACCAGCTACAAAGCAAAGAAAGAGAACTAATGAATAAAATAAAATTGAGGTTTACTTATTTAAAAGAAACATATCTTGAAGTGATGAGGGCTTTAGCACTTGGGATAATTAATGTTAATTTAACATAGATTTTAATTATTAATATAATAAATTATTATTTATATTGTCCGTATTTTACATAAAATCCGTGAACTTGTTAGTATAAATATTAAAAATACGAGTTAAATATTTCTTTAATCATTATATTTTATACCAACTTATAAATGGATAACTAAATATTTTTTTTTTACATTCAAGTAATTGAACTCCAATTTTCTTACATTCCGCTAAAAAAACCGTTAGGCATGTTGACTTTTAACAAAAATTATACATAAGTTGTTGAGTTGTTAAAAAATGTTTATGTGACAAAGTGTATCCCACGTGGCCTTCATTATGTAGATTTGAAATGAAAAAAATTGGTAAAAATTGCCTTTTAATTGCAAAAAAAAATAAATTTAAATTGACTTTTAATTGCTAAAAAAAATATTTTTAACATAATTTTTTAATTGCCTTTTAATTGTTAAAAAAAATAAAATATTTTTAACATAATTTTTAAAATATCTTTTAATTGCTAAAATAATAAAATAATTTTAAAATAATTTTTTTCTTAACTCATTTTACTCATTTGTGTAAATATTAAAATGACCATAACTCCATTAAATTTAACAAACTATGCCCTTTAAATCAGTACAAAAATCTAATTAATCTTTGATGGTTCAAATTCCTTCATAGCTAATCAACAATCTCCTACCAGATCTTCAAGGATCGTAAAGTTCCCGTCAAACTCATTTCAACTTCAAGTGTTTTACCCGCTTTCATCTCCATCCAAGAAGGACAACTCCGGTTTGATCTCCATCCAAGCTCCATCGCAACACGGTGGGGCCCTTTCACCACCACCACCGGTGGGCCCCACTCTGACAAAAGCTCCACCCTTATTCCCATATTTCTTGATCATCAAAATATTTCACAGACATCTATCTAAGCGATCTCCGTGCCTTCTGCCTAACGTGTTGAGCTTTCAACGTCCATTTTCTCTCTTTCTCTCTCTCTCCAAAAACACCAACTTGTATTTTTGGATATCTTTTTCTTCTATCTCATTGCCACTGATTCTCTACTGGGTTTCTCTAAAGAAAGGAATCAAAGCTCCAAAAAAAATTAAAAAAAATCATAAAATCCCCACTTTACAGGCTACAAAGAGTCGCCTCTCCACAAGGCAACAATCAAACCCAGGTAAAACCTAAACAACCCCATTCCCAGATTGGAGAAGAGCCCCGAAGCCCAATCAAATTGAGGATTGGGACGAAACTTGAATTATTAGAGTAAACCCATTCCCAGAAAATGAACAAATCCACCCAAGGATGAAATTGATAATGAAATAGGGGAAAGCTTGCGGAATTCCTTGCAGTCGCTGATGACGAGGTTCATTTGGCGGTCGAAGGCCATGAACTTTCCGACGAGTTGCCGACCATTTAGGATCATGACCCGCATCCGGTAATGATGTACTGGAGCATCTTGGACCTCTTTGAGATAAACATTGTTGCGGCTTTTTGAGTTCAGATCTACAAAGAAGATGAACAAATCAATGGAAGAATGTATTGAAAAGACTAATACGAAGGATATACTTAAAAGACTAATATGCCCTTCATGTGGCATAAAAAAATAATATACTAGTGGATCCTATATATTGAATTTCGTACAAATATATAAACAAATAAAATTTATTCTTATTTCTAAGAGGACCCATTTTTTAATTACCATACCAGCGTTTTTTTTTCGAGTAAGCTTTTTCTTCTTGGACGCATTATCACTTTCGTTAAATATTTAAGGGATTTGACGAAATTTTAATTTTTTATTAGTAAACTGTAGTATAGTAAATTGATTGTAAAAAAAAAAGTTTAATTATTTATTTTAAATTAATATAAAGTATAATGACTTATTAAATATTTAACCCTTACAAATAGAGTAATTATTTAATAGTCTTGAGGACTTGTCATGTGATATCTTATATTATTCATGTAATGTCATGTGAACACTTAAAGTGAGTCATTTTATTTTAAATATTCACATGACACCACATAAATAGTGTGTGACATCACTTAATAGGTGTCTTAAGAATATTTAATAATTTTTTTTATAAATATAAATAAAGGAACAAATTACTTCAACTACAAAAACGATAAACAACGATAGCCGAATATACCATGATGTTAATTATAGATTACCCCAGTTACAAAACAAAGAAAGACAACTAATGAATAAAATAGAAAATTGATAGTTTTATATGATGAACTCTATATATATAGTCTATAGCAATAGTTAACTATCGTTATATATTTATAATAATATTTTTTTATGAGATCTATTATATAAAAATATTAAAAAATAATATAAAAATATTAATTTCCATAAAATAAAATTGAGGTTCACTTATTTAAAAGAAACATATCTTGAAGTGATGAGGGCCTTTACCACTTTGGGATGATAATGTTAATTTAACATATCCAGCCAAATTTCTAAAGGCATACCGTGTCGAATAAGTGGGACCTATCATGTCGAATAAGTGGGACCGAGAAGAAGTCGTCACTATGGTTATTAGATTTGTTTTGGATAATAAAAAGACAAATATATATATATATATATATATATATATATATATATATATATATATATAATTTTATTTAAGATAATATATTTTAACAAATTTTATTATTAAGATTTTGTTAAGATATCGAAAAGTCTCGTAATAAATCATGAGACTTGAGTATATTAGTATTAATTTTGAATTTTATTATTAAATTAATATTTTAAATAAACTAAATTTTTTTAAAACTTATTTTTTTATAAAATCACATGATTAATTGTATTAATAATAAATCTAAATTTTAGTTAAAGTTGTAAATTAGTTAAAAAATTATAGTGAGTTTATTACTAACTAATTATTATAACTAAATTAAATATACTAACCCTTAAGTTTTATAATTCTATTTGGATTAGAACTTTACTGAATTCATTCAATCTAAATAAAATTAAAATAATTATTTTTTCATAATTATAATTAAATAAATTTATATTTTATTTAAAATATTTAACTTAATTAAATAAATATTTAATAATTATTATTATCTTCTTAAAATTTTAATCAAATATTTATTTTATATTTAATTAATTATCATAATAAATTATTATCCATATATTATAATAAACTATTATTCATACTCTTTTTGCTTCACATGTGATTGTTGAGCTTGCTTGGCTTTGTAGAGCAACCAAATGAACAAGGAATTTATCAACAAGTTGGTGAGATTAATAATGAATTATTGAAACCAATCAAGGTTGATTGATATATGAATATTTTATTACGTCTTCAGCCCGAAGCCGTTGGTAGAGAACGTTTGGCCCCACTCATAAATTTGCCACCACCTACAGCCTCGTCTTCTTCCTCTCCCGACACTGACCCACACAGTACCCCAATCCTCACTCTCACTTTCTATCTCTTTATGACACTGACCCACACACAATACTGCAATTATCACTCTCGCTTTCTCCCTCTTCGTATTTATGGAGAGATAATTTCTGAGTTTCTCTCTCATTTTGCTAGTTTAAATTAGGGTTTGTACGCAGCAATGGCGGAGAATATAGGGAAGACGGTGCTGGATAAAGGATGGTTAGCAGCAAGATCAACTGAGGTCGAACTCACCGGAATTCAGCTCACCACCACTCATCCGCCTTCCTCTGCTCCCGTTTCTCTTCCATGGATGGAGGCTGTTGTTCCCGGAACGTAATTGCTTTTCTCTCTCTTGTTCAGTTTCTAATTGAATAAGTAGGGTAGATTTTTTGAATGTTGGACTTGAATGTTAACTATGTGTTACACCCTTCCCTTTCCAAAATCCATAATTAGAGATATTTCTAAATCAACGACTTTTTAAGGCACAAATGTGTGATATAGTGCGATCAGCGACGCTTAACCTGATAGTATAAAGTTATTGGTAAATTAGGAATAGAAATATAGTTCTAATTTTGGAACCGATGTAGTAGCCAGTTTAGTGGGTGGTTAATGTAATCAGTCATAATATGAATTGTGCAAAATTCAGTTACTGGTTAATTCATGGCCTAAACTTAACTGTAAAGTTCAGAAAATGCATTTTTTTTTTAAAAATTAGGAGCTACATAATGCTGCCTAAGTTTGTTAATTTCAAGAATTGATTTTTCTATTTGTGTTTCATATAGATAAATTTGAACTTGAACTGGAGACTAATACAAAATTAGACTAAAGCCTCAGGACAGGGATGCTTACCATTTGTATGTATTAATTATGCAGTGTGGACACAAATAGAGTAACTAATGAGATAATAAGTTGAGTAAAGGATAAAGTTTGGTGTTGTTTTCCCCTTTTCTTTCCAGTTTGGTTGGGAATCTACTCTTCAAAAATTGTTACAAAGATGAATTTTATATAATCCAGTGCTACTGTCGAACTATTCTTCTTTTTTGAAGTGTTACTCTCTGTTTTATGGAGACAAGGATACATTGTTGTAATAATTTTTTACTAGGCAAAGTTAGGGGTGTAATGTTTTGTTTTTCCTATATTGTGTTTTGCTTATTAGCTAAGGTGGTTTAATTGACAGTGTCTTGGGCACCCTTGTAAAGAACAAACTCATTCCTGATCCTTTCTACGGGTTGGAAAATGAGTCAATTATTGATATAGCTGATTCAGGGAGGGAGTACTACACCTTCTGGTTTTTCACAAGTTTCCGGTGTAAGATGGTATGCATACTTAATTGTCAAAGGTTCAACATGAATGACCTACATGATATTGGTTCTTGCATGTAGCCATATATATATGTGTGTGTGTGTGTGTGTGTATACTGAGTTTTTTGTATTTATTTTCAAAATTATGCATTACCGGACATTTATTAATACTTACATATATTATTTTTGCTTGTTATGTTTGGATATCTAAACATTTTCCTGTATCTCTCAATAGTATTTTGTTTTGTTAATGAACTACATTTCTTTAATTACACCTTAGGCTTATTTGTTAATAGTAGTTTAAGTAAGCAACAAGGAGGATAGGTACTGACGTAGTGTATATTAGCAATTTTCCCTCATGATGAAAACTTGTTTTTGTCTATTACTAATGTACTATCTTTCTAAAGGCAGTTTCTTCGAGGAACGAACTTCTAACAGTCTTAAGGTTCTCTTCAAACCTGTTTAAAAGTCTTGAGACCTCCCTCTCTTGAAAATTCATTCTTTTGGACTTTGGACATAGATTTTCTGAGGTTAATTGGATATTGTGTATATAAAGGGAACCTATTAAGACAACCACATCCTGAGGTGTTCATTATTCACCGACATTCTATCTCTTCATCTTTCTATTCTTTTCTCACCATTATTGATTTATCTCCAGTTCTTTGGTGGACGAAAGCATCCTCTAACCTGGAGATATGAGAACACCACTGATTACCATACTTACCCTGTCATCTTTAAAGTTGTGTTGCTTTAACCTATTCTCTCCCTCCCGAATCTGGCTTATTCTACGAAGTGTGAAAATCTCACTAGTCTTAGTCTTAGTTATGTGCCTGCAGGTTGATGTTTTAAAATGTGCGATATCTCATTAAATATTTATGTTTTAAAATATGCGATATCTCATTAAATATTACTCCCTCCTATCCACAAAAGAGTCTCATTTGTCTATATGTTTTGTTCTAAAAAAAGAGTTCCATTTATTTTGATAGTAGTATAAGATGAAACAATGTTCTCAATTATACCATCACGATTTAATCAAAATTCCATCAGTACCAAATTAAACAAGCAATAAATTTAGGGGTAAACATGGAATGACAATATCTTCTTAAAGTTTGTAAATTTTGCAAATGAGACTTTTTTTTGTTGAAAAGAGGGAGTATTAGTTTGTGAGATGTGGTTAATAATATATTTTAGGATGTCCCAAACGTTTGACACTTTTAGCATTCCAACACAATTATATTTTGAATAGATTAAAGTTAAATTTGTGGATTCCACCACCCCTTGTATTTGATTTGATTTGATTAAAAGTAAGGGTATTAATGGACTCGGGTGATCAACTTTTTTTTTTTCACCTTGAGCTTTGTTTCAAGTTAATTATGACATCTGTTTTGTGGCGGACAGAATAGCAGTAGATAAAGCAAAGTCAAATAATAACTAAATAATGCGATCATTATATATCTACAAAGGATGAACTATGGTATTAGGGAGTCCTACGGATTGTATTATAGAGTCTATGGGGCTAGATGTGCTTTATATTACAAGTTGCATTGGCTAAGGATAACATCTTATGAGGATGCAAGTCATCACCATTGGAAAAAAGGAGATGTTGGTAAGCTAGATGACTAGAAGAACAAAAAACCTTTCTTTCCAAAGAACTAAAAAAAAAGGAAAAGAAAAAATTACTAGAAGTACATCGTAGATAAAAGAATAAAAAAGTCTTAAGTAGTGGATCAAGTGCACAATAGTTGAAGACATGATTAAGGTCCTGGGTCTGCCATTGTCTACTTGTAAAATCAAGGTAATACTGAGATGACTAAATTAATGTGCTCACCATATATGTTATACAGACTCTTCATTTTGCCCTAAAATACTCATGTCTAACACTTGACACCGAGACAAAGGTATGAGTAGTGAATACTTCATTTTATTGTAAAAAATTGGCAAAATTGAGAAGTACCCTTGTCGGACTCTTCAATATACCATGTCTAACTAGACACTCCAGCAAAATCAGTGTAACATAGCTGAACACCTTCCATTTATATGAGTTCTACTAATGTTTTCCAATACTTTTCATTTTGATCCATAAATTGCCTTATTATTATCAGCAGTGTCATTATTACTGCTGGTGCTGTTCTTACTAACCATTTCCCTATTCTGTGCGTAGTATTTTCCTCCGTCTCATCTTAGTAACCCCTTCTTCTTTTTGGCTGAATGTGACACAAATTTTAAGACAAACCAAAAGCACATTATATATGTATATATATATATATATATATATGCATAAATATACACAATTTAAAAAGCATTATAAATATGTTAAAGATATAAACTTATATTGAAAGTATATATTATGAATATATTTTCAGCAGTCTAAAAATCATGCTGCACAGCCAAAAGGCTGGAATGGCTGTTGGGGGTATTACTTACAGGGGGGGGGGGGGGGGGGGGGCAGTATTACTTTTTTCTATTCTATATTCTGAATATTAATTTCGTTAACATTTTTTTCCAGTTGGCCAATCAACATGTGGACTTGAATTTCCGGGCTATTAATTACTCAGCTGAAGTATATTTGAATGGGCACAAAAGGGAATTGCCAAAGGGGATGTTTCGAAGACATTCCCTTGATGTCACTGATATTCTGCATCCTGAAGGTCAAAATTTGCTTGCTGTTCTTGTTCATCCTCCCGATCATCCGGGAAAGATTCCTCCAGAGGGAGGCCAAGGTGGTGACCATGAGGTATTTATGTATCTTTCTGTGACTGGAAGATTTATTCTCTCTAACTCTAGGAACTTGCTGACTTTTTGTAAGTTATGTAGATACTTGAAACTCATGCAAGTAGTATATTTACATAAAAAACATTATTCCCAACTAATTTTCACAATCACAAGTATGTGCATCTTTATTAATTTTGATGTATGGACTACACCTAATATCATCATGTTTTTGTCTTAGATTGGGAAAGATGTTGCCGCACAATATGTCGAGGGCTGGGACTGGATGGCTCCTATAAGGTGACAGCTGATTTAAATTTATGCTTTTTACCTGCATGTTGACAATGTTTAGATGTTTTAAGTGTGTACATTTCCGTAGTGGAATTCTCTAGAGGACTGATTCCCTAGTGAGTTTATCTTGCATGACCATGGAATCGATTGTTCTGTTCTGTTATGAAAATTTCAACAAGTGTGATCACAATATATAATGAAAACAAAGAAGTTTCTTTCACACTTATTTTCTATTGTATTTCTTAGGGAGGACTTTTTGTCCTCTACCTAATTAGATCTCTTTCTCTCATCCTTATAAAATCATCTTTCATCTGAAAAAAAGAACTTTGGGATATATTATATGACCTTTGATATGACCTTTTCTTTGCAATTATAAAAAAAAATCCCAATTTCTGAGGTATTACAGTCATCCTTTTTTGGGAGTGTGCATGAAGTCCCATCCAAGTTTGGTAGATTATGAACGATAAACATGTCCATGTTAGAGAATATCTCTTGAAGTGTCCTAAAATTGCTGTTGTCTGTCACTTTTTCTACATTGACAAGACTCCTCCATGGTAGTGTGTCAAGTCTGAAACAAATTGGAAACCTTAATCTATGATAATATCTGTGAAATAAACAAAGGAAAATCCTCAATAAGGTGCTGAACCAGAAAGAACATAATTTTAGTTAAGCCAAATTTATAATGTGAAAATCCTCTTATAACTTGATCCGATATACTTATAAGTGGTAAATAAACCCTAATTATCCAATACTCTTATTTAGTCTCATTGTATATCTTAACATCGCCAAACAATTAGACGTAAAAGCCCTAATACGTAACTATATCATGAAGAATACTGCAACAGTGTACAGTATCACTACTTCAGTCTACTTTACCATGAAAAGTACAATGAAAGGTAATGATGCAGGACAAAATACTTACATTTTTGTATTTTTGGATTTTACTCAATTATGATGGAAGATATGATTTTTGTTATATCGAATTGTGATTTTCATATTTGTAGTTAGGATTTTCTAGCCTTAAATTAAGTTTGTTTAGGCATATAAATAAAGGACTTTAAGTTGGTATATTGGTCAAGGTTATTTTAGGCGTGATTTTTGGGATTTGAAATGTAATCCTCCCTTATTATAAAAGGGAATCAAATGTTAGATTTATAAGGTAGACTTTGATTATTAAAATTTTTACTAAGATTATTTTTTCTCTCTTCTTGTGGATTCAAGAACCCTTATGGATTCAAGGAACCCTCGTGGATTCGAGGTTTATCACTTTGTCAATCGAAAACGATATCTAGGCTACAAATGGGTACTTCCTAATGCAGGACAGATTTTGGATGAAGAATTAACGGAAAATAAATTACGATTTAAACTCCACATTTAAATCACTAGGATCTCTCAAGTGTATCAACTCTACGAATTAACTCTAAGATGGATAAAATATCTCTATGGTATGAATGAAATGCATCTACGGTATGAATGAAATACCTCTACGCAAGGTTTTCAGATCTGAACAAGTCATCGAACCGAAAAGAGTACCGGATGGATGGGTCATTGGTTCAACCGGTGGTCGAACCGTTATTGATCTAGCGACATCATAAATACATAAAAAATATATTATTAATAATTAATAAAATTTTAAAATATCTAATTTTTTGTTAGTTAAAATATAGTGAAATTCTGTTTCAATATTATTAAAAATATTTAATTTTAAAAATAAAAATATTTTTGTACAAAAAAAATATTAAAAATTACTTTAAAACTAGTTCACTGTGTCAATTCTAAAGGTTTTACCGGTTGAACCACCGGTCCAACTAGTGGTCAACCAGGTTTTGACCGGGTCACATCAAAATCGGTTTTTTGGGCCAAACCGACCGGAGTGCCAATCGGTTCTGGTTTTTAAAACCATGCCTCTACGATATGAACGATAATAGTAAACTTTAATATCAATAGTCTGTACTCTATCAAATTTATGGAGATTACATCACTATTTAAAGAGATTAAAAACCTTAATATTACTTGGGGAATAATAAAAGTATTAAATGACTAAAATACCCTTATTAATAATTTCTAATCACTAATTAATTACCTAAATTCCCACTAATAAATAAATTACATCAATTACTATTACATTAAACAATAAAAAATATAAATTAACAAATATAAAATTTCTTTATTTTGGTCTTGACTTGTGATCCCTATCATTCTTTCCTTGTTGGAGAAAACTTGACCTCTAGTTTTATAACATGATAGAATAATTCATGAACTTCTCTCCACCGAAAGAACATTTTGGAACACTATTGACAATATCTTCATGCGATAAGGCTCAAACAGTGTGTTAGTACAAAAGCATGTTTGAATATTTGATTTGATGATGAGTTGACAAAATGATGTGTAAAGGAAAATTTTTAATGTGTATTTGTAACCAATAGCTTTTGTGAAGTCCTTAAAAGTGTAATTGACGTACAAGGACTTAGACTAGAAGATCAAACTTGGTAGGTTGATCTACGGAGTGAATTGAATTGATAGATTATAGGCAATCAAAAAGTTATTCAATGGATCGAATAAACGTATGGTCAACTCAGAGTTCGTAGAGCAAGATGAAGATCGCAGAGTACACTTAAGGATCATAAGGCAAGACGAGTTCGTAAAGTCAACTTAAGGATCGTAAGGCAAGACAAGTTCGTAGAGTCAATTCAAGGATCGTAAGACAAGATAAGTTCGTAGAGGCAACTCAGAACTCATAAGGCAAGATAAATTCGTAGAGTCAACTCAGAGTTCATAGAGCAAAGTGAATATCGCAGAGTTCGCTCTAAGTTTGTAAGGCAAAGTGAAAATCGTAGAGTTGAAGGATCGTAGAGCTTAAAGATTGTAGAACTGAAAAATCATAGAGCGTGTAAAGCGTAGAGCTCATAAATCCGTAAAGTCAATCAAGCTAGAAACTCTACGATCGCCATGGAACTTTACGATTAGAAAAATCGTAGAGTATGACAGCTCTGACAGATGACTGACAATGGGAAGATCTGAAGGGTGAAAACTCAAGGTGTTTGCTAATCATCCCAAGTTTGAAATGAAGGTCAGATTGGGTTGTGTCTAACAACTAGTTTGACTAAGTGACATCACCAAGTGGTTGCCATATTTAGCAATCTTATGTGAAACCAAGTGGTAGATTCTGGGGTTGTTTACCTAGTGGATTCTAGGTTCGTCTACTAGAACGATATCAAGTATTGTTTCCATTTTTCCGGTCTGTGTTAGTTGGATTCAGAGCTTGTTAGTATCTTGGCATTACATCTAAGAAACTCGAGGAATTTTTGGTGGAAACAAAAAACCCTAGTTTCTTTTCAAAAAAAAAAAAAAAGTTGCAGCACCCTCGCAAACAATTGTCGCCCTTGACTTTGTTTGGCTGCTCACAAATCTCCAATATGTTCTAGAAAATCCTTGCTGCAATTATCATTGCAAGCCTCCTCCTGCCTCTTGTTCACTTTGGTATAGAAAGGTATACCACAATTGATTTGGTTTTGCTCTAAATTTTACAAATTATCGTTGTGTCCCTCTACTTTAATCAAAGTTTCTTAAGGCTCATAAGTTAGCCCTTTAACCCTCAGATTCTCATAATTAGTCCGTGAAAAGTTTTTTATTTTAGTGAATTAAACCCTTATCATAGTGTTTGATATTTTTCATTAACTTCTTTGAGAGTATGATATGAGACCCACATCTACGTTCCATACACGTGTTTATTGCAAATCAATAGTGTAAAATTGTTATCAACAAGGTGAGTGAGTTTGACATTGTTTATAGTACTCTCCTGGAAAAGTTAAACATCCGACCTAAACCAGTTCCTTATCTTTATGAGATTTTGTGGGTAAATAATACATCATTTACAGTTACACATTCATGTGTGGTTCCGCTCGCATTTGGAAAATATAATTTTTTTGTGAGTTGTGAAGTTTTGCCTATGGATGTTGCTGTTGGGTCAAACCATGAATGAATTATTTTAAAGGTGAATATTTTGAAGTTGACAATGTTTAGAGTTTTTCTTGTGGGAAGAAACGGATATGTTTGCTTCCTCGCCAATCCATAAGGGACATTAATGAAAGATCACTTAAACTAAAAATTGAAATGGAGGAGTACATGATTGAAGGTTGAGAGCAGGTTGAATACAATCTTTTGAAAAGCTCAATGACGCACCACAGGTTGAAGAAATTTCATACTTAGAGGTTCAAGAGAATCATAAATTAAAGAAAAACATGGATGGTTCACCACAACCTAGAAATGAGGATGCCACATCAGACAAGCTTGGTCATGAGATTGATCATGTTCATGTGTTTGACTACAAGGAAAAGTATGATTTTGTCATTCCAAATAATATGTTTGCAGTACAGGTTAATATGAAGTTGTTGATTATTTCTCTTCTCTTTCCAAAATTATTCTTTGAGAAGCAACATCTTGCAATCGTGGTTCCACGAAGATTGATTCACAGCTTTTGGTTTTTGTTACTTAATTGTTTCAAAATTCGAGGACAAATTTTCTATAAGGGGAGAATGATGCGGGACAAAATACTTACATTTTTATATTTTGGATTTTTACTCAATTATAGTGGAAGATATGATTTTTATTATATCAAATTGTGATTTTCGTATTTTTAGTTAGGATTTTCTAGCCTGAAATTAAGTTAGTTTAGGCATGGATAAAGGATTTTAAGTTGGTATATTTGTTTAGAGATATTTTAGACGTGATTTTAGGAATTTGATTATGTCATTTAATTTCTACTTGACTTTCCTTTCAAATGTAATCCTCTCTTATTATAAAAGGGAATCACATGTCGGATTGTAAAGTAGACTTTGATTATTAAAATTTTTATTAAGTTTATTTTTTCTCTCTTCTTGAGGTTTATCACTTCGTCAACCTAGAACGATAACTATGCCTACCACGGGTACTCCGTTCTGCATTAGGTAATGATGCAGTATTTCTTAAAATGATTGCTCTTGCATCATAGGGATGAGGACTCTTTCTAGTTTGGTTGGCTTGAAGGCAAATGTAGAGCAAGATTTAACTTCAGGTTGCAAAAGTTTGAAATCCTGACAATTTGTGATCATAGAAGGGCATATTTAGTTTTTTATTTTCTTAAATCAGAAGAGGTCTATATAATGCACTTTTTAGGCTATTTCTTTTTAAACTACTTACCATTAATACTAAAAAATATGCTGTAATTTTATTTTTTATGTTGTCAAAGTTGCATGGTGTTGTTAATTGTTATATGGTATATGTGGCACTATGTGCTAGGTTACATGGACTCAGATGAAGTGTTTTGTTAGACATTGTATTTTGAAGAGTCCGACATGGTTACTCGTCAATTTTATCAATTTTTTACACTAAATGAAGTGTCCAGAATCTATACCCTTATCCGAGTGTTAATTGTCGGACATGTTTTAGGGCAAAGTGAAGAGTCTGTGTAACATAAAATGTGTTGATGTCAATTGATTCTTCGAATAGGATACTAAGTCGGTAGATGGTATCTTCAATCCTTTTTAGGCCACTTAAGACCTTTCTAATTCTCTTCGTGGAAGTTTACGGCTCTCTAGAACTCCTCATGTGTTTGCTGTTATATGAATATCCGTAAAATATTTCGTGCACTTTACAATGGATATTATATGAATATAATGTTGAAGACATACTTTCTAAAAATATGCATAATTCCCTGATGCTTACGGTAACATAACTTTCTTATTTTTATTTTGTTTTCTTTTATTTCAACTTTTTATGAGGACCACTTTCTTGCTTAAATTCCTGTAGTCAAAAGCATTTCACCTCATATTTCTTTATCTTAGAAGAAGTTTGTTAATAAAAAGGAAGTAAGGAAAATAATTGTTTTTCTATGCTAATGCTATTATTGAACGTTAGATATTGGTTCTTAGTCCATTAAATTGAAGGCTTAGTGTGGTGTTGTTTTCTATGGAGATAGCTTTGTTGTCGTTGACTCAAGTATCATATTGAAAATTTATTTTCTAAGAAGTTGTCATCTAAAGATTCATCAAAATGAAAGATCTTAGTTGTCTTGCTTCAAAAGTGTATTTATCTTAATATTTCAACAGAACCTTGGAGCACAAGTTCATTGAGTTTGCGTCATAGAGTTTAGCAGATTTTTTGGAGTTTATGACCAGCGTGTTATTATTACAGGGATAGGAACACTGGCATCTGGGATGAAGTATCCATTTCCATTGCTGGGGTGAGTTTAGATTGGATTTTGGAATTCTTAAGTTTTGCTTAACAACCTTTTATGTGCTATTGTTACTCTATTCTCTCCATTTACTACTTAAAACTCTACTTTTGCTGGACGATAGTCAATTCAAGGTGCAAATTGTTTAATAAGCATATTGTTATCTTTAATTCCTTAGTATATGTATCTTTGAAAGGTAATATCTTATGCAATTTATAGGATTCACTTCCATAAGCTACTTTAGATAAAAGCTATCAAGCGATCAGTAGTACCAGTGAGCCTAAATAAAATTATAATATTTGTGCTCACTTCCATTATCTGATAATTTTCTTTCAATAAACATTTTTGCAGCCCGTGAAAGTAGTGGATCCTCACTTGGTTTCGTCATTCTTTGATGGTTATAAGAAAGTTTATTTGCATGCAACCTCTGAATTGGTAAACAGAAGTGCCTGGGTTGCTGAGTGTGCTTTGACTATCCAAGTGACAACTGAACTAGAAGGAAACATTTGCTTAGTGGAGCTTCTTCAGAAGGAACACGTGTCTCTCTCTCCAGGAGCTCGTGTCCAATATACATTTCCTCAGGTGAGTTTTTTTACATGTTTACTATAGTTTAAGCAGACCTTAGTTTTTTTAATATATTCTTATGTTGTAGGATGAGAACTGACGACTTTCAGATTATTTCATACAGACTATTGTGTTTTCTGTCTATATACTTTGGGCGATAAATGTACGTCTATGCTCAAAGTCAAACATGAAGCTATAAAGTAAAGCTTGAATATCGTAGGAATATTAAGCGAAGGAAACTACTTGGATTGTATATATTATGTCAGTATTTCTTTTGGTAAGTATTCAGTTCAATCATGATTTCCTAGGTTGGATATGGATCAATCTAGTGACTAACTGGATTAAAAAGGGTTTGTGAAGTATATCTTCTTAATCTTATTCACCCCATATCCTAACTGACGCACTGCGGAAATTTTGGTATTATGGCTATGTGTTTGTTCATCTACCGGTGTGTAGAGCGTTTGGAGGTTCTAAACGTACCAAATACAGTTGAGAATCTTGTGCATTTTTAAATAACTTATTTCAAATGAGCTTATTTAACTCACGGACACAGTGTTTAAGTTCCAAACGCAACGCTCCAAAAGTGGTTCTGTGCGTTTGGACCTCCAAACTCACCGAACGCTCTAAATGCCGGTGACCGAACATACCCATATAGTTTATCTTGGAATTGGTTACACTTTTTTTTTTCCTCGTGGGGAAGGGGTGTAACTATGAACCTTTCTTTCACTAGTATATTAGTGTTAAACTCATTATTACCCAAGAATAACTAAGATATTTGACAAAGCATATGGCTTCAGCTTGCATCCACAATTTCATGAAATACTCAATACTCCCTCAGTCCTTAGAGAAGGAGTACATTAATATTTATTGACTTGTATTACAAATATAAAGTACTTATATGGCAAATTTGGACATAATTTTTTTCAATGATTTTTTTGTTTCAATATTAGGCTTTAATGACTAAATTTAGTAATTTATTATCGGAAAAACAATCATAATTAGATGTTTCTTATGCAAACCTTAATATCGCTAAAAAAGTCAACAAAAATAGTATGATCTTTTTTGGATGGAGTGTGTATTATTTTTCAATTTAAGAATTATGAATAAGCATGGGCAATTTGGAATAAAATTCCTTTGCGCTCTTACATGCCCCTCTGTTTTTCTTTTCTTTTCTCTTTACTGTTGTAGTCTTTCTGTTTGCTCAAAAACCATTAAATCTCCCGTAGGAAATTCTACACTAACTAATTCCTGTTCCTGTTGTCAAGTAACTTACTTGACTGTTAGAGAACTGGCAAGATGTGTATGTAACATAACTCGACAAAAACCTTGTTATTATAGTCATTAAATTTGATGTTTTATAACATATCAAAAGATGCTTCATTATTTTATTAAAATTTCATGCTTCCCAGTAAATTCCATTAATTTTTTGTTCTTGATTTTTGACAATGAAAGAAATTTTATTAATAGCAAAGAGAGTACAATAAACTAGGTGGACAAGGAGTCCGCCCTCATCAAACTCATGAAAAACAGGGCTAAGAAAGCACTTTAGAAAGTTCAGCCCTACACAAACCCATGCATAAATACCCCTAAAGGTTCCCATAGCAGAACTCCAAAAGAATGCAAGAAAAATAACCTGTCCTCTTACAACTTAAAAGATGAAGAACTCCCTCTAAACAATATAGCATTATGCTTATTTCAAATTTCCCATAACATTGGAAAGAAAGCACACTTGACACAAAATTTTGGCATCCCTCTCACATTCAAATCCTCAAAAGTGATAACAACATATTTTCCGGCGAAGCAGCGCACACTCATTCATCTACTAACACTCCACAGAGAGCTCCACTAATGCCAAGCAACAAAATAATACAAAAATAAATGAGCATGTGTCTCGTTACTTTGTTTTCTCATAAAACAAATGTTTAGAGACAAGGCCTTATAGTGTCTGCTATCCTGATCTTTAGTGCTCAATCTTTCTAAAGCTAGATACCAAAGAAAAGGACTGTGGAAGTGAGATTGGCTTTCTAAATGTACGAAACCAATGGGAAAGAGCACGAACAACAGAGATAGTAAAGAAAGATGAATAATCTTACAAGAAATAGGTACTAGATGGATCTAATGTTCACACGTGCTTATCAAAGGAGGATATAATTGGAAAAAAATAATGCAATATATGCACAAATACCAATTCACTGGATTCCATGTCCGTGAGATTTTTGAAAAAAATTGAAATCCCAAGAAAAAGAGTTCACATCAAGCTTCATAAAACTAGAAAGGGGAGCATCATGCAACAAAAAAGACATGATATAGCAATTGAAACCTAATTTTATTCTTGTTGCATTACTCCAGTTGAAATGTTAATGATTTTATACAGGTTTTCTTTTACAAGCCCAATTTATGGTGGCCAAATGGTATGGGAAAGCAATCCTTGTACAATGTTGAAATTTCTGTAGAGGTGAAGGGTTACGGAGAATCTGATTCATGGAGCCATCCTTTTGGATTTCGGAAAATAGAGAGTCATATTGACAGTGCAACTGGTGGGAGGTATAATCTGTTAACTTTTTACGTAAAAGGTAAACTTATTTTTGACGTGCTATAGTTATGCCTGATAATTCGTGTCTTTATATTTTACAGGTTATTTAAGGTGAATGGGCAGCCAGTGTTCATTCGTGGGGGCAATTGGATATTGTCTGATGGACTGTTACGACTTTCAAAGAAACGCTACAAAACAGATATCAAATTTCATGCAGCTATGAACTTCAACATGATACGTTGTTGGGGTGGGGGGCTGGCTGAGAGGCCAGAGTTCTATCATTACTGTGATATTTATGGTTTGCTGGTAAGTTGTGTGTGTGTGTGTATGTCTCTCTTTCTCTCTATCACTCCCCTCAAGTGTTTTTGGGAATGGGTTATTGAGCATTGAACAAGTACAATTGAGACCGACTCTTATAGTTAAAGTGTAAATATTGTGGTTTAGACTTATGATGGTGTTTGAATGTTGCTTTTGGGAATATTTTGCGTTCGATTGGGATATAGTGTTCCTTGGAGAAGGTCAATGGGACCTTACAGATATTTAGTTCTTTGTTCATATGGATGATCCCTAAAGGCTATTATTTAGTAAGAATTTTGAGTGTATTTGGTGCTCTGGCACACATTGGCAATTGTTTTCTCTTTTCTCTTCTACACCCGTTCAACATCCTCATTTTAGGGGAAATTATCAATTGTTTTCTCTTTTTGCATGCTTGTTAAAACCTCAAATTTGAAAAGTATGAGCCAAAATACTATGTAATATGCCTATTGATCGTAATCATAGACAGAGGATACGGAATGGGGCTGTTGACTGGGGTTATTAACTATTTACTATAATCCTTTAAGAAATCAAGTATAGAATATTAGATTGCTTTGAGCTTATTTTCTTAGAAGTTTACTTGCCATTGCCTTTGCAAAGTTCAATAAATAATTACAATCACTTTGTAAATCATAACTTTTGTGCATACCTTCAAAAGTTTTATGGTCATTGAATATTTCCAAACAGTTCGGCTAAAATTATAACCCATACAATCATAGTTTCGTCTTAATGTTTCATCACTTATTAATTCAGCTTCTCATTTAACTCGTCTATTTAGTGCATACAATCATAGTTTCATATCTTAATTATAAATTCAGCTCTGTCATTTCACTTGTCTATTTAGTTCATACTTTGAGAAGGAAAAAACTACAGACTAAACAAACAATAGTAATATAAGTGAACATTTTTTGGGACAATGTCTGAAGCAAGGATTTTAAAAAAATGAAGATACTGGCAGAAGTTTAGAGAAAGAGAGGCTATAAACTGCGTCCTCTAAAAAATCAAAAATCTTCTGAAAAAGCCAAAAATTAGCACGCCAAAGTTGTGTTTTCATCATGGTTATTAATTGGTTGATTTTGATCTAGTTTTATTAGGATTAATAATTACTGACTTGTTCATTTTTTATTCACGATCCTTGCTTATATTGCTCTGATTACTGTGAAATTTGTGGTTATCTATGGTTGGTGCTTTCAAGTTACATCATTATAAAAGTATCGAAGCATTATTAGAGGCTTAATTCGTAGAAGGTTATTTGAAAATGTCACGTATATATACTTATATTATCTGCATGTTTAAGTGGAATTTTATTATTACTTGTTTGATTGGTTAGTGTTTAAGACTAGTTAATTCTTGGTCCTTGATTGTGCCCACATATATAGTTTTTGAATTCTGTCCTTGACCAGGATCGCCGGTCATGACTAAAAAATGAATTAAGTAGAATTAATATTGTCATAAGCACTGCTTGTGCGTAAAAGGGTTGCACCTGATTGGCAGTCATCTTATACTTCCGTTTAATCTTACTCAATGACTCCTGTTTGATGCCTTCAATTAATTTCATTGTATTTTTAATTTTAGCTAATCAACTATTTTTTGGTGAATGGGCATATGCATTACCTGATGTACTTTTGTAGGTTTGGCAAGAGTTTTGGATAACTGGAGATGTTGATGGACGAGGTGTCCCAATCTCAAACCCTGATGGCCCTTTAGATCATGATCTTTTCATGCTCTGTGCAAGAGACACTATCAAGCTTCTCAGGAATCATCCTAGTCTTGCTCTGTGGGTGGGGGGAAATGAACAGGTTCCACCAGCTGACATCAACACAGCTTTGAAAAGTGATCTGAAACTCCATCCGTATTTTATGAACTTGAATGAAATTGGTAACTCAACCGAAGAACTCTCCCCAATTTCGGAGGATCCCAGTCAATATCTTGATGGTACACGCATTTACGTACAAGGATCTATGTGGGATGGATTTGCAAATGGGAAGGGAGATTTCACAGATGGCCCATATGAAATTCAGAACCCTGAAGACTTTTTTAAGGATGACTATTACCAGTATGGATTTAACCCTGAGGTTGGTTCTGTTGGAATGCCTGTTGCAGCTACTATCAGGGCAACAATGCCTCCAGAGGGATGGCAGATTCCTTTGTTCAAGAAGCTATCAAATGGCTACACAGAAGAAGTTCCGAATTCCATATGGGAATACCATAAATACATTCCCTATTCACAACCGAACTTAGTTCATGACCAGATATTACTTTATGGAACCACAAAGGATCTTGATGATTTTTGTCTTAAGGTAAACAAACATCTTTCGCGAATAGTGTATGACATGCCTCCTTTCATTCGTTTCCTAAGTTGATTTGACTTGTATTTTAATCTCATCTCAGGCTCAACTAGTTAATTATATTCAGTATAGAGCACTCCTTGAAGGCTGGAGTTCCCGAATGTGGAGCAAATACACAGGTGTTCTGATTTGGAAAACGCAAAATCCTTGGACAGGTCTTAGAGGCCAGTTTTATGATCACCTCCATGACCAAACAGCAGGGTTCTATGGTTGTCGCTCTGCAGCGGAACCGATCCATGTCCAGCTGAATCTGGCAACATATTTTATAGAGGCAAGTGGGCATTGCTTAACCATGTCGATACCAATCATTTTGTAATTACTTTGTCATGCATTTCATGTTAAGTGTATGAGGAACATTATTCAATGTGTCATCAATTTACTAACTATTTTGATTATAAATTTTGTTAATCTGCATTATATACAACCCCAGAAAGGCAAGATACAGGAGTTTTTTTTTGGAACAATAATTTGACAAATTGCACTAATTTTGGAGACTTTGATGGTTTAAGAGTATGAAAAAACATGCTTTATGTTTTTCTTCTTATCTTCCAAGTAGAACTTACTTAAAAGGCACTTTTTTTTTCTTTCATAAAACTTGGTATTATGGATAGACACTCTTCGTATTTGAATTATAAAAAATCAATAATGCAGTCATACTATTTTGTTGAGATGAAGAAAATTTTAGTCCCTTTCTTTTTGCCTTGTACAGGTTGTTAACACTACATCAGATAGATTGACTGATGTGGCAATAGAAGCATCCGTTTGGGATTTGGAAGGAGCATGTCCATACTATAAAGTAACTGAAGCGCTCTCTGTGCCATCTAAAAGAACTGTTCCTATTATTGAGATGAAGTACCCAAAGTCTAAAAATCCTAAGCCCGTCTACTTTTTACTTCTGAAACTCTATAATGTATCAGACTACAACATATTATCAAGGAACTTTTACTGGTTGCATCCGTCTGGTGGAGATTACAAACTATTGGAACCGTACAGGAAGAAGAAAATACCTCTCAAAATAACTTCTGAGGCTATGACAAGAGGGTCTATTTATGAAATGCGGATGCATGTAGAGAACACTTCGAAGAAGTCAGATTCCAGAAGTCTGCTATACAAGAATAATTTCATTGAAAATAATGGTGAAAATGATTTTGATATGGCCTCAGTGGAACCTGTAGATAATCACGCTGAGAGTAAACAGGAAGTTAATTTGATTCAGAGGCTTTACAGAAAATTTTCAAGGGAAGCTAATGGTTTGAGGGTAGCAGAAATAGAAATTAATGGGTCTGAGGTTGGAGTTGCTTTTTTTCTCAATTTTTCTGTTCATGCTTCAAAGCAAGATCACAAGGAAGGGGAAGACACAAGAATTCTTCCAGTTCATTATTCTGACAATTACTTCTCTCTGGTGCCTGGTGAGGTGATGCCCATCACTCTCTCCTTTGAGGTACCTCCAGGTGTCACCCCACGAGTTACACTTCAAGGTTGGAATTACCAAGGTGCACATACTGTTGTTCATTATTGAGCCAGGTAAAAGATTTCATTTCTTTATCTGCAAAGTTGCATCAGAAGTTTTAATCATAAGAATGTTCAGAATCAAGAACCGGCCTTCATAAATAGGATATTCAAATTAACTTTACCTGATGTGCTCTCATTAAAAGTTTGTGATTGTGAAAATTGGAGGGATTATATAGGAACTACAGACTCCTTACTAGAGCAAGATATCCCATCTTGAACCATTTAACAACTCGAATTCTTATTGGAGATTTGCCTCGACTCGATCAGGGTTCAAAGTCGTGTTATCAGAAGACCTATCGGACAATTAATTCTTGATGTGGTATCAGTAGTGATATCTGGAGATATACAACAAAAAGCTACATATTACGTTGAAAAATTGAAATATATACTAAAAATAAGGATAAGTAAAATAATGAAGTAAATACATAGTTCTTGTCATTTAATAAATATAACATTATACAGGTCATGTACAGTATTAGATAGCATTTGGACTTGTTAACATTTTTTGGTGCAAAATCATAAATTCTTTTTATATCTTGCATATATTTATATCAGCTGATATGTGTGTTATATATACTATGCAATCTAATCCAAATTGTATATTTCCGTTGCTTGAGAAATCAGTTAATATTTTCTTCTCTTTTCCTCATCCTCAAAGTGATATTATGAATGTCCTCCTGTTCCAATTTTTTATAAAACTACTGGTGTGTCACTTGTCACATCCAAGAAACTTCAATCTTCATGCATGAAAGATGGCCGAATTGGACATATGACCTGTTGCTTCATCTGTTGTTCTCATCAGTTTCTTTCTTGTTTACTACTCCACTGACATAGCTTTTTGAATGAGATATTAAGAGCATGTAATCATCGAAAAAGTTTTGTGGATGTGTTTCTTTTCATGATTTTCCTATATTTCTTCCCTGGGAAGGATTGGAGGGGGTAATAACGGAATTTGTCTTTCCTGAATTGAGTAGGAGTGAAACTTTGTCCATGGTGGACAGAGAACCATTTAGGCTTGATTCATTTGGTTTAGGTCCACATATTTTTGCACATGCAAAAAATAAAATCTTTTGGCGCCTATACTTGATATATGGGCAAATTCGACAAAATAAAAATAAAAAATCAGGATACTGAGAGAAGTTAGTGATGGTGGCTGTTATTTATGATTAATTGTGAATCATTGCTGAAACTGGAGAGCACTAGTTTTTATTTTATTTAATTTCTTTTAAACCTATGTAATACTATAGTGTATATTGGGATTTTGGATTTGTGTTATTTTGACAGACAGAAAGCTGGATGGACTGAGATGATGCTTGCAGTTTGATGTGCCAGAACCCAAAGGGCAAAGATCATAATACCACTACAGTTATCGTAAGTGTTGGCGGAACTGTAGAATCTGGTGGAGAAACAACTTGCTTAGACTGATTGAGGAGGATATCATAATTCTGTCAGGTCTAAAATGGCAGAATCAAAAATTTAGTTTGTATTTTATTTTTTAGTTTGGTGGTGTAAACTAACATTAAAACTGTTATAACCCATTTCCGGAGAATAATTTGAATAAATGCTGTTCTTTCCTCTAAAATGTTAGATTTCTGCTTTTAAGTTATTTGTGAAAGGCTCCATGAATAGGAAGGGAAGATGTCATTGTAGAAGGTCTAAATCATTTGCCAACCGTAGCATCTTTATTTGCCTTTGCTAAAAAGGGTAGAAGCCATTTGTAAAGGGTCTAAATCATACTTGCCAACCCCTTGAGCATCTTGATTTGCCTTTGCTAAAATTATTCTCTTGTTACCGATTCTTGATGAAGTTGTGTAACATAAAAAAGAAATATTCTTTGACATTATCTAATTCCTATTCTATTCTTTAATCTTCTCTCATCTCTAAACATAAATAAATTATTTTACGGTTTTTAGATTGCACGCACAGTGTGTGCACAATAGAACCATTGTTTGTAATGTTTTAATTTCTCATCATTTATCTATATCTATAATATAAAATCCCCTGCGACAGTTGGTGATTTTTGATCACGTTTGACCTTTTTTTCCTTCTTTCTTTTCTTTTTTTCGCCTATAATTTTAGATTTATTACTATTTTATCTTTCTTAATTTAATTTATTTATTTATTTATTTAGTCTTTTAAATTTTATAAAATTTTAATTTTAGTCAATATAATTTACACACGTAGCGTAGCGTGTGTAATTTAATTAAAAAAAAAACCCTTGATAATATCAAGCAATAATTATACTACAGTAATAAGTGATCCTAAAATTTAAAACATATTTCAGCAGTCAAATAAAGGCTGATGACTCGAGCGAAATACAAAATTTGGATCCGGCTGGTTCTTGTCACCAATGTAAAATTAAGCCTCTCGGTCCCATTTCATGGATGAAATCCAAATGGGTTTTTCAGAAACTTAATACTCACCTCCCCTATTGGGTTTCTTCTCTTATGTCTCTCTTGTAAACCTCTCCGAACTCTTGAAAAATTTCTACTCAACCATGTAGACATAAGCTTCCTACTCTCTATTTGCGGAAGAGAAGGCATCTGCGTTCTTCAATCCATGCCTCAATCAGCAAGAATCCTGAGTCTTACGCTTATCCCGTAACCACAAATCATATCAATCAAACAAACGGCTTTGTTGTTTGGAATTCTCTCCTTTTTATGTACTCAAAATGTGGTAAACTGTATGATGCAGCCAAGCTGTTTGATATTATGACTGTGAGAGACACAGTATCTTGATGATATTGTGGCTTTTGGGCAGTGGGGAATTGGAGATGGGTTTTGGGTATTTCAAATGGATGTGTGAATCGGATGTTTGTTGTTTTGGTCAAGCAACTCTGACCACCATTTTGTCTGAATGTAATGGGCATGCTGTTATTTATATTAGTAAGATGATGCATGGAATTGTGATTTTAAGTGGGTATGAGCCGGGAATTCCTGCGGGGAATGCTTTGATAACGTCGTATTTCAATTGTGGGTGTTTTAGTTCTGGAAGATGGGTTTTTGATGAGATGATTGAGAAGAATGTTATTAGTTGGACAGCTGTGATTTCGGGACTTGCGCAAAATCATTTTTATGAGGAAAGTTTGAATTTGTTTGTGGAGATGCGTTGTGGAAGTTTGGACCCCAATTCTTTGACGTATTTGAGCTCGCTGTTGGCTTGCTCTGGTTTACAGGCGTACAAGGAAGGATGTCAAACTCATTGCCTTGTCTGGAAGCTAGGTATACAATCAGATTTACGCATTGAAAGTGCATTAATGGACATGTATTCAAAATGTGGAAGCATGGAAGATGCAATGCAGATATTCGAGTCTGCTGAAGTGCTTGATGAGGTTTCCATGACTGTAATTCTTGTGGGTTTTGCACAAAATGGGTTTGAGGATCAAGCTATCCAGATTTTCGTAAAAATGGTGAAATTGAGATCGACCCAAACATGGTCTCTGCCGTTCTTGGGGTATATGGTATTGATACTTCATTGGCTCTTGGTAAGCAAATCCACTTCTTAATCATCAAGAAGAATTTTGGTGCTAAATATCTTTGTGAGAAATGGGCTAATCAACATGTACTCCAAGTGTGGTGACTTGAAGGAGTCGATTAAAGTCTTTGATCGGATGCCTAAGAGGAATTCAATCACGTGGAACTCCACCATAGCTGCTTTTGCTCATCATGGTAATGGCTTTAGAGCACTTCAATTTTATGAAGAAATGAGATTAGAAGGTGTAGAACCAACATATGTTACATTTCTTTCTTTGCTTCACGCTTGTAGCCATGTAGGGTTAGTAAAGAAGGGTTAGAATCCATGGAGAGGTTTTATGGAATTATTCCAAGGATGGAGCACTATGCTTGTGTTGTTGACACATTGGGCAAAGCAGGGCATTTAAATGAAGCTAAGAACTTTATTTAAGGATTACCTGTGAAACCTGATGTACTAGTTTGGCAAGCATTGCTTGGTCCTTGTAGTATTTATGGTGACTCAGAAATGGGAAAATACGCAGCTGATAGGTTGTTTATGGCAGGGCCTGATAGTCCAGCCTCGTACATTTTACTGGCCAATATTTATTCCTCTAGTGGGAGATGGAAAGAAAGCCAGAACTATTAAAAAGATGAAGGAAATGGGAGTAGCAAAAGAAACAGGGATTACTTAGATTGAAATTGAGAATAAAGTTCGCAGTTTTGTTGGCTATAGAAAGAATGCTCACTATATGGATAAGCTTATGACATGGGGTGTAATTGAACATGCTAGTCGCATCTTGTGCGCACTATCTCAGGAAACCCTTGAGCACTTGTTATCTAATTGCCACTATGCTGCACATTTATGGACATATTTGAAAGAAAATGCCAGTCCAAGTGATGGAATAAGGCTGCCTCAAGTTCAATCTGAAGTATCTTCTATAGAGGGATAATCAATTGTTTTAGTGGCGAAGAAGCTTTGCTTTGCTGCAGCAGTTAACCATCGATCTTTAAGGAGAGAAATAACAGTGCTTTCGAGAGGAAATATAGGCCTGAAGGTGTTCTGCTCAAGAATATTGAACTTGATGAAACAACAAATTTGTTGAATGGAGAAGAGCTATTGGAGTAGGGAAAAGAATGCTATTGGAATCTCCCGGTCTATGGCTAACTTGAGGCTGTTGACGTCCTTGGGGAAGAAGATTCAGTTCACTCTGAAACTAATGATTTTTTCTTTTTAGACTGCTGTTCTTCTGATAGACCTTCTTGTCCTTCTGAATGAACGAAGAAGAAGTTGAGTAAAACTTTAAAGTTCATTTTTTTTACCCTATATCTGCTTCAAATGTTACCAATTTCACATAGATATACAATATTATACATCTATATGTGGTGTCATGTTGTTGGGTCTTCTCCTTTGTTTCTGCTCATCTTCATCGTATACGACTTTAATACCACTCTTTTCTTGAATCCTTCCATCTTTACATGACACAATCACTTCATCGACAGCTTCTAACAGATTCCCCAACTTCCACACCCTTTTCTTGAATCTCAACATTATGAAATCACAACGGTAATCTGGAAATCGTGGAGGCAGACTGCCATATATCCACAGGTGATATCCTTGGTTTTAAGTTAAGATATAGGCTCTAGTTCCTTATTTTCTCCTGAAAAGTTAGTTGTCCATGAAAAGTTAGTTGTCCAATAAGAGAGATTAAGAGAGGTTTAGGCTTATATCAACCCCACATTGATATCCCGTACTACCGATGTGGGATCTGTCTTCCATATGACAAGTTCACATAGACATTCATAACATCTTATTACTAAATTTAATCCACGGATATTGCCACCATTTTTGTGGCTTAGTAACAAAGCACACATTCAAGCTTCGAATTTGAGGATTATTAGGAAGTGAAAGTACAGTGAAGGAGATTCATGATGAACTCTTTTTCCTATAACTGAACCAACCTAGAATCTCTGATCCAGGAAACATTGTGCTTAAAATGCCAAATTCAACTCAGGTGCCAACCCATTTTCATATTTTATACTTTCTCTGTTCCAAAGAATTTAATTGTGAAATCCTAAAATTTAAATTTGATGCAATTTCATTTATGTTTTGAAAATGACAAATATGATACTTGTTATGGTGGTTGTACTAAAACTAAATAATTTAGTTTAATAAAACTCAAAATTTCGCATATTGAGCAATAATTATTCAGTGATACATAATTACAGAGTTTTTGATGGTTTTTATTTCCAATTAATTTGTTGTGTAGGAACTGGAAGATTGGGTTGTCTGTTGCCTATATCAAAGGAAAAGAAAAGCCAAGAATCATGGGATCAGCAACAAAACTAGGAGGAATATGGAGGAGGAGAAATTATATTTTGCAAATGATTAAGCATTACAAATAATATATAAATTATTATTTAAAGGTGAAAGATTTTTTAGGGGAAAAGATGATGCAAAGTTAGATTAAAGAGAGGCATTCAAACAAAGAGAGAGGGAAATCATAATTTTGTGGGGAAAAAGAGAAGAGTTTCCACCCTATAGATGGACAAGAAGATGCAACTGGAGATTGGTTTTGGGTGCGCATTTGTATTTCATAATTATGAATGGAGGGAAATCATAATTTGTATTTCCAAACTATCCCATAAATTATATTTAATTCATATGATATCAACAAATGTTCTTTAATCTTCAATCTTTTCAGCAGATGGACTATCATGTGAACTATAATATAAAAAGATTAAAATAATTAATAAATTCAAAAAAAAATCAATCATCATTTCACTTTCCTATTTAAATATAATTAAAATTATTGTCCATCAACTATCAAGTTATTTGATTTAGTCCTTTTTGGTACTTCAAATATAGTCTCAGACTATATTTAGTCTAACTGCTGGAGAGAGAAGATGAATCCTAGACTATATTTAATATAAGATTGTACTATTAGAGATGACTTAAATTCCCCTCTAATAAATAAAGATGGAATCTTGATGAATTTTTTATCTCCAATTTTTTATTTGTAAGCAACAAGATTAATAGGGTAAATTTAAAAATTTGTTGAATAACTTTTAAATATAACATATTTGAGTGAATTTTTTTAGAATAATAATAATAATGATTTGTTTAATTTCAAATGAAATCATTATAATATACTCTTTTAATGGAACAAGATTAAGAAAAAAGTGATATAATGCACTTAATTTATGAGTTGGAAAAGCCAATGAAAATTATGAAGTTGAGAAGTCATAGTAAATAAATTTATGACATGCAAAAATAAAAATATTAATTTTTTTTTTGAATTGTTGAGTCATAAAAAAATTCTTAAATTCTTGAGTTGATTTAGAATCAACGAAAACAAATTTGTATTTGTCTTGTTATATTTTAATACCAATATCATATAAAATTTAGAAAAGAATCTCTTATGTCTTCAACCGGCTCCTAACCTAGAGTACCCCTTGTTTTTTTTAGAGAGTAATAAAAATGATTAAACTAAGTGGGTGGCATTAATTGGTCTTCTCCTAGGTTACGCTTATTTATAAAAAATATATTTGAGATTAAATTATTTATATTAATTTAATATTATTCCAGACTATTTTGTCTTATAAAAAGGAATTAATAATCTTTTAAATAGTCCTATGAACTATTTTTTATCATTACTAAGGCTATTTATGTAAAATTATATAATTTCATAAAAATATTGGATTAATAGTCTCTCTCATTTTAAGCTATTAAATGATTTTATGGGACTAAGAGTCCAACATTAAGAGATTATTAATCCCCATTATAGGATAAAATAGTCTAAAATAATATTAAATTTATATATATATTTTAATCTCAAATATAATTTTTATAAATAAACGTAATTCTAAAAAATTGAAATTGCACTGTTTGGAAATCGGTACGAAAAACAAGATAATTTTTTAGACCCTGGAAATTTCTACGCCCTCCCTAACGGGCTTTGAGAGATTCATTATGTCGGCCAATAGCCTTGAGGTCGGAAGCCATCCAATACTTTAAAAATCAACCCATCCATGTTCCACCACCCATAATCATTACATATGGACTTAAGAAATCGATGATTTTATATAATAAAATAAAAATAAAAATTACACGGATCATTGTTACATAAATATAAAATTTATTCACTATCCATATAAAAATTACGAATACAAATAATATCTTATAAAATATAAAATAAATAAATAAAAATAAAAATATTAAAAAATATGTACGTTCTTATCATTTTACTAGAAGTTCTATTTTTAAAATTTAAAATTTTTAATGACACTTTTATTTTATATATTCACAATTACATTTTTGATTATTTAATTTAATAGTGATGACATAATTATAACAATTAATTTGAGAGTTTTATAGTATTTTATACAATACCCTCAATAAAAATAAGATTTTTTTTCTAATAAAACGACTTAATAAATAAAAGTCCTTACAACTAATAATTGTGTGTTAAATAATGTCCGTATGAAATAGACAACTAAGTATATTAACCAAATTCCTAGGTCCAAATACACTAAATACTCATAAGCTGGTAATTAAACAAAGGGAGATGTTTTTTCATGAAACTTTTGGGTGCATGTGGCAAGTGGGAGAGAAGTCGGTCAATGTAAAATGGAGTCCTTTTCCACCATTCAAGATCGAGCTTTTCCTCCATTCAATTCATATGACAGAGCTATGGAAGTTTCCTCTCATCCATTATTTTCTTGGTTAAATAATTTTGATCTTTTAAAGACACATAAAAGTTTTATATTATTACTCATAAAATACGACATTCACTAAATATTAGAGTCGAGAGATTATTGATATTATTACGCTACTTATTATCGATGAACATATACTTCGTCAAAATAATAATGTAAACCAAAAAACATAATTTTTTTTGCGAAACTTCCGATATAACATAATTTTAATTTAATTTTGAAATGTTTAATAAATTGGTTCAAGCAAGTTAATTATCAATCTCAAGTCATTTATTTGTTGAGATTCAAAACCAAACTAAAATGTATGTAGCTCATTCAAATACTAACTCTTTAATTGAACTGACTCTCAATTATTAATTTAAGGAAAACCAATACGAGGACATCACTCATGTGCATAACGTATATAATGGTCAAGAAAGTCGTCACTCTGACTGGAGGATTCCTTCCTGTATTCCTAACGTATATAATGGTCTCAGTCTCCAGTCTCCAGTCTCCAGTCTCCAGTCTCCTAATTAGTTCATAATCCCTCTGTCTGTAATAACCGTTTTAGTTTAATTTTTATGGTTAAATTAATAATTTTTAAAATTAATAAATTTTAAAAAAAATTCAATATATACGTCGGGGGATTATAATCATAATAAATTACGAAAAATATACTACTAATGTCAAGTTGTGTAATTTTAAAATGTTATATAAATAAATTTATATTAATTTAAAGTTTAAAATACCGTCATTTAATTTTAAAAGATAAATTATATCTCTGATTTTAAAATAGAGAAAGTAAATATTTTAAACTGTCCTGTTTAAAACTCTCATATATGAAGAATACCATGAAAGTTGGTTTCTTCATTTCCAAGTATATTGAAAATGTTTTGATTAGTTTGTTCACCATTATTTGATCAAGAGTGTAAAATTTTGTGTCGGTTTAATTACATTTCACCTCCCTCCGGTCAAAGAGAAAATATTGAGGAGTATTAATTGGGATACGAGATCTTTTGTAACAAATATCTGTTATCAACTTTTATTATTAGACACATAGTATATGCATATATATATGCATATACTCTGTGTCTGATAATAAGAATTAGTAAGGGGAATTTGTTACAGAGAATCTGAGCTCGCTAATTTGGGTTTGTTCGGCTATTTGCGTTTTACAACATTTGTGCCGGTAATATTTACAGTGTTTGAATTTTCAAATGTATCAAACTAATTTTGGTGCGTTCTGTTTGAAACTCAAATGCCAAGGACGGACTTAGGGGGTCCAAGTAAAGGCCATCTCCCCTAGAAAAATTATGTTATGTTCCTGGAATATAATTACAATATACTCCATTTTCTCACATAAAAGTGGGGTCCACACGTGGTGGGACCTGCGTGAAACCTACCCTCATGTGAGAGAAGCGAAACATACTGTAACCATACTCTAGAAGTATGAAATAACACCTCTATTCCCTACTAGTTTTTTTTCCCTTCTTTTAAATTTTCACATTTAAACTTTTAGTTTTATTGTAGGATGAGACTGATGAGTTGTTGCCCACTACCATGCGTAGCCCCCCAAGTCCCATCCTTTGCGTAAGCCACATTATGTTTAGGAAATTGATATTTTGATAAGGCTCTCCTCACATGAATAGTAAGTGGGGTTCATCTTATGTGAGTGAGATCTTGTGAAAATATTAATTTTCTTTTGTGGAAATATCAATTCCCTACGTTTATATATACCTAGAATTCAAAAAGATGTTCTCAGAAATTGATGAGATTAAATTAGGTACTTGATTATGTATTATTATTGCAATTGATAGAAGAATAATTATCACTTCTGATTAAGTAGGAGTATTATTTATCAAAGCTGAAAGAATATCACATATAAAATATAATAATTACTATAATCAATCTCAATAATTTTTTAAGTGCAAGCATAACTAAATTTCTCACTTTATAAGTAAAATAAAAATTATATAGTAATAGATAATAATTATAAGACCCCAACTTTTATGAAATATATATATATATATTGAAACGGTAAGTGAATAAATTGACAAAAGTTAAAGTTAAAAACATTTTGTGCAAATTTTATTTTGTCGGAGAATATTCGTTCTGTCGGAGGATATTCATTTCGTACGACGACGCTGAAATAATCAAATATTAGTGGACCCCACAACGAAATATTGTCGAATATAGAAAATGACAACAATAACCTTTTTAAATAAAAATGGTTAACGGTACTATCACTTTTAACTGTTAAAATATCCGGTAGCACACGATATTGCACAGTGTTTCATATTATTGAACTGATAAAGTGGTTATTGTACAATATTGATTTTATTGAACCAATAATTGTCACGTGCACAATAATTTATATTATTGAACTGATAATTACCACAGTAGCATATGCACAGTAATTCACATTATTGAATCAATAATTGTTATTACACGATAACATGCTCTTTCTTTTATTTATTTTCTACATTATTGTTATCTCTATTATGATGTTAATTTGACTGTTGTATTCTATTATTAGTTGATATCTCTGCTAGTGTTGTGAGTCTCTAGCTTAGAAAGACAACTACATTGCATTTACAATAATTGGTTATAATAATGAATAATTGGTGAATTATTATTGTGAGGCCCCTAAATTTGGCACTACACAACCCAATTTGAGGCTCCAAAAAATATATGACAACTATTACAAAACAGTACACAGTACAAAAATACAGAGCTCGATAATATATAACTAAGTCTTCATTATTATTGCCACACTATTTTACAATATGTGAAGAGTACTACAACTATCACCCGGACCTTCACTCCATCCCCCGGCTAGAGCCAGCTATTCTCTTATTTCCTGAAGAACAATGAAACAAACGAAAGGAAGAACTCAAATAGCCCAGTAAAGAAATATCATGACTAAGATAACAATGAGTAAATTATCAATCAGTCTTCAACAGTTGAGTTTTTGGTAGAATATAATAAGTAACAAATTTTAAATTAATAACTACAGTTAAGTTCTTGAACAAAGTTTAGATTAACAACTACAGTGAAATAACAACCATTAGGAAAATCATATAGATCATGATGTATACTAGCTTCTCTTTTTCAGAAAAATCATCATCAACCTTTATCATCTGAAACACCACTGGTCATGATCATGCCAAACAACAGTTCTTCTTTGCCCCAGGCCAAAGAGAACTTTCACCACGTGTCTTAAAAGACACTTAACAATTATATCGCCTTTATCCTATCCAAAGAGAACACTCACCATGTACCCTAAAAGACACACCACTATTATATCGCCTTTATCCTATCATTTGTGCCATAGGCAACAAATATTCACCAATTATATTATCTTTGCACTTAGGCCAAAGATATTTATAATAACTTGAATATTGATGATTAGAATAAATAACAGTGATATAATGATGAACAAAAGAATAATATGATAAACAATAGATATCAGATGTGTACAATTTTACTTTGTCCATAGTCAAATAATGTCTAAATTGTCAGCATGATGTGGACTTAAATAAAAATGATATACAAGATCCATAGTTTTAAGTCCAATAGGAAGGTTCAAGTAAATAGAAAGGTTAACGTGAAATGATATTAAATAAAATGTAAATTATTACGGAGCATATAATCATTTTAGAAGTTTTACCGAACAATACTTATCAGAGTAAGTTTAAGAGTAAAAAAGGAAATGATATCCCTTATCTTAACACGTGACTGAATATTGATTTAAATGAAGTTGATCAAACTATATATATATATATATATATATATATATATATATATATATCTAATTAGTAACTACCACATATAAATTTAATGGTGTATACCAATTCGTATGAAATTATCAAAAGTGATCTGATAGCAAAACTTTGTGTAGTATACAAAGTAAAGTACAATAAACTTCAAAATAGTTTTTTTTAAAAAAATTCAAGAGAAGGTTTTTCAAAATGAATCTTCTAAAGGAAGATTTATAAACATCGTGTGATGTGTATGGGTGCTTATATAACTTTTATAACAAGACTTACTTGAACAATGCTCGTACTCTTACAGATCTTCACTAATATACAAGATGACTTTAGCACACTCAGAGAGAACTTACACAAAGTAATATTTTGAGAGTGAAAGAAAGAATAAGTAAGGAAGTTTATGAAAAATCTTTAAGTTAAGGCTTCTATTTATAGCCAAAAATCTTATCAAAAACCAATATTTTCTAATTTAATTCAAACTGTATATTTCAAGATAATGTTTAATCTATACCACATATGTTACCTTTTAAGATTTCATTAATCTAAACTATTCATTTAAAGATCATCTTTAATCTACACCATTCATTTCATATCTTAATAAAATAACTAACTTTAATAATTTTATATCATATATCATGATAAAACAATTAACTTTAAATAACTTTATATATAAATCAATTAACTTTATATATAAAACAATAACTTTATATATAAATTAATTAACTTTATATATAAAATAATTAACTTTATATAAATCAATTAACTTTATATATAAAATAATTAACTTTATATAAATCAATTAACTTTATATATAAAACAATTAACTTTATATATAAAATAATTAACTTTATATAAATCAATTAACTTTATATATAAAAAAATTAACTTTATATAAAGTATATAAAACAAATAACTTTATATAATTCAATTATTCAATAATAATTCACCAATTATTCATTATTATAACTAATTATTATAAATGCAGTGTAGTTGATTTTCTGAGTTAGAGACTCACAATACTAGTAGAGATACCAACTAATAATAGAATATAACAGTTAAATCAATATCATAATAGAGATAACAATAATGTAGAAAATAAATAAAAGCAAGAGCACGTTACTGTGTAACAACAGTTATTGATTCAATAATGTGAATTACTGTGCATATACTACTGTTACAATTATCAGTTCAATAATATGAATTATTGTTCAAGTGACAATTATTGGTTCAATAAAGTCAGTATTGTACAATATTCAATTTATCAGTTCAATAATATGAAACACTGTACAATACCGTGTGCTACTGTATAATACCGTATGTTACTGTGCAATACCGTGTTCTACTATTTCATTACCACCTGATATTTTAACAGTTAAAAGTGATAGTACCGTTGACTTTTTTTTATTTAAAAAGGTTACTGCAGTCGTTTTCTATATCCGACAATATTTCATTGTAGGATCCACTAATGTTTGGTTATTTCGGCACCGTCGTACGAATCAAATATTTCTCGACAGAACGATTATTTTTCGACAAAACTAATATTCTCCAACAAGATAAAATTTGCACAAAACGTTTTTAACTTTAACTTTTGTCAATTTATCCATTTACCGTTTCAGAAAAATATATATATGAAGAAAATTTAAATTATATTTTATAAAAGTTGGGGTCTTACAATGTGATGCCCCCAAATCGTGCCCACACCACCCAATGTGAGTCGTCAAAAGACTACAATAAAATTATTACAATATACTGTACAGTACCCAATAATACACAACTAAGTCTTCACAATTACTATTATTCTACAATACAGTGAAGACTACTATAGCAACTAACTCGAACAGCTACTCCATTCCCCTTTCCTCCCCGCTAGTTTCAGCTATGCTCTCATTTCCAGAACAATTGAACAAAAAGAAAAAGGTTGAGCTTAAATAGCCAAGTAAGGAATATCATGAATAAGATAATGAAAAATAAATTATTCTTAGCCTTCAACAGTTGAGTTCTTAATTGAATATAATAAACAACAAATTTTAAATCAACAGCTGCAGTTGAGTTCTTAACAGAGTAATATTAACAACAAGATTTAAATAAAAAATAGCAATTAAATTCTTAAACAAAGTTCAACTGCAGTGAAATAACCACCACTAAGAGAATCAAGTAGGGAAGAAGTTCAACGTTAAGGTTTACGGTACAAGAAATTAATCCAAAATGTTCACAGTTTAAATAAATATCCACAGTTCAAAAGTTCAAGGTCCATAAGTTCATAGTTCAAATATAACGATGTAAATTTAGTAGGAATGTTCTTGTCAAAGGGTATTAGATGAAGTACAAACTATTAAGGGATTATTAATGAATTATTAATTCAAGAATTTTCAGCGTTTAA
Organism: Hedera helix; assembly: GCA_947179155.2. Lineage (NCBI taxonomy): Eukaryota > Viridiplantae > Streptophyta > Magnoliopsida > Apiales > Araliaceae > Hedera > Hedera helix. The sequence continues at coordinate 28,586,324 of OX359280.1, read as the reverse complement.
TAATATTTGAGGTACAAATGAGATACTTTCTTACCATAGTAAGTTTAAGTGATAGAAGATGAAAAAATGGTATGAGGTTGATCAACCTATATGTATATTTATAATTTAATTAGTAAGTAACACATACCAATTTTATGTATATAAAATCGTCAAAGTGACTATATAGTATAAATATACTACAAAATAATTTTTCAAAGTAAAATCTTTCAAAATAAATCTTCTAATAGAAGAGTCTTCTAAAGAAAAAGTTGTAAACTAATGTGTGTGTGAGTGTTTATATAACTTTTATAAAAAAAACTTACTTGAACAATACTCATATCCTTCCAGATCTTCAACGCTTAAGATAATTTTAATACACTCAGAGAGACACTTATACTAAGAAATATTTAGAGAGTAGAAAGAATATTGAGTGAGGAATGTATGAAACTCCTTATGCTAAGCCCCCTATTTATAGCCAGAGTCTAACTAACTTTTTCACACACACGTTACACATTTTAATCTCATCTTTTAATCTAAACCATTCATCAACTAACACACGTTTCACACTTTAATTTGCATCGTTCGTTGACTAACACGCGTTTCACGCCTACACGCGTTACACATTTATACGAGTTACACATTTATGCGTGTTACACACTTACACGTGTTACACACTTATGCGTGTTACACACTTACATATTATTTTATTGATTTAATATCCCAATTATTGAACATACAGTATTTTTCAAATAATAAATTTGTCTAACTGTTTAATACCCGTGACTACTACCGTAATAATTATTGACCCAATAATGCAAGATGATGTGCATTATGACAATTATTGATTCAATAATATGAAACACTGTGCAATTAATAATGTAAAATATTATGTAATGACAATTATTAATTCAATAATGTAAAATACTGTGTAATGACAATTATTGATGAAATATTGTGCAATAGCCACTTTATCAGTTTAATAATTTAAATATTGTGTAATACCATGTGCTACTATAAAATACCATATGCTTCTATACTTTTATTACTGGGTATTTTAACAGTTAAAAGTGATAATACCGTTGACTATTTTTATTTGAAAGGCTACTACTATCGTTTTTTACATTCGACAATATTTCGTTATGGGATTCACCCATAACTGAATATTTTGGTACTGTCGAACGAAAATTCCTCTACAGAACGAATATTCCCCGACCAATCGAATATTATCCGACATAAAATTTTTGCACATAATATCCTTAACTTTAATTTTTATTAATTTAACACATTACTGTTAAGCATAAAATTATGATTTTTAAAAAAAATCTATTTATTAAAATTCTGCGTCTTAAATCTTCCCCTCTTAATGAAATTTCATCCCTGAAATTTACGTACCTGTCATTTTGAAGAGATCATGATACTTAGCTCTCATTTCAGATTCCAGCTCTCAGGTCATTTCCTAAGTATCTTGGTTTTTCCATAAAATTTCAACTTAAGGTATAATCTTTAAGCGTAGGATCTGCTCCTTCCTATCCAAGATCTTAACAGGTACCTCCTCATACGTTAAATCTTTTACTATCTCATCTAGCTCCAACTCAATAATGTGATTTGGGTCATTCACATATTTACGTAACATAGATATGTGAAAAACGTTATGAATGCGGGACATGTTTAGTGGTAGAGCTAGTCTGTAGCCCACAACTCTTATTCGATCAAGAATTTCAAATGGGCCAATAAATCGAGGATTAAGCTTTTCTCTCTTTCCAAACCTTGTAATTCCTTTCCATGGGGAAAGACATAAAAAAACATGATCTCCAACGTTGAGACTTTCGTCCTTTCGATGAAGATCACCATAACTCTTTTGTCGTTCTTGTACAACTTGTATTTGTCGTCTGATCATTTGGATCTTTTCTGTTGTCATGCGCACTAGCTCAGGCCCCAATAATCTTTCGATGAAGATCACCATAACTCTTTTGTCGTTCTTGTACAACTTGTATTTGTCGTCTGATCATTTGGATCTTTTCTGTTGTCATGCGCACTAGCTCAGGCCCCAATAATTTTTCGTTTCCCACCTCATTCTAACATACTAGAGAGCAACACTTTCGTCCATACAAAGTCTTAAAAGGAGCCATTCCTATACTTGCTTGATAACTGTTGTTGTAGGAGAATTCAATCAATGATAAATACTTGTCCCAACGTCCTTTGAAGTCTAGCACATAAAGCCTTAATAAATCTTTAAAATTCTAAATTGTCTTTTTCGATTGTTCATCTGTTTGGGGATGATAAGCAGAATTAAATCGTAGTTCGGTGCTTATAATTTTTTGTAGACTGATCCAAAATTGTGAAGTGAATCTAGGGTCCCGATCAGAAACTATGGATACTGGCATGCTATGCATTCTCACAATATCACTTATGTACATATTAGCTAGACGCTCAAGTGAATATTTTCTCGTATAGGCAAGAAATGAGCGGACTCGGTCAATTTATCTACAATGACCCAAAACGCATCTAAGCCTTAAGAAACTTTGGGAAAACTCGTCACAAAATCCATATTGATGTGTTCCCACTTCCATTCGGGAACCTCAAGTGGTTGCAATGGACCTTTAGGCACTTGATGTTCCACCTTGACACGTTGATACGTCAAACACCTCGAGACAAACTTAGTAATCTCCTTCTTCATATTGCTCCACCAAAATGCATGTCGAATGTCACGATACATTTTGGTACTTCCAGGATGAACTATAAACGACGTATTATGTGCCTCCATCATGATTTTATACTTCAATTCAGGGTCATTAGGAACATAGGGTCAAGAGTTGACTCAGAGTATCCCTTTTTCATCGATTCTTGCATCTGGAATACATTCTCGTACCTTTCTCATCATATTCATCAGTTTTAGATAAGTAGCTTGAACAACTTTGACTTTATCGATTAAAATCGGTTCTACTCGTACGTGCACGATCCTCATATGGGTCCCTGGTGACTTTCGCTCTATCTCCATCTTTTGTAAATCGTACAAAATGTGCCTTTGTGTTGTTAGTATTGCATTCGTACTTACATATGACCTTCTACTCAATGCATCAACTATCACGTTAGCCTTTCCTGGGTGGTACTGGATAGTGTGGTCATAATCCTTTAAAAGCTTAAGCAAACGTTGTCATCGCATGTTGAGTTTCTTCTGGGTGAAGAAATACTTGAGACTTTTATGATCTGTAAAGATCTCCACATTTTTCTCGTACAAGTAGTGTCTCTAGATCTTCAATACGAAAACGATCGCTGCTAACTCTAGATCATGAGTAGGGTAATTTTTCTCATAATCTTTGAGTTGTCGAGAGACGTAAGTTATAACTTTCCCGTATTGCATAAGAACACATCCTAGACCACTACCTGAAGCATCGCTGTAGATAACAAATCCTCCCGATCTTGATGGTATAGTCAGAACAGGAGCTGAAATGAGTCTCCTATTAAGTTCTTGAAATTTTTTCTCGCATTCCTTACTCCATTCGAATTTTATGTTTTTTCGAGTCAACTGAGTTAGTAAAGTGGAAATTCGAGAAAAACCTTCTACAAATCTCCGATAATAACCAGCTAGACTTAGAAAACTTCGTACTTCAGTTACTATCTTAGGTTGCTCCCAGTTTAAAATTTCTTCAATCTTCGTGGGATCAACTGATATTCCTTGTTTAGAAATCACATGCCCAAGAAATGTTACTTCCTCAAGCCAGAACTCGTATTTCTTTAACTTAGCATATAACTTATTTTCACGTAACTTTTGGAGTATCAATCGCAAGTGTCGTTCATGATCCTCACGACTCTTGAAGTATATGAGGTTGAAATCAATAAAGACAACCACAAAATGATACAAATATTCTTTGAATATTCGGTTCATCATGTCCATGAAGGCTGCAGGAGCATTAGTTAGTCCAAAAGACATGACTAAGAACTCGTAATGCCCATAGCGAGTTCTGAAGGCAGTCTTTGAAACGTCATCAGCTTTAACCTTCAACTGATGATAACCAGATCGGAGATCGATCTTTGAAAAATACTGAGCACCTTATAAATGATCAAACAAGTCATCAATTCGAGGTAATAGATACATATTCTTGATGGTGACATGATTTAACTCTCGATAGTCAATGCACAATCTCATACTCTCATCCTTTTTCTTTATAAATAGAACAGGGGCACCCCAAGGTGACATACTTTGTCGTACGAAACCGGTATCTAGGAGTTCCTAAAGTTGGACTTTCAACTCTTGAAGTTCTATGGGAGTCATTTGGTATAGGGCTTTAGATATAGGTTTAGTACCGGGTTCAAGGTCAATACAGAATTTAATTTTGCGATTTGGGGGTAGGCCAGGAAGTTCTTCAGAAAATACATCAGGGAATTCATTAATAATAGGAATATTGTTCAAGTTTATCGAGTTTTTATTTAGATTAGTTATATGAGATAGGAAGGCTTGACATCCGATTTTTAATAAGCAAATGACTTTATGGCTAGAAATAACAGTTACAGATTTCAAAGGTTTGGTTGCTTGAATTTGCATGATAGGTTGGTCAGGAATATGAAAGCTAATGAGCTTATGGAAGTAATCAATTTTTGCATGGTGGGTAGTCAACCAATCATTTCCTAAAATACATCAAACTCATGCATTTTCAAAGAGATAAGGTCAATGGGTAGGGTAAGGTTATTGATTTGAACCAAGTAAGATTTATAAACAGTAGATGTAACAACTATTTCCCCTAATGGAGTTTCAACGCATAAGCCAAAGTCTAAATTTTTCAGGAATCAAATTTAAGCGTTGAGCACATTCAGATGAGATAAAAGAGTGGGTAGAACTAGTATCTAATAGGGCATAGACTTCACAAGAGTTTATGAATAACTTACCGATTATCACCTCATTTAGGTTTCGTGCCTTCTGAGACGTTATGACAAAAGCTCTCCCCTAGATTACAGATTTTCCCTTGTCTGTGCTAGCCTTTGGAGCCATCATCGTTGCTGGACTTAATTTTGTAACAGGACAAAATCAAGCAATATGACCTTATTTCCCATAATTATAACAAGACTTGGATTGTTGAGTACAGTTTGGGCTGATGTGACCCTCCTAACTACACCTGTAGCATTTTACGGGTGGTCGATCTGCTCCCCTTGAAATTATTACTAGTGCTGAGGTTGGTGCCGGTGCCTTTTCGTGATCGTTGTGGGATCTCTTTCTCTTGAAATTATTCCCACTTGTTTCTCTTCTTCTGTTATCTGGACCAAAATTACCATTGAAGTGGTTACTATTTTCGAAATGATGATTGTTGCCTCTAGATTCTCGTTCCGGTAATTGTTATCATTTTTTCTTCCTCTTGGTAGGTCATTGGCTCTTGGTTGTAATATATCATCTTCTTGTTCGACCCTTTGAGCCCTATCCACTATATCCGAATATAAATAAATTTTGTGAGAGATGAGGTGTCGGCGAATTTTGGGTCTCAAGCCTCGTAAGAACATGCGAGCTATTCGGGCTTCATCATCCACTAAATGAGGCGTGAATTGGGATAACTCCGCAAACTTGGCTTCGTATTGATAAACATTCATGTTCCCTTGTTATAGTTTAATAAATTCCATCTCTTTCATATGGCGGACACTTTCTGGAAAATACTTCTCATTAAACAAATCTTGAAACTCCGTCCAGAACATCTCAAGTGCTGAATGATGGGTACATTTTATCGATTCCCACCAATGGTCTACTTCTCCTATTAGCATGAAGGTAGCAAATGGAACCTTTTGATCATCAATGCAATGCAAAACATCAAATATCTTTGTCATCTGCTTCAGTCATGCTTCTGCATTAAGTTGGTCCGGCTTCCTGAAAAATCTAGGTGGTCCCAACTCCTTAAACTATTTCACAATGACCGTCCTCGAATTACCAGCATTTTCACCGGTGGGAGTTCCCCTCGCTTTATTTTGCATGAATTGCATAAAGTTTCTAAAGAAACCATCATATTTCACAAGGTCACCTGCGTTATTTTCGGAAGCTGCAGGAGGATTATTTGTAGCCTCCTGATTTTTTGCGGCATAATTCATCCCTTGGTTTTCAGATGCCATTATGAAATGTGGTCACAAAATAATGGCTAGTTTAAACAAATTGACTTGTCACTTTTTGTCGCTTCATTAAAGCCAATTAGCAAAACTTAACTTAGGTAGGACACACTAGCGAATGATTTTAATCGTCTCTCCCCTCCTAGTTCTAATATCAGATCTTCATGCAAGATCATATCCCTAAGCTCTGATATCAACTGTGACACCTCCAAATCGGGCCCACACCACCCAATTTGAGTAGTTAAAAGACTACAACAAAATTATTACAATACACTATACAATACCCAATAATACATAACTAAGTCTTCACAATTATTACTATTCTACAATACAGTGAAGACTACTATAGCAACTAACTCGGACAATTCCTCCATTCCCCTTTCCTCCCCGCTAGTCCCGGCTACGATCTCATTTCTTGAACAATTGAACAAAAAGAAAAGGGTGAGCTCAAATAGGCCAGTAAAGAATATCATGACTAAGATAATCAAAAATAAATTATTCTTAGCCTTCAACAGTTGAGTTCTTAATTGAATATAACAGACAATAAGTTTTAAATCAACAACTGCAATTGAGTTGTTAACAGAGTAATATAAACAACAAGATTTAAATAAAAAACAGCAGTTAAATTCTTAGACAAAGTTCAACTGCAGTGAAATAACCACCACTAAGAGAATCAAGTAGATCATGATGTCTACTAGCTTCTCTTTTTAAGAAAATTATCATCAACTTTTATCAACTGAAACACCACTGGTCATGATCATGCCAAACAACAGTTCTTCTTTGCCCCCGGCCAAAGAGAACATTCATCACGTGTCCTTGTCATCCGACCAAAGACACTCAACAATTATATCGCCTTTATCCTATATCGCCTTTAATATATCATCCGTGTCCCAGGCCATACATATTCAGAACAACTTGATACTTGATGATTGAAATAACAACAGAGATATAAATAATGAACAAAAGAAATAGGATAAACAATAACATTAGGAGTTAACAAATTTTACTTTGTTCAGATTCAAATAATGTCCAAATTATCAATATGATGTATAGAAAAAGGTGTTCAAGTCCAAGAGTAATGTCCAAGATCCACGGGGAATAAGTTCAACGGTAAGGTTTACGGTACACGAAATTAGTCCAAAATATTCACAGTTTAAATAAATGTTCACAGTTCAAAAGTTCAAGGTCCATAAGTTTATAGTTCAAATATGACGATGAAAATTTAATAGGAATGTTCTTGTCAAAGGTTATTAGATGAAGTACAAACTATTAAGGGAATATTAATAAATTATTAATTCAAGAATTTTCACCATTTAATAATATTAAAGGTACAAATGAGATACTTTCTTACCGTAGTAAGTTTAAGTGATAGAAGATGAAAAAGATGGTATCCCTTACAAGTAAGAAAGAAAATAATATCCTTTTATGATGTTGAAAAGAATGATACTCATTATCGTAATAAGTTTAAGAGTTTGAAAGAAAATGATATCCCTTACCTTATCTCATGACTAAATACAGCTTTTATGAGGTTGATCAACCTATATGTATATTTATAATTTAATTAATAAGTAACACATACTAATTTTATGTATATAAAATCGTCAAAGTGACTATATAGTATAAATATACTACAAAATAATTTTTCAAAGGAAAATCTTTCAAAATAAATCTTCTATTAGAAAAGTCTTCTAAAGGAAGAGTTATAAACTGATGTGTGTGTGAGTGTTTATATAACTTTTATAAAAAAAACTTACTTGAACAATACTCGTACCCTTCCAGATCTTCAACGCTTAAGATAATTTTAATACACTCAGAGAGACACTTATATTAAGAAATATTTAGAGAGTGGAAAGAAGATTGAGTGAGGAATGTATGAATCTCCTTATGCTAAGCCCCCTATTTATAGCCAGAGCCTAACCAACTTTTTCACACACACATTACACATTTTAATCTTATTTTTTAATCTAAATCATTCATCAACCAACACACATTTCACACTTTAATCTGCACCGTGATAGGACTAAATTATACGATATTTTTATTCCCTAATACTTAGTTTTTATATTTATTGTATGCTTAAATGTTTAATTATTTAGCTTATTGTGATTTTAATAGGTTTTATAGGACTTTAGTTAATTTATGTTAATTTAGGTAATTTTATAGTAATTTTATATTTCTTTTTATTTATGTGTTTTTATGTATTTTTAGTATTTTAGGAGTTTTATTTATTATTATGTGTTTTTAGGATTTTTAGTATTTTTATATTATTTTTATATTTTATTTTGTAGGAAAAATAAAGCTTGGAGGCAAATTTGTAAATCTGGCAAAAGTCTGATGGCAAAACTGTAATAAACCAACACTGATGGCATTATCGTAAATAAGAAGAAAAGGCGCGTAGAGGCAAAAGACCGGAGATCAAACGACGTCGTTTAACTCCGAAACTGCTGGCGCTCGCGCATGACGCGGTTATGGCTGAAACAGGCACGAAACGGCGTCGTTTCAATGGACGCGGCAGTGAACAGTGCGCGCAATGCGCGGATGTTCAGAAAAAGAAAAAAAAAATAAAACGCGCGTTGACTAAGTCAACGCCGCGTTTGGCTTGCGCGTTATTAGCAGATTTCGGGATTTTTGCTACTTTTTGATTCCAAAGTGGATTTTAATTTCAACTAGGGTTAGGAGAATAATTATTTTTCTTTTTCTTTTATTTTTTTTGTAAATCCTATTAGGGTTTGGACAAATTAGAGGCCTATAAATAGAGGGCCAAGCTCTCTCATTATTCATTGTAAGCTTTTGGGAGTTTTTCTTCTACTTTCTTGGAGAGAGATTTTCAAGTATTGGAGATTATTTTGAAGAATGTCAGGCTAAGTTTTTATTTTCAGTTCCAAAGGGATGTTGAACCTTATTTTTAATTAATGTTTTAATTGAGTTTTATTATTTATTCCTTCATGCATGAGATTTATTCTTGATAATCTGTTTTAATTGTTCTATGATATTTGCTTGATTAATTTGATATTGGCCTGTTAGATTAATCAATAATTTATCATATGCTAGATTAAGATTTAATATTAAGCAAACGATATTTTATCTGATCATAAGTAGCAATTAATAATATTTGATTGTGGACAAACTTTTGAATATTATTATGATTATCAAGATGGCAAGTTAAATGGTCCACGATGTTGAGATTGTTGCTTGGAATAATCTAATTCTCTAATTTTTAATGCAACTGTTATATTAAATCTAGACTGATAGTTCTAGGTTGTATGATAGTTAGGGTCTTTTGTGAGCGATTGCTGCATTAGATTTATAATTTACGAAGAATTTCGGGTAACTTGGCGATTGTCGGTTATCTAGGATTATTAATTTCAATTGAAGGAAAAGATAATAATAACTTGATTAATTTGTTAATTAAAAGAAGGGGATACTGAACTAAGGAACTGAAGTTTGTTTTAATTGATTTTTCGCATATTTATTTATTATTCAGTTTTATTTATTTGTTTAAATTTTAAATTAGTTAATTAATAATTTCAAACCCCCCATTTAATTAGATATTTTTGAAAACATTAGATTTATTAAAACAATTCACTCTCTGTGGGTTCGACTCTTACTTTCACTACTACATTAATATTTTTAAAAGTAAGAATTTATTTTTGGTTGCTTGCGACAGCTTCCCAAATTTTGGCGCCGTTGCCGGGGAGTGTTATTTGTTTTATTTATCTTTGTTTTCTTTAATTAACTATTTAATTTATTTATTTGTTTATTTTTCTGTGTTTAGTAGTGTATGACCCGATCCTCTCAATTTGGTGAATTGAATTTTGATCCAGAGATCGAGAGAACTGCAAGAAGGTTAAGAAGAGAGACTCGACAAGCTAAGAGAGCAATTGAGGACCAAGCTTTTATATCATCACCAGGCCTCAACGTTGCACTTGAACTCTATTCCAACAGTTCCCCTAGCGATTCTGAAGAAGAGAAGATGGCTAACAACAACAGGACTTTAAAGGAGTTGGCTACTCCTAATTTAAATCAACAGCCATTGTGTATTGAGTATCCTACTTTAGATGCTTCTTTTGAACTTAAATCTGGACTAATTCATCTCTTGCCTACTTTTCGTGGTCTTATAGGTGAAGATCCATATAAGCATCTAAAGGAGTTCCATGTGGTATGTTCAACCATGAAACCACAAGGAGTCAATGAGGAGCACATCAAGCTGAGAGCATTCCCTTTCTCCTTAGCAGACCTAGCAAATGATTGGCTGTACTTTCTCCCTTCAGGTTCAATACAATCATGGAGTGACATGCAAAGGCTATTCTTGGAGAAATACTTTCCTGCTTCGCGAGTTGCCAACATAAGGAAGGAGATATGCACCATCCGACAGTACAATGGAGAGACTCTATACGAGTATTGGGAAAGGTTCAAGAAGTTGTGCTCAAGTTGTCCACTACACCAAATCGATGAACAACATCTTATCCAATATTTTTATGAGGGATTATTGCCAATGGATAGATGTATGATCGATGCTGCAAGTGGTGGAGCACTAGTTGACAAGACTCCCGACGCTGCAAAGAACTTAATTGCAAATATGGCAGCTAACTCACAGCAGTATGGAACTAGGGTGGATCACTCACCGAAGAGGGTCAATGAGGTGAACACAGGCAATATTGAGCAACAATTGTCGGATTTAACTGCTTTAGTTTTGAAGATGTCCACGGGAAATACACCACCTGTTGCAAAGAGTTGTGGGATTTGCTCATCATCGAATCATGCTACAGATGCTTTCCCCACATTACAAGAGGATGACACCACACAACAAGCCAACGCATTAGGGAACTTCCAAGGACAACCTCAACGCCGATATGATCCCTATTCTAACACATACAATCCAGGATGGAGGGATCATCCCAATCTGAGCTACGGAGGAAATAGACCACCACCACCGCAACAAAATGCCTTTCCGAATAGGCAGCAAGGTTTCCAACCAGCTCAACAACAGTACCCACCTCGACAAGTACCACCTGCAAATTTTGGGACAACTTTGGAGGATATGTTCAAAGCCTTTATGAACCAAACCCAACAGTTTCAACAAGATACAAGAGCTTCCATTCACAATCTAGAGAGTCAGATAAGTCAGTTGGCTACAACCGTTGGTCAATTGGATTCTCAAGGCTCAGGAAAATTACCTTCACAAACCGTTATAAATCCTAGAGAAAATGCAAGTGCTATTACGTTAAGGAGTGGAACACAGTTGGACACGCCAAGGGCTACTGTTGAATTTGATGAGGATAAGGCTAAGGAAGAAGCAAAAATTTCAAAGGTAATCTCTAACCCTCCTATTCAACTTAAGTCTAATCCTTTACCTTTTCCTCCCAAGAATCTTAGAACTTCAAAGAAGGATGAGCAAGATAAGGAGATTCTAGAGACCTTCAGGAAGGTAGAAGTTAACATTCCTCTATTAGACGCAATCAAGCAAGTTCCAAGGTATGCCAAATTTTTGAAAGAATTATGCACTAATAAGAGGAAATTAAAAGACGATGAAAAAGTGACGGTCGGAGAGAACGTGTCAGCGGTCCTCCAAAGAAAGATGCCCCCAAAATGTAAGGATCCAGGTATGTTCACAATTCCATGCAAAATAGGTAATACCAGATTTGAGAAAGCCATGCTAGATTTAGGAGCTTCAATCAATGTCATGCCATTATCTATTTATGCTTCTTTAAATCTAGGACCATTGAAAAATACTGGTGTTATTATTCAATTGGCTGACCGTACTAACACTTATCCCGAAGGGGTAATTGAGGATGTGTTGGTGCAGGTCAATGAGCTTATATTTCCTGCAGATTTTTACATCGTGAATATGGAAGATGATACATCTCCAAATCCCGCCCATATACTGTTAGGGAGGCCATTTTTGAAGACAGCAAGAACCATGATTGATGTGCACAATGGAACCTTGACCATGGAGTTCGATGGCGAGAAAATTCAGTTCAATATCTATGAGGCCATGAGGTATCCTAGCGATGTCAATTCTGTTTTTGCTATTAACGTCATTGATTCACTAGTGCAGGATTCATTCGATCAAGTGCATAAGGATAGCTTGGAGGTTGCCCTCACAAAGAGTTTGGAGGTGAACCAAGAGGAGGAGATTGAGCGAACACAAGAATTGAAAGAGACAATAGCTGCTTTGCATTCATTGCCTAAAATTTCAGCTAAGTATACAGTTTCATCTATTCAATTACCTGTAACTCATCAAAAACTGTTACCTTCTGTTGTGCAGGCACCCACATTGGAATTGAAGCCGTTACCGACACATTTGAAGTATGCATACCTAGGGAAGGAGGACACCCTGCCAGTGATCATTGCCAACAATCTAACCAAAGTTCACGAAGATAAACTGCTTCGCGTCTTGAGGGACCACATCACAGTCTTTGGTTGGACTATCGCAGACATCAAAGGCATAAGCCCGGCTGTATGTATGCATCGGATACTTTTGGAGGAAAGAGCTAAACCAAAAAGAGAGGCTCAAAGGAGATTGAATCCACCCATGATGGAGGTAGTGAAAAAAGAGGTGATCAAATTGCTCGATGCAGGTATTATTTATCCTATCTCTGATAGTCAATGGGTAAGTCCAGTACAGGTAGTTCCAAAGAAATCTGGTATAACTGTTGTTAAGAATGATAATAATGAGTTAGTGCCCACACGGATGCAAACAGGGTGGAGAATGTGTATCGATTATAGGAAATTAAATGCTGTAACTAGAAAGGATCACTTCCCTCTCCCCTTTATTGATCAAATGTTGGAAAGATTAGCTGGTCACATTTATTATTGTTTTTTAGAATGTTTTTTAGGTTATAACCAAATTGTGATAGCACCAGAAGACCAAGAAAAGACCACTTTCACATGTCCATTCGGTACATTTGCCTATCGAAGGATGTCTTTTGGATTGTGCAATGCACCAGGTACTTTCCAAAGATGTATGGTGAGTCTATTTTCTGATCTTCTTGAGAAATGTATTGAAGTTTTTATGGATGATTTCACAATTCATGGTGATTCTTTGGATGCATGCTTAGACAATTTAACTCGTGTACTCGACAGATGTTTAGAAACTAATCTTGTTCTTAATTGGGAAAAATGTCATTTTATGGTAGAACAAGGTATAATACTTGGTCATGTAGTCTCAGCTAGAGGATTAGAAGTCGATAGAGCTAAGATAGACATTATTTCTGCTTTGCCTTATCCTGCCAGTGTGCAGGCGATCCGTTCTTTTCTTGGTCATGCAGGATTCTATCGTAGATTTATCAAGGACTTCTCAAAGATAGCCCTACCGCTGTGCGAATTACTGAAAAAGGATGTGCAATTTCAATTCAATGACGATTGCAAAGAGGCGTTTAACAAGTTGAAGAGATTATTAACCTCTGCACCAGTCATACAGCCACCAGATTGGAATTTGCCATTTGAGATCATGTGTGATGCTAGCAACTATGCCGTAGGAGCTGTTTTGGGCCAACGAGTGAACAAAGCTGTGCATGCCATCTACTATGCTTCCCGAACTTTGAACGCTGCTCAGATTAACTACTCAACAACGGAAAAAGAATTACTCTCTGTTGTTTTTGCTTTAGAAAAATTCAGATCTTATCTTCTTGACACTAAAGTTGTAGTTTATTCTGACCATGCAGCTCTCAGGTACCTGTTAACCAAGAAGGATTCAAAACCGAGGATTATCAGATGGATCCTACTGCTCCAAGAATTCGACTTGGAAATCAAAGATAAGAAAGGAGCAGAAAACTTGGTGGCAGACCATTTGAGCAGGCTGATTAAGGAGGAAAACTCTCTACCATTACAAGATTCTTTTCCAGACGAACATCTCCTTTCCATTGAAAATTCGGTACCCTGGTATGCAAATCTCGTTAACTATTTGGTTAGTGCTTACATGCCTAGTGAGTTTTCTAAACTCCAAAAAGAAAAGCTAAAACGAGATGCGAAATATTATGTGTGGGATGATCCGTACTTGTGGAAATTTTGTTCTGATCAGCTAATTAGAAGGTGTGTGCCTGATAGTGAGTTTTTGTCTATTCTTACTTTCTGTCACTCTTATGCATGTGGAGGACATTTCGGACCTAAAAGAACAGCCCATAAAGTTTTAGAATCTGGTTTCTTTTGGCCAACTATTTTTAAAGATTCTTATCTGTTTTGTAAATCATGTGCAAATTGTCAAAGGACAGGAAATATATCAAGTAGAAATCAAATGCCACAAAACCCTATCTTAATTGTTGAAATTTTTGATGTTTGGGGTATTGATTTTATGGGACCATTTCCTGCTTCTTATGGTCATGTTTACATTCTTTTGGCTGTTGACTATGTTTCAAAATGGGTGGAAGCTAAAGCCACTAGGACTGACGATTCTAAAGTTGTTGCAGATTTTATCAAGTCTAACATCTTTGTCAGGTTTGGAACTCCAAGGGCTATTATCAGCGACAAAGGAACTCATTTCTGCAATAGGATGCTAGCGGCTCTGTTTAAGAAGTACAATGTTATACATAGAGTCTCTACAGCCTATCACCCACAAAGCAATGGCCAAGCTGAAGTGTCCAACCGTGAAGTCAAGACTATTTTAGAGAAGGTTGTCAAGCCAAATAGAAAGGAGTGGAGTCTGAAACTGGAAGATGCACTATGGGCGTATATGACAGCATTTAAAACTCCTATAGAGATGTCACCATATAGGATTGTGTTCGGCAAGCCATGTCATCTGCCAGTGGAACTAGAACACAAAACTTTTTGGGCGATCAAGCAGTGCAATATAAGCCTAGATCAAGCAGGAGAGCACAGAAAATTGCAGTTACAAGAGCTTGAAGAACTCCGCAATGAAGCATATGAAAGCTCGAAATTGTATAAAGAAAAGACAAAGGCGTTCCACGACAAGAAATTTTTAAGGAAAACCTTTACAGTGGGTCAACAAGTCCTCCTATACAATTCCCGATTGAAATTATTTCCAGGTAAACTTCGTTCTCGATGGGAAGGTCCATTTATTGTTGTTAATATTTTCCCTCATGGTGCAGTAGAAATCCATAATCCGAGTACTGGAAAAATATTCAAAGTGAACGGCCATCGTCTCAAACCATTCTATGACGGTCATCAAGTGGAAAACATGGAGATCCTGACGTTGACGGATCCAGTTTACCAAGATTGAGATCAGAAAGTGGTCGAGCCAATGACAATAAACAAAGGCGCTGCTTGGGAGGCAACCCAAGAAATCAGATTTGCATTTCTTTTCCCTTTTTCTTTTTATAGTTATTTATGCCTATTTCTTTGCATTACAGTTTACATTGGGGACAATGTAAATTTTAAGTGTGGGGGAAGGGATTTAGGAAATTTTAAAAATTTGTTTTTTTTTATTTTATTTTTATTTTTTAATTTTATTTTTAGGTCAATTTTAAAAAAAAAAAGTTTAATTTTGGAATTTTGTGGGTAAATTCACTGCAAACCCTCACGAGACAAAACTCGTCCACTTGGGGTAACCTTGGGGTTTAAAGGCTTGTTGCACATGCTAAGTGTAACCGTGTTTCCTACGAAAATGGGGTAGTTTTTTATTTTATTTTTAGGATATGTCACTTGAGCAATGAGTTAATTGAATTTTAATTTTTAGCCAATGATAAAATTTTGATTTTTATTTAATAGCTCTTGGAAAATTGATAAATTTTTGCTTAGTTTGAATTTTTGACTTTTTATTGATTATTACTTTGTTTGAGATCTTTAAAAATTTTATGCACTTATATCCATTTGTTTGAGCTAGTTTTAAAGAAGAGAAAGTTTAAATGGTTAAATGCTTATGAAAGATATTTTTAAGTTCTATATCTTATTTGATCATTATTTGAAGTGAAATATAAGACAAAATATAATTTGGAGGAGATGATTTGGGTACTTTTCTAGGATTGTTAAATTGAGAAAAATTATGTGGTGGGTTGAGATGGAGCGTAAAACGCACTCACTCATAAACACATGAAAAAGCGAGATGGAGCGTAAAACGCACTCGTTGGTGAGATGGAGCATAAAATGCATTCACCGTGAAAAGAAAAAAATGAAGAAAAAATGGGAAGGAGCATAAAATGCACCCATTAAAAGAAAAAAATTGAAAAAAAATATATATATTTGAAAAAATTGATATTGATAATCCTAGTATGTTTCATTGATTAAAAACCTTTTGATCTTCTGATGTATATTTGTCTGTATTAGCTGAAAGTGATGTGAAAAATAAGTATTTTGAGTTTTGTTGTATGTCTTTTATAAGGTAATTAAGAAGCTAAACTTATCCGAGTTTGATTAGTTTGATACATTTGGATTCACACACACAAAAGATCTTGAGTAGAGTAAGATTAATAAATATGTTAAAGTTCTAGATTTTGCATGGTTTTGAAACTTTCTTTGAG
This sequence comes from Hedera helix, assembly GCA_947179155.2. NCBI lineage: Eukaryota > Viridiplantae > Streptophyta > Magnoliopsida > Apiales > Araliaceae > Hedera > Hedera helix. The sequence continues at coordinate 28,569,849 of OX359280.1, read as the reverse complement.
TTATCATTTAAAAAATCTTTGAGGCTGATGTTGGAATTTATATTGATCTGTTGCTCAAGTAAATTGTTTGGTTATTAGTTTTAATTTTATAGTTTTTGTTCTTGTTTTGCTTAAGGACAAGCAAAAAGCTAAGTGTGGGGGTATTTGATAGGACTAAATTATACGATATTTTTATTCCCTAATACTTAGTTTTTATATTTATTGTGTGCTTAAATGTTTAATTATTTAGCTTATTGTGATTTTAATAGGTTTTATAGGACTTTAGTTAATTTATGTTAATTTAGGTAATTTTATAGTAATTTTATATTTCTTTTTATTTATGTGTTTTTATGTATTTTTAGTATTTTAGGAGTTTTATTTATTATTATGTGTTTTTAGGATTTTTAGTATTTTTATATTATTTTTATATTTTATTTTGTAGGAAAAATAAAGCTTGGGGGCAAATCTGTAAATCTGGCAAAAGTCTGATGGCAAAACTGTAATAAACCAACACTGATGGCATTATCGTAAATAAGAAGAAAAGGCGCGTAGAGGCAAAAGACCGGAGATCAAACGACGTCGTTTAACTCCGAAACTGCTGGCGCTCGCGCATTGCGCGGTTATGGCTGAAACAGGCACGAAACGGCGTCGTTTCAATGGACGCGGCAGTGAACAGTGCGCGCAATGCGCGGATGTTCAGAAAAAGAAAAAAAAAATAAAACGCGCGTTGACTAAGTCAACGCCGCGTTTGGCTTGCGCGTTATTAGCAGATTTCGGGATTTTTGCTACTTTTTGATTCCAAAGTGGATTTTAATTCCAACTAGGGTTAGGAGAATAATTATTTTTCTTTTTCTTTTATTTTTTTTGTAAATCCTATTAGGGTTTGGACAAATTAGAGGCCTATAAATAGAGGGCCAATCTCTCTCATTATTCATTGTAAGCTTTTGGGAGTTTTTCTTCTACTTTCTTGGAGAGAGATTTTCAAGTATTGGAGATTATTTTGAAGAATGTCAGGCTAAGTTTTTATTTTCAGTTCCAAAGGGATGTTGAACCTTATTTTTAATTAATGTTTTAATTGAGTTTTATTATTTATTCCTTCATGCATGAGATTTATTCTTGATAATCTGTTTTAATTGTTCTATGATATTTGCTTGATTAATTTGATATTGGCCTGTTAGATTAATCAATAATTTATCATATGCTAGATTAAGATTTAATATTAAGCAAACGATATTTTATCTGATCATAAGTAGCAATTAATAATATTTGATTGTGGACAAACTTTTGAATATTATTATGATTATCAAGATGGCAAGTTAAATGGTCCACGATGTTGAGATTGTTGCTTGGAATAATCTAATTCTCTAATTTTTAATGCAACTGTTATATTAAATCTAGACTGATAGTTCTAGGTTGTATGATAGTTAGGGTCTTTTGTGAGCGATTGCTGCATTAGATTTATAATTTACGAAGAATTTCGGGTAACTTGGCGATTGTCGGTTATCTAGGATTATTAATTTCAATTGAAGGAAAAGATAATAATAACTTGATTAATTTGTTAATTAAAAGAAGGGGACACTGAACTAAGGAACTGAAGTTTGTTTTAATTGATTTTTCTCATATTTATTTATTATTCAGTTTTATTTATTTGTTTAAATTTTAAATTAGTTAATTAATAATTTCAAACCCCCCATTTAATTAGATATTTTTGAAAACATTAGATTTATTAAAACAATTCACTCTCTGTGGGTTCGACTCTTACTTTCACTACTACATTAATATTTTTAAAAGTAAGAATTTATTTTTGGTTGCTTGCGACAGCTTCCCAAATTTTGGCGCCGTTGCCGGGGAGTGTTATTTGTTTTATTTATCTTTGTTTTCTTTAATTAACTATTTAATTTATTTATTTGTTTATTTTTCTGTGTTTAGTAGTGTATGACCCGATCCTCTCAATTTGGTGAATTGAATTTTGATCCAGAGATCGAGAGAACTGCAAGAAGGTTAAGAAGAGAGACTCGACAAGCTAAGAGAGCAATTGAGGACCAAGCTTTTATATCATCACCAGGCCTCAACGTTGCACTTGAACTCTATTCCAACAGTTCCCCTAGCGATTCTGAAGAAGAGAAGATGGCTAACAACAACAGGACTTTAAAGGAGTTGGCTACTCCTAATTTAAATCAACAGCCATTGTGTATTGAGTATCCTACTTTAGATGCTTCTTTTGAACTTAAATCTGGACTAATTCATCTCTTGCCTACTTTTCGTGGTCTTATAGGTGAAGATCCATACAAGCATCTAAATGAGTTCCATGTGGTATGTTCAACCATGAAACCACAAGGAGTCAATGAGGAGCACATCAAGCTGAGAGCATTCCCTTTCTCCTTAGCAGACCTAGGAAAGGATTGGCTGTACTTTCTCCCTTCAGGTTCAATACAATCATGGAGTGACATGCAAAGGCTATTCTTGGAGAAATACTTTCCTGCTTCGCGAGTTGCCAACATAAGGAAGGAGATATGCGCCATCCGACAGTACAATGGAGAGACTCTATACGAGTATTGGGAAAGGTTCAAGAAGTTGTGCTCAAGTTGTCCACTACACCAAATCGATGAACAACATCTTATCCAATATTTTTATGAGAGATTATTGCCAATGGATAGATGTATGATCGATGCTGCAAGTGGTGGAGCACTAGTTGACAAGACTCCCGACGCTGCAAAGAACTTAATTGCAAATATGGCAGCTAACTCACAGCAGTATGGAACTAGGGTGGATCACTCACCGAAGAGGGTCAATGAGGTGAACACAGGCAATATTGAGCAACAATTGTCGGATTTAACTGCTTTAGTTTTGAAGATGTCCACGGGAAATACACCACCTGTTGCAAAGAGTTGTGGGATTTGCTCATCATCGAATCATGCTACAGATGCTTGCCCCACATTACAAGAGGATGACACCACACAACAAGCCAACGCATTAGGGAACTTCCAAGGACAACCTCAACGCCGATATGATCCCTATTCTAACACATACAATCCAGGATGGAGGGATCATCCCAATCTGAGCTACGGAGGAAATAGACCACCACCACCGCAACAAAATGCCTTTCCGAATAGGCAGCAAGGTTTCCAACCAGCTCAACAATAGTACCCACCTCGACAAGTACCACCTGCAAATTCTGGGACATCTTTGGAGGATATGTTCAGAGCCTTTATGAACCAAACCCAACAGTTTCAACAAGATACAAGAGCTTCCATTCACAATCTAGAGAGTCAGATAAGTCAGTTGGCTACAACCGTTGGTCAATTGGATTCTCAAGGCTCAGGAAAATTACCTTCACAAACCGTTATAAATCCTAGAGAAAATGCAAGTGCTATTACGTTAAGGAGTGGAACACAGTTGGACACACCAAGGGCTACTGTTGAATTTGATGAGGATAAGGCTAAGGAAGAAGCAGAAATTTCAAAGGTAATCTCTAACCCTCCTATTCAACTTAAGTCTAATCCTTTACCTTTTCCTCCCAGGAATCTTAGAACTTCAAAGAAGGATGAGCAAGATAAGGAGATTCTAGAGACCTTCAGGAAGGTAGAAGTTAACATTCCTCTATTAGACGCAATCAAGCAAGTTCCAAGGTATGCCAAATTTTTGAAAGAATTATGCACTAATAAGAGGAAATTAAAAGACGATGAAAAAGTGACGGTCGGAGAGAACGTGTCAGCGGTCCTCCAAAGAAAGATGCCCCCAAAATGTAAGGATCCAGGTATGTTCACAATTCCATGCAAAATAGGTAATACCAGATTTGAGAAAGCCATGCTAGATTTAGGAGCTTCAATCAATGTCATGCCATTATCTATTTATGCTTCTTTAAATCTAGGACCATTGAAAAATACTGGTGTTATTATTCAATTGGCTGACCGTACTAACACTTATCCCGAAGGGGTAATTGAGGATGTGTTGGTGCAGGTCAATGAGCTTATATTTCCTGCAGATTTTTACATCGTGAATATGGAAGATGATACATCTCCAAATCCCGCCCATATACTGTTAGGGAGGCCATTTTTGAAGACAGCAAGAACCATGATTGATGTGCACAATGGAACCTTGACCATGGAGTTCGATGGCGAGAAAATTCAGTTCAATATCTATGAGGCCATGAGGTATCCTAGCGATGTCAATTCTGTTTTTGCTATTAACGTCATTGATTCACTAGTGCAGGATTCATTCGATCAAGTGCATAAGGATAGCTTGGAGGTTGCCCTCACAAAGAGTTTGAAGGTGAACCAAGAGGAGGAGATTGAGCGAACACAAGAATTGAAAGAGACAATAGCTGCTTTGCATTCATTGCCTAAAATTTCAGCTAAGTATACAGTTTCATCTATTCAATTACCTGTAACTCATCAAAAACTGTTACCTTCTGTTGTGCAGGCACCCACATTGGAATTGAAGCCGTTACCGACACATTTGAAGTATGCATACCTAGGGAAGGAGGACACCCTGCCAGTGATCATTGCCAACAATCTAACCAAAGTTCACGAAGATAAACTGCTTCGCGTCTTGAGGGACCACATCACAGTCTTTGGTTGGACTATCGCAGACATCAAAGGCATAAGCCCGGCTGTATGTATGCATCGGATACTTTTGGAGGAAGGAGCTAAACCAAAAAGAGAGGCTCAAAGGAGATTGAATCCACCCATGATGGAGGTAGTGAAAAAAGAGGTGATCAAATTGCTCGATGCAGGTATTATCCTTACTTATTATTTAATCTTAGTTAAATAATAAATAATTAGTTTATTAACTTTAATTTCCTTTAATTATTAATTAATTAATTAATTTATTATCCTCGCTTATTATTTAATCTTAATTAAATAATAAATAATTAGTTTATTAACTTTAATTTTCTCTAATTATTATTTAATGTTAATTAAATATTAATTAATTAATTAATTATCCTTACTTATTATTTAATCTTAATTAAATAATAACTAATCAATTTAATTATTAATTAATGGTAATTAAAATTAATTATCTACTATTAATATTATTTAGTTAGGTATTTAATCAATTAATAATTTTAATAAATACCTAATGACATCATAATTGCCCAAACTAAATGTTACAATATTTTTTTATTAAATTACAAACATTTTCTCTTTTAGAACCATCACAAGAACCGACCTAGAAAGATCTGAATCGGACCCCCTAAGGTAAAAAAATTTGGACCGGTCGGTTTTTTTTTAGAAAACCGGTAGAATGTTTTCTAAATTTTTCTGATTTTGTCTCATTGACTAAAACTTGAATAAAATGAAATCTACAAGTCTGATTGACCTCAAATTGGTGTTGTTGGATTTTTATCTTTCCGAAATACAAGATTTCATCATCAAAAAGCAAATTTGAACATGATTTGACTACTGAAATTGACCATGAAGTGGACTATTTTGCAAAGCCCTTCAACAGTGAGGTCAGTTGTTTCAAAAATTCATATCTTGCTCATTTTAAATCATTTTCACATGATTCCAAAGAGATTTTGTTCTTAAATTCCCCATATATTCTCAAAAAATATAAAATCACAAAAATAATTTGTAGATTTCAAAATGTGCAATTTATTCGTACAAACTATGTTTTGCTCATCAGTAAAAATATTTTCAAGCATTTTGCTAGATTTTTCTACATAAACTCATACCACTACACATTTAAACCACATGACATCCTATATAAACATGTCTAGCATGATTCTAAGCACAAAAAGCTCAAAGATAACATTTCTACCATAAAAATTAAAAGAAAATCAAGATTAAGATTTTTAAGGGATTTTTATACCTTTTTGACTTGTAAGCTACTTTTCTCTCATTTTAAAAATAGATGATGGAGTTAGATGATATCCAAAAACACCCCTTGAAGTAATCTAGCTTGACTCGATAGTGACTCACTACACAACTCACTAACCCACTTTCTTTTTCTTTAACTCATTTAGTTAACTCACTAGCCTACTAACTCATAATAAAAGAAGCTCTCTAACGATCTTAGCAAACTTTCACCCAAGTGAGCTAAGGTTCATATTTATAGTGGTATAAATATATACATATAACCTATGTAAGTATACATTGGACCTCAAGCTAATTACAAAATTTGCTAGCCAAAATGTTGAGTGTTCTACACACTAATGCAAGCAGCAAAAATTGATAAAAATTTAGAGTCCATGGACATCCCATTCCACCGGCCATGCTCCTATTTGTCCCCCTTTTTGATTTATTTTTATAGCCAAATTTGGTAAATTAATGCCTTTTAGAAGCTTTGACAATTGGACCAAAAATTGGGCTTGGAATTTAATCATTTGGGCCACTAGAATGCATAATAATTCATTAATATTGGGCTACCAAAATAATTCACTCACTTCCTAATAAATTAGGTTAGTTTAATTAAATAGCAACTCACAAAGCAAATTCCACAAGTCCCTCACTTAATTAATTGTTTGGACTTGTTTAAATAATTATACGAACACTTTAATAATCAAATTTAATTTTATTTATATAATCCAATTAGACTTGTCATATTCAATATTAATTGAATATTTAATTAGGGTTCAATAACATATCAATCCTTTGATATTAAAAATATAAGCTTAAGTTAGTCCGATAATTAATAACCCTTCATCGGATTTCCTTTATTTAAATTAATTTAATAGTCAAATATTATCAAATAAAATCAAACCACATCATTAGAGTTTAATTTAATTCACACCATAATGTAATTAATTAGAAATTAATTTCTCAATTTTATTTATAATGTGACTTGAAACTCTTGGTCCTTACATTCCCCCCCCCCCCCCCCCCCTTTATAAGAATTTCGTCATCGGAATTACAACATAAGGTCACTCAAAAAGATGTAGATAATTCGCTCTCATCTTTTTTTCAAGTTCCCATGTAGCTTCTTCGACCGCGTGGTTTTTCCAAAACACTTTTACAAAATGTATGACCTTATTTTTTAACATCTGCTCCTTCTTGTCAAGTATTTGGACAGGAATCTCTTCGTATGATATATCCTTCTCGACTTGAATTGGTTCGTAGGATATCATATGCTTGTAATCTGGTTTATATGGCCGCAACACTGAAACATGAAACACGAAACACGTTGTGAATGTGCTCAAGTTCAGGAGGTAAGGCTACCTTGTATGCCACTTCCGCTTCAAAATTTCAAAAGGTCCTATGAATCTTGGTCTCAATTTCCCTTTCTTGCCAAATCTTACCTTCCCTTTCTAGGGAGATATCCACAAAAATACAAAATTACCGACTTCAAAGTCCCGTTTCTGACGATGCAGATCGGCATACTTCTTCTGGCGATCCTGAGCTGCTACCAGACGAGCTCTTATTATTTTGATCACATCGACGGTTTGCTGCACCATTTCAGGTCCCAACAATTTTCGCTCACCAACTTCATCCCAACACAAGGGCGTGCGACATTTTCTCCTATAAAGTGCTACGTAAGGCGGCATGCCAATATTAGCATGATAACTGTTATTGTAGGCAAATTCCACTAAAGTAAATGATCATCCCAATTGCCCTTTAAATCCATAACACAAGCTTTAAGCACGTCCTCAAGCGTTTGAATCGTTTGTTCGCTCTATACATCGGTTTAGGGATGATATGCAGTACTCAACCTTAACTGTGTTCCCAATCTCTCTTACAAACCTCTCCAAAATTTGGATGTGAAGCGCAGATCTCTATCTGACACAATAGATACTGGCACCCCATGCCGCGTCACAATCTCCTTAACATACAGCTTGGTTAACTGCTCCAAATTATACATGATCTTGATTGGCAAAAAGTGTGTAGATTTCGTCAAACGATCCACAATCACCGAGATTGCATCAAAATCCCTTCTGAGTAACTGGAAGTCCCACCATAAAGTCCATCGTGATATGCTCCCGTTTTCACTCCGAAATTTCCAACGGCTGTAGCAATCCACTTGGTCTTTGATGTTCTGTTTTAACTCTTTGACATGTTAGACATCGGTTAACGCACTCTACCACTTCCCTTTTCATATTTAGCCACCAAAAATATTGACGTAAGTCCTGATACATCTTGGTATTCCTAGGGTGTATCGAGTACTTTGTATTGTGAGCTTCTTGCAAGATATCTTCTCTCAATTTTGGTACCATCGGTATTCATATCCTTCCTTCAAACCTTAGTAACCCAGTGTTATCAATTATGTATTTTAAATCTTCCTATTCTAAAATTCTCTTTCTGATACTGACATATTCTTCATCCTGTTCTTGAGCCTCCTTTATTTTATTTAATAAAGTTGGACTCGCTTTTACAGCGAACAGTTTCTCATCCGAATCCTTCAGATGTTTTATCTCTAACTCCAGTCTTTCCATATCCCTTATTAGCTCCTCTTGGGATGTCAACATTAATAACTTCTCCCTGCCCTTCCTACTTAGAGCATCAGCTACAACATTGGCCTTACCTAGGTGGTACATAATTTCACAATCATAATCCTCGATCAATTCCAACCATCGCCTCTATCTCATGTTTAGCTCTCTTTGAGCAAAAATATACTTCAGACTTTTGTGGTTTGTGTATATTTCACACTTCTCCTCATACAGGTAGTGCCTCCAAATCTTTAGGGTGAACACTACTGCTGCTAACTCCAGGTCATGAGTTGGATATCCTTTCTCGTAGTCCTTCAACTGTCTTGATGCGTACGCGATGACTTTTTCGTGTTGCATTAACACACAACCAAGTCCCTTGAGTTACGCATCACTGTACACCAGAAAACCCTCCGGTATCGTCAGATAATGACAACACCAGTGCTTCACTAAACCTCTTCTTAAGTTCCATAAAACTTGCTTCGCAATTATCCATCTATACAAATTTAATTATCTTTCTTGTCAAGTTGGTTAACGGTGTTGCTATCTTAGAAAAATCTTGGATAAATCTTCGATAAGAACCCACCAAACCAAGAAAACTTTTGACTTCTATCAGTGTCTTCGGCTGCTTCCAATTTATAACTGCCTCTACTTTTGCTGGATCCACCGAAACACCTTCTTTATCAACTACATGTCCCAGAAACTGTACCCTCTGTAGCTAAAATTCACACTTTGAGAATTTCGCATACAGCTTTTTCCTCCTTAGTGTTTCCAACACCACTCTTAAGTGCTCAGTGTGCTCCTCTTCTGTCTTCGAATATACTAGAATATCATCGATGAATACAACAACGAACTTGTCCAAATAGAGCTTGAACACCCTGTTCATCATATCCATAAATGATGCTGACGCATTCGTTTGACCGAACGACATTACAAAAAACTCAAATTGTCCATAACGAGTTCTGAATGCCGTCTTTGGTACATTTTCTTTTCTTACCTTCAACTGATGGTAACCGGTTCTCAAGTCTATCTTTGAAAAAAAAACTTCACTCCCTTAAGCTGATCGAACAGATCATCAATTTTGGGTAACGGGTACCTATTTTTAATCGTAACTTTGTTCAACTCACGATAGTTGATACAAAGTCTTAGGGATCCGTCCTTCTTCTTTACAATAATACCAGTGCTCCCCAAAGAGACACACTTGGCCGAATTTACCCTTTATCTAGCAGCTCCTACAGTTGAATCATCAATTCATTCAACTCTACCGGCGCCATTCTGTATGGTACTTTCAATATTGGTTCAGTTCCTGGTGCCAGTTCAATTTTAAATTCAACTTCTCTATCCGGCGGTAAACCCGGTATCTCATCTGGGAAGACATCTAAGAATTCCCGTACCACAGATATCTGACCCAATTCACCCTCTACTCTTTGAGTATCAACCACATGAGTCAGATAACCCACGCACCCCTTCCTCAACAATGTATTTACTTGCATCATCGTCAGACAACGATATTGTCTTAGTGATTTACTCCCTTGAAATACCACTTTTAACTTACTCGGGGTTTTTAGAGTTATACTCTTTTTCTGGCAGTCAATCAACGCCTCGTGATTCGATAACTAGTCCATACCAAGAATGATATCGAACTCTCCCAAGTGAATTGGAATCAAATTCACTCCAAGTTTAAATCATCTTAACTCAACGCAACAATTCCTATTAATATATTCTACCATAATAACTTCTTTGTTAGCTACTTCTATATTCAAAAGATTCTCTAATTTTTCTCGGGGTAAATTTAATCTCCTAGCAAATTCTTCAGATACAAATGAACAGGTAGCACCCGAATCAAATAATATATAAGCATTGATATTATTGATCGGAAGAATACCTGACACCACATCTTTAGATTTCACAGTATCTTGAACCGTCATGTTAAAGGTGCGTGCGGTTGGTCTGTTCGGTTGACTTGTTGATCCTCTAATGTTAATTTGCTATTGTTGCTTCTATTTCCATCAGCTACGTCATTCTTTTTCTTTGGGCAGTCCTTAATTTGGTAGTCCGACGTTCCGCAAGAAAAACATCCGCTTCTCTTCCCTTTAGGGCAATGGGGAGTAATATGCCCTTACTGCCCACAGTTATAACAGACCCCCTTGCCCTTCATGCATTCCCCAGAATGGTTCCTCTCACACTTTTCACATTTCTTGCCTTTCTTGGTTTCTCCTCCAGTCTTACTGCCTCCTGACATCTGGTTATCATTTCACTTCCTTTTGTTATGATTGCTACCTCTAGTTCCTTCCCTAGGTCCATCATGATCTTTCTTCTTCTTGTCTTCGTTATATTTCATTAATGCTTCATTCTTTCCTTCGACAATAATTGCCCTATCCAATAATGCTGAAAATGTGTCGATTCTTAGAACAACAACCCTGCTATACACCCAAGGCTTCAAACTCTGCTCAAATCTTCATGTTTTCCTCGCCTCAGTGTCCACCTAGTGTGGAGTAAAACGAGCTAATTCGTTGAACTTTGCGGCGTACTCTGCCACTGACATGTTTCCCTGCTTCAAGTCCAAAAACTTCATCTCCATTTTATTTTTCATGCTATCCGAAAAATAATTCTCGAAGAATAGTTTCTTAAAATGTGCCCATGTTACAGTAGCTTCTCCAGCTCTACCCTTATTCGCTTTCTACTGGTAATTCGTCTTTCCCTTCAGCATAAAGGTGGCGAATGAGGTCTACTGTTCATCGGCCACTCGTGCGACCTCAAACAATTTTTCTATTTACTCAATCCACATCTGGGCTTCTATAGGATCTATAAACCTATGAAATTCTGATGGTCCTATAAGTTTGAAATCCTTAAAATTTGCTAAGTGCGTCTCTGGCTGGTTTACAACTGGCGGTACTACTGGCTATACTACTAGTGGTGATTTACTCTGCATCATCTCCATCATCATGGCTGCAAAAGCCCTCATTAGGTCTTTCTTCCTCTCAGCATTGTTTTCGACTTTATCTACTCGTCGAGTTCAGGGTACACGTCTTGACAACATTCTCTGCTATTAAACAAAATCTTATATTATTTTGTATATTACATTTTATGCAACATTTTGTGAATGTTTAGACATTTAATAGTTAACGCAAAAGTCAAGCTCAATCCGATCAGGTAATCATAATAATGTCGCATTTATATTCATATACTAACTGGTAGTGTCAAACACTTACATTACATAAACGCTAATTTCACTCTAGTCAACAGAAGACGGGATAAGACGAAACCTATCCCAAAGAACAACAATAGATGAGATTTACAAGAACTATATTTTCCTAAAACATAAAAAGTGGGGATATATCATAAACACCTAGCACCTCTCATAGTATGAGGTTTACATCATATATATAACACTATGAATAAAAAGTGGGTTCTAAACTGCATCTATATACAGACAGAAAAATAAAATATCAACGATCAATCCGACGGGCAGCGGCCTCGTGCTCTTATTGAGCGATCCTGTCAACGACACTGCGTCTCACTATCAGCCTGCTCAAATAATCCTCCCAAGGATAATTTCGGATCCTGCTCCTCAGCCTACCAAAAATCGTATCTAACTCGAAACTAGCAGTATCGATCCTGACAGCACTGGCCTTAACCTCGGACTCAAGCTCATCAGCCCTCCTGGATGCCCTCATCCACTTATCAGATATGCGAATTTTATCCGCTATCTCCAAGTCAAACTCAGCTAACATCCTTGCTAGATGCATCTGTAACTCATCCCTTTTTACTCGAAATCCCTCAGCTTGCCTCCTAGATTGCTCCAGCTCATCAACCAAATCTACCTCCCTCTCAAGGAGGTGATGTGTTGCAACTCCCAGCGAAGTAGCAGTCTGACGGCGCCCCTGCGCCTTAGTCTCTAACACAGCCACATGCTCATTTAGCCTAGTCACCTCGTCAGACATCTGATATGCTACATCTTTATATCGGTCATCCATCTTCTGATGGGTCCTATTCTCCTCCTCCAGCTGCTGAACTCTAGTCTCCAACTTTATGTTAGCACTGATCAGCTCCTCGATAATATTGCTGACAGTGGTGCCCATACCGTCAACATACTCGGCTGGCTGCCCGATCAGATCATCCTCAGAAAGTGGTTCCTCAGCTGACTCCTCGTCGGAGTCTATGTGTTGTCCCTTAGACTCATCATCACCATCAAATCTCATAGGCCCTCCTCACACTGACGACTCAGCCTTTGCTATCTGCTCCTCCTCAGCAGCAACCTCCCACTCAGGCTCAACAACAGGTGACTCAATCACTATCCCTGCTGTAGATGGCCTGATCTAGACAATATGTTTGTCTACTGGAGCATCCTCCATCAGTCTACTAGGCTCGCCTATATCTACCATCATATAGACATAACAATGGACAAAACAACAGTATGTTAGTATCACAATAAAACATATTCATTGATGAAATGAAACAATATTTCATTATGTACAACATCGGCTTGATTAATTTCCTCAATTCACCTCCAACAAAACTCGACTCAATGGATCTCCTTGACCCATCCTCCTAGCGTACTCTATATGTGTTTAATTCTAAGGTTATAACCTAGGTTTCGCAAATCATAAAGTTTATAACCTACAGTTCTGATACCAAACTATGACACCCCTAAATTCAAATACTACTACCTCGAATTTGGTGCTCATGTAATAATACAACAATCACTGCTAAACAACATTTAATACTAATTCAAAATTTTAATAAACATATGTTGTCTATTACAATAACTTTATAATCCCGAGGTCTACAACCTTTACAAAAATATATACATCGTAACCTACAAAAAGATATCAGTGTTTGCGTTACATCTAGTAATGTCAAAACAATACTTTAAAACAAGCAATCAGTTATCTAGTTTAACTAGGATTTCATCTTTCCTTTACCTTTATCTTTATTCGAACCTTCCGGCTTAGCTGCAATACTATCATGACAGAGCAAGGGTGAGCAACTAGTTTGTCCATTAAGTTTGAATTTAATATAAAATATGTCATGAGTAAGAATAATGATTGAAAGATTCAATAGTACGAATTTGATATAATCAACGCGCAATTTAATGAACGAAAATTGATTATTTAATTGTTGAGTGGTCAAAAGACCCTGAACGTCTGCTTTGAGGAATCAGTCACTTGATTGACCCTCTTAAGTTACATTTTCATACTGTACTTGAGGGGATCAACCTCGCGTACCATATATATATGCATAACATTTATTCTGTATGTATCATTTATCTGATACTTAGATTCTTTCCCATTATGGGTTGTTCATCTCAGTACAAGAATTCGCCCAACAATAGGTTTGGATAGCTTTTACAACAAGGTATAATGAAAGGTCTAGCCGAAATAATTGACATAGACTACTTCTTAAACAGTTCATGTATAAAAGAACTTTAAATGATTTATAGTTCGATAATAGAACTTGAATTCAACATGCACTATGTGCGAATGACAATGATCTTATGGATGTGGAGTGACTTTATAAGAATTAAAAGAACATAATCTAAAAATATAACTTGAGTTTGAGTTAGGGAACTTACTAAATATAAATTTGAGTAAGGTTAAAGAACATGCATGTCCGTCGACTTACGGCTAATTCGCTTAATTTAAACTCCTCCTGATGACCTAATATTAATAACGTTGACCTATCAATTAGTACTGCATATAATCATGCACTTTAAACACTTACATATGCTATTTATCTAGCACATAATCAATCCCATAACACATATAATTTTATAGACTATCATTAATCATATAAGACACTTAATTGATCTTATGTTAATAATTTAATTAATCAATATTATTTTTCTTAAGTGTTAAACACTTATTAAACCCTTAAATAATTTATTATAATTATTTAATTAAATTCTTTTTATTTTATTAACTCTATCTTTATTTAATTACTATTTAATATTAGTTAAAGAGTAATTAGTTACTTACCTTTAGACATTATTTAACAATAGATAATGACTAATTATATTTATTTATTATTTAAAGTTAATTAAATAATAAATAATTAAAGTACTAATCTTATTTGCTTTAATTATTATTTAATATTAATTAAATAATAATTAATTTATTAATTATCCTTATTTATTATTAAATATTAATTAAATAAAAAATAATTTAGTTTATTAACTTTAATTTTCTTTAATTATTATTTAATTTTAATTAAATAATAATAATTAATTAATTATCCTTACTTATTATTTAATCTTAATTAAATAATAAATAATTAGTTTATTAACTTAGATTTTCTTTAATTATTATTTAATGTTAATTAAATAATAATTAATTATACTTACTTATTATTTAATCTTAATTAAATAATAAATAATTAGTTTATTAACTTTAATTTTTTTTAATTATTATTTAATGTTAATTAAATATTAATTAATTAATTATCCTTACTTATTATTTAATCTTAATTAAATAATATATAATTAGTGTGACGACCCCAAATTCGGGTTCCATAACCTCGGGTTTGATTCTCCACTGTACAATACTTACTAACAATTAAATACATAAATTGCATTTAAATTTCACGGAATAATACAAAAGGTTCCTTATAAAAAGGCTACACTTCCTAAGGTCGATTAACCTTAATCGTAACATTACATCTCTTAAGGGAAATACAAAAGATTTACAAGGAAATTACATAACAGTAAGTTAAGTCTAACATGCATAAACTAAACTAAGCGTTTGTTTTTCCCTTGCCCTTGTCTGTTTTAGAGCATTTGGGCTTAGCTGAAATATAGTCATGATATAGCAAAAATGAGCAACTAAATGGCTCAGCAAGTTTATAAATAACAACAATAGATATATCATGATGAAGGAAAATAACGTCAAAGTTTTTAACAATAACAATTGTGAAAGATATCAAGAATCAAAGTTCAATATAATAATGGATTGACTCTTTACTGCTGAGTGGTCTTTAATGATCATGAACTGCTACTAAGGTAGAACAGACATATATATATCTGACACCTTGAAAAACGGGACACTCGAGAGGATCAGTCCTTTTATGTCCTATATATATGCATAACATTTAGATTTCTTGCGCAAATTCGATTTTCCGACAAATAAAAATTCCCTTTAACTAGGGTTGTTCATTCTCAGTCTTATTATGAGAATCCGCACCGACAATTGGTTTGGATAAGTTTTTAAAATATTCAATTTGATGAATTTAAACATGCATTGTCTAGCCGAAACAATTAGCTTAGACATTCTTAAACAGTTCTTGAATTAATGAACTATAACGTTTGTAAAAGCACTATGTGCGAATACAATAACAAATAATGATGTGAAATAATTTTAGATAATTAATCCACTTTAAGCTCTGTCAAATAACTACGAGTGTAGATACTTGCTCAATAATAATTGAATTGCTCAATGTAATTACAGTTGAAGAAAACTTGCAACAATAAATATAAGTTAGGGTTAAGAAGAAACTTGCCTTGTGCGTAGTCTACGGCTAACCAATTCAATTTAATATTCCTTGAACGGACCTAACAATTAATCAGTTTGATCTTAAAATAGTATCATATACGCATTCGTATGATAACCTTTATAACTCTTACGAACCACATAATTATATGATTATGGGTATATAAACACATATAAAATATTATCACTACTTGTTAATATTCCTAACACAAAAAATCTATATTAATTATTTAATATAGTTCATATACCTATCTAATATTATTAACAATTTAATAATATTTTATTAGTCTCGTAATATTATTAATCATTTAATAATATTGTATTAGTCACTTAATATTATTAATCCTTTAATAATATTTTATTATTCTTCTAATATTATTAATCATTTAATAATATCTTACTATCTTATTAATATTATTAATCATTTAATAATATTTTATTAATCTTAAAATATTATTAATCATTTAATAATATTTTATTCATCTTCTAATATTATTAATCATTTAATAATATTTTATTAATCTTTGAATATTATTAATCATTTAATAATATTTTATTCATTATCTAATATTATTAATTATTTAATAATATTTTATTTATTAACTAATATTATTAATCATTTAATAATATTTTATTACCTTATTAATATTATTAATTATTTAATAATATTTTATTCATTATCTAATATTATTAATTATTTAATAATATTTTTTTCATTATCTAATATTATTAATCATTTAATAATATTTTATTTATTATCTAATATTATTAATCATGTAATAATATCTAAATCCTCCACAAATGTTATTAATCACTTAACAACCTTTTAATTACATAATAATATCATTCAACACTTAATAATATTTTATTTCAAATAATACCAATAGTTAACTTTGTATTTGTGTTAACCTTATGCTTTAATTTAAATATTTAGTTATCAATTAGTTACCAATAAACTTCATATAATGGTTTATTATACAAATACACTCATTTTACACTTATTTCAACTTAAATTTTCAAAGAAAACTCGACCCGGACATCAAAAACACGTTTCTGGCAGAATGTTTGACCGCTGCGGCGGTAGTACAAAAAATTTCAAAACCCTAATTTGTGGACTACTCGAACCTCCTTTACCAATTTGGTCATAACTTTATCATACGAAAATATTTTGAGGTGATTCTTGAGCATAAATTCATTAGAATTTCATGATCTACAATTTCTCTTTAGATCACAAATCCAAATTCTAAACGGAAGTAGCCGTAAAATCGCTCACAAAGACAGAATGAAAACTAGTTTCATAAATCATTGGTTTTAATGGGTCAAACTTGAAATAAATAAACTCTACGCATTCAAATGACACCAACTTAGTGTTGTTGTCTTCCTAACTTCTTGTTTTACAATATTTCATGTTTCAATCATATTTTTGAAAACGTTTTACATGAAATTTAAAGATCGAACCATCTAGAATTTAAAAACGACATTTTTTGAGGTAAAAGCTATAACTTCTTTGTTATTCAATATTTTTGAAAGCTTCAAGTTGGATTTTTCTTTAAAACTCATGTATCTAACTTTAGCCATAAGAATCCAATCTCCAACTTGTACATTTCAAAATACAACATTAAACACAACATGTTTAGTTAGGTTTTACCGACAAAAATCAATATGAGCATTTCTTGCATTTTTATGCAATCTACACATACCAAAACATGATATAACCACATCAAGCTATAAATATACATATATTACATAGTTAAATACTTCTAGACCATCAAAACATGTTTTGATCGGTTAAAAATAGATTTTAACCGTTCAAAATCGTTCTAGACTACAAAAATGAAATGTATGAAGTTTAGAGCATTTTTAAACCTTGAGGTCTTGGATGCTCTTCTTTTTCTCCTACCAAAGTATGTTGTGAAGCTTTGTGTCATCCACCAAGCTTAACCTCTAGCTATTTTCTTAAGTTCACAAGTGTTTCTTTCTTTCTCTCTAGAAAATGCTCTATATTTTTCTCTTTAGAATTGCTTCAAATGAACTAACTAACATCACCAAGATTGTGGAGCATCCTATATATAGCCACATGCTAATCATCCATTAGCTCTCTTAATTCACCAATGTTGGTGAATTTAGAGCTTAATTTAGCTTACTATTGCATGGATGGACAATGTGATTGATTGGGTGATTGACTAGGGTTGTTGGCCAACCTTGTCATAGTGTAAAATAGAAGCAACATAAAAATTAAGCTACCTTCAAGTGAGGCCCCCTAAATTGCTGGAAAATAGGATTTAATCACCCATTTTTGTTTAAATTTTAATGTTTTAATTATATATATATATATATATATATACACACACACACACACACACACACACTTATATATATATTGTTTGACCAATTTTGACTTCCTATTGGATTCCACATTGGACTCTAGGATTAAATATATTGAGTTCATTCATTTAATTTGGTTGAGCTCAATTTAATTGACACATTGGGCTAACATTTAATAAACTATGCTATCTTTAATTAAAATAAGCATTGAGCTAGATTAATTAATTACATGGACTAAGGTTCAATTTAATTACATGGGCTAATAGGTAAATTAATTTGACCTAGTTTAATACCCCATTTGGATTTAAAATATAATTCAATTAGATTTGCTTTAATTAATTTTAATACCATGCTTCATTGCTTTAAATGAACATTGGGATGCTATCGCAAGCAATCAAAAATAAAATCTTACTTTGAAAAATATTAGTGTAGTAGTGAAAGTAAGAGTCGAACCCACAGAGAGTGAATTGTTTTAATAAATCTAATGTTTTCAAGAATATCTAATTAAATGGGGAGTTGGAATTAATTATTAACTAATTAAAATTTAAACAAACAAATAAAACTGAATAATAAATAAATATGAGAAAAATCAATTAAAACAAACTTCAGTTCCTTAGTTCAGTATCCCCTTCTTTTAATCAACAAATTAATCAAGTTATTATTATGTTTTCCTTCAATTGAAATTAATAATCCTAGATAACCGACAATCGTCAAGCTACCCGATATTCTCCTTAAATCATAAATCTAATGCAGCAATTGCTCACAAAAGACCCTAACTATCATACAACCTAGAACTATCAGTCTAGATTTAATATAATAGTTGCATTAAAAATTAGAGAATTAGATTATTGCAAGCAACAATCTCAACATCGCGGACCATTTAACTTGCCATCTTGATAATCATAATAATATTCAAAAGTTTGACCACAATTAAATATTATTAATTGCTACTTATGATCAGATAAAATATCGTTTACTTAATATCAAATCTTAATCTAGCATATGATAAATTATTGATTAACTTAACAGGCCATTATCAAATTAATCAAGCAAATATCATAAAATAATTAAAACAGATTATAAAGAATAAATCTCATGCATGAAGGAATAAATTATAAAACTCAATTAAAACATTAATTAAAAACAAGGTTCAACATCCCTTTAGAACTGAAAAATAAAATTAGCCAAACATAATAAAAATAATACACAAGAGAATGGAGAGATATCACCTAAGAAAGCTCCCAAAAACTTCTTATGAATAATAAGAGATTGACCCTCTATTTATAGGCCTTTAACTTGTCCAAACCCTAATAGGATTTACAATTAAAAATAAAAGAAAAAGAAAAATAATTATTATACTAACCCTAGTTGGAATTAAAATCCAATTTGGAATCAAAAAGTAGTAAAAATCGAAAATAATTCCATTTTCCAGTATTAATGCGCAAGCCAAACAAGCCTTCCACGTGCCGTTGACCAAGTCAACGCAGTTCCGCATATGCTGACGTCACTGAGCTGCCGCGCATTGCGCGGAGGGTTCCGGCTTCTTCTGAAACGACACCGTTTCTTCCCCGGTGCTGCTGATCTGCTATCGCCTCTAAACGACGTCGTCTCTTTACTCCCTTTTATGCTCGCGTATTACGCGGACGCGTCTTTTCGGAAATTACCATCCTGCCCGTTCGCGTCTTTTCTATTTAATTACGATTTTGCCATCACCACTGGTTATTTACCAAAATGCCATCTAACTTTTGCAGAATTTACAGATTTGCCCCTAAGCTTATTTTTCCTACAATATAAAATATAAAATAAATAAAAATAATATAAAAATCCTAAAAACACATAATAATAAATAAAACACATAAAATAATAAAAATAAATAAAAATACATAAATAAAAAGAAATATAAAAATACTATAAAATTACCTAAATTAACATAAATTAACTAAAATCCTATAAAACCTATTAAAACCAAAATATGCTAAATAATTAAACATTTATGCACACAATAAATATAAAAACTAAGTATCAGGGAATAAAAATATCGTATAATTTAGCCCTATCAAATACCCCCACACTTAGTTTTTGCTCGTCCTCGGGTAAAACAAAATATAAAATATAAAATTAAAACTAATAACTAAACAACTTACTTGAGCAACAGATCAATATAAATTTCAACATCATCCTCAAAGATTTTAAATGATAACTCAAAGAAAATTTCAAAACCATGCAAAATCTAGAACTTTAACATATTCATTAATCTTACTCTACTCAAGATCTTTTGTGTGTGTGAATCCAAATGTATCAAACTAATCAAAACTCGGATAAGTTTAGGTTATTAATTACCTTATAAAAGATATATAACAAAACTCAATATATTTATTTTTCACATCACTCTTTGCTAATATAGACAAATATAAATCAGAAGATCAAAAGGTTTCAAACAATTATATACACTAGGATTATTAATATGCATTTTTTCAAAAAAAAAATTTCATTTTTTTTTCTTTTAATGGGTGAATTTTATGTTCCATCCCACTTTTTTTTTTCTTTATTTTTTTCTTCTTCTTTAGTGAGTGCATTTTATGCTCCATCTCACTAGCGAGTGCGTTTTACGCTCCATCTCGCTTTTTCATGTGTTTATGAGTGAGTGCATTTTACGCTCCATCTCAACCCACCACAAGATTTTTTTTAAATAATAATCCTAGAAAAGTACCTAAATCATCTCCTCCAAATTATATTTTGTCTTATATTTCACTTCAAATAATGATCAAATAAGATATAGAGTTCAAGAAAAATCTTTTATAAGCATTTAACCATTTAAACTTCCCTTAATTAAAACTAGTTCAAACAAATGGATATAAGTGCATAAAAATTTTAAAGATCTCAAACAAAGTAATAATCAATAAAAAGTCAAAATTCAGACTAAGCAAAAATTTATCCCTTTTCCAAAAGTTATTAAATAAAAATAATTTTTTTTATCATTGACTAAAAATTTAAAATCCAATTAATTCATTGCTCAAGTGACACATCCTAAAAATAAAATAAAAAACTACCTCATTTTCGTAGGAAACACGGTTACACTTAGCACGTGTAACAAGCCTTTAAACCCCAAGTGGACGAGTTTTGTCTCGTGAGGGTTTGCAGTGAATTTACCCACAAAATTCAAAAATTTAAATTATTTTTATTTAAAATTCCCTAAAAATAAAACAAAAAATTTTAAATTTCTTTTTAAAATTTCCTAAAAATAAAACAAATATCCTAAAACCCTTCCCCTACACTTAAAATTTACATTGTCCCCAATGTAAACTATAATGCAAAGAAATAGGCACAAATAAATATAAAAAGAAAAAGGAAAAGAAATGCAAATCTGATTTCTTGGGTTGCCTCCCAAGCAGCGCCTTTGTTTATTGTCACTGGCTCGACAACAGGCCAAACCACTATGTCACTCCAATTTCATGTATGTTGCGTACTCCATCCATCACAACATTCCTTATAGGTAGATTACATCTCGTCTTTGCATGGTATGATTGTTCCGGAATGAAATCCTGCAAAATAAAAGGTAAAAATTTATTTTGAGTAATAGGTAATGGAATGAAAAGTTCTGCAAATTTATTTAAAATCAATGACAAAGAATTTAATGAATCTGTAGCCCTCTTCAAATCTTGTTTCGGCTCAATTTCTTCTTCTTCTTTTGTCAATCCCAAGCTATGCGTAATGTCCTCTTCCAGATTTTTCTTTTCATTGTCTGTCGTTTCTGGAGTTCCCTCATCTTTACCATTGTTCAACACAATTTCATTGTCATCCTCCTCGTAATCCACCATTGTGTGATATGGTAATTCTTCAACACTTTGCACCTCCAATTAACTGACCGCAACTTTCAGTTGTTCCACTTGAATACTTATACGCTGAATATTCTCATTTGTTTCCTGTTGAAATTGCAAAGCATCAGTCATAAAATATTTAAACATATCTTTTGAAGAAAATTAGAGTTAGAAGATTGGTCCTGTTCTTGATCGTTGGGATATGTCTGATTGAACTGTTGGTAATCTGGCCAATGTTGACCTGCAGGTTGGTGCACTTGTGGATTCCCATAGCTGAAATTTGGACGATCCCACCATTCTGAGTAGTACGTGTTTTAATAGGGATCATAGTTCCCTTGCGGTCCAAGAAAACCATCTGCATCATTTACTTGTCCATAGGACTCCTCTCGAAGCATTGGACACACCTCTGTTGGATGTCCTACTATGGAACAAATCCTACAAGCCGTCATTGGTTGTCCTTTACCTGCAGCCCAGGCATAGATAACAGAAGTTAGTTCATCAACTTGTTGTTGAAGAGAAGAAATTTTTACCGCATTAAAATAATCATCGTTTTGGTTCCAAGCCATGATTTTCTCCTTCACCTGTACACTCATTTAAACTATGAAAAACAAAAACAAAATAAATAAATAAACTAGAAAAATAAACTACAAAGAAAACAAAGAATAAATTAAAGCAAAACACTCCCCGGCAACGGCGCCAAAATTTGGGATGCTGTCGCAAGCAACCAAAAATAAAATCTTACTTTGAAAAATATTAATGTAGTAGTGAAAGTAAGAGTCGAACCCACAGAGAGTAAATTGTTTTAACAAATCTAATGTTTTCAAAAATATCTAATTAAATGGGGGATTTGAAATTATTAATTAACTAATTAAAATTCAAACAAATAAAACTAATAAACAATAAAGATGAGAAAAATCAATTAAAACAAACTTCAGTTCCTTAGTTCAGTATCCCCTTCTTTTAATCAATAAATTAATCAAGTTATTATTATCTTTTCCTTCAATTGAAATTAATAATCTTAGATAACCGACAATCGCCAAGCTACTCGAAATCCTCCTTAAATTATAAATCTAATGCAGCAATCGCTCACAAAAGACCCTAACTATCATACAACCTAGAACTATCAGTCTAGATTTAATATAACAGTTGCATTAAAAATTAGAAAATTAGATTATTCCAAGCAACAATCTCAACATCGCGGACCATATAACTTGCCATCTTGATAATCATAATAATATTCAAAAGTTTGTCCACAATCAAATATTATTAACTGCTACTTATGATCAGATAAAATATCGTTTGCTTAATATCAAATCTTAATTTAGCATATGATAAATTATTGATTAACTTAACAGGCCATTATCAAATTAATCAAGCAAATATCATAAAACAATTAAAACAGACTATAAAGAATAAATCTCATGCATGAAGGAATAAATTATAAAACTCAATTAAAATATTAATTAAAAACAAGGTTCAACATCCCTTTAGAACTGCAAAATAAAATTAGTCAAACATAATAAAAATAATACACAAGAGAATGGAGAGATATCACCTAAGAAAGCTCCCAAAAACTTCTTATGAATAATGAGAGATTGACCCTCTATTTATAGGCCTTTAACTTGTCCAAACCCTAATAGGATTTACAATTAAAAATAAAAGAAAAAGTAAAATAATTATTATACTAACCCTAGTTGGAATCAAAATCCAATTTGGAATCAAAAAGTAGTAAAAATCGGAAATAATTCCGTTTTCCAGCATTAATGCGCAAGCCAAACAAGCCTTCCACGCGCCGTTGACCAAGTCAACGCGGTTCCGCGTATGCTGACGTCACTGAGCTGCCGCGCATTGCGCGGAGGGTTCTGACTTCTTCTGAAATGACACCATTTCTTCCCCGGTGCTGCTGATTTGTTATCGCCTCCAAACAACGTCGTCTATTTACTCCCTTTTATGCACGCGCATTGCGCGGGCATGTCTTTCCGAAAATTACCATCCTGCCCCTCCGCGTCTTTTCTATTTAATTACGATTTTGCCATCAGCGCTGGTTATTTACCAAAATGCCATATAACTTTTGCAGAATTTACAGATTTGACTTCAAGCTTATTTTTCCTACAAAATAAAATATAAAATAAATAAAAATAATATAAAAATACTAAAAATCCTAAAAACACATAATAATAAATAAAACATATAAAATACTAAAAATAAATAAAAACACATAAAGAAAAAGAAATATAAAAATACTATAAAAGTACCTAAATTAACATAAATTAACTAAAATCCTATAAAACCTATTAAAACCAAAATATGCTAAATAATTAAACATTTATACACACAATAAATATAAAAACTAAGTATTAAGGAATAAAAATATCGTATAATTTAGTCCTATCAAATATACACATACACAAGTACATTCATTCAATTATCTAATGCATAATTAATATTACAAATTTTTTAATTTATTGATAATTATATAATAATTATAATTACAATATCTAATAGAATTCGGGTCATTACAATTAGTTTATTAATTTTAATTTTTTTTAATTATTATTTAATGTTAATTAAATAATAATTAATTAATTAATTAATTATCCTTACTTATTATTTAATCTTAATTAAATGATAACTAATCAGTTTAATTATTCATTAATGGTAATTAAAATTAATTATCCACTATTAATATTATTTAGTAAGGTATTTAATCAATTAATTATTTTAATAATTATCTAATGACATCATAATTGTCCAAACTAAATTTTATAATATTCTTTATTAAATTTAAAATATTTTCTATTCTGGAACCCCTAAGGTAAAAAAAATCGGACCGGCCGATTTTTTTTCAGAAAACTGACAGAATATTTTTATAATTTTTTTGATTTTGCCTCATTAACTAAAACTTGAATAAAATGAAATTTACAAGTCCGATTGACCTCAAATAGGTGTTGTTGGATTTGTATATTTCCGAAATACAAGATTTCATCATCAAAAAGCAAATTTGGTTGACCATGAAGTGGACTATTTTGCACAGCCATTTGACAGTGAGGTCCTTTGGTTCAAAAATTCATATCTTGCTCATTTTAAATCATTTTTACATGATTCCAAAGAGATTTTGTTCTTAAATTCCCCATATATTCTCAAAAAATATAAAATCACAAAAATAATTTGTAAATTTTAAAATGTGTAATTTATTCGTATAACCTATGTTTTATTCGTCGATAAATATATTTTCAAGCATTTTGCTAGATTTTTTTACATAAACCCATACCACTACACATTTAAATCACATGACATCGTATATAAACATGTCTAGCATGATTCTAAGTACAAAAAGCTCAAAGATAATATTTCTACCATAAAAATTAAAAGAAAATCAAGATTAGGATTTTTAAAGGATTTTTATACCTTTTTGACTTGTGAGCTATTTTTCTTTCATTTTCAAAATAGATGATGGAGTTTGATGATATCAAAGAACACCCCTTGAAGTAACCTAGATTGACATGATAGTGACTCACTACACAACTCACTAACCCATTTCCTTTTTCTTTAACTCTCCTAGTCAACTCACTAGTTTACTAACTCACAATAAAAGAAGCTCTTTAGCGATCTTAGCAAAATTTCACCCAAGTGAGCTAAAGTTAATATTTATAGTGCTAGAAATATACACATATAACCTATGTAAGTATACATTGGACCTCTAGCTAATTATAAAATTTGCTAGCCAAAATGTTGAGTGTTCCACACACTAATGCAAGCAACCAAAATTGATAAAAATTTGGAGTCCATGGACATCCCATTCCACCGGCCATGCTCCTATTTGTCCCCCTTTTTGATTTATTTTTATAGCCAAATTTGGTAAATTAATGCCTTCTAGAAGTTTTGACAATTGGACAAAAAATTGGGCTTGGAATTTAATCATTTGGGCCACTAGAATGCATAATAATTCATTAATATTGGGCAACCAAAATAGTTCACTCACTTCCTAATAAATTGGGTTAGTTTAATTAAATAGCAACCCACAAAGCAAATTTCACAACTCACTCACTTAATTAATTGTTTGAGCTTGTTTAAATAATTATAGGAACACTTTAATAATTAAATTAAATTAAATTTATATAATCCAATTAGACTTTCCATATTTAATATTAATTGAATATTTAATTAGGGTTCAATAACATATCAATCCATTGATATTAAAAATACAACCTTAGGTTAGTCCGATAATTAATAACCCTTCATCGGACTTCCTTTATTTAAATTAATTTAATAGTCAAATATTATCAAACAAAATCAAACCACCTCGTTTGGGTTTAAATTAATTCACACCATAATGTAATTAATTAGAAATTAAATTTTCAATTTTATTTATAATGTAACTTGAAACTCTTGGTCCTTACACGTGTTACACACTTACGCGTGTTACATACTTACATATTATTTTATTGATTTAGTATCTCAATTATTGAACATACAGTATTTTTTAAATAATAAATCTTTCTAACTATTTAATACCCATGACTACTACCGTAACAATTATTAGCCCAATAATACAAGATGATGTGTATTTTAACAATTATTGATTCAATAATATAGAACACTATGTAATTAATAATATAAAATATTGTGTAATGACAATTATTGATTCAATAATGTAAAATACTGTGTAATGACAATTATTGTTGAAATATTGTGCAAGAGCCACTTTATCAGTTCAAGAATATAAACATTGTGTAATACTGTGTGTTGCTGTAAAATACCATATGCTACTATACTTTTATCACTGGATATTTTAACAGTTAAAAGTGATAATACCGTTGACCATTTTTATTTTAAAAGGCTACTGCTATCGTTTTCTACATCCGATAATATTTCATTGTGGGGTCCACCCATAACTGAATATTTTGGCGCCGTCATATGAATATTCTCCGACAGAACGAATATTTCTCGACCAATTGAATGTTGTTCGATATAAAATTTGTGCACATAGCATTCTTAACTTTAATTTTTATTAATTTAACACGTTACTGTTAGGCATAAAATTATGGAAAAAATTTAAAATCTATTTATTATAATTCGGGGTCTTACGTACAACCTCTCCTCCTTATGAAATTTCGTCCCCAAAATTGACGTACCTGACATTTCGAAGAGGTAAAGATACTTAGATTTTATTTCAAATTCTAGCTCCCAGGTTATTTCTTTAATATCTTAGTTTCTCTATAAAACCTTGACTTGAGGTATAACCTTTGAGCGTAGGATCTGCTCCTTCTTATCTAAGATCTTAACAAGTACCTCATCGTACATTAAATTCTCTGCTATAACGTCTGGCTCCAACTCAATTATGTGATTCGGATCCTTCACATATTTACGTAGAATGGATAAGTGAAAAACGTTATGAATGCGGAACATATTTGGTGGTAGGGCTAGTCTGTAGGCCACGGCTCCTACTCGGTCTAGTATTTCAAATGAGCCAATAAATCGATGGTTGAACTTTTCTCTTCTTCCGAATCTCGTAACTCCTTTCTATTGGAAAACACTTAAGAATACATAGTCTCCGACATTGAATCTCTCGTCCTTTTGATGAAGATCAGCATAACTCTTTTGTCGTTTTTGAACTGTTTGTATTCGTTGTCGAATTATTTAAATCTTTTCTTTTGTCAAGCGTATCAACTCGGGTTCTAACAATTTTGTTTCTCATACCTCATTCCAACATACTGAAGAGTGACACTTTCGTCCATACAAAGCCTTGAATAGAGTCATGACTATACTTGCTTGGTAACTGTTGTTGTAGGTGGATTCCACCAATGGCAAGTACTTGTCCCAATTGAAAGTAGTATGCATACAAGCCAATCATATTTGATATGATGTAGCATGTACTTTGTAATCCTATTCATTTATTAATAAAAGAATTCATTTATTTAAAAGCATTTCTTATCTATAGTTAATTGTCATATTAATATTGATAAACCCATAGTTTTTTACCAATGCTTTTAGAACCATGATACTGATCATGCTAATGAGATCTAAATTCTTGATAGCTCAAAATTAAAATTGTTCTTAATCGTGGGATTACTAAAAAAGGGATTAGTGAATCTAGATAGATTAATATTGCTTTTACCAATACTATGTTTTTTCTTATAAAGAGGATGATTGATCTCGTCATCATTTGTGTAGAGACACTAAAACAAATATGTAGGTGCTTATTAGAGAATAAGTTCACTGAACGTGATTCGCTTAAGGAACACGTTGTAATGTCCGCAAAAAATTCGAATTTCATTATAAATAAATTGTGAATTTATTTATTAATGAAATGAATATTTTATAAACGAATTTAAATCTTGGTGTGACTAATTAGTAAATTATTATATGATGGGAATTAAATTAAAGGAAGTCCAACTAATGGGATAATTAAATTAGTGGACTAACCTAATATTATTAATATCAATAAATAGATAGGATTTTGGTTAATTAAATATTCAATTTAATTTGAATATAGCAAATATAATTGAATTATGTAAATTAATTAATAAAATTATTAATTAATGGTATTGGGTATTTTAAATTAGCCCAAATGATTAACCTTGCTACAACCCCAAGTCTAGTTGCCAATTAACCATCCAATTGGGCCACAAACCAATTTTTCAATTAACTAAGCAAGTGGCGGCCCAGCCCAAGCAGCAAAACATAACCCGGTAGGAATTAGAGAGTGCCACCTATTTTGGGACAGAAACGGAAAGGAAGCAGAGCACGCACAACCTCATAAAGCTCAAGGAGTTCAGTGTTGAGAAAAGAAGGAACAAGGCAGGCTGTAGAGTGCAACCTAGGGCAGAAATTGTCCAAGGCTGAGAGAGTATAAGCTCAGCACATCCATTCTCTTTCTCCTCCCCGTCCATTGTAGAGAGATAAAGTAGAGAAAGCTGAAACAGAGAGCAAAGAAGCAAAAACCGAGAGCAACAAGTGAGAAATAATCAAAGAGAGTTCTTGAGTGATTGAACTAGGAAGTTCAAGGGAGGTTCTTGGATGTCCTCAGCCTTTGTTACCTACTTTGGGAGGAAGAGGAAATAAGCCATTAGATCACAAAGGTATTTAAAACCTTAAAGCTTTAGTGTTGTATTTCCATGGTTATGCTTTGTGGTTTGTGTAGTAAAAGCAATCTTTAAGAGCTATCAATGACCATATCCATGATATAGTAGTAAATAGATGTTTCAATGAGCTTGTCATGTGTTATTATGCATATCTACGTCGGTAAAAACGGATGAATGAATGAAATCATAATTTTCAGAAAAACCGTGCGAGTTAGTGTGGTTTGAGGCCTTATATCTCTAAGCTCTTCAACTTGTTTGTGTTGGTTATTATTTTTCCTTGATAGACCAATGAGTTTAGAAGAAAACCCAATTTGAATCACCAAAAGATATGGTGTATGCAATTAGTTATGGTTTTTCTACCAAAACAACTCACTTTCCGGCACCGTTGAGAGTAGCTTGATAATTTCAATATTTAATGTGTCTTGAAAAATTATTTGAAAAATACCATGGTGTAGAGGATCAAGTTATGAATCCATAGGATCCAACCTCGCATGATTTGGAGGTGTATAGTTCATTCTAAAAATGTTTGAAGCAAGGTACCTCCCGGATTTGCACAAAACCAGAAAACTGGAATTTTTTTGGCAATTAACAGAAGGCCCAGGCGCCTGTTTCTATGCCTTGTGGAGCGCCTAGGCACCCTCCAGGTACTGTTCCTTCCCGTTGAGCAGTTCCGGGTCTGGTCATTTCACAGTTCGAGTCGCGGATAGTTATTTTAGAAACATGTATTGTAAAAATTAATATAATTAACATATGGGACCCAAATAAAATAATTATTTATTAATTAAATAAATTTAATTAATAAATAAGATAAATAAAAATATTTGAGATAATTAATTATTATTTAATTGGTATTAAATAATAGTTAAAGTAACTAGAAATAGTTAAGTAATTATCATAAAATGATAATCTATTAATTATTTGACATTTAAATATATTAAATAAAGATAATAAATTTGTTATTTAATGGTCATTAAATAATAAATAAGAAGAGTTATGTAATTAATTATTGTTTAATGACTATTAAATGATAACTAAGGAAGAATAAAGTTTGTAAAAGCTTAATTACTTATTATAATAAGTAATGATGAATAATTAATTATTATTAAATAATAATTAAAGAGAAATTAAATAAACGAATTATGTATTATTTAATTAGAGTTAAAAATAAGGATAATTAATTATTATTTAATTAATATTAAAAGATGATTAAGAGAGGGATAAAGATAATTAATTAATTATTATTTAACTAACATTAAATAATAATTAAAGAAGAATTAAAGTTAATAAAGTAATTACTTATTATTTAATTGGGATTAAATAATAAGTAAAAGTAATTAATCATTATTCAACATTAGGTAACGATTAAAGAGTAATAAAAGTAATTAATTAATTATTATTTGATTAAATAATAATTAAAGAAAGATATGGTAAAATAAAGTAATCACTTATTATTTAAATTATAATAGGTAAGAATAATTAACTAATTGTTATTTAATTAAATAATGATTAGAGGGAGGTAGAGATAAGAAATAAATTGTTATTTAATTAATAATAATTATAGAGAAGTAGAGGTAACTAATTAATTATTATTTAACTAATATTAAATAATAATTAAAGAAAATGGAAATTATTAAGTTAATTATTTATCGTAAATAAGATAATTAATAATAATTAACTATTATAGAATAGTTAAGGTTATTAAATAATTATTATAAGAGAGTCAAGAAAATTGTTTGCTAATTAAATTAATAATTAGAATAACTAAACAATTATGATAAATTGTTTAGGGATTTAAATAATATGAGATAATTAAATCATTAACCTTAGTTCGGTGAATATTTCATTGAGGTTATATGATATGGAATTGTATGATAATCCAAGGTGATTGTGTGTTAGTGAACTTAAATACTTACGTGAGGCGATTATGTGTTGTTCTAATTGTTAGGCCAACATTTTCAATGTTAGGTCTTCAAGAGGAATTTAAATTAAGCAAAGTAGACGTAATTCGCGCACTAGGCAAGTTCTTTAACCTTACACAATTCTATATTATGCAAGTTTCAAATTATATATATTGCAAGTTTCATAACTCTAAATTGAGTTACCATTTTTCCAAGAATTGCAGTGGTTTAATGTTGATAAATTATTCCACCTCATAATATCATTGGCATTCTTATTTAATTGTATTTCGAACTCTGTTTTCATTATTGAACTGCAAGGTAATTTAAAGTTCTTTAATTCATGAATTAGTTAAAATTAGTCTATGCCAATTGTTCTGGCTAGACGAATAAATATTATAGTAAAGACTGTCCAAACCAGTAGTTGATGCGGATTTCTAAGACTGAGAGAACAACCCTAAATTGGGGGAGATATAAGTGTCGGTCACCCGATACAGTCAAAGTTTAATGTTATGCATACACATGGTGTACAAGAGGCTGATCCCCTCAAGTACGATTGACGGTTATAAAAGGGTCAGTCGAATGACTGATGATGCCTTGGCGTTCACGGTCTATTGGACCACTCAGCAGTCAATAATCAAGACTTCATTGTTTCATCTAAGTCTTGATTATATTTTTTAGTTATTAATCAACTCTTCATTTATCTATTTGAATACTGATTATGTTATTTAGTTTTATCATTGAGCCTACGTTGTCAAATCAACTTGATTATTACTTCAATTCATTAATGATATATTATATTGTTCATTTAAAACTTGCTGAGCAAGCTAGTTTCTCACCCTTGCTATACCATGAAAACCTTTGCAGTTAAACCTGAAGGTTCGAGTAAAGATAAAGACAAAGGAAAGATGGAAACTTAATTAAGCAAGATAGCAGTTTGCCTGTTTCATATTTTGTTTATACATATATGAGGTGATGTAACACAAACCTTTTTGTAACCTTTTGGCAGTTTGTGATGTATTAGTAAAGGTTGTAGACCTTGGGACTAGAAAGCTTTTATAATAAACAACATATGTTTATTTATATTTTCCGCACTAGCATTAAATGTTGTTTAGCAGATATTAGATTTATTTTGCGTGAGCACTGAATTCGAGATATTGGTACCTGAATTTGGGGGAGTCACATACGTAATGGAGTCTTACTAGCCTGTCAATAGGAGTTCCTTTTGTGATAGTAGTATAAGTGATCATTGAACTTGAGATCATCATAGTATCTTGTGTACAATAAATTATATTTTGACATATTCCTTAAAACCTTAGGGTGTATCAAAAGGTATGTTCGGGTATAATAAGTTGTACATGGAGATAGGTGAATGATCAATAAAAAATCTATCACTTCTAGTAAAAGAAGAAAATGTCTTATGCGATTCGATAAATGACAATTCAGTAGTCCTTGGCCAGGGCAGAATGGAAATTAGAAAGTAGTTTCTAATTTATATTAATTAGAGTTATTCATTTGAGAATCAAAATACATATAATAAAATAAAATAAGACTTGACAGTAATACCATGTCTTATATTTGATTGAGACATTGTAAGGCAGAATGATTGAATTGTGCGGTAACTATTCACTGAATAGATTCTTTTGTGATTAAATGTTAAAATATATATTATCTAAAAAGTCGTTGATTGCTAAGGGGGCTTACCCTTATTGCAAGAATAAATATGATTTATTTAAATGAGTTAAATGATTTAATTTATTTATTTAAATAAGATTAGAAGTATTCCAATTGATTTATTCTATAGCCGATTTAATATGGAGAACCTAAAGGGTCACACCGCAAAAAAAAAAAGAAAATATTTAAGAAGTAAATGACATAATCCTAATAATGGATTAAGTATATTTAATTTATACTATAGTGATAGAATAAATTAAATAGCTTAATATTTATTTTTTTAATATTTTAGAAATACTAATTATAAATTAATAAGAGGAGTCTTATTATCATTATTACTATTATTATTATTATTTAGTTCATAAATGGTTTAGGAATTAATTAATAAGTGTACGCTCATAATTGATAATCAAGTTCCAAAATGGTTTAAGAATTATAATTATTATATTAAATTAATTAAGTTCCTAATTAGATTAGGAGTTTAATTAAAAAATATATTGCTAAAAGTTTTAGAAGGGTTGACTATATCTATAAATAAGAGGAGTATTTGTGATGCTCCCAAATTCGGGTTCCATAACCTCACATTTGGTGCTCACAAAACAACGTCATCAAACACATTCTATAATCTAAAGCGGAATAAATAAACATATATTGTTCATTAAAAAAGTACTTCTAGTCCCAAGGTCTATTAACCTTTACATAATACCAACATACACCTTGATTGTTCAAAAGGGTTTACATAACAAAATTACAAAACATAAAGTAAACGGCATGCATAGCTAAACTATTCTTGAACTTTATTCTTACCCTTATTCTTCTTCGAGCTTTCTGGCTTGATTGAAAAGTAATGTGTTATATCAAGGGTGAGCAACTACTTTTGTGAGGATCCGAATTTTCAGGATTTCTTTAATAATATTAAATGAGAATTTAATTAATAAAATTATCAAGTTTGTTAAATTATTGGTGAATTATATATGGTTTAAAGTGAGTGAAGGGATTTAATTGGTAAATTAAATCGGTATAAAGATGATGACAAATGGTGATTGAATAGAAATAATTAAAGAATAAATAAATTGTTTAAAAACAATTTATGAAAAATAAGAGAAATTTTGATGAAATTATTGATATTTAGAAACGGTTATGGAGGTACAGAAATTAAATGATGTTACGTGGCAATGTGAAATGTATGAATTAGATATGTATATATATATACATTTGTATATATATATGGTTATGTTTAATTGTTGTAATTTAAATGTTATTAATTATGAAAATAAATGGATTAATAATTAAATTAATCCAAAAATTTATGAAAAGTTAATGAGGAAATTAGTAAAAATTGTAATTACTGATTTTAAATTTTATTAAGAATTATGAAGGAAGTTTAGAAATTAATTGAGAAGAAATGTAATTATATAATAATAAATTATATAATTTATATAAGGAAATTAAAATGTTGTATAAAGGAAATAATAATTATATAAATTATATAAGAATACTTATATAATTTATATAAGAGAATTAAATTAATTAAGGATGGAGGAAAATTTTATAAATTGTATTTGTGTAAAATGAAAATTATTTAAAAAGGAATAATGTAATTATATAAATTATATAATATTAAATTATATAATTTATATAAGAAAAGTTAATGTGAAAATTAAAGAAATGGAAAAGAAATGAGAAAATGAATGTTTTAATTTAATAAAAATTATGGTTATGTATAATGGAATTATTATGACCTTTATGAAGGATAATATTTTTAAAACGTGAACATGTTAATGTAACATGTTGTCCAATTAACGAAGTGAAAAATTATGGAAAATGATTTTTATAAGTTATATGATTTATTTTATGAATTTTGGAGGTATAAATTACCTTATATAGTTACATGCATGACATTATGCGTGTACAAAATTTATCAAGAAAAGTAACCAAAAGAGGTATTAAAATTATTTATAAATCATATTATGATTTTTGGTGAATGAAAATAAATATTTTATATACATTATATAAAATATTTATTACACGAAATAATTATATAATGTATTTAAATTAAAATCATGCACGCTATTTTTCTTGAAAAATTCGGAAGTTTCATGCAAAGTCGGTGGGTAAAATTTGTGTTGTCCAAGTGGGCTAACAAGCTTGAGATATATATATATATATATAAGGAAAAGCAAAGAAAAAGAAAAGGGAGAAAAACAAAACAAATACAATCAAACTCTCTCTTTCTTTCTCTTTACACCACCACCGAAGACACCCACCATGTTCATCGGCAACCACCATAGCCACCACCATGGGAGATGAGATTTATGCCATCAAATGATAGATTTTTGAAGCCAAAGAAGGTATAATTCAATTTTATTTTGAATTATTTTGGGTATTTATGGTGTTAAATTATTATTGTGGAAAATTAGGAAATAATTAAAATAATTATTCTAAATAATTTTAGAATGTATATATATGAATTATGGAATTTTTGGAATAATTATGTTGTGAAAAATTGGAATAAAAAATGGATGATTTTGTTGGATATTAGCTACTGTCGGAAGAAAAGCTAAAGAAAAAAAAAAAGGAAGAGCCGCGCATTGCGCGGCTGAAGTTATTTTTCTGCGGAAGGGCTCAAAACGACGCCCTTTTGGGACGCGGAAGGGGGGGCAGGTCGCGCCATGCGCGGATGAAATTCATAGCCACACCAAACGACGTCATTTAGTGTGGGCGGAAAGGGGCCGCGCGCCATGCGCGGCCGATGCAATGCGGTGTAATGACGATTTTGCCCTTCATTTTTTGTTAAATACAGTGCGTGTCCTAGACGCGCGGAAGTTACGAAAATGCCCCAGATCTTTTCTATTAATTCCGGTTATGTCCCTAAAGCGCGGAAATTACCAAAATGCCCCAGAAAATAGTTTTTAATTAAATAAACGTTTAAAAATTGTTTAAAAATTATAGAAAAATGCTAAAAATATAGAAATGATGTTTGGGCATTAAATTTAATGTTTTTGTAAAAATATTAAATATTGGGGATTAATATTTAAATATTAATCTAATAAGGTTATCATTTAGAAAATGATTAAATGAAAATTTCGGACAACCAAATATGCTAAATTGTATCCGATGAGCTGGGTTGTCCGTATTAAAGGATATTGATATTAAGTTATATGAATATATTAGGGAACGGGGTTAATTTAATTAACCATATTATTTAATAATTGGCCTAGAGATGATATTAATTAAGTAAATTAATATCATAAAGAGATAAATAATTATTATTTGATTATTTTATGATCATAGGTTGATCGAGTTAAAGGTTTGAGCTATGCTGACAGGCAAGTTCTTCAGTACTTTTATATTAAATGTTTAACTATTATGATATGTTAAAACTTGTCAAATGCATAGGAATTATGTGTTATGTGATACGTGGATTATATGACAACTATGTGTACCGTGTGCAATGATATGAGATATATTGTTATAGTAGAAGCACAAGCACATGATGTATGACACACACCGAGCATATTAAGGTATGTGCTACGTGACGCATAAACTGTTGAACTTGCTGAGCCATTGTGCTCATTACTTGCATAATATACATTTTTGCAGGTAAAGATATAAAATTCAAGAATATCGGATTATTTTAGAGACGGATCAACTTTGAAGGTTGTAAATGAAATTTGTTATATTCAATGTGGTAAATTACAAAAATTTATATTGATGTTTCGTATGTATGTATATATGTTGGATCTGGATAGGACGAATAGAGTGAAATTATGAACGGTGATTGTTCAATATGATTATTATGATAAAGATTATTATATATCTAATTAAAGATTATGAATCAAGGAATAATTGTATGGTTGTGAACCATATTAAATTTTGAATGTTAAGCTTTATTGAGCTTTACGATAATGGTATAGAAAGAAAAAGTAAAGGTTGCGATCCAGGGACTGGGATCGAAATGTAAATATTTTTTTTATATCCAAATATGTTAATACAATGATTGAATTGAGAAAGTAAAAAAAGTTATACAAGAATTTTGATAATTGATGATTTTAAAATCAATTAATGGATCAATTAAGGTGATTAAAAATTTATTAACGGACCGAAATTTTGACGTGAGGAAAATAATGTTTAATTAATATGGAATTTAAGGTAATAAGGTTGGTCGAATTTCAGGGTTGTTACAACTTTGCTCAACAAGTTTAAATAAACAGAATCATATGAAAGGTATATCATTATAGTAAACTTATCTACTTCATTTGAAAAGACCTAACATTGATAAGGTTGACCTCCCAATTAGTAACCCACATTGTCATATCCTTAAATCGTCTTAAGTACTAACATTTAATCACATAAGTCTAACATGGAACACTTAGAAATATTATCATAATTTGATAATATTTTAATCACTTAATAATGATATTAACCATTTACTATTCTTTCAGACTTGTCTAATATTATTAACCATTTACTAATATTAATAATCATTTAATAATATTTTAATTAAGTTTTTAATATTATTAACCATTTAATAATATTTTATTTATTTTCTAATATTATTAAATATTTAATAATATTTTATTCACTTTCTAATATTATTAATCATTTAATAATATTTTATTTAAATTTCTAATATTATTAATCATTTACTAATATTATTAATTATTTAATAATATTTTAATTAAGTTTTTAATGTTATTAACCATTTAATAATATTTTATTTAAATTTCTAATATTTTTAATCATTTAATAATATTTTATTTATTTTATAATATTTAATAATATTTAACTCTTCATAAAAGATTAAATCATTTTAACGTTACTCATAATGATTAAGTGATATATTACTAAATGTTCAAGATTTTAAATCAATTTATTATTATATCAATAAATAATCACTTTTATTCAAATAATAGCCAAACACTATTTAAACAATTTAATTTAATTATTTAATTCTTATAATTCAAATTGTTTAATAACCAAATCATGCCATTGATATAACAATTGACTAAGTTACCCTTGATTAGCATTATTAACTTATTTTAACAAATAATATTCCATAAAATTATATTTCATAAATTTATAACCTAATTTAGAATAATTTCTTCAATCATTCTTAACCCAATTGTATTTATTAAAAATACCAAACTGCCTTATTATTTTTTTATATCTTCCGGATATCTTTAGTATAATATATATCACTCACAAAATAAATTTTCTGTAATTTTCCAAGTCCATTTCCTATTTTTAAATAGGTCATTTCTGTCCAAAATATCAACATTTATCAAAAATTAACCGTACATCAGAATGTAAGAAAATTTATACAGTAGCTACATATGACCACATACAGACTCCACAAAAAATGTCATAATTTTGTGGGTTGTATAACTCAAGTTATAACCATTTCTTTTTAAAATTGTAACCGGGCCATAACTCAGTCATCCGAAGTCGTAATAAGCTAATTTTTGGTCAGTGGCTTCCTTATAACATATATTACCTTGAATAAAAATTTTAGAATTTTTAAAACAATATAAGTTGTCAAAATAGCCTCGACAAAAATCTAGACAGTAGGGTTTTTGACAAAATTACCGACATGAACTATTTTACGAGAAAAGTCGCCACGGACAACTTGTTTAATATTTTTCAGTCATTCTGCTTGGAAAAGTTTCGTATCTCATAGATCTACCATCCAAAATTTGCAGATCTCAATTATGAGTTACAGAACATGAACAGTAACTCTAGGAACCAGACTATTTCGTTTAAGCTTTTCCGGAAAGGTTAATTTCATGCATTTGTTCAACTTTTACGACACTAATGCATACAAAAACTCATATTACACCCATGCAACTATAGATCTACCACTCTAACATGTATTTAAGATTAGAGAGTTTTGAAAATAGGTTTTGACCATCAAAATACATTTTGACCATTAAAAATACTTTTTATGCACATGCATGAACATATACACATAGTACACTTATATTTATCAAATTTCCTCTATCAAATCTTTCTTTCTTATATCTTCGAACCCTTCATGGTTCCACATCACATAAACTCCCACAACCAACCATGGCAAATACTTTTAAAAGAACTTTTAACCATAGAAAAGTAAAAATAAATAAGGATAAAACACTTTTAAACCTTGATGATCTAGATGTTCTTCTTCTCTTCCTTTCAAAGTATGATATGAGACTAGATGACATGCACCTTTACTCTCCTTGATCTATCTAAGATGCTAGAACCAAGCTTTTTAAGTGTTTCTCTCAAAGCTCTCAAGAACACAAGAATACTCTTGTTTTCTCTAGAGAATTCTCTCTCTTTTCTCTCTAGCTTTTTTTCTCTCTAAATGACCAACAGTTGAACTAATGAAATGAATGAAGAGTGTAATACACAATTAACTAATGAAAATATATAGTTATAATGTGTGTAAATATGCACATCAAGTGCACCTCAAGTAGGCTTGCTTGCATGCAATGGGGCAGAGTGATGTAGGGTGGTCTTCTTAAGAAAGTTTGGAGCAATGCACCCCAAGTGGGTCCCCCCTTACATGACTGGCCACCTCCTTCTATTTTCTCCTATTTTTAATTTTTCTTTATGTCTTAATTGGTAATATATAGACATATATATATAATCACCAACTTGTATAACTATTGACCAACCTTTTGACTTTGTGTTGTGCTCTAAGTTGGACTCTTGAATTAATTTAATTGGACTCATCATATTAATTTGATTGGGCTCAATTAATTCATTTTATTAAACTAACACTAACTAACCCATAATACTTGAAA
This sequence comes from Hedera helix, assembly GCA_947179155.2. NCBI lineage: Eukaryota > Viridiplantae > Streptophyta > Magnoliopsida > Apiales > Araliaceae > Hedera > Hedera helix. The sequence continues at coordinate 28,530,439 of OX359280.1, read as the reverse complement.
TTAAATTAAGCATTGAGCTAGTTTAATTAAATCATGGTCTCATTATATGGACTAGTTATTTCAATAATTTCATGGACTTCTAAATTAATTCTATTGGACTTTAATTATTAAATCCATTAATTAAACTCATAATCCCATTAGACTTACTTTATTAAAATTAATTAGGCTACTAGGTTAACTAGTTTATTTTAAATTACATTATTTAATCTATTCTTTAATTAATTACTTTATTAATTCATTATCTTCTCTTTAATAATTAAATGAATATACAAATACATTAATATAATCATTCAATCACATAAGTACACAATTAATTAACACAAGAATTTAAATTTGTTGTTAATTAGTACTTAATTCTAATTACGATATGACATGAAATTTGTGGTCATTACAGTATTATTATAGATTAAGGTTACATATATATATATATATATATATCATTTATAAGCTATGCATAGATTGGCTACATTTTTTTTTATAACTAAAAGAGTTCATTTTGGGTAATTTTAAAATAAATAAATAAATAGTTTATTTTAAATAATTTTATAATTAAAATAAAAGGTATATTTTAAACGTAAAATTAAATTTCATGCAACTTTAATTGTCCATTAAATTATACCAATATATATATGGAATGGTTTATTTAATTCATGGGATGAATATTATTTATTGATATATATGTTGATATATATGATAATAAATGTGATTGATTATGGACTATTGACCAATATGATTGAATTTATTTTAATTGGATGCATGAATGAATGAGTTTTATAAATGGGATATGCGTACTTAGTCTTTTTTCATTTTGCTTAATATAAATTCTTTCTCCCTCCCATGTACTTCCCCTTGAATATTGATCAAGATTTCTATTTATTATAAATAGTTTGTAATATGATTAGTTAGAATTATTTTGAAAAATTGGAGTTAAGGAGCAAGGAGCGGATGAAAACCCGTTTGTAATATAGCCCGAATTTAAATGTAATAGTTAAATTTAATTTAATTTTTTCTTTCACCCTAGGTTTGACTTTTTGGTTCACTTGATGGCTCTAATGAACCAAACTAGAATAAAAGTTCATAATCAATACAAGTAGAATATAGTATTTTATATGTATATGCTTAATATATATTTATTATATATTATCCAAACATGTTTCGCATGTTAAATACTATGACGCGTATTTTTTATATTTATGTGCATGCGCGCTAAAAAAGACGAGACAATTAATATTAACAAACCCCTCATGATGTAGAATAAATATTATTTATAAAATAAATTAAAAGGTTTAATTCATGAATTTAAGTAGTTTAATTCAATTAAATAAAATTAGAATTGTTCTAATTTATTTATTCTATTAATGAATATTAAGTTATAAAGTTCAAAGATATTTGAAATATCGAACGTCGCATTCTAGCATGATAAAATAATAGTGCATCAAATAATCAATATGAGTTTGTTATGTCACATAATACTTGTATTAATTATTTGAGATTTTATTTTATTACATAATATATATTTATAAGGAATTGAACATTACTGTTTTGTTGTGTCGCACAAGGATGATATTTTTCTCTTCACTTATATGAAAATGCTAGGTCGGACTTAACTTGAATAATTTTAATTTGGATGTGTCGCATATGATCTTAATAATTCAAGAGGCAAAATAATGGAGTTACATGTTGATGTAATTGACAAAATGTTGTCTGCCTATTTACTTATATATAGTTTGTTGTGTCGCACAAGACTATATACATTTGAAATAGAATTCTTATTCTCACTTGCAAATCTTTAATTAGATTTGTCGAATTATATATATCAAGAGCTTTAACTTCTAACTGATGATATCCAGAGCAAAGATCAATCTATAAAAAATATTGAGCACCCTGCAATTGATCAAACATGTCATCTATTCGAGGTAACGGGTACCTGTTTTTAATGGTGACATGATTTAGCTTTCAGTAGTCAATCCATAATCTCATACTCCCGTCCTTCTTCTTGAAAAAAGAATAGGAGTACCCCAAGACTATGCACTCGGACGTATGAAACCAGTATCCAACAATTCCTGTAGTTGGACTTTTAACTCCTAAAGTTCAATAGAAGTCATTTGGTATGAGCTTTCAAAATGAATCTTCTAAAGGAAGAGTATTTTAAAAGAATAATTATAAACACCGTGTGTTATGTGTGGGTGCTTATATAACTTTTATAAAAAGACTTACATGAACAGTATTCATACTCTTACAGATCTTCACAAATACACAAGATGACTTTAGCACAATCAGAGAAAACTTACACAAAGTAATATTTTGAGAGTGAAAGAAAGAATAAGCAAGAAAGTTTATAAAAAATTCTTAAGTTAAGACTTCTATTTAGAGCCAAAAATCTTATCAAAAATCAAGATTTCTTAATTTAATCCAAACCGTATATTTCAAGATAATTTTTAATCCATACCACACATTTTACCTTTTAAGATTTCTTTAATCTAAATCATTCCTTTAAAGATCATCTTTAACCTATACCATTTATTTCATATCTTAATAAAACAACTAATTTTAATAACTTTATATCATATATCATAATAAAACAATTAACTTTAAATAACTTTATATATAAAATAATCAATTTTATATATAAATTAATTAACTTTATATATAAAATCATAACTTTATATATAAATCAATTAACTTTATATATAAAATAATTAACTTTATATAAATCAATTAACTTTATATATAAAATGATTAACTTTATATATAAAACAGTTTACTTTATATAAAGTATATAAAATAAATAACTTTATATAATTCAATTATTCAACAATAATTCACCAATTATTCATTATTATAACCAATTATTGTAAATACAGTATAGTTGATTTTTTGAATTAGAGACTCACAATACTAGTAGAGATACTAACTAATAATAAAATACAACAATTAAATCAACATCATAATAGAGATAACAATAATGTAAAAAATAAATAAAAGAAAGAGCACGTTACTGTGTAATAACAATTATTGATTCAATAATGTGAATTACTGTGTATATGCTACTGTGACAATTATCAGTTCAATAATATGAATTATTGTGCATATGATAATTATTGGTTCAATAAAGTCAATATTGTATAATAGTCACTTTATCAGTTTAATAATATGAAATACTGTGCAATACCGTATGTTACTGTGTAATACTGTGTTTTACTATTCTGTTATCACCGGATATTTTAACAGTTAAAAGTGATAGTATCGTTAAGTATTTTTATTTAAAAATGTTAGTGCTGTCATTTTCTATATCTGACAATATTTCATTATGGGGTCCACTAATGTTTGGTTATTTCGGCGTCGTCGTACAAATCGAATATTCCCCGACAAGATAAAAGTTACACAAAACGTCTTTAACTTTAACTTTTGTCAATTTATCCACTTACTGTTTAAGAAAATATATATATATGTGAAGAAAATTTAAATTATATTTCATAAAAGTCAGGGTCTTACAATTGTTGAATAATTGAATTATGTAAGGTTTTATATACTTTATATAAAGTTAATTGATTTATATATAAAGTTAATTATTTTATATATAAGGTTAATTGATTTATATAAAGTTAATTGTTTTATATATAAAGTTAATTATTTTATATATAAAGTTAATTGATTTATATATAAAGTTATTTTTTATATATATAAAGTTAATTGATTTATATATAAAGTTAGTTATTTTATTAAGCTATGAAATTAATGGTGTAGATTAAAGATGATTTTTAAATAAATGGTTTAGATTAAAGAAATCTTAAAAGGTGAAATATGTGGTATGGATTAAACATTATCTTAAAATATACGATTATGATTGAATTAGGAAATCTTGATTTTTGATAAGATTTTTGACTATAAATAGAAACTTTAACTTAATAATTTTTCAAAAACTTCTTTGTTTATTATTTCTTTCACTCTTAAAATATTACTTTGTGTAAGTTATCGCTGAATGTGCTAAAGCTATCTTGAGTATTTGTGATGATCTGTAAGAGTACAAGTATTGTTCAAGTTGATCAACTTCATTTAAATCAATATCCAGTCACGTGTTAAGATAAGGGATATCATTTTCTTTCATACTTTTAAACTTACTACGGTAAGGGATATCATTTTTTTTCATACTCTTAAACTTACTCTGGTAAGTATTGTTCGGTAAAAATTTCTTAAATGATTATATGTTCCTTAATAGTTTGTGTTTCATTTGATATTATTTCACGTGAACCTTTCTATTTACTTGAACATTTTTATTGAACTTCAATCGTTATTTTGAATTATGGATCTTGAATAATATTCTTGAATTTGAGTTCACATCATGTTGACAATTTGGACATTATTTGACTCCACAAAATAAAATTGTAAACATCCGATGTCTATTGTTTATCATATTATTCTTCTATTCATCATTATATCACTGTTATTTATTCTAATCATCAAGATTCAAGTTGTTATGAATATCTTTGGTCTGAGTGCAAAGATAATATAATTGGTAAATATTTGTGGCATGGAACACAGACGATAGGATAAAAGCGATATAATTGATGAGTGTCTTTTAGGCACGTGGTGAATGTTCTCTTTGGATATGATAAATGCGATATAATGGTGGTGTGTCTTTTAGGGCATGTGGTGAATGTTCTCTTTGGTCTGGGACAAATAAGAACTATTGTTTGACATGGTCATGACTAGTGGTGTTTCATGTGACAACCCGAAATTTTGAATATATTTTATAAGAATTTAATACATATAAAATTCTTATTATAAGACGAAACGGGTCAGATGAATAAAATATATTTATTTTGGAATATGTGATATCTATGGTGGATAAAATATGTATATATTTAAATGTGAAATATATACAATTATTTTAAAAGGAAAGCTAATAGTTAATTAAAACTATTGATTAATTAATTGGAATTAGTTATGAAACTGTATTATGTTATGGAAAATATGGTTATGTGTATTATATATACACCTATATTTTGAAAAAATGAGAATTTATAGTTAAATAAACTATTGAATTCATTGATTTGAATTAACCAAGGAAATGATGTATAAGAGCCAAGCCAAGAAAAAATAATAAATCAATATTAACTAATTGGTATTGAGTTAAGATTATAATATAAATTAATATAATTTGAAAGCCTTGAATGGCAATGGAGTCTTTATGAATTAAATTTCATAAATGTGTAATTAATTCACTTAAATAAAATAGTGAATTAATGAATATATATTATATTATGCCAAACAGAAATAAATTAAATATGAAATGAGGGAAGTAATTCATTAATCTTTATTAGTGGATGAATATGTTAACTTTAATTAATTGAATAAAGAAAGTTATTTTCTTTTATTTAGTTAATGTTGAGGATTATGTTACACTAATTAAAAATGTAACATAAATAAGGGTATAATATTTAATATTATATAAAATTGAGGTGAATTAAATATTATGAATGGTTCAATACATAAAATGTGTAATTGGAACCAAATGTGTAAATTAAATTCGTAATTTGAATTGTGATTTAATTGTTAATGTATTTAATATCATATTAAGTGAATGTGAATTGAAAATATGGAATAAGGGAACAATATTTATTAAATAAATATTGGATGTTTAAAATTAGTAAATTGAAATAATATTTAATTTACGGTTAAAGATATTAAATTAGTACATTTAATATTTTAAATTGCATGAAACAATTTATGATGAGAAAAATTGTTGTGTGGTATATTTTGTGTCAAAATAAGAAAGACTGAAGATATTGGGATGTACTCATCAAATAAATAGACAGAAAAAGAAAGCCAATATGGTTTAAATCAAAGTAAAATGTGAGTACAATGTTTTGTAAGGGTTACATGTGTAATCAAATAAACTGATTAAAATTGAGGAACAAAAAAATAAAATAAAATTTGAAGACCTTGTGAGTTAATTCTTATTAATGAATTTCATGGGTGGTGAGCTAAATTGAGTTATTTGATTTAATAACTTAATGATGGGTCTTTAAAGGCTAGATTAATATATTAACTAAATAAATAATATAATCAATGGATGTAAGTGGTGCTATTTTATTTTATTGTGGACTCAAAATGAGTAATGAATATTTTGGGTTATGAATTAAGGGTTCCCTTAAGTTAAAAAGAACTTAGTGGGATGTATTATCAAACTTAATTAAGCCAAGTTAATATTTTAAACTAAGCTTAAGATCCTAATTTAATTAAAGCATTTCGGGTCAGCCATTTCTCTTCTTGTCTAATTCGGTAGCCACAATTGGCTGACCCAATGCTCCATTTTATAGCCCAAGGGATGTTTTATTTCAAATTATGTTTATAGCTTCGTGGATCAAGAACCCAGTCGCCCAATAGCTTTATTTCCAGCCATTTTCAGACGTCCTTTTTGGGCTGGAACAAGTTGTATTTTCAGCAGCCCAGGTTATAGCTTTAGGTGGCATAGTTGTGTTACCAGGTGACTCTGATAATGGGACAAAGCAGGGAACAAGAGCACGTAATGTGCAGATAGAAGTGAACAAGGATGAGCATTGTGTCAGCCGGCTGGGCAGGAAAGGAGTAGAGCCAACTTGTAGGGGCCAAACTAGGACGGCTGTAGCTAGAATAGAGAGGGAGCATTTCACTCTCTTTTTAATTGTTAGAACCTTGTCATTTTCGGCAGTTTCATAGTAGAGAAAGGAGAGAGAGAAAGTGTTTTCGGCAGTAGGAACAAGGAGGAAGAAGATTTCAGCCTTTGCAAAAAGTTGAAATCCTTGTTCCGTTTATTTTTCTAATTGTAAACCAAAAAGTGCAAGTAAGTTATCCTAAGAGAAATTTTGAGAGAGAAGAGGAAAAAAATGAGGAGCTCAATAAACTGAAGAAGTAGAGCAGCAGTCTTAGCAAAGCCTCACAACAACCCAAGCAAAGAGAGTCACCAAGCATTAAGGTATATAAATGTTTCTATTAATCTCGTAAGCAACTTGGTGTTCATGGCTTGTTTCGGTTTTTGTTGTGGGAGTTTGTTAGTAATGTTAGAGATCATGATAGATCTAGGAGTAGAAGGATGGAATTATAAGGGAGTTATGAGAATAGTTATGGGTTGACATTATTATTTCGTTACCAAGAAAGGATTTATTAAGTTTGTATTTAAAATGGGTTTGTTAAATTTCAAAATGTCAAGCTATATTATGGGCGTGAGTCTGTAGAGAAGATTCTCAGAAATCTAACAAGCTTAAAAATTCATTATTTTGTTGAGAAACTGAGAATGAGAAAAGAAAACTTTGCCGAAAAATATTTTCGGATGCTTGTTTCAACGTGAAATGTCTAACGGATTTTGAAACTAATTATATGTATGGACACCTGAGAATGGGTAAATGATTTGTGGGCAGAAAACGATGAAAAATTCGCCGGAAAATTCTGCACAGTCGCCGGAGTAGATGGCCGGAATTTGCCGCTGGCGAACTTTTCCGGCAGAGCCCGTTCCTCTATGTTAGAGGCAGAATCTGGAAATAAATCCTTCTACAAAGTTGTAGATAATTAAATTTCGTGAGGAATGGACATAAGATTCGTAATTTTCGGATAAATGGGCTAATTATTATGATTTTTGGAAGTTTCAGCACATTTTAAATTATAATTTAATTACAGAAAAATTATTTGTTTTCTGACAATTATTTTACAGTAGTGTTATGATATTATTTCTGAATTACTGAAAAATTTTGGTGAATTATTGGAGAGCTTAGATATTTATTGTATTTTTATGGTTATTTAAAAATAGTGGAAATTCATAGAAAATTCTATGAATGTTTGAAAATTATGAAAATTGGTGGAAACTCTTATATTAATATAAGATAAATGTTGATAGTGTTTGGAGAATATAATAAATATTTAGGATTAATATTTAAATGTTTTAAATATTAATCTAGTTAGTTTAATATTATATTTTCCAAATATAACAAATATTTAGGATTAATATTTAAATGTTTTAAATATTAATCTAGTTAGTTTAATATTATATTTTCCAAAATTATGATTAAATTAATTATTTATTATTTAATTAATATTAAATAATAAACAAGGATGATAAATTAATTCATTATTATTTAATTGTTATTAAATAATAATTAAAGACAACTAAGATTGATTATTTAATTATTTATTATTTGATTAACTTTAAATAATAAATAAATCCAGTTAGTTATTATTTATTATTAAATAATAACTAAGGATATTTGATTATTTATAATATAATATAATTATTTATTATTTGATTAACTTTAAAAAATAAATAAATCTAGTAAGTTATTATTTATTATTAAATAATAACTAAAGGTAGTTAATTGCTTACTATTTAATTAATGTTAAATAGTAATTAAATGAAACTAGATTTAATGAAATAAAGAAAATGTCTTTTAACTCATTTGTTTAAACAATTATAATAAATTGTTTAATAGTTTAACAAGTGTTTAACACTTGAGAAAATTGATATAAATTAATTAAATTATTAACCTAAGATCGATTAATTGTTTTATAGGTTAATGATAGTATAGTAAATTATTTGTTATGTAACTTTTATTTGCTAGATAAATAGCATAATTGAGCGCATAATTGTACAATTTTACGTAGTGCTAATTGATAGACCAATGTTGTTAATATTAGGCCATTCAAAGAGAGTTATTTAAAGCTAGTTAGCTGTAGATCGACTATCAGGCAAGTTTCCTAACTCAAACTCGAGTTATTATGTTTCAAGAATGCTAGTGGTTTAGTTATTAAAAATTATTCCACATCTATGATTATTGTTATTCGCACTTAGTGCAAGTCTTATATGTTTATCAGGTATGAAGGTTGATCACCTTCATTACCAAAGTATCTGTTCATGGTCATTGTTGGCCACTCAGTAATATTGATTCAGTTATACATGTATTGCACTTCAATTCATACTCTTTCACAATCATGATATATTGTTGAAAATTCGAAAGCTTATTCTTTCTTTCAATCATGATATATCTTTATTGTATTTAAACTTGTTGAGCAAAGTAGTTGCTCACTCTTGCTATATCATGATAACATTTCAGTTAAGTCCAAGTGCATCAGGAAGGACAAAGCCAAGAGGAAAGTTCAAGAGTAACATGATATGCATTAACTATTATGTTATCCTAGAAAATGATTATGTGAACCTTTTGGGTTATTAAGGTATGTATTAAGTTAAGGTTGTAGACCTTGGAAAATGTGGTAGAATCATTTGAATAAACATCGTATGTTTATAGTTATTACGCGTTAATTATATAAGGATGATAAGATGGTATATTGAGATCATTATACATATGATCTCAAGGTTGTAACAGGATTTTTAAAGGTTGCGATTACTGAGACAGGATTTTGATAAAGTTCTAAATAAATCTGTTTAAACAATTATTTTATGGTTGTAATTTATGTATGAGATAATAAAGGTTGTACTATTACTAGTTAAACTCAGGATTGAGTGTACTTTTGACGGACCAGGTCCGGGGTTATTGGAGACGGATTTTGGGGTCGTCACATTTCAGATGATAAAAGTTGATGCTAATTTTTCTGAAAAAGAAAATCTAATAGACATCATGATCTACATGATTTTTCTAATGATTGTTTTTTCGCTATAGTTGTTGATCTAAAATTTGTTCAAAAACTTAACTGCAGTTGTTGATTTAAAACTTATTGCTTATTATATTCTATCAAAAACTCAACTGCTGAAGGCTAATGATAATTTAATCATTGTTATCTTAGTTATGATATTTTTTTACTGGGCTATTTGAGCTCACCATTTCGTTTGTTTCATTATTCTTTAGGAAATAAGAGAGTAATTGGGTTTAGCCGGAGAATGAAGTGCAGGTTCGGGTGATAGCTGTAATATTCTTCACATGTCGTAAAATAGTGTGGTAATAATAGTAAATACTTAGTTGTGTATTATCGAGCTCTGTATTTTTGTACTGTTTTATAATAATTGTTTATTTTTGGCATCTCAAATTGAACTGTGTAGGGCCAGATTTGGAGGCATCACAATAATAATAATAATAAATTTATATTTGAATAATTTCTAACTTTATAGATTTAAGTTTTATATTTTTTTTGAAATTAGAAATTATAAAAATAAAAAAAGGAGGAGACCCGGTCTATAAGTCTGATCCAAGCACTTTCCTAGTTCATTCATTCTTGACCCAAGTACTTTCCTATGTCATTCATGTTTAACAATTTACATGCGCTCTACTGTATATCTTGTTCAAGTTAATTCCCGTACACATAAATATCATATTCAATCTCTTTCTCTCCTTAAAATTATACCGCGGTGATTATAACTAGTATCTAAAGCAAGGGCGAAGCCACGTGTTAGCTTGGGTTAGCTTGTGGGGGTCAATAGATCTTACTGAAAAATAATAATTATTTTATAATATAAGATAAATTTTAAAATTTTAAAATATTATATATAAATTGATTTCACTTAAATTTTATAAATTTTTTACTACATGGAGTCAAATTAAAAATTTATAATTTTGTCAATTAAAATTTAACTACATATGACTCATATATTCTTAATATATATATATATATATATATATATATATATATATATATATATATATATATATATATATATATATATTTTAAAACTAAATAATAATCTATTTTATTTTATTTTTAAAAATAATTAATGAATTAATTACTTATGAACAGTTGTGATTAGAAAAATCTGTTATGAGTCAATATAGTGTATATATAATATATATTAATAGTTATTATATTGTCATTGTAATATGACATATATTTTATATTATATATATATGTGACTCAAAAGTACAAAAATATTAAAAAATGACTCGAGAGCGCTGTCTCGAACCCCCGTTAAATTATTTATAGTTTAATAATAATTTTGATCCTACTAAAAAATATATCTAGCTTCGTCACTTAATTCTGAAGGACCTTTAATCAGCAAATACAAGTAACTTTTTTGATACCATAAAACTCATCTTTTTTTTTTTTTTACCGTATGTTCTTAAGTTTTTGGGCATCTGCTTGTTTATCATACCTCAATTAGCATAAATAAATTGAATATATTTTTCTTTAGTAAATTGCCATCGGCTTGTTTATTTTTATTGGTTTATGAATTTCAGTAATTTTGATAGTTCTAGTCATATGTCTTATGTATAAAATTATACTTCATCCTTCAGAAAACGAGAGTCTAATTTTAACTTTTGACTCTCCTTAATTTATTAGAATGTTCTATAATACGTTTAGAAGTAATTTTTTTTTTTTTTAATTTTGAATATTAATATTAAAAAAATTTATTTGAGAAAGATTATTAAGAAACATAGTACTATATAAGCGTGTCATAGGCAAACTTATATTTTGCTTCGTATATGGGGTAGTAAAATACTTAAATGGAATTCTCATTTTGCTAATAGAGGCAGTACTAATTATACATATCTCTGGCACCTTAATGATTGTTTTGATTTCCCAGTCAACTATATTTAATTTTTTTGCAGTGTTTTATTGTGGATGCGCTAGAGCTTCTCCTTCACGGGCTGTTGTACCTTCATTTTGCATATACTATAGATATCTTTGACATCTCTTTAAGATTTGGTGTAGACTTCCTGGATCCATAAAGAAAACTGATATTTTTGTCCAATGGCTGTTGCGAGAGGCCAAGAAGCATCTTCTTCCACTTCAAGATGTACTTATCAAGTGTTCTTGAGCTTTAGAGGCAAAGACACTCGTAGAACATTTACAAGTCACCTCTATAGAGCTTTGATGGACGTGGGATTGCACACGTTCAGAGATGACGATGAGATAGAGAGAGGAGAAAAAATTAAATCAGAGTTGGGGAAAGGAGTTCAACAATCTAGGGTCTCGATAATTGTCTTCTTAAAGGACTATGCGTCTTCTAAATGGTGCCTTAATGAGCTGCTTATGATCCTTGAACGCAGAAGGGGCTATAGACATGTAGTTCTACCAGTCTTCTATGATGTGGAGCCCTCTGATGTTAGGAGACAGTTGGGGAGCATCGGAGAATCATTTGCTAGATACGAAGAGCGAATCACGTCCGAAACTTATAAGAAACAGAAGAAAGAATTAATGGATGATAATTGCGTCTTAGATGTATGATAATATTTAAACATTTCACCAGAAATCTATATATATTAGTCCATCGTATCTTACAAAGATGTTTTTGCTTGCCTGAATTTCTGTACTTGAAAAACGTGTGAATTGGTGTGGAGTGGATTGGGACCTTTGTCATGGATATAGACGTCATGGATACATTACAAAAAAATGGCGATTTGGCAACAACCCGTTTTCGTCGCTAAAGGTTCAATATTTCGTTGCCAAAGGTCTTTTGCAATGATTCTTCAGTCGTTGCACCTTTCGTTGCGCAATGAGCGTTGCTAATTATTCCGCAACGAAATTATTTTGAGCGTTGCAGAAAGTGACATTTCGCAACAAAAATTGGTTTTCGTGCAAAAGCATAGATCATTTAGCAACAAAATTATTCATTGCCAATTTATTAAGAAATTGTTGCTAAAAAATAACTTTCCTTGCAAAATTCTACTTATTGGCAACGAAAAGGATTTTTTTTTTGACAACGAACATGAAATTTCATTGCGATTGATACTCTTGCCAACGATTTTTTTCGTTGCTGAACAGTATGAAAATTATTGCCTAAACTAGTTTTCATTGCTGATTGTGTACTTTTTAGCAATGATTTTCGTTGCTAAATGTGCAAAATTTACCTATATACATGTAAAATATTGATGAATGTACATGGCTTTATGCAATGGAAAAATTAGTTGCAACTTTAATGCTGTTTTAATATATCATGTAATTTTCTCACTTGAAAGTTTTGCTTTTATAACATATTTGATTATTGGATGCAGAGACAAATCGAAGGATATGCTTTTTGAAAGTCCGTCCTGATGAAGTCATACGAAGCTTGTTTTACAATAAAAACAACGATTCTCTTATCACTGTTTCAGTTTATGCCTCAGACAAGTTCAATTCCTTGAAATGCAGAACCACGAGGATTGAGTACGTTAATTACTTCAATTCATTTGCTATATTTATGTGTATGTATATTGTTCATGTGTTTCTCTTATGGTAATTTATGCCCTTATATGGTACCAGATACATTCGGCGTGGTAAACCAGATGCAGCCTTTGCTCTTTTTGAGTCCGAATCCTTGAAATGGCCTGGTTTTGTGGAGTTTGATGATGTAAACAGGAAGGTGCTCACTTATTCTGCACAAGATAGGTGAGAATTCAACCTTCTATACATGATTTTTAGTAATTTAGGACCACCATAGTTTGCAGAATATGCTACTTGATCCTGACTTGTGATTTTTGCTTTCCTTACTATCAGCATCTACAAGGTATTTGACCTGAAAAACTATACAATGTTATACTCTATCTCAGATAAAAATGTCCAAGAGATTAAAATCAGGTAAGTTTTTTTCTACAAGACTTGCATTTTTATCTACATGCTTATGATACATGAGAGTTTATCAGTGCTCGCCTTTCATTTGACATTCAGGTCTATTGAATATATAAATAGTCTCGAAGACACTTTGTTTTTGGGATTTAGGGGTTATGTTTTTCCATTAAAAAAATTATACTTATGCTTACTCTATTGTGATTGAATAGTGGAAATCCTCCACTGTTGTTTACTTTCTGAAGCATTTTACCTTGGCGCACGCCAAAGCAGCAGATAATGATACTCTGTAGACTTTCAAGGACCCTTAGTGATAGGTTTTCTCAAACTAGTGGTGAAGGTCTCTCTGAGCTCCTGCAATTTAATAGAGTCTAATGCTTAATCTATGTAATAAACTTTTATGAGGAATCACGTTAAGGAAAAATTAAAGTACAACAAAATCTTGGCTGCAAGGCTTCTACAAAAAATCTAAATAGTGGCTTATTGCGCATGGTATGCTGCACCAAGCTGGTTGATACTCTTCTTGTTTGGCGTTCCTTGAACGTGCCTGAATTCATTTATTTTTATCAAGTTTTACGTGGAATTTTTTATTTATTTTTCATTTTGAATTCATAGTTGAAATATGTGGTGCCAGAGTTTCCCGTTACTCTAATTGACCTAGTGAATTGTGTTGCTCCCAAGCATGGTACTCCTACATTACGACAGTCTTAATTTATTGACCCAATGTTTTTTTGTCTACTGCCTCCTCTAATGGCACAATATCAATATTCTAACTTTGAATGCTCAAATATCACATATATACTTAAATTATTTCTTGAGCAATCAACTTGTTGATTTAACTAGGCTGCTGGTGCTGGCTTGCAGGTGATCTGTTGATTGCTGGTCTGCTGGAGTGCTGGTGCACTGCAACCTGCCAAGCTGAAGCTGTTATGCTCTCTTTTAGTCCTGGATACATAATGCATTTAGATAGACTTCGTTAAATTATGGATTATGTATTGTTAATTTTAAATCATTAAACTTTGTTAAAATTAAGAATTGTTATGGTTGTTGATTGTTATTAATTATTTAATTACTGGTTGGAAGCTTTAGTATTGAAAAATGAAATGATTTTTTTTTTGTTTGAAAAAAATAGAATTTAATATCAGCTATTAACCGAAATAACTGAATAGAAAATTTGATTATCTGATAATTTGGTTAGTTTGGATATTAAAATTTTATCAATTTCAGTTTTCAATTATAATTGAATAGTCTATTTGGTTTAGTTGTAACTAAATGATCAGTCCTAGAGATACCAGTTTGAGTATATTGATCATTTTTATCAGCAAAAAGTCAATGTTTTAAATACTTATACAAGTTCGAACTAATATTATTCTTTTTTTTTTTAATATTTATTGAAATGTTTAATGTATTAGATGATATATATTAACAAAATTATATATGTAATATACATATTCACACACATAATTACGATATTATTATCATATTTTTATTATTTAATTTGGTTTATGGTTTTCAGTTGATATCATGATAAAATTAATAGGCGAATATGACAGAAACTAAAAATGTGAATATCATCACTTCTAGTCTAATGTAAAAAAAAAAAAAAAAAAGAGCGAAATATGCTTATTGGGATTATTTTAATTTAGGAAAACATTTTAATAGTCGCTCCAAAAAATTGTACATAATACACAACGTAAGAATAATTGCTGACAATGAATGTGGTCCATATTAAGCCACGAAATATAGCAACAACAAACTTTTTGTTGCCCAACATGAGGAAAAATAAAAGTGGCAGAAGATAATTTTTTACCGGCAACACATCGGCAACAAAAAAATAAATAGGCGAGAATTTTTTTTTTCCGGCCAACGAAATTTTGCAATGATCTATAAATTTGTTTATGAGAAATGAAAGTCTTTCAAAAATCGTAACAAACGACAAATTTTGTTGCTAAACATGCATTTTTTACAACGATTTTATAAGTTGTTGCCCAAAAAATTGTTGCTGAATATCCATTTTTTTGTGGTGATATAAACGGGCAGATGAAGAGTTCATAAATATGTTAGAGTGGGCAAATGAAGAGTTCCTAAATATGTTGGACTCACTACAAGATATTATGGATGTAGTGAAGAAATTTTTGTGAAGGAATTCATTCATTCACATGAGGAGTTTTCTGGCGAAGGAATTGTGAAGGAAAAAAATGTAATGACAATATAGTTATAGCGAAAGAAACATCATTCACAATTTAAATTTTTTTTCTTTTGCAAAATTGAGGTGATAGTAGGATATTTGACGCCAATTTATAATAAAAATTTGTGAGGAAACAAACTATTAATGAAGGAATTATTACTCACTATATATTATTGTTCATGAATTTTTTGCCAGAGATAAAATTAGTCACTGTTTTGTTATAAATAATTTTTAAAACTAAATGTGGTAAATATAAATTGTTCTAAATAATTTTTTTAGAGTTATATTTCATTTGTTATTAATTAATTTATGAAATCCTAAAATTTAAATTTATTTAAGATTTTGAAATAATAATTTTATTTATAATATTACTTTTTAAAATTTTTACAATATTAATTATTTTTATAAGTTAAAATACTCTTTTTTTAAAAACAGAGTTCCTAATTTAATTAGGAGATATTTACTTGGTCTCTAAAGGGAGTTAGACATGAAACACACACCAATAAAAGTTAAAATCCATCTCAATATGTGTACATACTTCACAGAGCTACTCTATACAAATCTTTTACGATTCTAAACTGAAAGAGTTTCTATACAAATCTTTTACGATTCTAAATAGATCGGAGAAACCCTTTCGTCCGTCAATTTATGCAAATCTTTACGGAGTTGTTAGTCCCTCTCTCTGATAAAAAGATCGAATCTGCTTTGTTTTCGACTCAAATATGCACAACCGTCCATAATGTATGTATTTAGAAGACAAATGTCCTCCATAGACGGCAACATCTCGTCTTCTCAGAACCGCTTCGGAGTCTGGGCATCAAATGTTTGTCGCACCTTACCAATTCCAAAATTTGGCCTAATCGAGGCGACAAATTCTTCAAGTTAACTAGAATTTTCTGTTGCTTAATAGATTGAATAGTTCTTCATGTTTCACTTCAAGCTAATTTATACTCCTTTTTTGATTTGAAGCCCCAGGGGAATTTTCTCTTGTGCTTTAAGTGCTGGGTAAAAACATAAAATGCCATAATAAATACAAGTTAGTCATGAACTTGAATGAAATTGGTAAATCAACCGAAGAACTCTCCCCAATTTCGGAGGATCCCAGTCAATATCTTGATCGTGCACGCATTTACGTAAAGGATCTATGTGGGATTGGTGTGATGTCGCAAGCACCCAAAAATAAAATCATACTTTGGAAAAAATAAATATGTAGTAGTGTAAGTAAGAGTCGATCCCACAAAGAATGATTATTTACTTTTATGTTTTGTAAACTAAAATTGGGGGGTTTTTGAATTAAAGAAATAATTTAAATAAAACTAACTAAAATAATTATGCAAGTAATTTAATAAAGTAAATGAGAAGAAAAAGCCTTAGTTTAAGTCAATATCCACCATCAAAAATTTACAACTTATCACTGATGCAAGAATAACTCAATTCATATTTTAAATATTTAACTTGGAATAATTACTCCCATTCGAATAATTTTTCTATCTCTCCTTAATTTTAGTTTAGCAAAAACAAGCGCTCTAAATAACCCTTACTACTAAATAATCTCAAACAAGCGCTAAAGATTTAACCTAGTAGCAGCATAAAGAAATAGAGAGACCGTTGAACTAAACAACACAATCCAAGCGTCTGCATTTAATTTAGATGAATATTTTTCCTAAGACATAACAATATTTTGATAAGCAAAATAATTATTAACCTTAGTTGCTTCGCAAATTAAAGTGACCAAACAATTACGGATTTGATATTTAATTTAGCAGTAGATTTCAACGAATAATAAACTAGTGTGCACCCTAGCAATTAAACGAATTAATCATAAAATTAAACACAGAAAAATATTCAATACTCAAAATATAAATTGAACAATTAAAATAAATTAGATCTCACAGTGTATAAATCTTGATGGCTTCAATCACTTAAACCAAGAAAAAGAATTTAGCTACTCATAATTGTAGAGAGCACAAAGAATAGAAGAGAGAATTTTAATTCTAATAGAAAAGTTGTATATTACAATGTTTGTCAAACTCTCTATTTATAGGCTCCATAAATCTCTTAACCCCAATAGGAATTAAACTCTCCAAACCCTAATAGGATTTAAAATACAAATAAAAATAAAAGAAAAAGAAAAATAATTATTATCCTAACCCTAGTTGGAATTAAAAGCCAATTTGGAATCAAAAAGTAGCAAAAATCCGAAATAATCCCGTTTTGGTAAATTCCGCGCAACCAAACACACCTTACGCCCGCTTTGACTCGGTCAAGGCGCTTGGCTGACGTCAGCATTGCACCAGCACAATCCGCCCGCGCATTGCGCGGGCTGTTTCCCATCCAAGAGCAAAACGACGTCGTCCCCTGTCCTCCGTTCATTTGCTGCCTGACCGCGCATTGCGCGACCGCTTGTCTTTTCCGCTAATAAAAACAACATCGTTCTCATCCTTGCAGCTGACTCCTTCCCCGCGCCATGCGCGGACGTCCGTGTTTCCGGTTAATTACCATTATGCCATCTGATCTTTGTAGATTTTACAAATTTGCCCCCAAAACTTATTTTCCTAAAAAATAAAATAAATAAAAATAATATAAAAATACTAAAAATCCTAAAAACACATAATAATAAATAAAACACTAAAAATAAATAAAAACACATAAATAAAAAGAAATATAAAAATATTATAAAATTATCTAAATTAACATAAATTAACTAAAATCCTATAAAACCTATTAAAATCAAAATAAGCTAAATAATTAAACATTTAAGCACACAATAAATATAAAAACTAAGTATTAGGGCATAAAAATATCGTATAATTTAATCCTTTCAAATACGCCCACACTTAGCTTTTTGCTTGTCCTCAAGCAAAACAAGAACAAAAACTATAAAATTAAAACTAATAACCAAACAATTTACTTGAGCAACAGATCAATATAAATTTTAACATCAGCCTCAAAGATTTTTTAAATGACAACTCAAAGAAAATTTCAAAATCATGCAAAATCTAGAACTTCAACATATTTATCAATTCTACTTTACTCAAGACCTTTTGTGTGTGTGTGAATCCAAATGTATCAAACTAATCAAAATTCAGATAAGTTTCGGTCATTAATTACCTTATAAAAGATATATAATAAAACTCAATATACCTATTTTTCACATTACTCTTTTTTAATACAGACAAATATAAATAAGAGGATCAAAAGGTTTTTAAACAATTATATATATTAGGATTATTAATATGCATTTTTTTTCAAATATTTTTCATCATTTTTTTTCTTTTAATGGGTGCATTTTATGCTCCATCCCATTTTCATTTTTTTTCATTTTTTTCTCTTTTTTTTTCTTTTCTTTTTCAGTGAGTGCATTTTATGCTCCATCTCACCAGCGAGTGCGTTTTACACTCCATCTCGCTTTTTTATGTGTTTATGAGTGAGTGCGTTTTACGCTCCATCTCAACCCACCACATAATTTTTATTTTTCCTTCTTCAATAATAATCCTAGAAAAATTACCTAAATCATCTCATCCAAATTATATTTTGCCTTATATTTCACTTCAAATAATGATCAAATAATATATAGAGTTCAAAAATATATTCCATAAGCATTTAGCCATATAAACTTTCTCTAAATTAAAACTAGCTCAAACAAATGGATATAAGTGCATAAAAAGTTAAAAAATCTCAAACAAAGTAATTATCAATAAAAAGTCAAAATTTAAACTAAGCAAAAATTTATCATTTTTCCAAGAGTTATTAAAACAAAAATCAAGATTTTATCATTGACTAAAAATTAAACTCCAATTAATTCATTACTCAAGTGTCTCATCCTAAAAATAAAATAAAAAACTATCCCATTTTCGTAGGAAACACGGTTACACTTAGCATGTGCAATACGCCTTTAAACCCCAAGGTTACCCCAAGTGGACGAGTTTTGTCTCGTGAGGGTTTGCAGTGAATTTACCCACAAAATTCAAAATTTCAAAAAAAAAAAATTAAAATTTCCTAAAATTAAAACATTTTTAAAAAAAAAAAAAAAAAAAAATTTAAAATTCCCTAAAAATAAAATAAATATCCTAAATCCCTTCCCCCACACTTAAAATTTATATTGTCCCCAATGTAAACTAAGATGCAAAGAAAAAGCAAAAATAACTATAAAAAGAAAAAGGAAAAGAAATGCAAATCTGATTTCTTGGGTTGCCTCCCAAGCAGCGCCTTTGTTTATCGTCATCGGCTCGACAGTATGCTTTCCCCTTTGTTTTAAGTAGTATAAATTGGATCCTCCAGATCTACTTTTTTCGAGTCTTCTTCTCGGAATCCCTCATAGAAATGCTTGAGTCTATGACCATTCACCTTGAATACTTTAGAAGTTTTCAAACTTTGAATTTCAACTGCACCATAAGGAAAAACATTAGTCACAACAAAAGGTCCATCCCAACGAGAACGCAACTTACCTAGAAACAACCGAAGTCGAGACTGGTAGAGAAGAACTTTTTCACCAATTGTAAATTCTTTTCTAGAAATTATCTTGTCATGAAAAGCCTTTGTCTTCTCCTTGTAAATTCTTGCACTCTCATAAGCATCATTGCGAATTTCCTCTAACTCTTGTATTTGCAACTTCCTATGCTCTCCACTATCACTCATCTTCATATTGAAACTCTTAATAGCCCAATAAGCTTTGTGTTCTAGCTCCACCGGTAAGTGACATGGTTTCCCAAATACTAATCTGTAAGGTGACATACCAATAAGCGTTTTATAAGCCGTCCTATACGCCCATAAAGTATCATCCAAGCGCAAACTCCAATCTTTTTTGTTCGGATTGACTGTCTTTTCAAGAATGGACTTAATTTCTCTGTTTGACACTTCCGCTTGTCCATTGGTTTGCGGATAATATGCATTCAACACCTTATGAGTGACATGATACTTTTTCAACAAAGCTTCCACAGTTCGATTGCAAAAATGAGTGCATCTATCACTTATTAGAGCTCTAGGAATTCCAAACCTGGAAAATATGTTAGTACGGAGAAAATCTGCAATAACTTTGGAATCGTTAGTCCTTATGGCCTTAGCTTCCACCCATTTTGAAACATAATCGACAGCAGGTAAAATATAAATATTACCAAAAGATACAGGAAACGGTCCCATAAAATCAATGCCCCAAACGTCAAAAATTTCACAAAAAGAGTATGGGAGTTTGCAACATCTCATTTCGTTGGGATATATTACCTGTCTTTTGACAATTACAACATGACTTGCAAAATAAATATGAATCTTGGAATAAAGACGGCCAATAGAAACCACAGTCAAGTACTTTCCTCGCTGTCTTCTTAGATCCAAAGTGACCTCCGCAAGCATACGAATGACAAAAAGTGAGAATATGATCAATTTCAGTTTCAGGGACGCACCTTCTAATTACTTGGTCCGCATAATGCTTCCATAAGTATGGGTCATCCCACACGTAGTACTTTGCTTGACTTTTGATTTTATCCCTTTGAGCTTTAGACAAATTAGAAGGCAAAATGTTAGTAACCAAATAATTGACAATATTTGCATACCAAGGTGATTTTTTATATGCAGAGAACAATTGTTCATCAGAAAATGTCTCTTCAAGAGGAAGCTCATCCTTAATATTCGCCAAACGACTTAAGTGACACTATTTTCTGTCCATTTTGTTGTCCTTGATCTCTAAATCGAATTCACTTAAGAGAAGTATCCATCTTATCAACCTTGGTTTTGCCTCTTTCTTTGTCATCAAATAACGAAGAGCTGCATGATCAGAATAAATAATAACTTTAGTACCAAGTAAATAAGATCGAAATTTTTCTAAATCAAAAACGACAGCTAAGAGTTCTTTTTCAGTAGTCGAATAATTTCTCTGGGCATCGTTCAAGGTCCTCGAAGCATAATAAATTGCATGAGATGCTTTCCCAACTTTTTGACCCAAAATAGCTCCTACTGCATAATCATTTGCGTCGCACATAATCTCGAAAGGTATGTCCCAATTCGGAGGTTGAATAACTGGAGTAGTGGTCAACAAGTCCTTCAACTTATCAAATGTTGTCGTACACTCCTTGTCAAAATTGAAATCTGCATCCTTTTGTAGTAATTTGCATAGGGGTGATGTTATCGTGGAAAAATCCTTTATGAATCTCTGGTAAAAACCTGCATGTCCAAGAAAAGAACGCACTTCCCGCACACTAGTGGGATAAGGTAGAGATTAAATAATATCAATTTGTGCTTTATGTACTTCAATTTCCTTAAATGAAACAACATAACCTAAAACTATACCTTGTTCAACTATGAAATGACATTTTTCAGAATTTAGTACAAGGTTAGTGTCTATGCATCTTTGAAGAACAAGTGTAAGGTTGTGCAAACAATTATCAAAAGAGTCCCCATGGACGGTGAAATCATCCATAAAAACTTCCATGATATGCTCAATATAATCTGAAAATATACTAACCATACACCTTTGAAAAGTAGTAGGGGCGTTGCAAAGTCCAAACGGCATACGACGATATGCAAAAGTTCCAAATGGGTATGTAAATGTCGTCTTTTCTTAATCCTCCGGAGCAATGGCAATTTGGAAATAACCTGAATAACCATCAAGAAAACAATAGTAAGAGTGACCAGCTAATCGTTTAAGCATTTGATCAATAAAAGGTAAAGGAAAGTGGTCTTTTCAGGTTATAGTATTTAATTTTCTATAATCTATACAAACCCGCCACCCATTTTGAACAAGGGTGGGAATTAACTCATCATTCTGATTTTTGACCACAGTTATGCCCGTCTTTTTAGGAACTACTTGAACTGGGCTAACCCAACTGCTATCCGAAATAGGGTAAATCATGCCAACTTCAAGAAGCTTTTGAATCTCTTTTTTCACAACATCCATCATGGGTGGATTTAGTCTTCTTTGCGGTTGACGGGTGGGTTTCGCTCCTTCTTCAAGTAAGATACGATGCATGCATGTCGACAGACTTATTCCCTTGATATCAGCAATCGTCCAACCAATGGCCTTCTTATGCTCCTTAAGAACTTTCATGAGTTGTTCTTCTTGTGATGGACTAAGTTTATTGGAGATGATCACTGGTGATGTCTTTTCTTCTCCAAGAAAAATATACTTGAGATGAGCAGGAAGGGGCTTCAAGTCTGGAGTAGGTGACTGCAAAACAGATGGTAAAGATTTTTCGTTAGGAACTGGCAGATCAATATAAGGAATGTTACCTGCGTTAGGAGAATCATTTAGTGTTGCAATAGCATCCTTCAATTTATCGGTCAAGGCGAACTCTTATTCCTCATCAAGATTCTGACTGATTGTCGTTTCTACTGCATCATTTCCATCAAGTTCAAAAATTTCCTGTGCTAATGAGTCAATCACATCAATTGAATAAACAGGATTATCATCATTGGGATATTTCATGGCATCATAGATATTAAACTGCACAACATCGCCATCAAATTCCATAGTAAGTGTACCACTATGAACATCTATCTTGGTTTTGGATGTCTTTAAGAATGGTCTTCCTAACAAAATAGGAGCATTTTGATCACCATTTTCCATATCAAGCACATAAAAATTAGTAGGAAAAACCAAATTATTTACCTGCACAAGAACATCCTCTATTATACCCTTAGGATAGTCATTAAATCTGTCAACCAACTGAATCACCGTACCAGTTTTATTTAAAGGTTCAAGTTTCAAAGAAGCATATATAGAATATGGCATGACATTAATAGATTCTCCTAAGTCTAACATGGCTTGTTCAAATCTAGTGTCACTCATCTTACAAGGGATAGTAAACATTCATGGATCTTGGCACTTTGTAGGAAGTTTTCTTTGAATCACGGTAGATACATTTTTTCCTACTTTTGCCTTCTCATACCTTTTGAGTGCTTGTTTTCTCTTGTGTGTATACAATTCTTTTAAAAATCTAGCAAAGCGAGGTACTTGTTTAATTGCATCTAATAATGGAATTTTTACCTCGCATTGATGAAAAGTTTCATATAAGTCTGAGTCTTTTTCATATTTCCTTTTTTCTGTTAGAGCAAGAGGAAAAGGGGGTACCGGTTTATACTCAGAGAGATGTGAAAATTTATGCTTAGGAGTACCATTATCGACTAGAACATTGTCGTCCTCTTGACTGTTGTCTATCTCCTTGTTATCCACTTCAACTTTGCTTTGGTCTTTTGATACAGACTCTGATTTTGCTAGAGTTTCGGTCTCTTTACCGCTTCTCATTGCACTTGCGTTTTCTCTTGGATTCACCACCGTTTGAGAGGGTAATTCTCCAGAACCTTGCGCCTCTAATCGACTAATTGCAGTTGCCATTTTTCCCATATGTGTTTCCAAATTCTGCATATTCGCCTTCGTTTCATGTCGAAACTGCAAATTTTCCTGTTGAAATTGTACAGTGTTAGTACTAATTTGTTTAACCAAATCCTCTAAAGACAAATTAGAATTAGATGATTGGCCCTGTTGTTTGTTGGGATATGGCTGCTTGTATTGTTAGTAGCTTGCAAAGTTTGAATTTGTGGGTTGATTTCCTTGTGGATGTCCATAGCTGAAATTAGGATGATCTCTCCAACCTGAGTTGTATGTGTTTGAGTAGGGATCATATCTTCTTTGTGGTTGAGCAGGAAAATCACCTGCTGCATTTACTTGTTCATAGGACTCCTCTTAAAGAGTGGGGCACATATCCGTTGGGTGTCCTACTATAGCGCAAATTCCACAAGCTTTCACTTGTTGCGTATTACTTACAGCCATTTGACGAACAAGAGTAGTTAGACTAGCAATTTGTTCTTTAAGTGAAGAAATTTCTACCTCATTGACATTCTGGGATGTAAAATTAAGCCTAGTGCCGAATTGTTGGGAATTAGCCGCCGTGTTTGCAATTAGGTTTCTTGCAGCTTCGGGAGTTTTGTCCGCCAAAGCTCCACCACTAGCAGCATCAATCATGCTTCTCTCTGTAGACATGAGCCCTTCATAGAAATATTGGATGAGAAGTTGCTCGCTAATTTGATGGTGGGGACAGCTTGCACA
Organism: Hedera helix; assembly: GCA_947179155.2. Lineage (NCBI taxonomy): Eukaryota > Viridiplantae > Streptophyta > Magnoliopsida > Apiales > Araliaceae > Hedera > Hedera helix. Next base: position 28,505,753 of record OX359280.1, on the reverse strand, counting down.
CAATTTCTTGAACCGTTCCCAATATTCGTATAGGGATTCTCCATGGTTCTGTCTCACACCACAAATTTCTTTTCTTATGCTGGCTGCCCTTGAAGTTGGGAAATATTTCTCCAACAATAATTTCTTCACTTCTTCCCATGTGGTTATACTTCCGGAGGGGAGATAGTAGAGCCAATCTTTAGCCAAATCTTTCAACGAGAATGGAAAGGCTCGTAATTTGATCTGCTCTTCAGTCACTCCTGGTGGTTTCATGCTCGTGCATACCACATGAAATTCTTTTAAGTGTTTATGTGGGTCTTCACCTGCAAGACCATGAAAAGAAGGCAAAAGATGTATTAGACCAGACTTTAACTCGAAGGAAGTGTTAGCATCTAGATTGGGAAAAGTTATGCATAAAGGTTGTTGGTGCAAATCAGGGGCCGCAAGTTCCTTCAAAGTTCGATTTTCAGCCATGTTGTCTTTTGCTTCAAGATTTGTTTGTCCTTCTTTCCTTAATCCGCGCAAAGTTCTTTCGATTTCTGGATCAAACCTTAAATCACTTTGATTAGTAGAACGAGTTATGGTCATAAACAAGCAAGGAAATAAATAAAAATAACTACGAAAAACTACTAAAATAAAATAGATAAAAAAAAAAACAAAAATAAATAAATCAATTCCCTGGCAACGGCGCCAAAATTTGGTGTGATATCGCAAGCACCCAAAAATAAAATCTTACTTTGAAAAAAATAAATATGTAGTAATGTAAGCAAGAGTCGATCCCACAGAGAATGATTATTTAATTTTATGTTTTGTAAACTAAAATTGGGGGGTTTTGAATTAAAGAAATAATTTAAATAAAACTAACTAAAATAATTATGCAAGTAATTTAATAAAGTAAATGAGAAGAAAAAGCCTTGGTTTAAGTCAATATTCACCATCAAGAATTTACAACTGATCACTAATGCAAGAATAACTCAATTCATATTTTAAATATTCAACGTGGAATAATTACTCCCATTCGAATAATTTTCCTATCTCTCCTTAATTTTAGTTAAGCAAAAACAAGCAATCTAAATAACCCTTACTACTAAATAATCTCAAACAAGCGCTAAAGATTTAACCTAGTAGCAGTATAAAGAAATAGAGAGACCGTTGAACTAAACAACACAATCCAGCGTCTGCATTTAACTTAGATGAATATTTTTCCTAAGATATAACAATATTTTGATAAGCAAAATAATTATTAACCTTAGTTGCTTCGCAAATTAAAGTGACCAAACAATTACGGATTTGATATTTAATTTAGCAGTAGATTTCAACGAATAATAAACTAGTGTGCACCCTAGCAATTAAACGAATTAATCATAAAATTAAACACAGAAAAATATTCAATACTCAAAATATAAATTGAACAATTAAAATAAATTAGATCTCACAGTGTATAAATCTTGATGGCTTCAATCACTTAAACCAAGAAAAAGAATTTAGCTACTCATAATTGTAGAGAGCACCAAAGAATAGAAGAGAGAATTTTTATTCTAATAGAAAAGTTGTATATTACAATGTGTGTCAAACCCTCTATTTATAGGCTCCATAAACCTCCTAACCCTAATAGGAATTAAACTCTCCAAACCCTAATAGGATTTAAAATACAAATAAAAATAAAAGAAAAAGAAAAATAATTATTATCCTAACCCTAGTTGGAATTAAAATCCAATTTGGAATCAAAAAGTAGCAAAAATCCGAAATAATCCCATTTTGGACAAATTCCGCGCAACCAAACATGCCTTACGCCCGCTTTGACTCGGTCAACGCGCTCGGCTGTAGTCAGCATTGCACCAGCACAATCCACCCGCGCATTGCGCGAGCTGTTTCCCATCCAAGAGCAAAACGGTGTCGTCCCCTGTCCTCCGTTCATTTGCTGCCTGGCCGTGCATTGCGCGGCCGCTTGTCTTTTCCACTAATCAAAATGATGTCGTTCTCATCCTTGCAGCTGACTCCTTCCTCATGCCATGCGCGGATGTCCGTGTTTCCGGTTAATTACCATTATGCCATCTGATCTTTGCAGATTTTACAAATTTGCCCCCAAAGCTTATTTTCCTACAAAATAAAATAAATAAAAATAATATAAAAATATTAAAAATCCTAAAAACACATAATAATAAATAAAACACCTAAAACACTAAAAATAAATAAAAACACATAAATAAAAAGAAATATAAAAATATTATAAAATTATCTAAATTAACATAAATTAATTAAAATCCTATAAAACCTATTAAAATCAAAATAAACTAAATAATTAAACAATTAAGCACACAATAAATATAAAAACTAAGAATTAGGGTATAAAAATATCGTATAATTTAATCCTATCAGGGATAGATTTGCAAATGGGAAGGGAGATTTCACAGATGGCCCATATGAAATTCAGAACCCTAAAAAGTTTTTTAAGGACGACTATTACGAGTATATATTTAACCCTGAGGTTGGTTCTGTTGGAATGCCTGTTGCATATACTATCAGGGCAACAACGCCTCCAGAGGGATGGCAGATTCCTTTGTTCAAGAAGCTATCAGATGGATACACAGAAGAAGTTCCAAATCCCATATGGGAATACCATAAATACATTCCCTATTCTAAACCAAACTTAGTTCATGACCAGATATTACCTTATGGAACCACAAAGGATCTTGATGATTTTTGTTTTATGGTAAACAAACATCTTTCGCGAATAGCGTATGATATTCCTCCTTTCATCTGTTTCCTAAGTTGACTTGACTTGTATTTTAATCTTATCTCAGGCTCAACTAGTTAATTATATTAAGTATAGAGCTCTCCTTGAAGGCTGGAGTTCCCGAATTTGGAGCAAATACACAGGTGTTCTGATTTGGAAAACGCAAAATCCTTGGACAGGTCTTAGAGACCAGTTTTAAGATCACCTACATGACCAAACAGCAGGGTTCTATGGCTGTCGCTCTGCAGCGGAACCGATCCATGTCCAGCTGAATCTGGCAACATATTTATAGAGGTAAGTGGGCATTGCTTAACCATGTTAACGATACCAATCATTTTGTAATTACTTTGTTGTGCATTTCATGTTAAGTGCATGAGGAACATTATTCAATGTCATATATTTACTAACTATTTTGAGTATAAATTGTGCTAATCTGCATTATATACAACCCCAGAAAGGCAAGATACAAGAGTTCTTTTGGGAACAATAATTTGACAAATTGCACTAACTTGGAGACAAATTGCACCAACTTGGAGACTGATGGTTATCTTCCAAGTAGAACGAACTTAAAGATACTTTTTTTTCTTCCATAAAACTTGGTATTATGGATAGAGACACTCTTCGTATTTCAATTATAAAAAATCAATATTGCAGTCATACAACTTTGTTAAGATGAAGAGAATTTTGGTTCCTTTCTTTTTGCCTTGTACAGGTTGTTAACACTACATCAGATAGATCGACTGATGTGGCAATAGAAGCATCTGTTTGGGATTTGGAAGGAGCATGTCCATACTATAAAGTAACTGAAGCGCTATCTGTGCCATCTAAAAGAACTGTTCCTATTATTGAGATGAAGTACCCAAAGTCTACAAATCCTAAGCCCGTCTACTTTTTACTTTTGAAACTCTATAATGTATCAAACTAAAATATATTATCAAGGAACTTTTACTGGTTGCATCTGTCTGGGTTGGGATTACTAACTATTGGAACCGTCAGGAAGAAGAAAATACCTCTCAAAATAACTTCTGAGGCTATAATAAGAGGGTCTATTTATGAAATGCAGATGCATGTAGAGAACACGAAGAAGCCAGATTCCAGAAATATGCTGTACAAGAATAATTTCATTGAAAATAATGGTGAAAATGATTTTGATATGGTCTCAGTGGAACCTGTAGCTGAGAGTAAACAGGAAGTTAATTTGATTCAGAGGCTTTCCAGAAAATTTTCGCGGGAAGCTATAATGGTTTGAGGGTTGCAGAAATTAATGGGTCTGAGGTTGGAGTTGCTTTTTTTCTCAATTTTTCTGATCATGCTTCAAAGCAAGATCACAAGGAAGGGGAAGACACAAGAATTCTTCCAGTTCATTATTCCGACAATTACTTCTCTCTGGTACCTGGTGAGGTGATGCCCATCACTCTCTCCTTTGAGGTACCTCCAGGTGTCACCCCACGAGTTGCACTTCAAGGTTAGAATTACCACGGTGCACATACTGTTGTTCATTATTTAGCCAGGGAAAAGATTTCATTTCTTTATCTGCAAAGTTGCATCAGAAGTTTTAATCATAAGAATGTTCAGAATCAAGAACTGGCCTTCATAAATAGGATATTCAAATTAACTTTACCTGATGTGCTCTCATTAAAAGTTTGCGATTGTGAAAATTGGAGGGATTATATAGGAACTACAGACTCCTTACTAGAGCAAGATATCCCATCTTGAACCATTTAACAACTTGAATTCTTATTGGAGCTTTGCCTCGACTCAATCAGGGTTCAAAGTCGCATTATCAGAAGACCTATCAGACAATCAATTCTTGATGTGGTATCGGTAGTGATATCAGGAGATATACAACAAAAAGCTACATATTACTTTGAAAAATTGAAATATTTACTGAAAATTAGGATAAGTAAAATAATGAAGTAAATACATACTTCTTGTCATTTAATAAATATAACATTATACAAGTCATGTACATTATTAGATGGCTTTTGGACTTGTTAACATTTTTTGATGCAAAATCGTAAATTCTTTTTATATCTTGCATATATTTATATCAGCTGATTTGTGTTATATATATATATATATATATATATATATATATATATATATATATAGACACTATGCAGTCTAATCCAAATTGTATATCTCCGTTGCTTGAGAAACTAGTTTTCTTCTCTTTTCCTCATCCTCAATGCTATATTATGAATGTCCTCCTATTCCAATTCTTTATAAAACTACTGGTGCGTCACTTGTCACATCCAAAAAACTTCAATCTTCAAGATGAAAGATGGCCGAATAGGACAGATGATCTGTTGCTTCACTCTTTTGTTCTTCAGTTTCTTTCTTGTTTACTACTCCAATGACATAGCTTTTTGAATGAGATATTAAGAACATGTAATCATCGAAAAAGTTTTGTTGATGTGTTTCTTATCATGATATTCCTATATTTCTTCCCTTGAAAGGATTGGAGGGGGTACTGACGTCAACGGAATTGGTGTTCCTGAACCGAGTGTGGGTGAAACTTTGTCCATGGTGGACCGAGAACCATGGTTTTAAAAATTGGAGCGGATCGCCGGTTCAATCCGTAAAAATCAGAACTGGTTGACACTCTGATCTGATTTGAAAAAAAGAAAAATTCAGTTTTGGTCAAAACTCGGTTGACTCACCGGTGTTTCAACCAGTTATTGACCTAGTGACCAGTTTTTTTTTTTTTTTACCAAAAAAACTTTAATATTAAAATTAACCACATTTAGTAATATTGTAATTCAACTTTATTATGTTTTAGTTAATAAAAATGAGATTTTTAAATTTTTTATTAATTACTAATAATATATATTTTTATATATTAATGACGTCACTGAGTCAATAACGGTTCAACTACTGGTTGGACCAGTGACTGTAGCGACCCGAAATATTTTAATACGAAGAAATGGAATTATTGGCTGTAATTGTAAGTTTCTAGAGGATTAAATTAAATCATTATATGATGGCTTGGTTTATTTAATTATGTGTTGAAGTAATTAAAGGAATTTAAGGAAGGTTCAATTAATGGGTAAATTAAATTAATGGACCGACCTATGTTGTATAGTATTAAAGTTGGATAGGGTAAATGAGCTATGTGATTATTTAATTAAATAGCTAGCAAGTTAAGCTGGATGTGTAAATTAATTAATATGGTTATTAATTAATGAGGTTTCGTAAACATTAATAATGTTGTATTTATTTCCATTTGGAAAGTTATTGATAGTGGGGTATTAATATTTTATATTTCCACTAGAAATTTAATTTGGGCAACCCAAAGCTTAGTTGCAATGTAAGTAACAATTGGGCCACCCATTTGTTTAATTAACAAAACAAATAGCAGCCCAGCCCAAGAGTAATAACATAACCCGGTGGAAAAGTAAGAGTGCCACTCCTTTAGGGACAAAACCTCAGAAAAAGCAGAGCACGCGCAGTTTGTGCAAAGCTCAAGGAATCAGTGCTGCGAAAAGAAGGAACAAGTCAGGCATAGGAGAGGCTATAGGGTCCAACTCCTCAGAGTTGTTTAAGGCTGAGAGAGTGTTGTATAACCTCAGTCATTCCCTCATTTTCCCTTCGCGTTCATTTAGGCTAAGAGAGATATGGAGCTTGAGAAGTAAATGCAAACTTCAGAGGAGTTCATGTTGTTCGGAGAAGGCAGAATCTGAATGTAAATCATCTGTCAAAGATTGAAGGTATTACCCGGTTATTTTGATGTAACTAGTTTTATCTTATTTTGGATTAAGGAAACAGAATATGCTAGAGTTGCATATGAGGTGTTTAAATGAGAGTAATGTGAACTCGGTAGTCGAATGTTGTTGAAACTAGTTAATGATTGAATTAGAACTAGAATAGTGGTTTCGGTTATTTTACACAGTCAACATTATGAGTCTGAACCACAGTTGGTATGTACTCAATGATCATGTTCATAAAACTTTAGAATGAACTGGCAGTAGAGTGCTCTGGTAGTAGAGTGCTGCTGGTAGTAGAGTGAACTAGTAGTAGAGTGCTGCTGGTAGTAGAGTGCGCTGGCAGTAGAGTGCTCTGGTAGTAGAGTGCTGCTGGTAGTAGAGTGCTGCTGATCGTAGAGCTCACCCTTCAGCCAATGAATGACTTAACCAAGTCAGGAGAAAGAATAGTAGGGTAAACCTGAAAATCGTAGAGTGACACTAGTCACTGAAAATCGTAGAGTGACCCTAGTCACTGAAAAATCGTAGAGTGACCCTAGTCACTGAAAAATCGTAGAATGGCCTCAGTCGGAAATCGTAGAGCCCACTATAATATTGAGAAAGAACTAAGCCGTGAGCTTAGATGTAAATCATAGAGTGACTTCGTTTAGTTACTCGGTAGATCATAGAGTAAGCTCGCACAAGGGATCGTCGAGCAGTCTAAACCAGACTTGTGAATCGTCGAGTGGTTCCCACTCACAAATCGTAGAGTGACCCTAGTCACTGAAAATCGTAGAGTGACCCTAGTCACTGAAAATCGTAGAGTGACACTAGTCACTGAAAATCGTAGAGTGACCCTAGTCACTGAAAATCGTAGAGTGGCCCTAGTCACTGGAAATCGTAGAGTGCACTCGAGATCGTAGAGTGCTTTGTACTCGCCGAGTCGTAGAACATTCTGGACCAGTCTTGGAAAATCGTTGAGTGACCCCCACTCGACGATCGTAGAGCTGCCAGCCCAGACAGTGTATTCAGGCCCTGAACCTCGGTTCAATCGCCGGTTTCAGGAAATGTTTTATTAATTAAAATATTATTAACAGATTAATAATATTAGACAATGAGTAATTAATATCAAATGATTAATGATAACGATAAAGGTTTCATTGTAATTGAAACAAGGCATTTAATTAATTATTGTGCAACAATAATTAAAGTGAGTTATATTCAATAATGAATAAGGATGGGTAAGTAATTAATTATTATTTAAGAGGTATTAAATAATAATTAAAGAATGATAAATATAAAAAGGTAATTACTTATTTTTTTTAAACAAATAAGGGTGATTAATTAGTTAATTAAAGGATATTAAATTAAATAATAATTAAAGCGGGATGAAGTTAATAAAGTGATCATTTGTTATAATAAATGAGGTTATGTAATTAAGAAATTATTACTAGAATGATAATGTTATGGCATTAGGGAATGTCAGATATACAAAGTTAAGTATAGAAGGTTTACGGTGTTTATGTGAAACATCGTGATGAATCCACAATGGATTAAACTAATGAATCAACCCTAGTGAATAAATGGGACGATAAAAGGAAGTAGACATCCTAAGAATAGGATTAAATATTGAGTCAAACTTTGACTAATATAATGCACCGTTGATCTCTCATGTTGTATAGGTGGTGCAAGGAACGCGAAAGGTTAGCGTAAACTGGTGTTGCAATCCAAGCAAGTCTTTCAGTGATATTTGTTATCCCTGCAAGTTTTCAGTGCTATGTGTTATTTGCATAAAGTATTATGTGTGCACTTGTAGTATGTGCAAATTGATTTCTAAATTTGTCTGTGTACGGTCATATGATGTTAATAGCTCTTATATACAATTAATGCTATGAATCGAATGTGTTATATGAGTTATATAACATGGTAACATTGACATGCATGGTAAGCATGGGTAGATTTTATAAATGCAACGCATGATAAGCATGATGCCTATGTAAATGCCAAGCATGGAGCATAAAGCATAAATTAAATGTAACCTACGTGTTATGTGTTAGCTGTTGGACTTGCTGAGCCGTCGTGCTCATTCTTGCTTTAAATTAACATTTTCAGCGAAGTAAATGAAGAAATTCTTGAAGGCGTTGGATATACGGTATGTTGGATAGGAAACTCAGGTTACTGAAATGGGAAACAGTTGTTGCATTGGCTTTATTGATCTGTGGTCATGATCGTAGAGTGAGCCTCAACAATCGTAAAGTGAGCCTCGGCGATCGTAGAGTGAGCCTCGGCAATCGTAGAGTGAGTCTCAGCCGATCGTAGAGTGCTTGGTCGTAAAGTAACAAATCGTTGAGTAACTTCACTGTGGGATCGTAGAATGAAATTCCACTGTCCAAGTTTTTTTCTGCGAGCGTAGACTGCCAAGCCAGACGATCGTAGAGTGACTTCACAAACAATATTAGCGCATCTTACAGCTTGCTATTTTGATAATCTAGTTTGATGAATCATATATTTAGCTTACTAGATTATAAAGAATAACTTATAGAGGTAAAGATTATATATTAAATTATAATATATATGATCTACAGTTGTAAAAGAGCAATGTAAAGATTGCGATCTTGGGAATGAAAGATTTTTGAAAGTAATTAAGTTTCTCAATTAATATATTGAGTCTTAACAGCATTAAATTTTATCTTTTATGTAATGTTGTGTATAATAAGGAGAAGGTTGTTTATGTAACGACTTAAACTCAGGATTGAGGTTATTTTTGACGGACCAGATCCGGGGTTATTGGAGACGGATTTTGGGGCTGTCACAGTTGGTATCAGAGCTGATGGGTTATAAACCTTAGGTAGGAGTACCTTAGGCTATAACCTTAGTAAGAAAGAGTAAGGTTAGTTGCATGTTCTAAAAACCCAAGCGTATAGTAAGCTCGTGACTCATGATTGTATGGTGGAGCCCCTCAGCGAATGGGCGACTATGGCCTGACTAGGACAAGCTCCTCAAGCCATATGATTATGGTAAGTTCCTGAGCCCAAATATGTGGTAAGTTTGATGAACATGGGGGGGATTAGAGTAGAGAGCCATAAGTTGAGAAATATAGTTCTCAGATATTGGCTAAGGTTAAAGAAAATGTTAAATGATCTGTTAAAGGATTAACAACATGTGCAGATAGCAAGATGCTATAAACCAAAGATACTATGGGGAATAGTAGTAAACTCGTAGTGAGTGGTATGTGTTGAAATATGGAGTTTAAGCCATACGTGCGGAACATATGAAATTCATAAAGAAGAAATAAGGTATATTTGAGGAGATTCAAAGAAGGATCTTCATGGCTATATTCCAAATGAATGAAAAAGGATCAGGGGACACTTGATTCAATAATTTAAAAAAAAAGAAGGATCGTACAGTAAAATGATTTAAGATGAATGATTAGACTGTGGAATTTAACGATCCTAGAATAAGTGAGAAATCATATAGTGAATTCAATTGTGAACTAAGGTCATATGGTGATCATAGTGAAATCATGGAATAACAGAAGATCTGTTAAATGATTAAGAGAATGTTTATCTAGCATGACGATATTCAAAGGTAAATACTATGAAATAGTATGGAGTAAACTCATAAAGAGTGGTTTGTGATAAGGTATGAATTTAGAAAATTCATATTAAGTTAAGAAAAGTTAGAGGTTGAAGGTTTTTAATGGAGGACTCATGTTAGTGGCTGAGTTGTACGATTCCTTGTATGGGCGGGGAATTTGTACCTGGTTTGAGAACCACTTAGCTTCCTATTAGATTAGTGGTTGAGATAACCAATTCCTTGTATGGGCAGGGGATTGCGTTTGGTTCGATAACCACTTAGCTTCCTACATTGATAATCAATTGAAACCTGGTGTCGCGTTATTCGCTATATGTATGTTGAGAAGGTGATTCTTTTCTCATATGTATAACGGATAGGTAGAGGATGTTAAAATAAGTTCGTGTTCTGAGAACCGACACGTATAGTAAGTTCGTGACTCATAGTCATGTGGTGGAGTCCCTCAGCGAATGGGCGACTATTGCCTGACTAGGACAAGCTCCTCAAACCATATGATTGTGGTAAATTCCTGAGCCCAAATACGTGGTAAGTTTGATGAACAGTGAGTGTGGGTAGAATTAAGTAGCAAAATTAAAGCTATACTAAGGATAGTTATTAAGCTGGAAAAGATGAGGAGTAAAATTGGTGTTTATTTGAGGTTTTAGGATATTCTAAATCTTCTAGCTATGCTAGACCTTGAATTCTTAAAATCGTGCCAATTTCGCACTTGTGTGCCTTTCAAAAGGACATCTAAATTTTTTGTTTTATCGGGAAGTCGCGGTAAGTCGAGTTGTGAGACAATTCATTTATTACCTGTGGCGATACGATAAAACCTAAAATGAATTTTTAAATATTTTGAAACGTTTAAATGAGGGTCTATGCCATTTGTATCGGCTAGACATTGTTGATTTTAACTTGAAGTGATGAGCTTCACAAATTTTATTGCACATGTGTGCTCTTGGAGAGTTTAAAGTTCCGATTGATATTCGAACTATTGTTGAAAAGTCTAAGCTAATTGATTCGGCTAGACAAAGGTTGAGTTATATTTTTCAAGTATTTCTTGGGAGTTATGTTGGGAATTCAACTTTTTAAATAAAGGTAATAAATGTTATGCGTATACATGGGGTACATAAGGTTGATCTCCATAAGTGGGAGTACCCGGTTTAAATGTTATGCATATACATAGAGTACGGAAGGTTGATCACCTTAAGTGGTGAGTACTCGGGTTAAATGTTTACAATTTTGTGATTTTTTTAAATACCCCTAAGGTGTTCAGTAAAATTTCTAATGACACCGGACAAAGGGGATTGTTTATTTTAAAGGGGTTATTTTACTTCCTGGTTATTCAAATTCATTCACAGTTATTGATCAATTGTGAAGACTCCTGGAGCTGTTCCAATGTTCTGGACATCTAGCGGGTAAAGGGGTAAGTATGTTGTAATTTCGAAGACGAAATTCTTAGAAGAAGGGGTGAATGTAATGACCCAGAAATTCACAAGACTGATTAGTATGGTCTTATGAGATTGATGTGGCTACGTTAATCCTTGGATGATGATGTAGTGGATAGTAGATTTGAGAAAATTTTAAGCTTTCGAGGATTCGAGCAAAATTTGAGGTTAAGACATAAAGATAACCTTGGTAAAGTGTTGGCCGATCACTGGAAAGGAATTGGAGTCCTACCACGAATAGTCTATGACAGTGTTTATAAAACAATAAGTAAAACAATGCCTATGTTAAAATAATCGATAAGATTGATCGGCGGGGCAAATGTTGTAAGGATGTAGTGCTAATTCCAAGGATGGAATCATTTGTAAAGATTAAGTTAAAAACTTAATCTGAGGAGAATAATTGTTAGGAGTTTAAAACCTAGAATTGGTTGAAGGGGTATATGATAAGGTATACACTAAGTTACGTATCTATATAGTATATAGGTGCATAAAACACAATGAGGAAGAATTACCCTCATATTTGTTGAGTTACCTTATATTGAAATTTCGGGGACGAAATTATTATAAGGGGGGAAGAATGTAGCGACCCGAAATATTTTAATACGAAGAAATGGAATTATTGGCTGTAATTGTAAATTTCTAGAGGATTAAATCAAATCATTATATGATGGCTTGGTTTATTTAATTATGTGTTGAAGTAATTAAAGGAATTTAAGGAAGGTTCAATTAATGGGTAAATTAAATTAATGAACCGACCGTTGTATAGTATTAAAGTTGGATATGGTAAATGAGCTATGTGATTATTTAATTAAATAGCTAGCAAGTTAAGCTGGATGTGTAAATTAATTAATATGGTTATTAATTAATGAGGTTTCGTAAACATTAATAATGTTGTATTTATTTCCATTTGGAAAGTTATTGATAGTGGGGTATTAATATTTTATATTTTCACTAGAAATTTAATTTGGGCAACCCAAAGCTTAGTTGCAATGTAAGTAACAATTGGGCCACCCATTTGTTTAATTAACAAAACAAATAGCAGCCCAGTCCCAGGAGTAATAACATAACCCGGTGGAAAAGTAAGAGTGCCACTCCTTTAGGGACAAAACCTCAGAAAAAGCAGAGCACGCGCAGTTTGTGCAAAGCTCAAGGAATCAGTGCTGCGAAAAGAAGGAACAAGTCAAGCATAGGGGAGGCTATAGGGTCCAACTCCTCAGAGTTGTTTAAGGCTGAGAGAGTGTTGTATAACCTCAGTCATTCCCTCATTTCCCCTTCGCGTTCATTTAGGCTAAGAGAGATATGGAGCTTGAGAAGTAAATGCAAACTTCAGAGGAGTTCATGTTGTTCGGAGAAGGCAGAATCTGAATGTAAATCATCTGTCAAAGATTGAAGGTATTATCCGGTTATTTTGATGTAACTAGTTTTATCTTATTTTGGATTAAGGAAACAGAATATGCTAGAGTTGCATATGAGGTGTTTAAATGAGAGTAATGTGAACTCGGTAGTCGAATGTTGTTGAAACTAGTTAATGATTGAATTAGAACTAGAATAGTGATTTCGGTTATTTTACACAGTCAACATTATGAGTCTGAACCACAGTTGGTATGTACTCAATGATCATGTTCATAAAACTTTAGAATGAACTGGTAGTAGAGTGCTCTGGTAGTAGAGTGCTGCTGGTAGTAGAGTGAACTGGTAGTAGAGTGCTGCTGGTAGTAGAGTGAACTGGTAGTAGAGTGTTGCTGGTAGTAGAGTGCTCTGGTAGTAGAGTGCTGCTGGTAGTAGAGTGCTCTGGTAGTAGAGTGTTGCTGATCGTAGAGCTCACCCTTCAGCCAATGAATGACTTAACCAAGTCAGGAGAAAGAATAGTAGGGTAAACCTGAAAATCGTAGAGTGACACTAGTCACTGAAAATCGTAGAGTGACCCTAGTCACTGAAAAATTGTAGAATGGCCTCAGTCGGAAATCGTAGAGCCCACTATAATATTGAGAAAGAACTAAGCCGTGAGCTTAGACGTAAATCATAGAGTGACTTCATTTAGTTACTCGGTAGATCATAGAGTAAGCTCGCACAAGGGATCGTCGAGCAGTCTAAACCAGACTTGTGAATCGTCGAGTGGTTCCCACTCACAAATCGTAGAGTGACCCTAGTCACTGAAAATCGTAGAGTGACCATAGTCACTGAAAATCGTAGAGTGACACTAGTCACTGAAAATCGTAGAGTGACCCTAGTCACTGAAAATCGTAGAGTGGCCCTAGTCACTGGAAACGTAGAGTGCACTCGAGATCGTAGAGTGCTTTGTACTCGCCGAGTCGTAGAACATTCTGGACCAGTCTTGGAAAATCGTTGAGTGACCCCCACTCGACGATCGTAGAGCTGCCAGCCCAGACAGTGTATTCAGGCCCTGAACCTCGGTTCAATCGCCGGTTTCAGGAAATGTTTTATTAATTAAAATATTATTAACAGATTAATAATATTAGACAATGAGTAATTAATATCAAATGATTAATGATAACGATAAAGGTTTCATTGTAATTGAAACAAGGCATTTAATTAATTATTGTGCAACAATAATTAAAGTGAGTTATATTCAATAATGAATAAGGATGGGTAAGTAATTAATTATTATTTAAGAGGTATTAAATAATAATTAAAGAATGATAAATATAAAAAGGTAATTACTTATTTTTTTTAAACAAATAAGGGTGATTAATTAGTTAATTAAAGGATATTAAATTAAATAATAATTAAAGCGGGATGAAGTTAATAAAGTGATCATTTGTTATAATAAATGAGGTTATGTAATTAAGAAATTATTACTATAATGATAATGTTATGGCATTAGGGAATGTCAGATATACAAAGTTAAGTATAGAAGGTTTACGGTGTTTATGTGAAACATCGTGATGAATCCACAATGGATTAAACTAATGAATCAACCCTAGTGAATAAATGGGACGATAAAAGGAAGTAGACATCCTAAGAATAGGATTAAATATTGAGTCAAACTTTGACTAATATAATGCACCGTTGATCTCTCATGTTGTATAGGTGGTGCAAGGAACGCGAAAGGTTAGCGTAAACTGGTGTTGCAATCCAGGCAAGTCTTTCAGTGATATTTGTTATCCCTGCAAGTTTTCAGTGCTATGTGTTATTTGCATAAAGTATTATGTGTGCACTTGTAGTATGTGCAAACTGATTTCTAAATTTGTCTGTGTACGGTCATATGATGTTAATAGCTGATATAATTAATGCTATGATTTGTAATGTGTTATATGAGTTATATAACCTGGATATATTGACATGCATGGTAAGCATGGGTAGATTTTATAAATGCAACGCATGATAAGCATGATGCCTAAGTAAATGCCAAGCATGGAGCATGAAGCATAAATTAAATGTAACCTACGTGTTATGTGTTAGCTGTTGGACTTGCTGAGCCGTCGTGCTCATTCTTGCTTTAAATTAACATTTTCAGCGAAGGGCGAAGAGTTCGAAGATTCCGATAATCGCAAAGAGGATGTGCGAAGTTTATTTTATTAATAAAGGTTGTCACTAGAACTGTTTAAAGTCAAAGTTGCATTTTGTGGGAATAATTACCATTTGGTACCATCCCGGATGTAAAGCCTTGTAATAGTATTGAAAGGTAGTTGTAGTTAACACGAGTGTTAATGTTTTGTAAACTCTTGTAATTAAAAGCAGTGAGTAAATAGTCATGTCGACTTATTGTTAGGATGCGAGTTTTGTTGCTCACAATTGGTTGTAATACACTAGGTCGTGGAATAAATGATCTGAGTTGTAGGATTCATGTAAAGATTGCGATTCTGAGACAAGGTTAAGTAAATGTCTTAAATTTTAAATTTACCAAGTTTTAACAACATGATTTTATTTAAATGTTGTGGTTCTAGGAGAAGGTTGTTCGTGTAACGACTTAAACTCAGGATTGAGGTTACTTTTGACGGACCAGATCCGGGGTTATTGGAGACGGATTTTGGGGCTGTCACAGTGACCCATCCACCCGGTACTTCTTTCGGTTCAATAAGTGGTCCGGATCTAAGAACCTTGCGGAGAACCATATAGGCTTTGATTCATTTGGTTTAGGTCTACGTATTTTTGCACAAGCAAAAAATAAAATCTTTTGGCGCCTAGATTTATGGGCAAATTCGACAAAATAAATAAATAAATCAGGATACAAAGAGAAGTTAGTGATGGTGGTTGTTATTTATGATTAATTGTGAATCGCTGCTGATAAAAGTGAGCAAAAAATGGGTAAAATCGAAAAATCAAATTAAATCGATTTTTTTTTTACCGAATTATTTCGATTTTTCGGTAATTTTTAAAAATTCGGTTATATCCGTTTTAAATTTCGATTTTTGGGTTCGGGATTGAATATTGATTTTGAATATTTCGGTTACCCGAATAACCAATTTAGGAATTTGCTTTTGTTTTTGTGTAATTTTGTAGGCTAGTAGACTCCTTTTTATTTTTGTGTAATTTTGTTGTTAATTATGAAAATCTTAATTTCAGGTATTAACCGAATAACTGAATTGTAAATTCGGTTATTCGGTTATTTCAAATTTCGGGTAATTATTCGAAAAGTAAAAAATTACAAATTTCGTTTTCACTATTCGATTTTCGGGTTTACTCGAATGATCACCCCTAGTTGCTGAAACTCGAGAGCACTGGTTTTTATTTTATTTTTATTAAACCTATGTAATATTATATTATAGTGTACATTGAGATTTTGGAGATGTGTTATTTTTATTCTTAAAAGTTAAATTGTATTTTTAATTTTAAAATAGAGGGAGTAAATATTTTGAAATGTTCAGTTTAAAATTCTCAGATGTGAAAAATAAGAATACCATAAAAGTTGGTTTCTTAATTTCCAAATATATTGAAAATGTTTTGATTTATTTGTTATACTGCAGTCTCATTCGGCAGAACAATTTCAAGTAGTGGGTCTGCTCTCTATATTCAAACTCCGTAATAAAGAAAACTTAAATCGTGAATCAATACAGAACACAAACTTCCATTCAAGTTTTTCTTGTGGAAGCTGATTATATACTTATAGACCTAGTTAAGTTTTTTTTATATGCAGCAGAACAATTATACGGTATGTCAATTTGGAGAAAACAATTAGATATAACACAAAACTATTATGCGGTATCCAAAAATAAAATAAAATTACATACCGAGATGTCCAAAAAAATAAATAAATTAGGGAGATCGTAGAACAGTTATGCAGTACCATCTAAATTTCCCCCCCTTACATCTGAGAGTTATTATGAAGATTTTTTTGTGGGCTATATACTGCATAATAATTGTGCGGATATACTACAAATTATTATGCGATAAGTTTCTATTTAAACCATTAAATACTACAACTAACAGATAAAATTGGGCTGAATAAGCATCTATACCGCCTATATGGTCGGTTTATATCTATACGTATAATTTAATTTCAATTATTATATTCAATTGTGAGTTCCCTTCCCCAATAATCCCATTGCATCATTCATAACGTATTTGTTTACGTTTTTCGACAATAAACTGTGAGTAATCCACTCCCATGTTCTCTCGGCCTATGGCCTTTCTGCGTCAACTCCGCCTCGTTATTGGTATCAGACCATTTTATTAGTTAATGAGAATAGAAAATATATATATATATATATATATATATTCGCTCTCAAATAGAGCGACATATACTCTCTCATAGTAATTCATTGGATCTTGAAAGATTCAAAATTAAGAAAGACACTGTCTGCCAATTAGACCAACATATTTAATAAATTATACAAGTTAGTCGTTATATTCTATACCGAAAACATAAAATATCAGAATAAATACAAGTTAGTCATTATATTCTATACGTAACACATAATATATCAGAATAATTAATACAAGTTAGTAATAATATTATATTATATACCTAAATCTTAAATTATCAAAATAAATACAAGTTAGTCATTACATAACACTTAAAATATCAGAATATATACAAGTTAGTTAAAGCATAAAATGCCATAATAAATACAAGTTAGTCATGATATTCTATACCTAACATATAAAATATCATAATAAATACAAGTTAGTTAAAACATAAAATACCATAATAAATACAATTTAGTTAAAACATAAAATACCATAATAAATACAAGTTAGTCAATATATTCTATACATATGCGATGTGCGATGTGCGATGCAATGCGATGCGATGTGCGATACATCGTATGAGAAGCAGTGCGATAGGCGATTTCATATGCGATGTAATGCAATTTTGATTTAATATGATATGCGATTTGATGTTTAAATATGCGATACGCGTTAAGCAAGAGAAAAATAGTTTTGGCGAATATGCGATGCGAGTCCATTTGAGGCAGTAACCGGTAATATTAGTGTTGCATCATTAATATGTATATGTTGCATCAATGATATATATGTTGCATCATTAAAATATGTGTTGTCATCATCATGCATTGGGTGCCTACTTCTTTATCATGTTCATTTCATATGACATTACATAAACATGATAAAGAGGGGCAGCTGTAGACACCCAAATTTTGCACTTTTGTACTAACCCTGACCGGAGGGCAGAATCGTCATTTGACCCGACGAGCGAAAAGGAAGGTGAACCCCAACACAAAGCCACCCCTACGACTTACGGTTAAATCCGCTACAGCAGACAACGAGCATCAGGCAAGGCAAACAGCTGATCCAGAAGAACTTGATTGGATCACCAAAGACGACAAATGGCCACTACGCTTACGATGTTCGGGGGTCTCGCTCGGGGAAAGCGCCCCCTGGAAGCCAAGCATAAAGAGCGATTTATACATCAGGTAACAGCCTTCCGAAATAATACAGCAAAAAATGACGATTTAAGACCGCGTGGCACAGAAATCGAGAAAAGGAAGCCAGACAGCCGCGGATGCATCTGCGGCCAACGACTTTCGGGGTTTCGCACGGCTCGAGGAGACGGCACACGACAGCCGAGGAAACGGCGCAGGTGGCTTGCAGCCCAGCCGCAGATGCATCTGCGGCCAGCCGCAGATGCATCTGCGGCCAGCCGCAGATGCACCTGCGGCTGCCTGGAGATGCCTATAGAGCGGCCATTTCCACCCGAGAGCAAAAAGAGAAAAAAATTTGGAAGGTTTTAGAGAGAGAGAATGGCGGAAATAGAGAGAGAAAGCCTTCGGGTTAGCCAAAAAATGTGAGGATTCATCTCCTTTCGTTCAATCTTCATGTTATACATTGTATTCTACATTGGATTTGAGTGATAGTGCGTGATTTCTATCAATATCAAGGCAAAAATTTCGGTATCTTTCTTAGTGTGGTGCTCATTTTGTAGATCTATTAGATGTAATATTTCATCTTGCTTTAGTAGTGTATTCAATAAATATTTGTGTATTTGTGCATTTGTTGGGTGGATCTACTATTAGATCCGAAAATATTTGGTGCATTGCTATTTAAGTAGTTTGATTCGGTGTATTTTGAAGTTAGATCCAATGTAGTCAATATATTGTAGATCTATGGATTAGGGACGGTTAGGGAGGATTTATGGCGGATGGAATCTCCTCCTAACCTCCCGATGATATCCCTTTAGTTTATTTTATAATTTTTACGTATGTAGCGATGGCGATGCATTTGTATTATATATATGTAATTTATGGGCCTTAAAGCGATGTCGAATCGAAAATCGGGTTTAAGGCCCCGTGATAATGAAATATGTGATTGTGGGCGTTTGAGGCTATTTAGACGGCTTACATGCCCACAAATAGCTCCAACGTTATTTTGATGCTTGGTTTTCCCTTTCGACATGAGAAAACGAATTTTTGAATGAAAAGATAAAGATTTTCATAAAATCAATCAAAGTAGGATATTAGATCACTCGTAGGCTAAATAAAATTGTAAGTGTCGGATGAGCTCTATTCCTATTTGACGAAGGGTGTGAAAAATATGTTTTACAAATATCATCGGTTTTATTATCGAAACAAAAAAGCAATAAAAATGAACTTTTCGATTAAGTCAAATCCTTCGTGCATAGGGTTAACGAGATTCTGAAGCACTTTCAAAGTAAAGCATTTCAACGACATTCATTTAGGCACATACACACACACACACACACACACACACACACACATTTTTTTTTACGTTTTAAAAGGATAGGAAAACATCAAGATAGCGGTAACCGTGTTTCACGGAAGTCGGGGGGTGCCTAACACCTTCCCCTCGCTTAAGCAAGCCCCCGAACTCTATGAATCTCGGTTTGCGGACCAATTAATTCGGAGTCACATATGAGCCAGCGATTACGAAAACAAAATTCGAATGAGTTGGTACATCCATTTCAAATATACGAACTGGCGACTCTGGTCAATTGGCTCATAAAAATTCGACATTTCAAAACCCCGTCGACACTAAGCCGACCCTTTTCAAAAGCCACGTCTTAATCTAAAGGCTAAAATTGGAAAGGGACATTTTTAATTATAAAAAACGAAACGGCGAAAATTCCGGCGTCGACATTTATATCGGTCATCCATTTTCTGATGGGTCCTATTCTCCTCCTCCAGCTGCTGAACTCTAGTCTCCAACTCTATTTTAGCACTGATCAGCTCCTCGATAATATCGCTGATAGTGGTGCCCATACCGTCAACATACTCGGCTGGCTGCCCGATCAGATCATCCTCAGAAAGTGGTTCCTCAGCTGACTCCTCGTCGGAGTCTATGTGTTGTCCCTTAGACTCATCATCACCATCAAATCTCATAGCCCCTCCTCACACTGACGACTCAGCCTTTGCTATCTGCTCCTCCTCAGCAACAGCCTCCCACTCAGGCTCAACAACAGGTGACTCAATCACTAGCCCTGCTGTAGATGGCCCGATCTAGAAAATATGTTTGTCTATTGGAGCATCCTCCATCAGTCCACTAGGCTCGCCTATATCTACCATCATATAGACACAACAATAGACAAAAGAACAGTATGTTAGTATCACAATAAAACATATTCATTGATGAAATGAAACAATATTTCATTATGTACAACATCGGCTCGATGAATTTCCTCAATTCACCTCCAACAAAACTTGACTCAATGGATCTCCTTGACCCATCCTCCTAGCGTACTCTATATGAGTTTAATTCTAAGGTTATAACCTAGGTTTCGCAAATCATAAAGTTTATAACCTACAGTTTTGATACCAAACTATGACACCCCTAAATTCAGATACTACTACCTCGAATTTGGTGCTCATGTAATAATACAACAATCACTGCTAAACAACATTTAATACTAATTCAAAATTTTAATAAACATATGTTGTCTATTACAATAACTTTCTAATCCCGAGGTCTACAACCTTTACAAAAATATATACATCGTAACCTACAAAAAGATATTAGTGTTTGCGTTACATCTAGTAATGTCAAAACAATACTTTAAAACAAGCAATCAGTTATCTAGTTTAACTAGAATTTCATCTTTCCTTTACCTTTATCTTTATTCGAACCTTCCGGCATAGCTGCAATACTATCATGACATAGCAAGGGTGAGTAACTAGTTTGTCCATTAAGTTTGAATTTAATATAAAATATGTCATGAGTAAGAATAATGATTGAAAG
Organism: Hedera helix; assembly: GCA_947179155.2. Classification (NCBI taxonomy): domain Eukaryota; kingdom Viridiplantae; phylum Streptophyta; class Magnoliopsida; order Apiales; family Araliaceae; genus Hedera; species Hedera helix. The sequence continues at coordinate 28,484,721 of OX359280.1, read as the reverse complement.
ATTCAATAGTATGAATTTGATATAATCAACGCGCAATTTAATGAACGAAAATTGATTATTTAATTGTTGAGTGGTCAAAAGACCCTGAACGTCTGCTTTGAGGAATCAGTCACTTGATTGACCCTCTTAAGTTACATTTTCATACTGTACTTGAGGGGATCAACCTCACGCACCATATATATATGCATAACATTTATTCTGTATGTATCGTTTATCTGATACTTAGATTCTTCCCCATTATGGGTTGTTTATCTCAGTACAAGAATTCGCCTAACAATAGGTTTGGATAGCTTTTACAACAAGGTATACTGAAAGGTCTAGTCGAAATAATTGACATAGACTACTTCTTAAACAGTTTATGTATAAAAGAACTTTAAATGATTTATAGTTCGATAATAGAACTTGAATTCAACATGCACTATGTGCGAATGACAATGATCATATGGATGTGGAGTGACTTTATAAGAATTAAATCACTTAGAACATAATCTAAAAATATAACTCGAGTTTGAGTTAGGCAACTTACTAAATATAAATTTGTGTAAGGTTAAAGAACTTGCATGTCCGTCGACTTACGGCTAATTCGCTTAATTTAAACTCCTCCTGATGACCTAACATTAATAACGTTGACCTATCAATTAGTACTGCATATAATCATGCACTTTAAACACTTACATATTCTATTTATCTAGCAAATAATCAATCCCATAACACATATAATTTTATAGACTATCATTAATCATATAAGACACTTAATTGATCTTATATTAATAATTTAATTAATCAATATTATTTTTCTTAAGTGTTAAACACTTATTAAACCTTTAAACAATTTATTATAATTATTTAATTAAATTCTTTTTATTTTATTAACTCTATCTTTATTTAATTACTATTTAATATTAGTTAAAGAGTAATTAGTTACTTACCTTTAGACATTATTTAACAATAGATAATGACTAACTATATTTATTTATTATTTAAAGTTAATTAAATAATAAATAATTAAAGTATTAATCTTATTTGCCTTTAATTATTATTTAATATTAATTAAATAATAATTAATTTATTAATTATCCTTATTTATTATTAAATCTTAATTAAATAAAAAATAATTTAGTTTATTAACTTTAATTTTCTTTAATTATTATTTAATTTTAATTATATAATAATTAATTAATTAATTAATTATCCTTACTTATTATTTAATCTTAATTAAATAATAAATAATTAGTTTATTAACTTAGATTTTCTTTAATTATTATTTAATGTTAATTAAATAATAATTAATTATACTTACTTATTATTTAATCTTAATTAAATAATAAATAATTAGTTTATTAACTTTAATTTCTTTTAATTATTATTTAATGTTAATTAAATATTAATTAATTAATTATCCTTACTTATTATTTAATCTTAATTAAATAATATATAATTAGTGTGACGACCCCAAATTCGGGTTCCATAACCTCGGGTTTGGTTCTCCACTGTACAATACTTACTAATAATTAAATACATAAATTGCATTTAAACTTTACGGAATAATACAAAAGGTTCCTTATAAAAAGGCTACACTTCCTAAGGTCGATTAACCTTAATCGTAACATTACATCTCTTAAGGGAAATAGAAAAGATTTACAAGGAAATTACATAACAGTAAGTTAAGTCTAACATGCATCAACTAAACTAAGCGTTTGTTTTTCCCTTGCCCTTGTCTGTTTTAGAGCATTTGGGCTTAGCTGAAATATAGTCATGATATAGCAAGAATGAGCAACTAAATGGCTCAACAAGTTTATAAACAACAACAATAGATATATCGCGATGAAGAGAAATAACGTCAGAGTTTTCAACAATAACAATTGTGAAAGATATCAAGAATCAAAGTTCAATATAATAATGGATTGACTCTTTATTGCTGAGTGGTCTTTAATGACCATGAACTACTACTAAGGTAGAACAAACATATATATATATATATATATATATATATATATATATATATATATATATCTGACACCTTGAAAAACGGGACACTCGAGAGGATCAGTCCTCTTATGTCCTATGTATATGCATAACATTTAGATTTTTTGCGCAAATTCGGTTTTCCGACAAATAAAAAACCCATTTAACTAGGGTTGTTCATTCTCAGTCTTATTATGAGAATCCGCACCGACAATTGGTTTGGATAAGCTTTTAAAATATTCAATTTGATGAATTTAAACATGCATTGTCTAGTCGAAACAATTAGCTTAGACATTCTTAAACAGTTCTTGAATTAATGAACTATAACGTTTGCAAAAGCACTATGAGCGAATACAATAACAAATAATGATGTGGAATAATTTTAGATAATTAATTCACTTTAAGCTCTGTCAAATAACTACGAGTGTAGATACTTGCTCAATAATAATTGAATTGCTCAATGTAATTATAGTTGAAGAAAACTTGCAATAATAAATATAAGTTAGGGTTAAGAAGAAACTTGTCTTGTGCGTAGTCTACGGCTAACTAATTCAATTTAATATTCCTTGAACGGACCTAACAATTAATCAGTTTGATCTTAAATTAGTATTATATACGCATTCGTATGATAACCTTTATAACTCTTACGAACCACATAATTATATGATTATGGGTATATAAACACATAGAAAATATTATCATTACTTGATAATATTTCAAACACAAAAAATCTATATTAATTATTTAATATAGTTCATATACCTATCTAACATTATTAACAATTTAATAATATTTTATTAGTCTCGTAATATTATTAATCATTTAATAATATTGTATTAGTCACTTAATATTATTAATCCTTTAATAATATTTTATTATTCTTTTAATATTATTAATCATTTAATAATATCTTACTATCTTATTAATATTATTAATCATTTAATAATATTTTATTAATCTTATAATATTATTAATTATTTAATAATATTTTATTCATCTTCTAATATTATTAATCATTTAATAATATTTTATTAATCTTCGAATATTATTAATCATTTAATAATATTTTATTCATTATCTAATATTATTAATTATTTAATAATATTTTATTTATTAACTAATATTATTAATCATTTAATAATATTTTATTACCTTATTAATATTATTAATTATTTAATAATATTTTATTCATTACCTAATATTATTAATTATTTAATAATATTTTTTTATTATCTAATATTATTAATCATTTAATAATATTTTATTTATTATCTAATATTATTAATCATGTAATAATATCTAAATCCTCCACAAATGTTATTAATCACTTAACAACCTTTTAATTACATAATAATATCATTCAACACTTAATAATATTTTATTTCAAATAATACCAATAGTTAACTTTGTATTTGTGTTAACCTTATGCTTTAATTTAAATATTTAGTTATCAATTAGTTACCAATAAACTTCATATAATGGTTTATTACACAAATACACTCATTTTACACTTATTTCAACTTAAATTTTCAAAGAAAACTTGACCCGGACAGACCCGACCCGGACATCAAAAACACGTTTCTGACAGAATGTTTGACCGCTGCGGCGGTGGTTTCCACCGCTGCGGCGGTAGTACAAAAAATTTCAAAACCCTAATTTGTGGACTACCAAACCTCATTTACCAATTTGGTCATAACTTTATCATACGAAAATATTTTGAGGTGATTCTTGATCATAAATTCATTAGAATTTCATGATCTATAATTTCTCTTTAGATCACAAATCCAAATTCCAAACGAAAGTATCCGTAAAATCGCTCACAAAGACAAAATGAAAACTAGTTTCATAAATCTTTGGTTTTAATGGTTCAAACTTGAAATAAATAAACTCTACGAATTCAAATGATACCAACTTAGTGTTCTTGTCTTCCTAATTTCTTGTTTTACAATATTTCATGTTTCAATCACATTTTTGAAAACGTTTTACACGAAATTTAAAGATCGAACCATCTAGGATTTAAAAACGACATTTTTTTGAGATAAAAGCTATAACTTCTTTGTTATTCAATATTTTTGAAAGCTTCAAGTTGGATTTTTCTTTAAAACTCATGTATATAACTTTATAGCCATAAAAATCCAATCTCCAACTTGTACATTTCAAAATACAACATTAAACACAACATGCTTAGTTAGATTTTACCGGTAAAAATCAATATGAGCATTTCTTGCATTTTTATGCAATCTACACATACCAAAACATGATATAACCACATCAAGCTATGAATATACATATATTACATAGTTAAATACTTCTAGACCATCAAAACAAGTTTTGATCGATTAAAAATAGATTTTAACCGTTCAAAATCGTTCTAGACTACAAAAATGAAATGTAGGAAGTTTAGAGCACTTTTAAACCATGAGGTCTTGGATGCTCTTCTTTTTCTCCTACCAAAGTATGTTGTGAAGCTTTGTGTCATCCACCAAGCTTAACCTCTAGCTATTTTCTTAAGTTCACAAGTGTTTCTTTTTTTCTCTCTAGGAAATGCTCTCTATTTTTCTCTCTAGAATTGCTTCAAATGAACTAACTAACATCACCAAGGTTGTGGAGCATCCTATATATAGCCATATGCTAATCATCCATTAGCTCTCTTAATTCACCAATGTTGGTGAATTTAGAGCTTAATTTAGCTTACTATTGCATGGATGGACATTGTGATTGATTAGGTGATTGACTAGGGTTGTTGGCCAACCTTGTCAAAGTGTAAAATAGAAGCAACATAAAAATCAAGCAACCTTCAAGTGAGGCCCCCTAAATTGTTGGAAAATAGGATTTAATCACCCATTTTTGTTTAAATTTTAATGTTTTAATTATACACACACACACACACACACACACACACACACACACACACACACACATATATATATATATATATACTTATATATATATATATTATTTGACCAATTTTGACTTCCTATTGAATTCCACATTGAACTATAGGATTAAATATATTGGGTTCATTCATTTAATTTGGTTGAGCTCAATTTAATTGACACATTGGGCTAACATTTAATAAACTATGCTATCTTTAATTAAAATAAGCATTGGGCTAGATTAATTAATTACATGGGCTAAGGTTTAATTTAATTACATGAGCTACTAGGTAAATTAATTTGACCTAGTTTAATACGCCATTTGGATTTAAAATATAATTCAATTATATTTGCTTTAATTAATTTTAATACCATGCTTCATTCCTTTAAATGAATATACACATACACAAGTATATTCATTCAATTATCTAATGCATAATTAATTAGTACAAAATTTTTAATTTATTGATAATTATATAATAATTATAATTACAATATCTAATAGAATTCGGGTCATTACAATTAGTTTATTAATTTTAATTTTTTTTAATTATTATTTAATGTTAATTAAATATTAATTAATTAATTAATTATCCTTACTTATTATTTAATCTTAATTAAATGATAACTAATCAGTTTAATTATTCATTAATGGTAATTAAAATTAATTATCCACTATTAATATTATTTAGTAAGGTATTTAATCAATTAATTATTTTAATAATTATCTAATGACATCATAATTGTCCAAACTAAATTTTATAATATTCTTTATTAAATTTAAAATATTTTCTATTTTGGAACCCCTAAGGTAAAAAAAATTGGACCAGCCGATTTTTTTTTTCAGAAAACCGGCAGAATATTTTTTTAAATTTTTTGATTTTGCCTCATTAACTAAAACTTGAATAAAATGAAATTTACAAGTCCGATTGACCTCAAATAGGTGTTGTTGGATTCGTATCTTTCCGAAATACAAGATTTCGTCATCAAAAAGCAAATTTAGTTGACCATGAAGTGGACTATTTTGCACAGCCATTTAACAGTGAGGTCCTTTGGTTCAAAAATTCATATATTGCTCATTTTAAATCATTTTTACATGATTCCAAAGAGATTTTGTTCTTTAATTCCCTATATATTCTCAGAAAATATAAAATCACAAAAATAATTTGTAGATTTTAAAATGTGTAATTTATTCGTATAACCTATGTTTTATTCGTCGATAAATATATTTTCAAGCATTTTGCTAGATTTTTTTACATAAACCCATACCACTACACATTTAAATCACATGGCATCCTATATAAACATGTCTAACATGATTCTAAGTACAAAAAGCTCAAAGATAATATTTCTACCATAAAAATTAAAAGAAAATCAAGATTAGGATTTTTAAAGGATTTTTATACCTTTTTGACTTGTGAGCTATTTTTCTCTCATTTTCAAAATAGATGATGGAGTTTGATGATATCAAAGAACACCCCTTGAAGCAATCTAGATTGACTTGATAGTGACTCACTACACAACTCACTAACCCATTTCCTTTTTCTTTAACTCTCCTAGTCAACTCACTAGTTTACTAACTCACAATAAAAGAAGCTCTTTAGCGATCTTAGCAAACTTTCACCCAAGTGAGTTAAAGTTAATATTTATAGTGCTAGAAATATATACATATAACCTATGTAAGTATACATTGGACCTCTAGCTAATTATAAAATTTGCTAGCCAAAATGTTGAGTGTTCCACACACTAATGCAAGCAACCAAAATTGATAAAAATTTGGAGTCCATGGACATCCCATTCCACCGTCCATGCTCCTATTTGTCCCCCTTTTTGATTTATTTTTATAGCCAAATTTGGTAAATTAATGCCTTCTAGAAGTTTTGACAATTGGACAAAAAATTGGGCTTGGAATTTAATCATTTGGGCCACTAGAATGCATAATAATTCATTAATATTGGGCAACCAAAATAATTCACTCACTTCCTAATAAATTGGGTTAGTTTAATTAAATAGCAACCCACAAAGCAAATTTCACAACTCACTCACTTAATTAATTGTTTGAGCTTGTTTAAATAATTATAGGAACACTTTAATAATTAAATTAAATTAAATTTATATAATCTAATTAGACTTTTCATATTTAATATTAATTGAATATTTAATTAGGGTTCAATAACATATCAATCCATTGATATTAAAAATACAACCTTAGGTTAGTCCGATAATTAATAACCCTTCATCGGACTTCCTTTATTTAAATTAATTTAATAGTCAAATATTATCAAACAAAATCAAACCACCTCGTTTGGGTTTAAATTAATTCATACCATAATGTAATTAATTAGAAATTAAATTTTCAATTTTATTTATAATGTAACTTGAAACTCTTGGTCCGTACACGTGTTACACACTTACGCGTGTTACATACTTACATATTATTTTATTGATTTAGTATCTCAATTATTGAACATACAGTATTTTTTAAATAATAAATCTTTCTAACTATTTAATACCCGTGACTACTACCGTAACAATTATTGGCCCAATAATACAAGATGATGTGTATTTTAACAATTATTGATTTAATAATATAGAACACTATGCAATTAATAATATAAAATATTTTGTAATGACAATTATTGATTCAATAATGTAAAATACTGTGTAATGACAATTATTGATGAAATATTGTGCAAAAGCCACTTTATCAGTTCAAGAATTTAAATATTGTGTAATAATGCGTGTTGCTGTAAAATACCATATGCTATTATACTTTTATCACTGGATATTTTAACAGTTAAAAGTGATAATACCGTTGACCGTTTTTATTTTAAAAGGCTACTGCTATCGTTTTCTACATCCGATAATATTTTATTGTGGGGTCCACCCATAACTGAATATTTTGGCGCCGTCATACGAATATTCTCTGACAGAACGAATATTCCCCGACCAACCGAATGTTGTTCGATATAAAATTTTTGCACATAACATTCTTAACTTTAATTTTTATTAATTTAACACGTTACTATTAGGCATAAAATTATGAAAAAAATTTAAAATCTATTTTTTAAAATTAGGGGTCTTTCATACAACTTTTCCTCCTTATGAAATTTCGTCCCCAAAATTGACGTTTTTAAATAATAAACCTTCCTAACTATTTAATACCCGTGACTACTACCGTAACAATTATTGGCCCAATAATACAAGATGATGTGTATTTTAACAATTATTGATTTAATAATATAGAACACTATGCAATTAATAATATAAAATATTGTGTAATGACAATTATTGATTCAATAATGTAAAATACTGTGTAATGACAATTATTGATGAAATATTGTGCAAAAGCCACTTTACCAGTTCAAGAATTTAAATATTGTGTAATAATGCGTGTTGCTGTAAAATACCATATGCTATTATACTTTTATCACTGGATATTTTAACAGTTAAAAGTGATAATACCGTTGACCGTTTTTATTTTAAAAGGCTACTGGTATCGTTTTCTACATCCGATAATATTTCATTGTGGGGTCCACCCATAACTGAATATTTTGGCGCCGTCATACGAATATTCTCTGACAGAACGAATATTCCCCGACCAACCGAATGTTGTTCGATATAAAATTTTTGCACATAACGTTCTTAAATTTAATTTTTATTAATTTAACACGTTACTGTTAGGCATAAAATTATGAAAAAAATTTAAAATCTATTTATTAAAATTAGGGGTCTTTCATACAACCTCTCCTCCTTATGAAATTTCATCCCGAAAATTGACGTACCTGACATTTCGAAGAGGTAAAGATACTTAGATTTTATTTCAAATTCTAGCTCCCAGGTCATTTCTTCAATATCTTAGTTTCTCTATAAAACCTTGACTTGAGGTATAACCTTTGAGCGTAGGATCTGCTCCTTCTTATCTAAGATCTTAATAGGTACCTCATCGTACATTAATACATTAAATTCTCTGCTATAACGTCTGGCTCTAACTCAATTATGTGATTCGGATCCTTCACATATTTACGTAGTATGGATACGTGAAAAACGTTATGAATGCGAAACATATTTGGTGGTAGGGCTAGTCTGTAGGCCATGGCTCCTACTCGGTCTAGTGTTTCAAATGAGCCAATAAATCGATGGTTGAACTTTTCTCTTCTTCCGAATCTCGTAACTCCTTTCTATGGGAAAACACTTAAGAATACATAGTCTCCGACATAATCTCTCGTCCTTTCGATGAAGATCAGCATAACTCTTTTGTCGTTTTTGAACTATTTGTATTCGTTGTCGAATTATTTGAATATTTTCTTTTGTCAAGCGTATCAACTCGGGTTCTAACAATTTTGTTTCTCCTACCTCATTCCAACATACTGAAAAGTGACACTTTCGTCCATACAAAGCCTTGAATAGAGCCATGCCTATACTTGTTTGTTAACTCTTGTTGTAGGTGGATTCCACTAATGGCAAGTACTTGTCCCAATTGAAAGTAGTATGCATACAAGCCAATCATATTTGATATGATGTAGTATGTACTTTGTAATCCTATTCATTTATTAATAAAAGAATTCATTTATTTAAAAGTGTTTCTTATCTATAGTTAATTGTCATATTAATATTAATAAACCCATAGTTTTTTACCAATGCTTTTAGAACCATGATAATGATCATGCTAATGAGACCTAAATTCTTAATAGCTCAAAACTAAAATTGTTCTTAATCGTGGGATTACTAAAAAGGGGATTAGTGAATCTAGATAGATTAGTACATACTATGTTTTTTTCTTATAAATAGGATGGTTGATCTCGTCATCATTTGTGTAGAGACACTAAAGCAAATATGTAGGTGCTTATTAGAGAATAAGTTCACTGAACGTGATTCGCTTAAGAAACACGTTGTAATGTCCGCAAAAAATTCGAATTTCATTATAAATAAATTGTGAATTTATTTATTAATGAAATGAATATTTTATGAACGAATTTAAATCTTGGTGTGACTAATTAGTAAATTATTATATGATGGGAATAAAATTAAAGGAAGTCCAACTAATGGGATAATTAAATTAGTGGACTAACCTAATATTATTAATATCAATAAATAGATAGGATTTTGGTTAATTAAATATTCAATTTAATTTGAATATAGCAAATATAATTGAATTATGTAAATTAATTAATAAAATTATTAATTAATGGTATTGGATATTTTTAATTAGCCCAAATGATTAACCTTGCTACAACCCCAAGTCTAGTTGCCAATTAACTATCCAATTGGGCCACAAACCAATTTTTCAATTAACTAAGCAAGTAGCAGCCCAGCCCAAGCAGCAAAACATAACCCGGTAGGAATTAGAGAGTGCCACCTATTTTGGGACAGAAACGGAAAGGAAGCAGAGCACACACAACCTCACAAAGCTCAAGGAGTTCAGTGTTGAGAAAAGAAGGAACAAGACAGGCTGTAGGGGGGTTGTAGAGTGCAACCTAGGGAAGAAATTGTCCAAAGCTGAGAGAGTATAAGCTCAACACATCCATTCTCTTTCTCCTCCCCGTCCATTGTAGAGAGATAAAGTAGAGAAAGCTGAAACAGAGAGCAAAGAAGCAAAAATCGAGAGCAACAAATGAGAAATAATCAAAGAGAGTTCTTGAGTGATTGAACTAGGAAGTTCAAGGGAGGTTCTTGGATGTCCTCAGCCTTTGTTACCTACTTTGGGAGGAAGAGGAAATAAGCCATTAGATCACAAAGGTATTTAAAACCTTAAAGCTTTAGTGTTGTATTTCTATGGTTATGCTTTGTGGTTTGTGTAGTAAAAGTAATCTTTAAGAGCTATCAATGACCATATCCATGATAGAGTAGTAAATAGATGTTTCAATGAGCTTGTCATGTGTTATTATGCATATCTACGTCGGTAAAAACGGATGAATGCATGAAATCATCATTTTCAGAAAAACCATGTGAGTTAGTGTGGTTTGAGGCCTTATATCTCTAAGCTCTTCAACTTGTTTGTGTTGGTTAATATTTTTCCTTGATAGACCTATGAGTTTAGAAGAAAACCCAATTTGAATCACCAAAAGATATGGTGTATACAATTAGTTATGGTTTTTCTACCAAAACAGCTCATTTTCCGGCACCGTTGAGAGTAGCTTGATAATTTCAATATTTAATGTGTCTTGAAAAATTATTTGAAAAATACCATGGTGTAGAGGATCAAGTTATGAATCCATAGGATCCAACCTCGCATGATTTGGAGGTGTATAGTTCATTCTAAAAATGTTTGAAGCAAGGTACCTCCCGGATTTGCACAAAACCAGAAAACTGGAATTTTTTTGGCAATTAACAGAAGGCCCAGGCGCCTGTTTCTATGCCTTGTGGAGCGCCTAGGCACCCTCCAGGTACTGTTCCTTCCCGTTGAGCAGTTCCGGGTCTGGTCATTTCACAGTTCGAGTCGCGGATAGTTATTTTAGAAACATGTATTGTAAAAATTAATATAATTAACATATGGGACCCAAATAAAATAATTATTTATTAATTAAATAAATTTAATTAATAAATAAGATAAATAAAAATATTTGAGATAATTAATTATTATTTAATTGGTATTAAATAATAGTTAAAGTAACTAGAAATAGTTAAGTAATTATCATAAAATGATAATCTATTAATTATTTGATATTTAAATATATTAAAGAAAGATAATAAATTTTTTATTTAATGGTCATTAAATAATAAATAAGAAGAGTTATGTAATTAATTATTGTTTAATGAATATTAAATGATAACTAAGGAAGAATAAAGTTTGTAAAAGCTTAATTACTTATTATAATAAGTAATGATGAATAATTAATTATTATTAAATAATAATTAAAGAGAAATTAAATAAACTAATTATGTATTATTTAATTAGAGTTAAAAATAAGGATAATTAATTATTATTTAATTAATATTAAAGGATGATTAAGAGAGGGGTAAAGATAATTAATTAATTATTATTTAACTAACATTAAATAATAATTCAAGAAGAATTAAAGTTAATAAAGTAATTACTTATTATTTAATTGGGATTAAATAATAAGTAAAAGTAATTAATCATTATTAAACATTAAGTAACGATTAAAGAGTAATAAAAGTAATTAATTAAATATTATTTGATTAAATAATAATTAAAGAAAGATATGGTAAAATAAAGTAATCACTTATTATTTAAATTATAATAGGTAAGAATAATTAACTAATTGTTATTTAATTAAATAATGATTAGATGGAGGTAGAGATAAGAAATAAATTGTTATTTAATTTATAATAATTACAGAGAAGTAGAGGTAACTAATTAATTATTATTTAACTAATATTAAATAATAATTAAAGAAAATAGAAATTATTAAGTTAATTATTTATCGTAAATAAGGTAATTAATAATAATTAACTATTATGGAATAGTTAAGGTTATTAAATAATTATTATAAGAGAGTCAAGGAAATTGTTTGCTAATTAAATTAATAATTAGAATAACTAAACAATTATGATAAATTGTTTAGGGATTTAAATAATATGAGATAATTAAATCATTAACCTTAGTTAGGTGAATATTTCATTGAGGTTATATGATATGGAATTGTATGATAATCCAAGGTGATTGTGTGTTAGTGAACTTAAATACTTACGTGAGGCGATTATGTGTTGTTATAATTGTTAGGCCAACATTTTCAATGTTTGGTCTTCAAGAGGAATTTAAATTAAGTAAAGTAGATGTAATTCGCGCACTAGGCAAGTTCTTTAACCTTACACAATTCTATATTATGCAAGTTTCAAATTATATATATTGCAAGTTTCCTAACTCTAAATTGAGTTACCATTTTTCCAAGCATAGTAGTGGTTTAATGTTGATAAATTATTCCACCTCATAATATCATTGGCATTCTTATTTAATTGTATTTCGAACTCTGTTTTCATTATTGAACTGCAAGGTAATTTAAAGTTCTTTAATTCATGAATTGGTTAAAATTAGTCTATGCCAATTGTTCTGGCTAGACGAATAAATACTATAGTAAAGACTGTCCAAACTAGTAGTTGGTGCGGATTTCTAAGACTGAGAGAACAACCCTAAATTGGGGGAGATATAAGTGTCGGTCACCCGATACAGTCAAAGTTTAATGTTATGCATACACATGGTGTACGAGAGGCTGATCCCCTCAAGTACGATTGACGGTTATAAAAGGGTCAGTCGAATGACTGATGATGCCTTGGCGTTCACGGTCTATTGGACCACTCAGCAGTCAATAATCAAGTCTTCATTATTTCATCTAAGTCTTGATTATATTTTTCAATTATTAATCAACTCTTCATTTATCTATTTGAATACTGATTATGTTATTTAGTTTTATCATTGAGCCTACGTTGTCAAATCAACTTGATTATTACTTTAATTCATTCATGATATATTATATTGTTCATTTAAAACTTGCTGAGCAAGCTAGTTTCTCACCCTTGCTATACCATGAAAACCTTTGCAGTTAAACCTGAAGGTTCGAGTAAAGATAAAGGCAAAGGAAAGATGGAAACTTAATTAAGCAAGATAACAGTTTGCCTGTTTCATATTTTGTTTATACATATATGAGGTGATGTAACACAAACCTTTTTGTAACCTTTTGGCAGTTTGTGATGTATTAGTAAAGGTTGTAGACCTTGGGACTAGAAAGCTTTTGTAATAAACAACATATGTTTATTTATATTTTTTGCACTAGCATTAAATGTTGTTTAGCAGATATTAGATTTATTTTGCGTGAGCACTGAATTCGAGATATTGGTACCTGAATTTGGGGGCGTCACATACGTAATGGAGTCTTACTAGCCTGTCAATAGGAGTTCCTTTTGTGATAGTAGTACAAGTGATCATTGGACTTGAGATCATCATAGTATCTTGTGTACAATGAATTATATTTTGACATATTCCTTAAAACCTTAGGGTGTATCAAAAGGTATGTTCGGGTATAATAAGTTGTACATGGAGATAGGTGAATGATCAATAAAAAATCTATCACTTCTAGTAAAATAAGAAAATGTCTTATGCGATTCGATAAATGACAACTCAGTAGTCCTTGGCCAGGGCAGAATGTAAATTAGAAAGTAGTTTCTAATTTATATTAATTAGAGTTATTCATTTGAGAATCGAAATACATATAATAAAATAAAATAAGACCTGACAGTAATAACATGTCTTATATTTGATTGAGACATTGTAAGGTAATGAATTGTGCGGTAACTATTCACTGAATAGATTCTTTTGTGATTAAATGTTAAAATATATATTATCTAAAAAGTCGTTGATTGCTAAGGGGGCTTACCCTTATTGCAAGAATAAATATGATTTATTTAAATGAATTAAATGATTTAATTTATTTATTTAAATAAGATTAGAAGTATTCTAATTGATTTATTCTATAGCCGATTTAATATGGAGAACCTAAAGGGTCACACCGCAAAAAATAAAATAAAATATTTAAGAAGTAAATGACATAATCCTAATAATGGATTAAGTATATTTAATTTATACTATAGTGATAGAATAAATTAAATAGCTTAATATTTATTTTTTTAGTATTTTAGAAATACTAATTATAAATTAATAAGAGGAGTCTTATTATCATTATTACTATTAATATTATTTAGTTCATAAATGGTTTAGGAATTAATTAATAAGTGTACGCTCATAATTGATAATCAAGTTCCTAAATGGTTTAAGAATTATAATTATTATATTAAATTAATTAAGGTCCTAATTAGATTAGGAGTTTAATTAAAAAATATATTGCTAAAAGTTTTAGAAGGGTTGACTATATCTATAAATAAGTGGAGTATTTGTGATGCCCCCAAATTCGGGTTCTATAACCTCGCATTTGGTGCTCACAAAACAACGTCATCAAACACATTCTATAATCTAAAGCGGAATAAATAAACATATATTGTTCATTAAAAAGGTACTTCTAGTCCCAAGGTCTATTAACCTTTACATAATACCAACATACACCTTGATTGTTCAAAAAGGTTTACATAACAAAGTTACAAAACATAAAGTAAACGGCATGCGTAGCTAAACTATTCTTGAACTTTATTCTTGCCCTTATTCTTCTTCGAGCTTTCTGGCTTGACTGAAAAGTAATGTGTTATAGCAAGGGTGAGCAACTACTTTGCTCAGCAAGTTTAAATAAACAGAATCATATGAAAGATATATCACGATTTTAAATAGATAACTTTTTAGGTTTCCGTCAAGATATAACACATGTGAAGGAAAGAGAATTAAGTTCCAATTTAACAGGAATAAATGAATCTTTACTGCTGAGTGGTCACTAAAGACCATGAACTAGCGAAGACAAATCAGAATTTCATCTAAGCCTCTTAGTATTTTGGTATCCGAGGGAATCAACCTCTTCAACCCATATGTATATGCATAACACTTAGACATCTTGCACAAGTTCGGGTTTTCGATATTAATCCCCTGATAGGGTTGTTCTTTCTCAGTCTTACTATAAGAGTCCGCACATACTATTGGTTTGAATAAGCTTTAACAATATTTAATTTATTGAATTTAATCATGCAAGGTCTAGCTGAAACAATTAGCATAGACTATTTCTTAAACAGATTATAAATAACAGAACTCTAGTGTTTCACAGATAAATGATGAAATAATTCTTTAAGTGCACCCAAGTGCGAATAGTAATATTGATGTGGATTAATTTTTAATAATTAACCCACACAACATGTTTGTAAAATAAATATAAGACTGCGTAAAGAAAAACTTGTCTCGTCCGCGAATTACTGCTTATAGTAAACTTATCTACTTCATTTGACAATACCTAACATTGATAAGGTTGACCTCCCAATTAGTAACCCACATTGACATATCCTTAAATCGTCTTAAGTACTAACATTTAATCACATAAGTCTAACATGGAACACTTAGAAATATTATCATCCTTTGATAATATTTTAATCACTTAATAAGGATATTAACCATTTACTATTCTTTCACACTTGTCTAATATTATTAACCATTTACTAATATTATTAATCATTTAATAATATTTTAATTAAGTTTTTAATATTATTAACCATTTAATAATATTTTATTCACTTTCTAATATTATTAATCATTTAATAATATTTTATTTAAATTTCTAATATTATTAATCATTTACTAATATTATTAATCATTTAATAATATTTTAATTAAGTTTTTAATGTTATTAACCATTTAATAATATTTTATTTAAATTTCTAATATTTTTAATCATTTAATAATATTTTATTTATTTTATAATATTTAATAATATTTAACTCTTCACAAAAGATTAAATCATTTTAACGTTACTCATAATGATTAAGTGATATATTACTAAATCTTCAAGATTTTAAATCAATTTATTATTATATCAATAAATAATCACTTTTATTCAAATAATAGCCAAACGCTATTTAAACAATTTAATTTAATTATTTAATTCTTATAATTCAAATTGTTTAATAACCAAATCATGCCATTGATATAACAATTGTCTAAGTTACCCTTGATTAGCATTATTAACTTATTTTAACAAATAATATTCCATAAAATTATATTTCATAATTTTATAACTTAATTTACAATAATTTCTTCAATCATTATTAACCCAATTGTATTTATTAAAAATACCAAGCTGCCTTATTATTTTTTTATATCTTCCGGATATCTTTAGTATAATATATATCACTCACAAAATAAATTTTCTGTAATTTTCCTAGTCCATTTCCTATTTTTAAATAGGTCATTTCTGTCCAAAATATCAACATTTATCAAAAATTAACCGTACATCAGAATGTAAGAAAATTTATACAGTAGCTACATATGACCACATACAGACTCCACAAAAAATTTCATAATTTTTTGGGTTGGATAACTCAAGTTATAACCATTTCTTTTTAAAATTGAAATTGGGCCATAACTCACTCATCCGAAGTCGTAATAAGCTAATTTTTGGTCAGTGGATTCCTTATAACATATATTACCATTAATAAAAATTTTAGAATTTTTGAAACAAGATAAGTGGTCAAAACAGTCTCGAAAAAAATCTAGACAGTAGGGTTTTGACAAAATTACCGACATGAACTATTTTACGAGAAAAGTCGTCACGGACAACTCGTTTAATATTTTTCAGTCGTTCTGCTTGGAAAAGTTTCGTATCTCATAGATATACCATCCAAAATTTGCGGATCTCGATTATGAGTTACGGAACATGAACAGTAACTCCAGGAACCAGACTATTTCGTTTAAGCTTTTCCGGAAAGGTTAATTTCATGCATTTGTTCAACTTTTACGACACTAATGCATACAAAAACTCATTTTACACCCATGCAACTATAGATCTACCACTCTAGCATGTATTTAAGATTAGAGAGTTTTGAAAATAGGTTTTGATCATCAAAATATATTTTGACCATTAAAAATACTTTTTATGCACATGCATGAACATATACACATAGTACACTTATATTTATCAAATTTCCTCTATCAAATCTTTCTTCCTTATATCTTCGAACCCTTCATGGTTCCACATCACATAAACTCCCACAACCAACCATGGCAAATACTTTTAAAAGAACTTTTAACCATAGAAAAGTAAAAATAAATAAGGATAAAGCACTTTTAAACCTTGATGATCTAGATGCTTTTCTTCTCTTCCTTTCAAAGTATGATATGAGACTAGATGACATGCACCTTTACTCTCCTTGATCTATCTAAGATGCTAGAACCAAGCTTTTTAAGTGTTTCTCTCAAAGCTCTCAAGAACACAAGAATACTCTTGTTTTCTCTAGAGAATTCTCTCTCTTTTCTCTCTAGCTTTTTTTCTCTCTAAATGACCAACAATTGAACTAATGAAATGAATGAAGAGTGTAATACACAATTAACTAGTGAAAATATATACTTACAATGTGTGTAAGTATGCACATCAAGTGCACCTCAAGTAGGCTTGCTAGCATGCAATGGGGCAGAGTGATGTAGGGTGGTCTTCTTAAGAAAGTTTGGAGCAATGCACCCCAAGTGGGTCCCCCCTCACATGACTGGCTACCTCCTTCTATTTTCTCCTATTTTTGATTTTTCTTTATGTCTTAATTGGTAATATATATACATATATATATAATCACCAACTTGTATAACCATTGACCAACCTTTTGACTTTGTGTTGGGCTCTAAGTTGGACTCTTGAATTATTTTAATTGGACTCATCATATTAATTTGATTGGGCTCAATTAATTCATTTTATTAAACTAACACTAACTAACCCATAATACTTGAAATTAAATTAAGCATTGAGCTAGTTTAATTAAATCATGGTCTCATTACATGGACTAGTTATTTCAATAATTTCATGGACTTCTAAATTAATTCTCTTGGACTTTAATTATTAAATCCATTAATTAAACTCATAATCCCATTAGACTTACTTTATTAAAATTAATTAGGCTACTAGGTTAACTAGTTTATTTTAAATTACATTATTTAATCTATTCTTTAATTAATTACTTTATTAATTCATTATCTTCTCTTTAATAATTAAATGAATATACAAATACATTAATATAATCATTCAATCACATAAGTGCACAATTAATTAACACAAGAATTTAAATTTATTGTTAATTAGTACTTAATTCTAATTACAATATGACATGAAATTTGTGGTCATTACAGTATTATTATAGATTAAGGTAACATATATATATATATATATCATTTATAAGCTATGCATAGATTGGTTACAATTTTTTTTTAACTAAAAGAGTTCATTTTGGGTAATTTTAAAATAAATAAATAAATAGTTTATTTTAAATAATTTTATAATTAAAATAAAAGGTTTATTTTAAACATAAAATTAAATTTCATACAACTTTAATTGTCCATTAAATTATACCAATATATATATGGAATGGTTTATTTACTTCATGGGATGAATATTATTTATTGATATATATGTTGATATATATGATAATAAATGTGATTGATTATGGACTATTGACCAATATGATTGAATTTATTTTAATTGGATGCATGAATGAATGAGTTTTATAAATGGGATATGCGCACTTAGTCTTTTTTAATTTTGCTTAATATAAATTCTTTCTCCCTCCTATGTATTTTCCCTTGAATATTGATCAAGATTTCTATTTATTATAAATAGTTTGTAATATGATTAGTTAGAATTATTTTGAAGAATTAGAGTCAAGGAGCAAGGAGCGGATGAAAACCCATTTGTAATATAGCCCGAATTTAAATGTAATAGTTAAATTTAATTTAATTTTTTCTTTCACCCTAGGTTTGACCTTTTGGTGCACTGATGGCTCTAATGAACCAAACTAGAATAAAAGTTCATAATCAATACAAGTAGAATATAGTATTTTATATGTATATGCTTAATATATATTTATTATATATTATCCAAACATGTTTCGCATGCTAAATACTATGACGCGTATTTTTTATATTTATGTGCATGCGCGCTAAAAAAAACGAGACAATTAATATTAACAAACCCCTTATAATGTAGAATAAATATTATTTATAAAATAAATTAAAAGGTTTAATTCATGAACTTAAGTAGTTTAATTCAATTAAATAAAATTAGAATTGTTCTAATTTATTTATTCTATTAATGAATATTAAGTTATAAAGTTCAAAGATATTTGAAATATCGAACGTCGCATTCTAGCATGATAAAATAATAGAGCATCAAATAATCAATATAAGTTTGTTATGTCACATAATACTTGTATTAATTATTTGAGATTTTATTTTATTACATAATAGATATTTATAAGGAATTGACATTACTGTTTTGTTGTGTTGCACAAGATGATATTTTTCTCTTCACTTATATGAAAATGCTAGGTCAGACTTAACTTGAATAATTTTAATTTGGATGTGTCGCATATGATCTTAATAATTCAAAAGGCAAAATAATGGAGTTACATGTTGATGTAATTGACAAAATGTTGTTTGCCTATTTACTTATATATTGTTTGTTGTGTCGCATAAGACTATATACATTTGAAATAGAATTCTTATTCTCACTAGCAAATCTTTAATTAAATTTGTCGAATTATATATATCAAGAACTTTAACCTTTAACTGATGATATCCAGAGCGAAGATCAATCTATAAAAAATGTTGAGCACCCTGCAATTGATCAAACATGTCATCTATTCGAGGTAACGGGTACCTGTTTTTAATGGTGACATGATTTAGCTTTCAGTAGTCAATCCATAATCTCATACTCCCGTCCTTCTTCTTGAAAAAAGAATAGGAGTACCCCAAGACTATGCACTCGGACGTATGAAATCAGTATCCAACAATTCTTGTAGTTGGACTTTTAACTCCTGAAGTTCAATAGAAACCATTTGGTATGGGCTTTCAAAATGAATCTTCTAAAGGAAGAGTATTTTAAAAGAAGAATTATAAACACCGTGTGTTATGTGTGGGTGCTTATATAACTTTTATAAAAAGACTTACATGAACAGTATTCGTACTCTTACAGATCTTCACAAATACACAAGATGACTTTAGCACAATCAGAGAAAACTTACACAAAGTAATATTTTGAGAGTGAAATAAAAAATAAGCAAGAAAGTTTATAAAAAATTCTTAAGTTAAGACTTCTATTTATAGCCAAAAATCTTATCAAAAATCAAGATTTCTTAATTTAATCCAAACTGTATATTTCAAGATAATTTTTAATCCATACCACACATTTTACCTTTTAAGATTTCTTTAATCTAAATCATTCATTTAAAGATCATCTTTAACCTACACCATTTATTTCATATCTTAATAAAACAACTAATTTTAATAACTTTATATCATATATCATAATAAAACAATTAACTTTAAATAACTTTATATATAAAACAATCAACTTTATATATAAATTAATTAACTTTATATATAAAATCATAACTTTATATATAAATCAATTAACTTTATATATAAAATAATTAACTTTATATAAATCAATTAACTTTATATATAAAATAATTAACTTTATATATAAAACAGTTAACTTTATATAAAGTATATAAAATAAATAACTTTATATAATTCAATTATTCAACAATAATTCACCAATTATTCATAATTATTCATTATTATAACCAATTATTGTAAATACAGTATAGTTGGTTTTCTGAATTAGAGACTCACAATACTAGTAGAGATATTAACTAATAATAAAATACAACAATTAAATCAACATCATAATAGAGATAATAATAATGTAAAAAATAAATAAAAGAAAGAGCACGTTACTGTGTAATAAAAATTATTGATTCAATAATGTGAATTACTGTGTATATGCTACTGTGACAATTATCAGTTCAATAATATGAATTATTGTGCATGTGATAATTATTGGTTCAATAAAGTCAATATTGTATAATAGTCACTTTATCAGTTTAATAATATGAAATACTGTGCAATACCGTATGTTACTGTGTAATACTGTGTTTTATTATTCTGTTATCACCGGATATTTTAACAGTTAAAAGTGATAGTACCGTTAAGAATTTTTATTTAAAAATGTTAGTGCTGTCATTTTCTATATCAGACAATATTTCGTTATGGGGTCCACTAATGTTTGGTTATTTCGGCGTCGTCGTACAAATCGAATATTCCCCGATAAGATAAAATTTGCACAAAACGTTTTTAACTTTAACTTTTGTCAATTTATCCACTTACTGTTTAAGAAAAAATATATATGTGAAGAAAATTTAAATTATATTTCATAAAAGTCGGGGTCTTACAATTGTTGAATAATTGAATTATGTAAGGTTTTATATACTTTATATAAAGTTAATTGATTTATATATAAAGTTAATTATTTTATATATAAAGTTAATTGATTTATATAAAGTTAATTATTTTATATATAAAGTTAATTATTTTATATATAAAGTTAATTGATTTATATATAAAGTTATTTTTTTTATGTATAAAGTTAATTGATTTATATATAAAGTTAGTTATTTTATATATATAATTATTTAAAGTTAATTGTTTTATTATGATATATGATATAAACATAATAAAGTTAGTTATTTTATTAAGATATGAAATTAATGGTGTAGATTAAAGATGATCTTTAAATAAATGATTTAGATTAAAGAAATCTTAAAAGGTGAAATGTGTGTTATGGATTAAACATTATCTTGAAATATACGATTAGGATTGAATTAGGAAATCTTGATTTTTGATAAGATTTTTGACTATAAATAGAAACTTTAACTTAAGAATTTTTCAAAAACTTCTTTGTTTATTATTTCTTTCACTCTTAAAATATTACTTTGTGTAAGTTATCTCTGAATGTGCTAAAGCTATCTTGAGTATTTGTGATGATCTGTAATAGTACAAGTATTGTTCAAGTTAATCAATTTCATTTAAATCAATATCCAGTCACGTGTTAAGATAAGGGATATCATTTTCTTTCATACTTTTAAATTTACTACGGTAAGGGATATCATTTTTTTTTCATACTCTTAAACTTACTCTGGTAAGTATTGTTCGGTAAAAATTTCTTAAATGATTATATGTTCCTTAATAGTTTGTGTTTCATTTAATATTATTTCACGTGAACCTTTCTATTTACTTGAACATTTTTATTGAATTTCAATCGTTATTTTGAATTATGGATCTTGAATAATATTCTTGAATTTGAGTTCACATCATGTTGACAATTTGGACATTATTTGACTCCACAAAATAAAATTGTAAACATCCGATGTCTATTGTTTATCATATTATTCTTCTATTCATCATTATATCACTGTTATTTATTCTAATCATCAAGATTCAAGTTGTTATGAATATCTTTGGTCTGAGTGCAAAGATAATATAATTGGTAAATATATGTGGCATGGAACACAAACGATAGGATAAAAGCGATATAATTGTTGAGTGTCTTTTGGGGCACGTGGTGAATGTTTTCTTTGGATATGATAAATGCAATATAATGGTGGTGTGTCTTTTAGGGCACGTGGTGAATGTTCTCTTTGGTCTGGGGCAAATAAGAACTATTGTTTGGCATGATCATGACCAATGGTGTTTCAGATGATAAAAGTTGATGCTAATTTTTCTGAAAAAGAAAAGCTAATAGACATCATGATCTACATGATTTTTCTAATGATTGTTTTTTCGCTATAGTTGTTGATCTAAAATTTGTTCAAGAACTAAACTGCAGTTGTTGATTTAAAACTTATTGCTTATTATATTCTATCAAAAACTCAACTGTTGAAGGCTAATGATAATCTAATCATTGTTATCTTAGTTATGATATTTTTTTACTGGGCTATTTGAGCTCACCATTTCGTTTGTTTCATTATTCTTTAGGAAATGAGAGAGTAATTGGGTTTAGCCGGAGAATGAAGTGAAGGTTCGGGTGATAGCTGTAATATTCTTCACATGTTGTAAAATAGTGTGGTAATAATAGTGAATACTTAGTTATGTATTATCGAGCTCTGTATTTTTGTACTGTTTTATAATAATTGTATATTTTTGGCATCTCAAATTGAACTGTGTAGGGCCAGATTTGGAGGCATCACAATAATAATAATAATAAATTTATATTTGAATAATTTCTAACTTTTATAGATTTAAGTTTTATATTTTTTTTGAAATTAGAAATTATAAAAATAAAAAAAGGAGGAGACCCGGTCTATAAGTCTGATCCAAGCACTTTCCTAGCTCATTCATTCTTGACCCAAGTACTTTCCCAAGTCATTCATGTTTAACAATTTACATGCGCTCTACTGTATATCTTGTTCAAGTTAATTCCCGTACACATAAATATCATATTCAATCTCTTTCTCTCCCTAAAAATTATACCGCGGTGATTATAACTAGTATCTAAAGCAAGGGCGAAGCCACGTGTTAGCTTGTGAGGGTCAATAGATCTTACTGAAAAATAATAATTATTTTATAATATAAGATAAATTTTAAAATATTATATATAAATTGATTTCACTTAAATTTTATAAATTTTTTACTACACGGAGTCAAATTAAAAATTTATAATTTTGTCAATTAAAATTTAACTACATATAACTCATATATTCTTAATATATATATATATATATATATATATATATATATATATATATATATATATATATATATATATATATTAAAACTAAATAATAATCTATTTTATTTTATTTTTCAAAATAATTAATGAATTAATTACTTATGAACAGTTGTGATTAGAAAAATCTGTTATGAGTCAATATAGTGTATATATAACATATATTAATAGTTATTATATTGTCATTGTAATATGACATATATTTTATATTATATATATGTGTGACTCAAAAGTACAAAAATATTAAAAAATGACTCGAGAGCGCTATCTCGAACCCCCGTTAAATTATTTATAGTTTAATAATAATTTTGATCCTACTAAAAAATATATCTAGCTTCGTCACTTAATTCTGAAGGACCTTTAATCAGCAAATACAAGTAACTTTTTTGATACCATAAAACTCATCTTTCTTTTTTTTTACCGTATGTTCTTAAGTTTTTGGGCATCTGCTTGTTTATCATACCTCAATTAGCATAAATAAATTGAATATATTTTTCTTTAGTAAATTGCCATCGGCTTGTTTATTTTTATTGGTTTATGAATTTCAGTAATTTTGATTGTTCTAGTCATATGTCTTATGTATAAAATTATACTTCATCCTTCAGAAAACGAGAGTCTAATTTTAACTTTTGACTCTCCTTAATTTATTAGAATGTTCTATAATACGTTTAGAAGTAATTTTTTTTTTATTTTTAATTTTGAATATTAATATTAAAAAAATTTATTTGAGAAAGATTATTAAGAAACATAGTACTATATAAGCGTGTCATAGGCAAACTTATATTTTGCTTCGTATATGGGGTAGTAAAAAACTTAAATGGAATTCTCATTTTGCTAATAGAGGCAGTACTAATCATACGTATCTCTGGCACCTTAATGATTGTTTTGATTTCCCAGTCAACTATATTTAATTTTTTTGCAGTGTTTTATTGTGGATGCGCTAGAGCTTCTCCTTCACGGGCTGTTGTACCTTCATTTTGCATATACTATAGACATCTTTGACATCTCTTTAAGATTTGGTGTAGACTTCCTGGATCCATAAAGAAAACTGATATTTTTGTCCAATGGCTGTTGCGAGAGGCCAAGAAGCATCTTCTTCCACTTCAAGATGTACTTATCAAGTGTTCTTGAACTTTAGAGGCAAAGACACTCGTAGAACATTTACAAGTCACCTCTATAGAGCTTTGATGGACGTGGGATTGCACACGTTCAGAGATGACGATGAGATAGAGAGAGGAGAAAAAATTAAATCAGAGTTGGGGAAAGGAGTTCAACAATCTAGGGCCTCGATAATTGTCTTCTTAAAGGACTATGCGTCTTCTAAATGGTGCCTTAATGAGCTGCTTATGATCCTTGAACGCAGAAGGGGCTATAGACATGTAGTTCTACCAGTCTTCTATGATGTGGAGCCCTCTGATGTTAGGAGACAGTTGGGGAGCATCGGAGAATCATTTGCTAGATACGAAGAGCGAATCACGTCCGAAACTGATGAGAAACAGAAGAAAGAATTAATGGATGATAATTGCGTCTTAGATGTATGATAATATTTAAACATTTCACCAGAAATCTATATATAGTAGTCCATCGTATCTTACAAAGATGTTTTTGCTTGCCTGAATTTCTGTACTTGAAAAACGTGTGGATTGGTGTGGAGTGGATTGGGACCTTTGTCATGGATATAGACGTCGTGGATACACTACAAAAAAATGGTGATTTGGCAACAACCCGTTTTCGTCGCTAAAGGTTCAATATTTCGTTGCCAAAGGTCTTTTGCAATGATTCTTCAGTCGTTGCACCTTTCGTTGCGCAATGAGCGCTGCTAATTATTCCGCAACAAAATTATTTTGAGCGTTGCAGAAAGTGACATTTCGCAACAAAAATTGGTTTTCATGCAAAAGCATAGATCATTTAGCAACAAAATTATTCGTTGCCAATTTATTAAGAAATTGTTGCTAAAAAATAACTTTCCTTGCAAAATCCTACTTATTGGCAACGAAAATGATTTTTTTTTTTTGACAACGAACATGAAATTTCATTGCGATTGATACTCTTGCCAACGATTTTTTTCGTTGCTGAACAGTATGAAAATTATTGCCTAAACTAGTTTTCATTGCTGATTGTCTACTTTTTAGCAATAATTTTCGTTGCTAAATGTGCAAAATTTACCTATATACATGTAAAATATTGATGAATGTACATGGCTTTATGCAATGGAAAAATTAGTTGCAACTTTAATGCTGTTTTAATATATCATGTAATTTTCTCACTTGAAAGTTTTGCTTTTATAACATATTTGATTATTGGATGCAGAGACAAATCGAAGGATATGCTTTTTGAAAGTCCGTCCTGATGAAGTCATACGAAGCTTGTTTTACAATAAAAACAACGATTCTCTTATCACTGTTTCAGTTTATGCCTCAGCCAAGTTCAATTCCTTGAAATGCAGAACCACGAGGATTGAGTACGTGAATTACTTCAATTCATTTGCTATATTTATGTGTATGTATATTGTTCATGTGTTTCTCTTATGGTAATTTATGCCCTTATATGGTACCAGATACATTCGGCGTGGTAAACCAGATGCAGCCTTCGCTCTTTTTGAGTCCGAATCCTTGAAATGGCCTGGTTTTGTGGAGTTTGATGATGTAAACAGGAAGGTGCTCACTTATTCTGCACAAGATAGGTGAGAATTCAACCTTCTATACATGACTTTTAGTAATTTATGACCACCATAGTTTGCAGAATATGCTACTTGATCCTGACTTGTGATTTTTGCTTTCCTTATTATCAGCACCTACAAGGTATTTGACCTGAAAAACTATACAATGTTATACTCTATCTCAGATAAAAATGTCCAAGAGATTAAAATCAGGTAAGTTTTTTTCTACAAGACTTGCATTTTTATCTACATGCTTATGATACATGAGAGTTTATCAGTGCTCGCCTTTCATTTGACATTCAGGTCTATTGAATATATAAATAGTCTCGAAGACACTTTGTTTTTGGGATTTAGGGGTTATGTTTTTCCATTAAAAAAATTATACTTATGCTTACTCTATTGTGATTGAATAGTGGAAATCCTCCACTGTTGTTTACTTTCTGAAGCATTTTACCTTGGCGCACGCCAAAGCAGCAGATAATTATACTCTGTAGACTTTCAAGGACCCTTAGTGATAGGTTTTCTCAAACTAGTGGTGAAGGTCTCTCTGAGCTCCTGCAATTTACAAAAAATCTAAATAGTGGCTTATTGCGCATGGTATGCTGCACCAAGCTGGTTGATACTCTTCTTGTTTGGCGTTCCTTGAACGTGCCTGAATTCATTTATTTTTATCAAGTTTTACGTGGAATTTTTTATTTATTTTTCATTTTGAATTCATAGTTGAAATATGTGGTGCCAGAGTTTCCCGTTACTCTAATTGACCTAGTGAATTGTGTTGCTCCCAAGCATGGTACTCCTACATTACGACAGTCTTAATTTATTGACCCAATGTTTTTTTGTCTACTGCCTCCTCTAATGGCACAATATCAATATTCTAACTTAATGTTGGATGCTCAAATATCACATATATACTTAAATTATTTCTTGAGCAATCAACTTGTTGATTTAACTAGGCTGCTGGTGCTGGCTTGCAGGTGATCTGTTGATTGCTGGTCTGCTGGAGTGCTGGTGCACTGCAACCTGCCAAGCTGAAGCTGTTATGCTCTCTGTTGGTCCTGGATACATAATGCATTTAGATAGACTTCGTTAAATTATGGATTATGTATTGTTAATTTTAAATCATTAAACTTTGTTAAAATTAAGAATTGTTATGGTTGTTGATTGTTATTAATTATTTAATTACTGGTTGGAAGCTTTAGTATTGAAAAATGAAATGATTTTTTTTTTTGTTTGAAAAAAATAAAATTTAATATCGGCTATTAACCGAAATAACTGAATAGAAAATTTGATTATCTGATAATTTGGTTAGTTTGGATATTAAAATTTTATCAATTTCAGTTTTCAATTATAATTGAATAGTCTATTCGGTTTAGTTGTAACTAAATGATCAGTCCTAGAGATACCAGTTTGAGTATATTGATCATTTTTATCAGCAAAAAGTCAATGTTTTAAATACTTATACAAGTTCGAACTAATATTATTCTTTTTTTTTTAATATTTATTGAAATGTTTAATGTATTAGATGATATATATTAACAAAATTATATATGTAATATACATATTCACACACATAATTACGATATTATTATCATATTTTTATTTTTATTATTTAATTTGGTTTATGGTTTTCAGTTGATATCATGATAAAATTAATAGGCGAATATGACAGAAACTAAAAATGTGAATATCATCACTTCTAGTCTAATGTAAAAAAAAAAAAAAAAAAAAAAAAAAAAAAAAAAAGAGCGAAATATGCTTATTGGGATTATTTTAATTTAGGGAAACATTTTAATAGTCGCTCCAAAAAATTGTACATAATACACAACGTAAGAATAATTGTTGACAATGAATGTGGTCCATATTAAGCCACGAAATATAGCAAAAACAAACTTTTTGTTGCCCAACATGAGGAAAAATAAAAGTGGCAGAAGATAATTTTTTACCGGCAACACATCGGCAACAAAAAAATAAATAGGCGAGAATTTTTTTTTCCCGCCAACGAAATTTTGCAATGATCTATAAATTTGTTTATGAGAAATGAAAGCCTTTCAAAAATCGTAACAAACGACAAATTTTGTTGCTAAACATGCATTTTTGACAACGATTTTATAAGTTGTTGCCCAAAAATTTGTTGCTGAATATCCATTTTTTTGTGGTGATATAAACGGGCAGATGAAGAGTTAATAAATATGTTAGAGTGGGCAAATGAAGAGTTCCTAAATATGTTGGACTCACTACAAGATATTATGGATGTAGTGAAGAAAATTTTGTGAAGGAATTCATTCATTTACATGAGGAGTTTTCTGGCGAAGGAATTGTGAAGGAAAAAAATGTAATGACAATATATTTATAGCGAAAGAAACATCATTCACAATTTATTTATTTTTTCTTTTGCAAAATTGAGGTGATAGAAGGATATTTGACGCCAATTTATAATAAAAATTTGTGAGGAAACAAACTATTAATGAAGGAATTATTACTCACTATATATTATTGTTCATGAATTTTTTGCCAGAGATAAAATTAGTCACTGTTTTGTTATAAATAATTTTTTAAACCTAAATGTGGTAAATATAAATTGTTCTAAATAAATTTTTTAGAGTTATATTTCAATTTGTTATTAATTAATTTACGAAATCCTAAAATTTAAATTTATTTAAGATTTTGAAATAATAATTTTATTTATAATATTACTTTTTAAAATGTTTACAATATTAATTATTTTTATAAGTTAAAGTACTCTTTTTTTAAAAACAGAGTTCCTAATTTAATTAGGAGTTATTTACTCGGTCTCTAAAGGAAGTTAGACATGAAACACACACCAATAAAAGTTAAAATCCATCTCAATATGTGTACATACTTCACAGAGCTACTCTATACAAATCTTTTACGATTCTAAACAGATCGGAGAAACCCTTTCGTTCGTCAATTTATGCAAATCTTTACGGAGTTGTTAGTCCCTCTCTCTGATAAAAAGATCGAATCTGCTTTGTTTTTGACTCAAATATGCACAACCGTCCATAATGTATGTATTTAGAAGACAAATGTCCTCCATAGACGGCAACATCTCGTCTTCTCAGAACTGCTTCGGAGTCTGGGCATCAAATGTTTGTCGCACCTTACCAATTCCAAAATTTGGCCTAATCGAGGCGACAAATTCTTCAAGTTAACTAGAATTTTCTGTTGCTTAATAGATTGAATAGTTCTTCATGTTTCACTTCAAGCTAATTTATACTCCTTTTTTTATTTGAAACCCCAGGGGAATTTTCTCTTATGCTTTAAGTGCTGGGTAAAAACATAAAATGCCATAATAAATACAAGTTAGTCATGAACTTGAATGACATTGGTAAATCAACCGAAGAACTCTCCCTAATTTCGGAGGATCCCAGTCAATATCTTGATGGTGCACGCATTTACGTACAAGGATCTATGTGAGATTGGTGTGATGTCGCAAGCACCCAAAAATAAAATCTTACTTTGGAAAAAATAAATATGTAGTAGTGTAAGCAAGAGTCGATCCCACAGAGAATGATTATTTAATTTTATGTTTTGTAAACTAAAATTGGGGGGTTTTTGAATTAAAGAAATAATTTAAATAAAACTAACTAAAATAATTATGCAAGTAATTTAATAAAGTAAATGAGAAGAAAAAGTCTTGGTTTAAGTCAATATCCACCATCAAGAATTTACAACTGATCACTGGTGTAAGAATAACTCAATTCATATTTTAAATATTCAACGTGGAATAATTACTCCCATTCGAATAATTTTCCTATCTCTCCTTAATTTTAGTTAAGCAGAAACAAGCGATCTAAATAACCCTTACTACTAAATAATCTCAGACAAGCGCTAAATATTTAACCTAGTAGCAGCATAAAGAAATAGAGAGACCGTTGAACTAAACAACACAATCCAAGCGTCTGCATTTAATTTAGATGAATATTTTTCCTAAGATATAACAATATTTTGATAAGCAAAATAATTATTAACCTTAGTTGCTTCGCAAATTAAAGTGGCCAAACAATTACGGATTTGATATTTAATTTAGCAGTAGATTTCAACGAATAATAAACTAGTGTGCACCCTAGCAATTAAACGAATTAATCATAAAATTAAACACAGAAAAATATTTAATACTCAAAATATAAATTGAACAATTAAAATAAATTAGATATCACAGTGTATAAATCTTGATGGCTTCAATCACTTAAACCAAGAAAAAGAATTTAGCTACTCATAATTGTAGAGAGCACCAAAGAATAGAAGAGAGAATTTTTATTCTAATAGAAAAGTTATATATTACAATGTGTGTCAAATCCTCTATTTATAGGCTCCATAAACCTCCTAACCCTAATAGGAATTAAACTCTCCAAACCCTAATAGGATTTAAAATACAAATAAATAAAAAAATTATTATCCTAACCCTAGTTGGAATTAAAATCCAATTTGGAATCAAAAAGTAGCAAAAATCCGAAATAATCCTGTTTTGGACAAATTCCGCGCAACCAAACACGCCTTACGCCCGTTTTGACTCGGTCAACGCGCTCGGCTGACGTCAGCATTGCACCAGCACAATCCGTCCGCGCATTGCGCGGGCTGTTTCCCATCCAAGAGCAAAACGGCGTCGTCCCCTGTCCTCCGTTCATTTGCTGCCTGGCCGCGCATTGCGTGGCCGCTTGTATTTTCCGCTAATCAAAACGACGTTGTTCTCATCCTTGCAGCTGACTCCTTCCCCGCGCCATGCGCAGACGTCCGTGTTTCCGGTTAATTACCATTATACCATCTGATCTTTGCAGATTTTACAAATTTGCCCCAAAGCTTATTTTCCTACAAAATAAAATAAATAAAAATAATATAAAAATACTAAAAATCCTAAAAACACATAATAATAAATAAAACACCTAAAACACTAAAAATAAATAAAAAAACATAAATAAAAAGAAATATAAAAATATTATAAAATTATCTAAATTAACATAAATTAACTAAAATCCTATAAAACCTATTAAAATCAAAATAAGCTAAATAATTAAACATTTAAGCACACAATAACTATAAAAACTAAGTATTAGGGCATAAAAATATCGTATAGTTTAATCCTATCAAATACCCCCACACTTAGCTTTTTGCTTGTTCTCAAGCAAAACAAGAACAAAAACTATAAAATTAAAACTAATAACCAAACAACTTACTTGAGCAACAGTTCAATATAAATTTTAACATCAGCCTCAAAGATTTTTTAAATGATAACTCAAAGAAAATTTCAAAATCATGCAAAATCTAGAACTTCAACATATTTATCAATTCTACTTTACTCAAGACCTTTTGTGTGTGTGTGAATCCAAATGTATCAAACTAATCAAAATTCAGATAAGTTTCGGTCATTAATTACCTTATAAAAGATATATAATAAAACTCAATATACCTATTTTTCACATTACTCTTTTTTAATACAGACAAATATAAATCTGAGGATCAAAAGGTTTTTAAACAATTATATACACTAGGATTATTAATATGCATTTTTTTTCCCAAATATTTCATCATTTTTTTTTCTTTTAATGGGTGCATTTTATGCTCCATCCCATTTTTTTTTTTTTTTTTTTTCTCTTTTTTTTTTCTTTTCTTTTTCAGTGAGTGCATTTTATGCTCCATCTCACCAGCGAGTGCGTTTTACGCTCCATCTCGTTTTTTCACGTGTTTATAAGTGAATGCGTTTTACGCTCCATCTCAACCCACCACATAATTTTTCTTTTTCCTTCTTTAATAATAATCCTAGAAAAATTACCTAAATCATCTCCTCCAAATTATATTTTGCCTTATATTTCACTTCAAATAATAATCAAATAAGATATAGAGTTCAAAAATATATTCCATAAGCATTTAACCACATAAACTTTCTCTAAATTAAAACTAGCTCAAACAAATGGATATAAGTGCATAAAAAGTTAAAAAATCTCAAACAAAGTAATTATCAATTAAAAGTCAAAATTCAAACTAAGCAAAAATTTATCATTTTTCCAATAGTTATTAAAACAAAAATCAAGATTTTATCATTGGCTAAAAATTAAACTCCAATTAATTCATTGCTCAAGTGACTCATCCTAAAAATAAAATAGAAAACTATCTCATTTTCGTAGGAAACACGGTTACACTTAGCATGTGCAACAAGCCTTTAAACCCCAAGTGGACGAGTTTTGTCTCGTGAGGGCTTGCAATGAATTTACCCACAAAATTCAAATTTTCAAAAAAAAATTTAAAATTTTCTAAAATTAAAACATTTTAAAAAAAAAATAATTAAAATTCCCTAAAAATAAAATAAATATCCTAAATCCCTTCCCCCACACTTAAAATTTACATTGTCCCCAATGTAAACTAGGATGCAAAAAAAAAGCAAAAATAACTATAAAAAGAAAAAGAAAAAGAAAAAGAAATGCAAATCTGATTTCTTGGGTTGCCTCCCAAGCAGCGCCTTTGTTTATCGTCATTGGCTCGACAGTATGCTTTCCCCTTTGTTTTAAGTAGTATAAATTGGATCCTCCAGATCTACTTTTTTCGAGTCTTCTTCTCGGAATCCCTCATAGAAATGCTTGAGTCTATGACCATTCACCTTGAATACTTTAGAAGTTTCCAATCTTTGAATTTCAACTGCACCATAAGGAAAAACATTAGTCACAACAAAAGGTCCATCCCAACGAGAACGCAACTTACCTGGAAACAACCGAAGTCGAGACTGGTAGAGAAGAACTTTTTCACCAATTGTAAATTATTTTCTAGAAATCATCTTGTCATGAAAAGCCTTTGTCTTCTCCTTGTAAATTCTTGCACTATCATAAGCATCATTGTGAATTTCCTCCAACTCTTGTATTTGCAACTTCCTATGCTCTCCACTATCACTTATCTTCATATTGAAACTCTTAATAGCCCAATAAGCTTTGTGTTCTAGCTCCACCGGTAAGTGACATGGTTTCCCAACTACTAATCTGTAAGGTGACATACCAATAGGCGTTTTATAAGCCGTCCTATACGCCCATAAAGCATCATCCAAGCGCAAACTCCAATCTTTTCTGTTCAGATTGACTGTCTTTTCAAGAATGGACTTAATTTCTCTGTTTGACACTTTCGCTTGTCCATTGGTTTGCGAATGATATGCAGTCGACACCTTATGAGTGACATGATACTTTTTCAACAAAGCTTCCACAGTTCGATTGCAAAACTGAGTGCCTCTATCACTTATTAGAGCTCTAGGAATTCCAAACCTGGAAAATATGTTAGTACGGAGAAAATCTGCAACAACTTTGGAATCGTTAGTCCTTGTGGCCTTAGCTTCCACCCATTTTGAAACATAATCGACAACAAGTAAAATATAAATATTACCAAAAGATACGGGAAACGGTCCCATAAAATCAATGCCCCAAACGTCAAAAATTTCACAAAAGAGTATGGGAGTTTGCAACATCTCATTTCGTTGGGATATATTACCTGTCTTTTGACAATTACAACATGACTTGCAAAATAAATATGAATCTTGGAATAAAGACGGCCAATAGAAACCACAGTCAAGTACTTTCCTCGCTGTCTTCTTAGATCCAAAGTGACCTCCACAAGCATACGAATGACAAAAAGTGAGAATATGATCAATTCCAGTTTCAGGGACGCACCTTCTAATTACTTGGTCCGCACAATGCTTCCATAAGTATGGGTCATCCCACACGTAGTACTTTGCTTGACTTTTGATTTTATCCCTTTGAGCTTTAGACAAATTAGAAGGCAAAATGTTAGTAACCAAATAATTGACAATATTTGCATACCAAGGTGATTTTTTATATGCAGAGAACAATTGTTCATCAGGAAATGTCTCTTCAAGAGGAAGCTCATCCTTAATATTCGCCAAACGACTTAAGTGATCTGCAACACTATTTTCTGTCCCTTTTTTGTCCTTGATCTCTAAATCGAATTCACTTAAGAGAAGTATCCATCTTATCAACCTTGGTTTTGCCTCTTTCTTTGTCATCAAATAACGAAGAGCTGCATGATCAGAATAAATAATAACTTTAGTACCAAGTAAATAAGATCGAAATTTTTCTAAAGCAAAAACAACAGCTAAGAGTTCTTTTTCAGTAGTCGAATAATTTCTCTAGGCAACGTTCAAGGTCCTCGAAGCATAATAAATTGCATGAGATGCTTTCCCAACTTTTTGACCCAAAACAGCTCCTACTGCATAATCATTTGCGTCGCACATAATCTCGAAAGGTATGTCCCAATTCGGAGGTTGAATAACTGGAGTAGTGGTCAACAAGTCCTTCAACTTATCAAATGATGTCTTACACTCCTTGTCAAAATTGAAATCTGCATCCTTTTGTAGTAATTTGCATAGGGGTGATGCTATCGTGGAAAAATCATTTATGAATCTCCGGTAAAAACCTGCATGTCCAAGAAAAGAACGCACTTCCCGCACACTAGTGGGATAAGGTAGAGACTGAATAATATCAATTTTTGCTTTATCTACTTCAATTCCCTTAGATGAAACAACATGACCCAAAACTATACCTTGTTCAACCATGAAATGATATTTTTCAGAATTTAGTACAAGGTTAGTGTCTATGCATCTTTGAAGAACAAGTGTAAGGTTGTGTAAACAATTATCAAAAGAGTCCCCATGGACGGTGAAATCGTCCATAAAAACTTCCATGATATGCTCAATATAATCTGAAAATATACTAACCATACACCTTTGAAAAGTAGCAGGGGTGTTGCAAAGTTCAAACGGCATACGACGATATGCAAAAGTTCCAAATGGGCATGTAAATGTCGTCTTTTCTTGATCCTCCGGAGCAATGGCAATTTGGAAATAACCTGAATAACCATCAAAAAAACAATAGTAAGAGTGACCAACTAATCGTTCAAGCATTTGATCAATAAAGGGTAAAGGAAAATGGTCTTTTCGGGTTACAGTATTTAATTTTCTATAATCTATACAAACCCGCCACCCATTTTGAACACGGGTGGGAATTAACTCATCATTCTGATTTTTTACCACAGTTATGCTCGTCTTTTTAGGAACTACTTGAACTGGGCTAACCCAACTGCTATCCGAAATAGGGTAAATCATGCCAACTTCAAGAAGCTTTTGAATCTCTTTTTTCACAACATCCATCATGTGTGGATTTAGTCTTCTTTGCGGTTGACGGGTGGGTTTCGCTCCTTCTTCAAGTAAGATACGATGCATGCATGTCGACGGACTTATTCCCTTGATATCAGCAATCGTCCAACCAATGGCCTTCTTATGCTCCTTAAGAACTTTCATGAGTTGTTCTTCTTGTGATGGATTAAGTTTATTGGAGATGATCACTGGTGATGTCTTTTCTTCTCCAAGAAAAATATACTTGAGATGAGCAGGAAGGGGCTTCAAGTCTGGAGTAGGTGACTGCAAAACAGATGGTAAAGATTTTTCGTTAGGAACTGGCAGATCAATATAAGGAATGTTACCTGTGTTAGGAGAATCATTTAGTGTTGCAATAGCATCCTTCAATTCATCGGTCAAGGCGAACTATTCTTCCTCCTCAAGATTCTGACTGATTGTCATTTCTACTGCATCCTTTCCATTAAGTTCAAAAATTTCCTGTGCTAATGAGTCAATCACATCAATTGAATAAACAGGATTATCATCATTGGGATATTTCATGGCATCATAGATATTAAACTGCACAACATCGCCATCAAATTCCATTGTAAGTGTACCACTATGAACATCTATCTTGGTTTTGGATGTCTTTAAGAATGGTCTTCCTAACAAAATAGGAGCACTTTGATCACCATTCTCCATATCAAGCACATAAAAATCAGTAGGAAAAACCAAATTATTTACCTGCACAAGAACATCCTCTATTATACCCTTAGGATAGGCATTAGATCTGTCAGCCAACTGAATCACCGTACCAGTTTTATTTAAAGGTTCAAGTTTCAAAGAAGCATATATAGAATATGGCATGACATTAATAGATGCTCCTAAGTCTAACATGGCTTGTTCAAATCTAGTGTCACTTATCTTACAAGGGATAGTAAACATTCCTGGATCTTGGCACTTTGTAGGAAGTTTTCTTTGAATCACGGCAGATACATTTTTTCCTACTTTAACCTTCTCATACCTTTTGAGTGCTTGTTTTCTCTTGTGTGTACACAATTCTTTTAAAAATCTAGCAAAGCGAGGTACTTGTTTAATTGCATCTAATAATGGAATTTTTACCTCGCATTGATGAAAAGTTTCATATCAGTCTGAGTCTTTTTCATATTTCCTTTTTTCTGTTAGAGCAAGAAGAAAAGGGGGTACCGGTTTATACTCAGAGAGATGTGAGAATTTATGCTTAGGAGTACCATTATCGACTAGAACATTGTCGTCCTCTTGACTGTTGTCTATCTCCTTGTTATCCACTTCAACTTTGCTTTGGTCTTTTGATGTAGACTCTGGTTTTGTTGGAGTTTCGGTCTCTTTACCGCTTCTCAAAGTGATTGCACTTGCGTTTTCTCTTGGATTCACCACCGTTTGAGAGGGTAATTTTCCAGAACCTCGCGCCTCTAATCGACTAATTGCAGTTGCCATTTGTCCCATCTGTGTTTCCAAATTCTGCATATTCGCCTTCGTTTCATATCGAAACTGCAAATTTTCCTGTTGAAATTGTACAGTGTTAGTACTAATTTGTTTAACCAAATCCTCTAAAGACAAATTAGAATTAGATGATTGACCCTATTGTTTGTTGGGATATGGCTGCTTGTATTGTTGGTAGCTTGCAAAGTTTAAATTTGTGGGTTGATTTCCTTGTGGATGTCCATAGCTGAAATTAGGATGATCTCTCCAACCTTAGTTGTATGTGTTTGAGTAGGGATCATATCTTCTTTGTGGTTGACCAGGAAAATCACCTGCTGCATTTACTTGTTCATAGGACTCCTCTTGAAGAGTGGGGCACATATCCGTTGGGTGTCCTACTATAGCGCAAATTCCATAAGCTTTCACTTGTTGCGTATTACCTACAGCCATTTGACGAACAAGAGTAGTTAGACTAGCAATTTGTTCTTTAAGTGAAGAAATTTCTACCTCATTGACATTCTGGGATGTAAAATTAAGCCTAGTGCCGAATTATTGGGAATTAGCCGTCATGTTTGCAATCAGGTTTCTTGCAGCTTCGGGAGTTTTGTCCACCAAAGCTCCACCACTAGCAGCATCAATCATGCTTCTCTCCGTAGACATAAGCCCTTCATAGAAATATTGGATGAGAAGTTGCTCGCTAATTTGATGGTGGGGACAGCTTGCACACAATTTCTTGAACCGTTCCCAATATTCGTATAGGGAATTTCTTTTCTTATGCTGGCTGCCCTTGAATCTGGGAAATATTTCTCCAAGAATAATTTCTTCACTTCTTCCCATGTGGTTATACTTCCGAAGGGGAGATAGTAGGGCCAATCTTTAGCCAAATCTTTCAACGAGAATGGAAAGGCTCGTAATTTGATCTGCTCTTCAGTCACTCCGGGTGGTTTCATGCTCGTGCATACCACATGAAATTCTTTTAAGTGTTTATGTGGGTCTTCACCTGCAAGACCATGAAAAGAAGGCAAAAGATGTATTAGACCAGACTTTAACTCGAAGGAAGTGTTAGCATCTAGTTTGGGAAAAGTTATGCATAAAGGTTGTTGGTGCAAATCAGGGGCCGCAAGTTCCTTCAAAGTTCGATTTTCAGCCATGTTGTCTTTTGCTTCAAGATTTGTTTGTCCTTCTTTCCTTAATCCGCGCAAAGTTCTTTCGATTTCTGGATCAAACCTTAAATCACTTTGATTAGTAGAACGAGTTATGGTCATAAACAAGCAAGGAAATAAATAAAAATAACTACGAAAAACTACTAAAATAAAAGAGATAAAAAAAAACACAAAAATAAATAAATCAATTCCCCAGCAACGGCGTCTAAATTTGGTGTGATGTCGCAAGCACCCAAAAATAAAATCTTACTTTGAAAAAAATAAATATGTAGTAGTGTAAGCAAGAGTCGATCCCACAGAGAATGATTATTTAATTTTATGTTTTGTAAACTAAAATTGGGGGATTTTTGAATTAAAGAAATAATTTAAATAAAACTAACTAAAATAATTATGCAAGTAATTTAATAAAATAAATGAGAAGAAAAAGTCTTGGTTTAAGTCAATATCCACCATCAAGAATTTACAACTGATCACTGGTGCAAGAATAACTCAATTCATTTTTAAATATTCAACGTGGAATAATTACTCCCATTCGAATAATTTTCCTATCTCTCCTTAATTTTAGTTAAGCAGAAACAAGCGATCTAAATAACCCTTACTACTAAATAATCTCAGACAAGCGCTAAAGATTTAACCTAGTAGCAGCATAAAGAAATAGAGAGACCGTTGAACTAAACAACACAATCCAAGCGTCTGCATTTAATTTAGATGAATATTTTTCCTAAGATATAACAATATTTTGATAAGCAAAATAATTATTAACCTTAGTTGCTTCGCAAATTAAAGTGACCAAACAATTACGGATTTGATATTTAATTTAGCAGTAGATTTCAACGAATAATAAACTAGTGTGCACCCTAGCAATTAAACGAATTAATCATAAAATTAAACACAGAAAAATATTCAATACTCAAAATATAAATTGAACAATTAAAATAAATTAGATCTTACAGTGTATAAATCTTGATGGCTTCAATCACTTAAACCAAGAAAAAGAATTTAGCTACTAATAATTGTAGAAAGCACCAAAGAATAGAAGAGAGAATTTTTATTCTAATAGAAAAGTTATATATTACAATGTGTGTCAAACCCTCTATTTATAGGCTTCATAAACCTCCTAACCCTAATAGGAATTAAACTCTCCAAACCCTAATAGGATTTAAAATACAAATAAAAATAAAAGAAAAAGAAAAATAATTATTATCCTAACCCTAGTTGGAATTAAAATCCAATTTGGAATCAAAAAGTAGCAAAAATCCAAAATAATCCCGTTTTGGACAAATTCCGCGCAACCAAACACGCCTTATGCCCGCTTTGACTCGGTCAACGCGCTCGGCTAACGTCAGCATTGCACCAGCACAATCCGCCCGCGCATTGCGCGTGCTGTTTCCTATCCAAGAGCAAAACGGCGTCGTCCCCTGTCCTCCGTTCATTTGCTGCTTGGCCGCGCATTGCGCGGCCGCTTGTCTTTTCCGCTAATCAAAACGACGTTGTTCTCATCCTTGCAGCTGACTCCTTCCCCGCGCCATGCGCGGACGTCCGTGTTTCCGGTTAATTACCATTATACCATCTGATCTTTGCAGATTTTACAAATTTGCCCCCAAAGCTTATTTTCCTACAAAATAAAATAAATAAAAATAATATAAAAATATTAAAAATCCTAAAAACACATAATAATAATAAATAAAACACCTAAAACACTAAAAATAAATAAAAACACATAAATAAAAAGAAATATAAAAATATTATAAAATTATCTAAATTAACATAAATTAACTAAAATCCTATAAAACCTATTAAAATCAAAATAAGCTAAATAATTAAACATTTAAGCACACAATAAATATAAAAACTAAGTATTAGGGCATAAAAATATCGTATAATTTAATCCTATCAGGGATGGATTTGCAAATGGGAAGGGAGATTTCACAGATGGCCCATATGAAATTCAGAACCCTAAAAAGTTTTTTAAGGACGACTATTACGAGTATGGATTTAACCCTGAGGTTGGTTTTGTTGGAATGCCTGTTGCATATACTATCAGGGCAACAACGCCTCCAGAGGGATGGCAGATTCCTTTGTTCAAGAAGCTATCGGATGGATACACAGAAGAAGTTCCAAATCCCATATGGGAATACCATAAATACATTCCCTATTCTAAACCAAACTTAGTTCATGACCAGATATTATATATGGAACCACGAAGGATCTTGATGATTTTTGTTTTATGGTAAACAAACATCTTTCGCGAATAGCGTATGATATTCCTCCTTTCATCTGTTTCCTAAGTTGACTTGACTTGTATTTTAATCTTATCTCTGGCTCAACTAGTTAATTATATTAAGTATAGAGCTCTCTTTGAAGGCTGGAGTTCCCGAATTTGGAGCAAATACACAGGTGTTCTGATTTGGAAAACGCAAAATCCTTGGACAGGTCTTAGAGGCCAGTTCTAAGATCACCTACATGACCAAACAGCAGGGTTCTATGGCTGTCACTCTGCAGCGGAACCGATCCATGTCCAGCTGAATCTGGCAACATATTTATAGAGTTAAGTGGGCATTGCTCAACCATGTTAACGATACCAATCATTTTGTAATTACTTTGTTGTGCATTTCATGTTAAGTGCATGAGGAACATTATAAAAAGTCATATATTTACTAACTATTTTGAGTATAAATTGTGTTAATCTGCATTATATACAACCCCAGAAAGGCAAGATACAAGAGTTCTTTTGGGAACAATAATTTGACAAATTGCACTAACTTGGAGACAAATTGCACCAACTTGGAGACTGATGGTTATCTTCCAAGTAGAACGAACTTAAAGATACTTTTTGTTCTTCCATAAAACTTGGTATTATGGATAGAGACACTCTTCGTATTTGAATTATAAAAAATCAATATTGCAGTCATACAACTTTGTTAAGATGAAGAGAATTTTGGTTCCTTTCTTTTTGCCTTGTACAGGTTGTTAACACTACATCAGATAGATCGACTGATGTGGCAATAGAAGCATCTGTTTGGGATTTGGAAGGAGCATGTCCATACTATAAAGTAACTGAAGCGCTATCTGTGCCATCTAAAAGAACTGTTCCTATTATTGAGATGAAGTACCCAAAGTCTACAAATCCTAAGCCCGTCTACTTTTTACTTTTGAAACTCTATAATGTATCAAACTAAAATATATTATCAAGGAACTTTTACTGGTTGCATCTGTCTGGGTTGGGATTACTAACTATTGGAACCGTCAGGAAGAAGAAAATACCTCTCAAAATAACTTCTGAGGCTATAATAAGAGGGTCTATTTATGAAATGCAGATGCATGTAGAGAACACTTCGAAGAAGCCAGATTCCAGAAATATGCTGTACAAGAATAATTTCATTGAAAATAATGGTGAAAATGATTTTGATATGGTCTCAGTGGAACCTGTAGCTGAGAGTAAACAGGAAGTTAATTTGATTCAGAGGCTTTCCAGAAAATTTTCGCGGGAAGCTATAATGGTTTGAGGGTTGCAGAAATTAATGGGTCTGAGGTTGGAGTTGCTTTTTTTCTCAATTTTTCTGATCATGCTTCAAAGCAAGATCACAAGGAAGGGGAAGACACAAGAATTCTTCCAGTTCATTATTCCGACAATTACTTCTCTCTGGTACCTGGTGAGGTGATGCCCATCACTCTCTCCTTTGAGGTACCTCCAGGTGTCACCCCACGAGTTGCACTTCAAGGTTAGAATTACCACGGTGCACATACTGTTGTTCATTATTTAGCCAGGGAAAAGATTTCATTTCTTTATCTGCAAAGTTGCATCAGAAGTTTTAATCATAAGAATGTTCAGAATCAAGAACTGGCCTTCATAAATAGGATATTCAAATTAACTTTACCTGATGTGCTCTCATTAAAAGTTTGCGATTGTGAAAATTGGAGGGATTATATAGGAACTACAGACTCCTTACTAGAGCAAGATATCCCATCTTGAACCATTTAACAACTTGAATTCTTATTGGAGCTTTGCCTCGACTCAATCAGGGTTCAAAGTCGCATTATCAGAAGACCTATCAGACAATCAATTCTTGATGTGGTATCGGTAGTGATATCAGGAGATATACAACAAAAAGCTACATATTACTTTGAAAAATTGAAATATTTACTGAAAATTAGGATAAGTAAAATAATGAAGTAAATACATACTTCTTGTCATTTAATAAATATAACATTATACAAGTCATGTACATTATTAGATGGCTTTTGGACTTGTTAACATTTTTTGATGCAAAATCGTAAATTCTTTTTATATCTTGCATATATTTATATCAGCTGATTTGTGTTATATATATATATATATATATATATATAGACACTATGCAGTCTAATCCAAATTGTATATCTCCGTTGCTTGAGAAACTAGTTTTCTTCTCTTTTCCTCATCCTCAATGCTATATTATGAATGTCCTCCTATTCCAATT
This sequence comes from Hedera helix, assembly GCA_947179155.2. Taxonomy (NCBI): domain Eukaryota; kingdom Viridiplantae; phylum Streptophyta; class Magnoliopsida; order Apiales; family Araliaceae; genus Hedera; species Hedera helix. The sequence continues at coordinate 28,441,862 of OX359280.1, read as the reverse complement.
CTTTATAAAACTACTGGTGCGTCACTTGTCACATCCAAAAAACTTCAATCTTCAAGATGAAAGATGGCCGAATAGGACAGATGATCTGTTGCTTCACTCTTTTGTTCTTCAGTTTCTTTCTTGTTTACTACTCCAATGACATAGCTTTTTGAATGAGATATTAAGAACATGTAATCATCGAAAAAGTTTTGTTGATGTGTTTCTTATCATGATATTCCTATATTTCTTCCCTTGAAAGGATTGGAGGGGGTACTGACGTGAACAGAATTGGTGTTCCTGAACCGAGTGTGGGTGAAACTTTGTCCATGGTGGACCGAGAACCATGGTTTTAAAAATTGGAGCGGACCGCCGGTTCAACCCGTAAAAATCGGAACTGGTTGACACTCTGATCTGATTTGAAAAAAAAATAAATCAGTTTTGGTCAAAACTCGGTTGACTCACCGGTGTTTCAACCGGTTATTGACCTAGTGACCAGTTTTTTTTTTTACCAAAAAAACTTTAATATTAAAATTAACCACATTTAGTAATATTGTAATTCAACTTTAGTATGTTTTAGTTAATAAAAATGAGATTTTTAAAATTTTTATTAATTACTAATAATATATATTTTTATATATTAATGACGTCATTGAGTCAATAACGGTTCAACTACTGGTTGGACCAGTAACCCATCCACCCGGTACTTTTTTCGGTTCAATAAGTGGTCCGGATCTAAGAACCTTGCGGAGAACCATATAGGCTTTGATTCATTTGGTTTAGGTCTACGTATTTTTGCACAAGCAAAAAATAAAATCTTTTGGCGCCTAGATTTATGAGCAAATTCAACAAAATAAATAAATAAATCAGGATACAAAGAGAAGTTAGTGATGGTGGCTGTTATTTATGATTAATTGTGAATCGCTGCTGATAGGAGTGATCAAAAACGGGTAAAATCGAAAAATCAAATTAAATCGAATTTTTTTTACCGAATTATTTCGATTTTTCGGTAATTTTTAAAAATTCGGTTATCTCCGTTTTAAATTTCGATTTTCGGGTTCGGGATTGAATATTTATTATGAATATTTCGGTTACCCGAATAACCGATTTAGGAATTTGCTTTTCTTTTTGTGTAATTTTGTAGGCTAGTGGGCTCCTTTTATTTTTGTGTAATTTTGTTGTTAATTATGAAAATCTTAATTTCGGGTATTAACTGAATAACCGAATTGCAAATTCGGTTATTCGGTTATTTCAAATTTCGGGTAATTATTCGAAAAGTAAAAAATTACAAATTTCGTTTTCACTATTCGATTTTCGGGTTTACTCGAATGATCACCCCTAGTTGCTGAAACTCGAGAGCACTGGTTTTTATTTTATTTTTATTAAACCTATGTAATATTATATTATAGTGTACATTGAGATTTTGGAGATGTGTTATTTTAATCTTAAAAGTTAAATTGTATTTTTAATTTTAAAATAGAGGGAGTAAATATTTTGAACTGTTCAGTTTAAAATTCTCAGATGTGAAAAATAAGAATACCATAAAAGTTGGTTTCTTAATTTCCAAATATATTGAAAATGTTTTGATTTATTTGTTATACTGCAGTCTCATTCGGCAGAACAATTTCAAGTAGTGGGTTTGCTCTATATATTCAAACTCCGTAATAAAGAAAACTTAAATCGTGAATCAATACAGAACACAAACTTCCATTCAAGTTTTTCTTGTGGAAGCTGATTATATACTCATAGACCTAGTTAAGTTTTTTTTATATGCAGCAGAACAATTATACGGTATGTCAATTTGGAGGGAAAAAAAATTAGATATAACACAAAACTATTATGCGATATCCAAAAATAAAATAAAATTACATACCAAGATGTCCAAAAAAATAAATAAATTAGGGAGATCGTAGAACAGTTATGCGGTACCATCTAAATTCCCCCCCCCCCCCCCCCCCCCCCCCCCCCCCTCTTACATCTGAGAGTTATTATGAAGATTTTTTTGTGGGCTATATATTGGATAATAATTGTGCGGATATACTACAAATTATTATGCGATATGTTTCTATTTAAACCATTAAATACTACAACTAACAGATAAAATTGGGCTGAATAAGCATCTATACTGCCTATATGGTCGGTTTATATCTATACGTATAATTTAATTTCAGTTATTATATTCAACTATGAGGTTCCTTCCCCAATAATCCTCTTGCATCATTCATCACGTATTTGTTTACGCCTTTCGACAATGAACTGTGAGTAATTAACCCCCCTGTTCTCTCGGCCTATGGCCTTTCTGCGTCAACTCCGCCTCGTTATTGGTATCAGACCATTTTATTAGTTAATGAGAATAGAATATATATATATATATATATATATATATTCGCTCTCAAATAGAGCGACATATACTCTCTCATAGTAATTCATTGGATCTTGAAAGATTCAAAATTAAGAAAGACACTGTCTGTCAATTAGACCAACATATTTAATAAATTATACAAGTTAGTCGTTATAATCTATACCGAAAACATAAAATATCAGAATAAATACAAGTTAGTCATTATATTCTATACGTAACACATAATATATCAGAATAATTAATACAAGTTAGTAATAATATTATATTATATACCTAAATCATAAATTATCAAAATAAATACAAGTTAGTCATTACATAACACTTAAAATATCAGAATATATACAAGTTAGTTAAAGCATAAAATGCCATAATAAATACAAGTTAGTCATGATATTCTATACCTAACATATAAAATACCATAATAAATACAAGTTAGTTAAAACATAAAATACCATAATAAATACAAGTTAGTCAATATATTCTATACCCAACACATAAAATATCAAAATAAATACAAATTAGTTAAAACATAAAATACCATAATAAATACAAGTAAGTCATTATATTCTTTACCTAACACATAAAATATCAGAATAAATACAAGTTAGTTAAAACATAAAATACCATAATCAATACAAGTTAGTCATTATATTCTATACCTAACATATAAAATATCATAATAAATAAAAATTAGCCATTATATTCTATAACTAACACACAACGTATCAAAATAAATAAACTTTTTTTTTCTTTTCCCACACCAACTTCTTTACAATATTACTAGACGAATTGTAGTATATATGCCTAACTAGCATGCGAATCATACAAACTAAGGTTATAAATTTGAGTTTATCTCTTAATATAAGTTAAAAAAATTAAAATTTAATCAAAATATTATGTGAATAAAATAATTTTTATCTAAATTCTTCTTATTTTTCTTATCTTTTTTTAGGTTTCTCATAAACAAAATAAAATTGGGTTATAGTCAAAGTTGGTGGCTGAAGTCACTAAACTACTCACACCCATCTAGTACTTGCTAAGCAAATTACAATGAGCCAACTCAGAATATAACGCCATTGACTATTTGGCTACAAACAACACCATCTTCATGATTAACGCTATTTCTATTTCGCTAACCCACCAATCACCATAATAATCCCACGAAAACAGAACAGGAACCTTGAATTTTGGTGCACGTACCCAACGGTTATTATAATATGATGCGATAAAAATATATAATTATAAATGCATAATATTAAATTCAAGAATTGTTAAGTAGAGATCAAATTTGCACATATTAAATTAAGATAATTGGTTTAACTATCTACTTCCTCCATTTCTTAATGATAATTGTTTTAACTTTATGCACATAGACTAAAAAAATATTAAATATTATCACTCGATAACTAAAATTTGTATAATATTTCATAACTTCCTCTTTAGTGCAAGTTGGGAATTACATGAATAAGATATATAGTTCATGATGATAGTTTTGCAAAAGAAGAATTGATACATGGAAGCCCCTATAAATGTGTTGAGACATATTTAAATTTAAAATTTATATTATTTATTAAAAATTATAAAAATAAATTTTATTATTAATAATAGTTTTTAAATAATTTTAAGTTTAATATATTAGTTTTAAACTTTTAGTTAATTAATACATCTTTATTTAAATTTTCACATTCATAATTTTATTATTATAAATTTTATTAATTTATATTTTATAATTTTATTTTTTTAATATTTAAATTAAAAGTTAGAAAAAAAGAAAAAAGAATGTGGACCAATCTTGACTTGACCTCACTCGCTTCCTTTAATTTAAGCCTGAGTTTGACCTGACATAATCATCAACAATCAAAATTTGATGAATAAATATAAATACATAATATTTAAATATTATATTCATTTTAATTATTAAAAAGTAAAGTAAGACATTAAAATTTATATTATGTCTCATTTTTTAATAATTAAAATAAATATAATGTTTAATTTTATGTTTAGATATTGTATATGTATAATATGCTTGTCCTTTGATAGTTTCAAATAAGACCACATTTTTTGGATGGATACTTTTATATACATAAAAATTAAACACTAAATTTATTTAAACTATTAAAACATAAAATCTAATATAAATTTTTGTGTTAAAGTCTTATTTTTTAATAATTAAAATATATTTTATCATTAATTTTTATATACTTATACTTTTTCTTTTTGGATGCCTGATGAGTTGTTGCCGACGAGCTTTTATTGTATGTAGGATGAGCCTGATTAGTTGCTGCCCACTAGTCACTACCATGCGTAGCCCCCTAGTCCCCATTCCATGCGTAAGCCGTTACGTTTATATACCTAGAATTCAAAAAGATGTTTTCAGAAATTGATGAGATTAAATTAGGTACTTGATTATGTATTATTATTGCCATTGATACAAGAATAATTATCACTTCTATTAAGTAGGAGTATTATTCATTAAAGTTAAAAGAATATCACATAAATATAATAAATATTAAAATCAGTCTCAATAATCTCAACGAAAATAAATTTGTATCTGTGTTGTTATATTTTGATTCTAATATTATATAGAATTTTGAAAAAAAATTCTTATTTGTTCAATTGGCTCCTAGCCTAGAGTACCCCTACTTAGCTCTTGATTTTTTTTGATATATAGTACGTAGTAGTGTACAACATGAAAGTGGTCCGCTATCAATTACTCAATCAGGCTTCAGCTATGCAATCAAAATATGATGATCCACATGAGACAGTTGTGGGGGCAATCAAAGTACTGAAATCAGTCATTCCTTTTTAATTAAATTTATAATTTGGAAAAGAAGGAATATTTAATTATTATAAATTTGTATAGTATTTATATTAATTTAAATAGATTTTTTTTTATGTTTCTATTAAAAATATGAATATTTTAAAATTTGAATAGTATTTAATTGATACAAATTTGGATAATATTTAATTTTAAGCAGAAACTTGATATTAAACAATATCCCATTTTTAGTTATCAAAAATAGTTTTATGAATGAAAATACAGTTCATAACATTATAATATAGAGACTACTGGTAAAATAAAATGGTACTTAAAAGTATTACAAATCGATAAAAAATAACTTTACACGTACTATAATCAATCACTATATACATTTTAATTATTAAAAAATAAAATTTAACATAAATTTTTGTATCAAATATCACTTTTTAATAATTATAATTTATATAGTGTTTAGAATTATAATTTAACTTGATCATCAAATTTATCCACATAAACGTCATTGGTTAAATACGAGTGAAATAAAGCAATAATTGGTACGAAATCTAGGGACAAGGTCAATAAATTTCAGTTGTTTCTATGTTTGGGGTAGTACTATTATGGTTCACGGGTCCAAATGAATAATTTCGTTGCAATTAATATCAACCCTATCACATTACATGAAGTAGAATGAATCTAGCCTCAGATTGGCTTTGGAACAGTCCCAGGTCCGACAATCCAACTATTCAAACCGGGTTACTAGCTTTTAAGTTCATTATATCTTTTCTGGACAATGGAATATTCTAGTCTAATTTAGGAAAACATATCGTTGTATTAGTAATCATTAGTGAGACTCAAGTAGTCAAATTGGAGTATAATCAAGAACATAATTCGGGACCGTGACAGCTAATTAATGCCAATAAGCTAACTCACTTTCGACTAAAATACACTTTGTAACCTAAATTTTATATTATTATTATTATTTACACTTCAAATTAAAATTTTGATATTTTAATATAATAAAAATATATATATTTTTACACGAATCATTTTCACATAAATATAAATTTTATTCACTATTCATATAAAAATTATCGGATACGAGTAATATCTTATAAAATATATCCAATAAATAAATCATAATAAAAATATTAAAACACATGCATTTATTTCTTATCATTTTACAAGAAGTTTTATTTCTAAAATTTGAAAATTTTAATGACACTTTTATTTTATATATCTACAATTAAATTTTTAAGTATTTAATTTAATAGTGATGACATATTTGTAACAATTAATTTGAAAGTTTTGTGCTATTTTATACAATATATGCAAATAGAGGCAACTTTTTTGATACTATAAAACTCATCCTTTTTTTGCTGTATGTCCTCAAGTTTTTGGCCATCTGATTGTCTATCATTCCTCAATTACCATTAATAAACTGAATATATTTTACTTTTTTTTTGTAAAATGCCGTTGAATGGTGTGATAATGTGATTTATGTTAATCATACTTTGGCTTGTTTATTTTTACTGGTTTATGAATATATTATCGAGTACGAGTAATATCTTATAAAATATATGCAAAAAATAAATCTTAATAAAAATATTAAATCATGCAGATGTCTGTTCTTATCGTTTTACAAGAAGTTTTTTTTTTAAAATTTGAAAATTTTAATGACACTTTTATTTTATATATCTACAATTAAAATTTTGATTATTATGTCCAAACACACTAACTACAGAGAAGTAATTCGGTGGTGTTGGAGTACCGTCACGTGATATTCCAGATCATTCATATATTGTCATTTCAGTATGAACAGTGAGTCATTTTATTATATATATTGAAATAACAGTACGTAAGTGGTTCTGAGACACCACATAACTATGTCTAGGACCATAAAATAATTTTTCCTAACTACGCCATAAGCTGGTAAACAAATGCTACGTTTGGCTGAGAGAATGAAATGAATGAAGAAATAGAAAGAAAAATAGTATATTAGATAATTATTTTAGAGGATAAATTATTCTAATAGAATAAAAATTCATTTTATCTATTTAATTTTTATTCTATATGAATAGAATGTGATAAAATTTATTTCAATAAAATAGATATATATTATAATTTTATTATTATATTAAATAACTTATTTTTATTAATAATTAAATATATATTTCAAATAACTTAAAATTATTTTATTCTTTCAATATAAAACGCAACAAAAGGGAGATGTTTGTTCATGAGGTTCACATGTATTTACAACTTTTGGGTGCATGTGGCAAATGGGAGAGCTTTCCTCCATTCAATTCCTACTGGAGATGTAATCAATTCATACTCAATTATTATTGGGCTTAGTTTTTGATATATAGTAGTAGTGTACAACATGAAAGTGGGTCCACTATCAATAACTAAGTCAGGCTTCACCTATGCAATAGCAGGATTAGCAGCAATTATTATTATCGAACAAAATAATAATGTAAACCAAAATACATAAAATTTAAAAATACACTTGTGTGAGTTCCGATTTTAAAATAGTTTTGTGAATAATAGTTTTAAAATAAATTTTATAAATAATAGTTTTTGTTATATGTTATACTATTATATAAATTGTATTAATTAAAATTAAATAAATTTATATTAATTTAAAGTTTAATATACCGTCATTTAACTTAAAAAATTAAATTGTATATCTAATTTTAGAATAAAAAAAAGTAAATATTTTAAACTGTCATGCTTAAAACTCTCAGATATAAAAAATAAGAATACCATAAAAGTTGGTTTCTTAATTTCCAAATATATTGAAAATGTTTTGATTTATTTGTTCATCATTATTTGATCAAGAGTGTAAATTTTTGTGCCGGTTTAATTACATTTCACTGAAAATATTGAGAGGTCCTAATTTGGTTTATTCGATTATTTGCATTTTGTAACATTTGTGCCGGTAATATTTATAGTATTTAAGCCTCTAAACGCAATATACTAATCTTAATACGTTTCGTTTGAAGCCCAAATGTCAAAGACGGACTTAGGAGATCCAAGTAGGGGCCACCTTCCTACTAGTTTTTTCCCCTTCTTTTACATTTTCACATTTAAACTTTTAGTTTTATTGTAGGATGAGACTGATGAGTTTGCGTAGTCCCCTATGTCCCATCCCTTGGGTAAGCCCCATTACGTTTATATACCTAGAATTCAAAAAGATGTTCTCAGAAATTGCTGAGATTAAATTAGGTACTTGATTATGTATTATTATTATTGTCATTGATACAAGAATAATTATCACTTTTGATTAAGTAGGAGTATTATTTATCAAAGTTAAAAGAATATCACATATAAATATAATAAATACTATAATCAATCTCAATAATATTTTAAGTCCAAGTATAACTAAATCTCATACTTTATAAGTAAAATAAAAATTACATAATAATAATAATAATAATAATAATAATAATAATAATAATAATAATAATAAATCTATATTTGACTTTACCCATTCAGTTGACTTGACCCAAGCACTGTCCTAGCTCAGTCATTATTAGCCCAAGCACTTTCCTAGCACATTCATTGTTAAACAATTTGCTCTGCCATATATATTGTTCAAGTGAATTCACGTACACATAAATATCATGCTCATTCCCTTTCTCTCCCTAAAAATTATACAGTGGTGATTATAACTAGTATCTGAGGGAGGACTTTTAATAGCAAATACAGGTAACTTTTTTGATACCATAAAACTCATATTTTTTTACTGTATGTTCTTAAGTTTTTGGCCATATGCTTGTTTATCATACCTCAATTAGCATAAATAAATTGAATATATATTTTTCTTTTGTAAATTGCCATTGAATGGGTCATGAATGGTGATTTACGTTAATCATACTTTGGCTTGTTTATTTTTATTGGTTTATGAATTTTAGTAACTCTGATAGTTTCAATCATATGTCTTATGTATGAAATTGTACTTCATCCTTCAATAAACGAGAGTCTAATTTGACTTTTAACTATCCTTAATTAATTAGAGTGGTTTATGACACGTGTAGAAGTAAAAAAAAAAATTAATTCTGAATTTTAAGATTAAAAAAAATTATGTGAGAGAAATTATTAAAAAACATATGCTTTCACTTCAAGATGTACTTATTATTTACTAAAATTACCTAAAACACAATAATAATAATAATAATAATAATAATAATAATAATAATATTTGAAAAGCATGAATATTGAATACATACTCCCTTCTTTCCAAATCATAAGAATTGCTAGTTAATTTTTTTGAAAGTCAAATTGAGACATTCAAATTTAAAATTAATATTATTTACTAAAAATTAAGAAAAATAAATTTTATTATTAATAATATTTTATAAATAACTTTAAGTTTAATATATTAATTTAAAACTTTTAGTTAGTTAATACATCTTCATTTAAATTTTCACATTCACAATTTTATTATTATAACTTTTATTAGTTTTTATTTTATAATTTTATATTTTTAATAGTTAAATTAAAAGTTAGAAAGGAAAAAAAAAAAGGAAGAGACTGGACCTAACTTGTCACTTTAATTTAACCCTGACCCTGATCCGACATAACCATCAACAATTAAAATTTAATAGGTTCAAATCGGACCACGCGTTTTGCATGCCTGATGAGACTGATGAGTTGTTGCCCCTGCGGCCCATCCCATGTGTAAACCTATTACGTTCAAGTGAGTTCACATACACATAAATATCGTGTTTATTTTCTCTCTCTCTCTCAAAATTCATACAATGTGTATATGAGGGACTTTTAATCAGGTAATTTTTTTGATACTATAAAACTCATCTTTTTTTGTTGTATGTGGCCAAATTGGCATAAATAAAATGAATATGTTTTTTTATTTTTTTAAACTGCCGTTGAATGGGTCATGCATGGTGGTGATTTATGTTAATCATACTTTTGCTCGTTTAGTTTTATTGGTTTATGAATTTTAGTAGCTCTGATAGTTCCTATCCTATATTTTATGTATGAAATTATACTTCATTTTTCTGTAAACGAGAGTCTAATTTGACTTTTGACCCTCCTTAATTAATTAGAGTGTTTTATGACACGTTTAGATGTAACTTTCTTTTATTAATTTTGAATTTTAAAGATTAAAATATATTATTTGGGAAAAATTATATAGTACACAAACATGTCTAGGCAAACTATATTTTGCTTAGTATATGGTTAAAAACTTAAATGGAATTCTCATTTCGTTAATAGAGGGAGTACTAATTATACATATCTGGCTCCTTAATGATTGTCTTGCTATCCAGTCATTCAACTGTAACGTTTTTTTTTGCAGTGTTTATTGTGAATGCGAAAGAGCCTTCTGCTTCATTTTGAATATACTATAGAGATATCTTTGACATATTCTTTAAGATTTGGTATAGACTTCCTGGATCCATAAAGAATAAATGATATTTTTGTCCAATGGCTGTTGTGAGAGGAGCCCAAGAAGCATCTTCTTCCACTTCAAGATGTACTTATCAAGTGTTCTTGAGCTTTAGAGGCAAAGACACTCGTAGAACATTTACAGGTCACCTCTATACAGCTTTGGATCAAGCGGGATTGTACACGTTCAAAGATGACGATGAGATAGAGAGGGGAGAAAAAATTAAAAGAGAGTTGGAGAAAGGAGTTCAACAATCCAGGGCCTCGATAATTGTCTTCTCAAAGGACTATTCGTCTTCTAAATGGTGCCTTAATGAGCTGCTTATGATCCTTGAACACAGAAGGGGCTATAGACATGTAGTTCTACCAGTCTTCTATGATGTGGAGCCCTCCGATGTAAGGAAACAGTTGGGGAGTATCGGAGAATCATTTGCTAGATACGAAGAGCAAATCGCGTCCGAAACTGATGAGGAACGGAAGAAAGAATTAATGGACATTGTCAAAAGGTGGAGAGGAGCACTTAAAGAAGCTGCAGATTTGAGTGGGATGGAATTGAAAAACCAAGCTAATGGGTATGTTCCTCATAATTCATCTCCTACACAAAATTTGGTTATGCTTTGATTTTAAATCATGTTGAGAATAGTACTTTAATTTGTATTCACTTCCTTCACCAATGACAACCAAAATACCGAAATTGAAAAAAAGTAATAAGTTTTCTCGAGACATAAAATTATGTATATGTTTTGAGTAGAATATTTTGTTTAGCGCATATTTATAATAAATTGTGGCATTTGCTTTAAGGTACTGAAAGCAAAATAGAAATGCTTACAGTTAAATTGACTAATGAAAGAATATTTGGAATATAACTCATCCTAGGAGCTCAGGACTGCTTATATTATTACATTCATATTCAGAACTTCATATTGTTGGTCGTCCGTAAAGTAGTTTTATTTTCAATTCACATACATATTGCCCTTATTGTTCATATATTTACTGTCATTTGTAGGGATGAATCAAATTTTATCCAGAAAGTTGTAAATGTGATTCAAGATAAACTTGGTCGCAAAGGCTTGGATGTTCCTCGAAATTTAGTTGGAATACATTCACGCACCAGCAATATTAATTTGTGGTTGCAAGATGGCTCTACTAATGTTGGCTTAATGGTGATTTGTGGGATGGGAGGAATCGGGAAGACTACCATCGCCAAGTTTGCTTTTAACCAAAACTTCAAAAAATTTCCTTATAGCAGCTTTCTTGGAGATGTAAGGGAGAGGTCAAAAGAACGGAAAGGTTTAATTCATTTACAAAAGCAATTTCTTTCAGCTATTTGCAAGAGAGGAAATGAAAAGATACACGATATTGATGAAGGAATCAAAAAGATTATGGACGCCATATGTTGTAAAAGGATCCTTCTTGTTCTAGATGATGTGGATCATGTTAACCAATTAAAGGCATTATTTAGTATGAGAGACAGGTTTTGCCCAGGAAGTAAAATTATTGTAACAACTAGGGATGAGCACTTACTAAAACTTTATGAGGTTGATGAGGTATGCAAGGTTCAAGTATTGGGCAATGACGACTCGGTAAAGCTCTTCAGTTTGTATGCTTTTGGACATGACCATCCAACTGAAAATTACATGGAGCACACAAAAAAGATAGTTGCTCATTGCGGAGGGCTTCCGTTAGCTCTTCAAGTGCTAGGTTCTTCTCTTTTCGGAAAAAATGTTGGTTTTTGGGTGAGTCAGTTAAAGAAATTAGAAACAATTGCCAATAGTGATATTGTCGAGAAGCTCAAGATAAGTTTTGACTCTTTACCAGATGATGATGTCAAGAATATATTCCTCCATATCGCTTGTTTCTTTGACGGAACTGACAAGGATTGCACAATCAATATACTAGATGCTTGTGGTATGCATGCAATAGTTGGAATTGAGTATCTCATTGATCGAAGTCTCTTAGCAATCGATCCTCCAAACAATTTAAAGATGCATCAATTAATTAGAGACATGGGAAGAGATATTGTTCGGCAAGAATCACCTAATGAGCCCGAGAAACGTAGTATATTGTGGCGTGCAGAGGAATGCTTTAGAGTACTGAGAGAAAAAATTGTAAGAAACATTCTTAGTAATATGTTAATGTTAGTATTTTTGTTTATTTATTTTTGGGTGGACGTGCATGCAATTCTACGTATCAAACCAAACGCTTCTTGTTTTTCACTCTTCAACAGGGTACAGAAACAATCAAAGCCCTTTCCTTTGACATGCGTATGTATAAGAAGATTATCCCGGTGCAATCAACCTCTAGTACAAATATTACAAAATGGCGTGCTTCCAACTTTCTATGCAATACTGTACGAGATGCAAATGATTACATAGAAGGTGATGCATTTGCAATGATGAAGAACCTTAAACTATTGGAGCTTAATTATGTAAAACTCAGCAGGAGTTGCAAACGATTTCCAACTGGATTAAGATGGGTGTGTTGGCATGGGTTCAATTTAGAATCTATGCCCAGTGATTTATCTATGGAGAGCCTTGTGTCTCTTGACATGCAGTACAGCAGCTTGAAAAAACTTTGGAAGGGACCTAAGGTATGTCTTCTTTTTTCTTTCCTTCTATTTTCTCTAGGAAAGTTTTCGATTAGGACAGTTAGAGATTAATAGACTTGTTTATGATTAATGCTCCAGTTTCCAGCTAGAAAAAGAAAATAACATATCTAACTTTATTTTTTCTTCTAATATAAAGTTCCTTCCATCACTGAAGATCATCAATCTCAGTCACTCTCAACAGCTTGCTAGAACCCCAGACTTTTCAAGGGCCCCAAATCTTAAGAGAATGATCCTCAACGGTTGTGTAAGTTTGGTTGAGATCTGTAAGTCCATAGAATTTGTCGAGGGACTTGTTTTACTGGATCTAGAAGATTGCAGAAGTTTAAGGAAGCTTCCAAGAAACATAAGCAATCTAAGATCTCTTGAATCGCTAATAATCTCTGGTTGTTCAAGTCTTAGGGAGTTTCCAACTGGCCTGAGGAATATGGCATCGCTCAAAGTGTTTAGGGCTGATGGAAACAAGATGCTTGCTCGGAGTAAAGTGGTCCAACATTGGGATTCGTTACCTCAGTATCTAGTGCAAATAAGTCTAAGAGGTTGCAATCTATCTGATGATTCTTTCCCCGGGGACTTCAGTAACTTGCCCTATTTGGAACATTTAGATTTAAGCCAAAATTTAATTACAAGCCTTCCAGATTGTGTCAGAACTCTTAGCCGGATTAATCGTCTTCATTTATATTGTTGTCCAATGCTGCAGTCAATTCTAGGTGTGCCTAGAACAGTAACTACTATGCACATCCTAGGCAATCATTCTTTAAAGAGAGTTGCTAGTATACCCAATTTAACTGATCTATGGTGTTCTCAATGTATAAATTTGGTCGAATTCGAAGGCTGTTATAAGTCGGTATCCTTTAAAAATGTTGACAGAAGAATTAAAAGGAATCTGGGTTTGTTAGACTTGCAGTCAAGGTTAAGAGGACATGTAGAGATGGGACTATTTGATGATCTCGTGGTACTCTCTCTCTTTCTCTCTCTCTCTCATAAACACGTGTGTTCAGGGTGTGTTTGAGTTTTATTTTAAAGGGATGAGAATTGCGAAGTGAAGGAAAGGGAAAATGGGCGCTTTCTTTCCAATTTTTAGAAGTCCAACTTTCTCTGAAAAAAAAAAAAACTCACATACACACCATCTGTAAACTATTTGAATTAACATTCAATTCCCGTGGCGCAGGTAAAATATGAATTTGGCATTTTCAGCACAGTTTTATGTGGATCAAAAATTCCTGATTGGTTCAATTACAAAAAAAAGGGTTCATCAATCTCCTTTACTGTACCTTCACTTCCTAATAATCCTCCAATCCAAGGCTTGACTGTGTGCTTTGTTTCTAAGTACTGTCAGCGGTCGATTAAAATAAGCAATAAGACCAAGGATCTCGACTGGAGTTATGAGAGGCTGGACGCTACTTTTGGCAGTTGGCCATCAGGATATCCTGAATACGGTGGTGACTACATGATGTTGAGCCATTGCAAGTTAGAAAATCTGTTAGAAGCTGGTGATGAAGTGACTGTGTCATGTCGGACTCAGGTAAAAGAGTGTGGTATCAAGCTTGTGTACAATGAAGACGAGGAAGAAGAAAAGGATGAAGAAGAAACAATGGAGATGACCCAACAACATGACACCGCATATCTTTCATGGGCTGAACAAACTCTTACCGAGTTGTCACAGTTTCACGACAGTGGAACATCGTATTACTTTTGGGATAAGAGCTATTTCCACACGATTCCCGAGATAGACATCACTGAAAGAGGTCAGTGTCTTATTAGATGTACGATGATATTTAAATATTTAACCAGAAATCTATATATATTAGTCCATCGTATCTTACGAAGATGTATGCTTTTTGCTTGCCTGAATTTCTTTAGTTGCAAAACGAGTGGATTGGGATGGAGCGTATTGGGACAGTCGTTATGGAGAGAAAAGATATAATAAGGTTCGTCGTTTATTTTGTAGTTTCTTACTTCTCGTTTATTGGCTTGTGGGTAAAAAATAATTCTGCTACTTTTTTATTTAGCTTAGCTAGCTTTGTGTTTTTTATTTTATTTAATTGTAATTTTTTATATTTATAACTAGCAGTGTATATATTATACAAAAGTTTCTTACTTTTGTTATTGGCTTGTGGGGAAAAAATAATTCAGCTAGTTTTTTATTTTATTTAGTAATATTGAATTTCCCAATTTTCTCAAAGAAACCTTTCACCCACTTACCCGCATCATCACTGATTAGTCCACCCATAACAGTGGTTTTAGAGGTTTGTTCAACACTAAGTATCAAAATTTATTTTTATTTTTCATTTAATTTTTAAAAGTAATTCAAATAAACCAAGCATCTAATAAATATTTACTCCAAAAATATATATATATATATATATATTTAACTTTTTTAAAATCAATTTGAGACATTTTTAAAATTAAAATTGACATGATTCATTTAAGTTTGAGAAATAATAAATCTTACTGTTTGGTAGTTTATGATATTTATAATTGTATTGACGTAAAATTGAATCTATCTCAATTTTGAGTTTGAAATTGTTAATTGACTTTTAAAAATATAATAATTTTATAATTTAGAACGAAATAAATAGTTATGAATCTAAGGCGGCCTTTAATTTGGTTGGTATATGTAATTTCTTGTCCAAATATAAAGACAAAAGAAATGAAAATAGTGGACGGAGGTACCCAAGTCCTATGGAAGAAAAATAACATAAGATAGTATCTAGATCAATAATATTTTGATGACAACAAATTAAATAAAAATTAATAAACTTATTTATTACGCTTAAGAAATAAATGGTTATATATTGAATATAAAATAAAAGTAAAATTATATTAATTTTACGCCCTTGCACTGGTTAAAGGACCGTATATAAATGCACAGGTTAAAGGACTGGTATATAAAAATCAACAAATACTTTTGTTTGTCTTTTATTAATTTCTAATGATCAGTAATTTTCTAGTTCATGCTACTTTTTTTTTAAAGCTCTATTTTTCAAACTTCACTAATAGATGAAGAAGAAATAAATTAAAAGAGGAAGAAATAAACTAAAAAAAATCCTATTTTTCAAACTTCACTAATAGAGGAAGAAGAAATAAATTAAAGGAAAAAAAAATAAACTCACAAACAAGACTAGTATAAAGAGGAAACAAGTTTATCATAATAAAATAAATAAGAGAATCGAACATAAAATCTAGAAAGGAAACGAATTTCCCTTAATAGAATAAATAAACTCATATAAGTGAGAATTAAACCTAAAAATCACAATAACTCAATTTTTACCACTAAGCTAAGACCTAGTCCGCAATTCATACTACTTTTGTTCATCTTTTATAGTTTTATTTTTTCGCAGGTGTTTCTAAATTCCTTGTTGACGTTCTATTAGTTACATAAAAAAAAGTCTAATATAATCTCTTTTGTAAATTTATAAAGTTTTAAAATTGAGAATAATATATATAATTATTAATTTTAATTAATGTTATAGTTAATATATAAAATAAATAAAAACTATTATTAGATACAAAATTGTCATTTCAAAAAAAAATCACATTACAATATAGATTTTAGGATTTTGCACATTAATTAAAATCAAAGGTAAATTAAATTATTTTTGTCAAACAGAAGGAGTACCAAACAATATCATTTCCATGTTTTGGTCTTAAATTCATTTTTATTTTTAAAATTAAAAAGGTATCTAGTGAAAAAATACAACCGTTTAATTGGAATTTATTGAAATTCACATTGGCGCTTCAGTGAAATGAATTAACGAATTTTTAAATAAAGGTGCCAATTTTAAAAATTATTTATGAAAGTTAGTTTCCTTGTGAAAAACTGGGAATGCTACTTTTCATTAGTACCTTTTGGTGTAACATTCAAATTGATGAGTTATCTAATGGAAAAATACAACTCGTCAATTGGAATTTATTGAACTAGTGTGTCCATTCATACAGTATAACATACAATTTATAACATTTCAATTAGGAAGATAACACATTATCAAAATAATAATAATAATTAGGAAGATTGTGAACTGTTTGTAACTGTAACATACTTGTAACATTATCAAAAAAATAATAATAATTAGGAAGATAATGATCTGAAAGATAAAAAGTTCGATATCTTTTGGTTAGGAATAATGGAATATGAGCATATCAAGTTGACATAAGGAATTGGGCAAAAATAAGGAATCCATGCTACTCCACGTACTTGTAACATTTCATTCAGGAAATAAAAATTATGTTTGGTTACTGAGCTTTGGTGTATTTAAACTTTTAAATACTTAAAAATTTTGTTCGTCTAAAAATATTTTATTTTAAATACAACTCAATACAACATTTGAGATATAAATGTAACGCACCAAAAATAATATAATATGAACGCTAATAACTGAACAAATCTTATATTTGTAACAAAAGATATAGACTTGGTCCCTTCGTCCTTAAAGAAAACATACAGTACAATATGCTTTACCTACAAAAGGTTGTCAAAAAATATACAAGTAATATATAAAATATGCATAACTACTACTTTACCCTCAGTAGTATAGGGCTCAATAGGTTTAGAAATAACAAAAATTATAATTACTACATGGAGTCCACGGTACTTACTTTATATTCTCTTTTTAACTTTAGTTTTTTAATGTAAGTGAAACATGTACCTTAGACATTCTTAAAACTGTTAAGAATCTTTATCTTTCTTTTATCCTTAAAATATCTCCCATATTCTTTTAACTATATTCTATAATTTTTATTTAAATATTATTTTACTTTTTAATTTCAAACACACAATGTGTAACACAAATAATAATTTATTTATATTATACAAATAGGAGAGGGATGAAGTCGGTTACTTTTGTTATAATTTTTTTGCACCTTAAGTTATTTTTTGTATTTTTTAAAGTTTGTGTAATTATAGCTGAATAAAATTTTCACATCCCACAGATTTTTCTCCAATTATTTTAAATTTTCATTTTTAAAAATTATTAAATATACATGCAGATATGTGTCACGTGTACTACTATATCATTAAGACATAACAAAATAGCATATATTTTTGGACTCTTTGGAGTCTCGGTTTTCAATATAGTCTAATTTTTTTAATCTTAATTTTCTCACATCCTATTTTTCCTCTCACCACTAAATTTGTCATACTTGTTACTTTTGAATTGCACACAAAATGTGCCAAGTGTTATCACGTTGCCCGACTCCATAGTTACCTCTAGTATATATTTTTTACACTATTAGATTTTTAAAATCTCCACATTACTATTCACTAATTTTAGCATTGTAGGCGGATTCACAAGAAATCCCTCTACGAATCCCTCGGCGTATTCGTTCATTTCAAGTTACTTGTAGTACTCAACATCCGGTGATAAAGGCAGCGAAATACGATATCATCAATTTATCATTTATTTCGACACAATTTATTTAACTTATGAATGCAACGTTAGAGATTCTAATGCAACACAAAAATTAGTATAGTGAACTTAGACCTTCCAACGCACTAAGTGCATGTTTACATAGTATTTGGAGTGTTTGGTGTAGTTATAAAGTTTGAAAGTCCAAACACACTTAAAATCTTGTTTATCAAAAATAATTTATTTTATTTTAAACGCAATTTATTTAACTCAGAAACACAATATATAAAGAATAATACTCCCCCTTTCCAAATCATAAGCCCATTATTGACCGTTGAAAGTTAATTTGAGACATTTTTAAACTCAAACTTGAGATAACTCATTATAAATTATAAGACAATAAATCTTACAACGGGTAATATCTTTTTAGATAGTTTATAATATTTATCATGCATTATATTGATTAAAATTAAAGAAATTTATGTCAATTTTTAGTTTTAAAATATCTTAAATTGACTTTAAAAAATTAAGAATGGTCTTAAAATAGGAAACAAAGGGAGTACAATATTGAACCTTATATTTATTACTTATTATAATATCACAGATAATATTTTATTGTATGAGTTAATTAGGATGTCTTGGTTGGTTCTGAACTAAGTTAACTCATAAAACCATACTTGTCTTTAATTGGTTGATATTTTTACTTTTATTATATTTGTATTATTTCATAAGATTTATATGAAGATTGATAGATCCCCTCTTTGTAGGCAACTCATTCATAAGATATATATAATAGTATTTGTAAGCAATTCAATGTTTTAAATTTTTATAGATTTTTTTTTAAATTTTTGTAGAAAACCTAAAATATATTATGCATTCATTTAAAATCCTCTTTTCATGTGTCAAAAAAAAAAGAAGATACTTTTAATTATTCTTCTTCATTTTTTTTTAATTTTAATTTAATTTTTTTTTTTTGTCTTGTTGAATCAATTTGTTTTCTTAAACACTAAAAACGATTATGAATACCATTGTTGGGTAAAATTATCTGTTTAACTATTTTTATAAATATTGATTAAAATAATATTTTAAAGTATTTTATATAGGATTTTTAAGTACATCGTTCTTTATTTTAATGTTATGAATACAATTTTTTTTTTAGTTTGGTCCAAAATTAGAGGTATATTTTTCTATTTTAGAATAATAAAGTGACATGATAATCTTAATTTGTCATTGTAATAACCCGAATATTTAACAATATTTCTTTTAATGAAAATATTGAGGAGATTAATAAAGGTTGTAAAATTTTAAAAAAAACCTAGTTCTGTGAGAAGGGTGAAAATAGATGGATAATTTTTTTATTTTTTTTCTATGTGTTAGTAAGAACCTGGGAGGTTCAAGTGTTGTAGAACCCTGAAAATTTTCTCTTGGAGCAGGATGCCTTAGAGGGGCGAGTAAATCAGTTATTAACTAATGATGCGATTAGTGACTCGATAGATAAGGGAATTATAATAAAGATAATTCGCTAGGGTAAAACAAGGTAATACAATACCTTTAAAATTCGATGAATTATTTGATGGATAAGATAAGCTAGGTATTGTTGCGGTAATTCGATTTAAGCCAACTTAGTTGACATGAACCAAAAAATTTAATAATGTTATAAATAAAATTTAGAATTTAAATTTCTAAATTAGTGAATTAATGAAGGGTGATTATTGCAAACCCTAGGAAAGAGTATTATGAATATTTAAATATTCGAGGATTTATTTTAAGGTTGTTCGATCAAAGGGGTTATTAAACTAACGAACAAACCTAGGAAATTAATACGGAGCAAGTGGTATGTTGAGAAACCCTAATTAGGATTCAATTATGCCTAATTAGGGCAAGTCTAATTAGATTATGTAAATTAATTAATATAATTATTAATTAATAATAACTATGTGAAATATTAATAATATTAATTAATAGTCCAACTAGTAGTTAAATACTAGTAGGCTAGCTCATATATATATATTTAAACAAGTCCACTTAATTAATTAAGTATGGATTTGTATGTTAATTGTATTAATTTAATTAGGTAAGCCCAATGATTTATTTAAATTGGGAGACTAATAAATTAATTTTTGAGCCCAATGTTGGTAAATTAATTTGGTGTTATAGTAGCCCAAACAAGATGAATCGTAAGCCCAAACAGTTAAATTAAAAGCCCAATTTTTGATCCAAATTAAAAGCTTCTAGAAGGATTTTTATTTTGCAAGTTAACTAATAAAAATAAATCAAAAATTGGGACAATATTGAGAAAAAGTGTGGAATACTCAACCTCTTTTGGCTAGAATTTGTATAATGCTTGAAGTCTAATTTATATGCTTACAAGGTGTGTATGTATAGGTTGACTCCACTATAAATAAATCACTTGGTTCATTGGCTAAGAGTTTACAACGTTGCAAGAGAGAGTTTTTATATTGGTGCTAGTGAGTTGAAGTGAGTTCCAAGTGAAATAGTGAATAAACTAATGAGTTAACTCAACCGAGTCGAGCCGAGTCAAGCCAACTCAACCCATTCTTAACCAAGAGAAGAGCTTGGAGGTTCATCTACTATTTTAGAAGGAGGAGAAAGCAAGCACACAAAACAAAAAGGTTATAAAACCCTAAAAACCCTAGTTATGCTTGTTATGTGATTAAAATAAGAAATAAATGGTAAAAATGTCATCTTTATGTTCTCTAAGTCTAGATCCATGCTAGATATGTTAAATAAGTGTTTTATGGATTTTTGGTATGGATCCTTAAGCATTTATGTGGAAAAAGTTAGCCAAAATATGTAAAATCATGTTTTTCGGAAAGTTAGAAACTGAACAGTACATTGTCGGAATTACTGTTCACGATCGGAAAATTGGATACTCGATCCGTTAATTTTGTTGGGTAGATCTTGAAGTTATGTAAATTCTGAAACTTGAATGACTAAAATCCGAGTTAAAATGAATTAGTTATGATTTTTCTAGCAAAACACTCCACTGTCGGAAGTTTTGCGTGAACAGTCCGGTTCCAGACTTTTTTCGGAGGTCAAATCTTGTCCGAAAAATTATTCCGACAATGGAAAATTGTAATTCGGGAAGTCAAGATTTCAATAATATAAAGTAGAGCTTAATCAAAGTTATATAACTCAAGTTATTAAAGTTTTAGTGAAGGACCCTAAAACTGGACAGAATTAAAAGGCCACTGCCGGTTTTTTTTTCTTGAACCCGTCGGAACATTCCGACGACTAGTTCACCACTTTTTCGGCCGGTTCCGGTGAAGGCCCGAACTGAAAAGTTTCTTGGAATTTCGTGTACTATTTTATAAAATTTAGTTTGTATTTTTAATATGTAATTTGGTAATTTCTATAATTATTAAATGATTAAAGCTAACTAATTACATGAAAAATTGTTAAAAGTATTTTTAAATGCTGGAAAAATGTTAATCACCCTACTTACTTATTATTCAAGTTGTATTAAATAGTAAGTAAGGTCAAATGAAGAAAAAAGTATTTTTTAATACTTTTTGAGGTGATAATGTACACTAGTTGGATGTTAATTAACTAATAATTGAAGAAAATTATTCTTAAATTATTATTGAATAATAAATGTGATATTTAAACTATATCATAATATTTAATGAAGGAAAATAATTATTTATTATTTAATTGATAATTAAATAGTAAATAAAGGAAGTAACTAAGTAATTATTATTTAATTGATATTAAATAGTAATTAAATTATGAGAAAGTGTTTAAACTAATTATTTATTATTTAGTTAAGAGTAAATAATGAATAAAGATAATTAATTAATTATTATTTAATTAACATTAAATAATAATTAAAGAGGGTTAATTGCTTACTATTTGATATATTAAATGGTAATCAAAGGATGTAGAGTTAATAGTATAATTGTTTATTATTTAATTAAAATTAAATAATGAGTACAGATAATTAATTAATTAATTATTATTTAATTCTTAATAAATAATAATTAAATGGTAATTAAGTGGAATAAATTATTACTTAATCGGAAGAAGATTATTAAGCAATTAAAATATATTGATAATATTAATGATTAACTATTAAATGATAATAGTTAAGAATTAAATCATTATTTAATAATTAATAATGATATGTAATTAATTTAAAATATTATTAAAGGATTAATAAATTTTTTTAGCATTTAATTAACTATTAAATAATAATAGTTAAGAGTTAAACCATTATTAAATAAATAATAATGATAAATTAAAATTTAAAATATTATTAAAGAATTAATAATATTGTTTAACAAGTAATTAACTATTGAATAATAATAGTTAAGGGTTGAATCATTATTAAATAATTAGTAATGATACGTGACGATTTCAAATATTATTAAATGGTTAATAATATTGATGAACAATTAAATTATTATTAAAATCATTAATAATAATGAGAAGTCAATTAAAATATTATTAAAGGGTAATAATACTAGCAATCAATTAAATTATTATTAAAAGATTAATAATAATGATTAAGGTAAACTATTATTATAAAGGAATTAATAATAGTAATGATTATTTATAGTGTTATTTAACAATTAAATAACATTATAAGTTATTACTAATTAATAGTAAGAGTTTAAAATATTATCCAAGGCAGGTAATATTATGATAAATCGTCGAGTTAAATGATGTGATTAAGTTAAGCGAAGGGTATGGTCCATTAGTGACTAATTAGTTGTTAAACCTAAACATAAATAATGTCCAGGCATTAATGCAGTGACATTAATAAATGTCAGAACTGCATAGTTTGTACAAAAGATTTACGGTGTTGAATATGAAACACTGAGTCAAGTCAACGCGAGACTAAAATATGAAATTAACACTATTGATTTAAAAAGGGGACGATAAGAAGAAATAAATATCTTTAAAGATTTAGTATTGAGTCAAACTGTGACTGATATTGTGCACCGTTGATCTCACATACTGTATAGGTGATGCAAGGAACGTGAAAGATTAGCGTAAGCTGGTTATACAAGTTCAGACAAGTTTTTCAGAACGTGTTGCATTATGTGCCTGATTTAGAATATTATAAAATTATTATGTGTGCATATGTTATTATGTGCAATAATGTGGTAATGTGCTTTTGTGATACAAGTTGAAATAAACTGTTGATATGCAGTAGATGATTAAGTTAATTGCTCTCTATATATTAAACTGTATGAAATTGTAAATGACATGCATGAATAGTATGAATCATAGAGTAAATGCAAAGCATGATATGCATGAGATATGTAGTCATTGCAAAGTATGAGATGCATGAGGCATGATGAGATATGTTTATTTGTTATGTGAAACTGTTAGACTTGCTGAGCCGTCGTGCTCACCCTTGCTTAAAACAAAACATTACAGAAAAGCTTGAGGAAGCTGATTACTCTGGTAGAAGCGAAGATGAAGATTGACTAACAAGTCATCAAGATTGAAGCGTATGTGTTTTTATAGTAAAACTCTACGATAGAATAAATTATCTCTGTGGGTATTACTTGCAAAAAAAATTATGTCTTAAATGTGTTATAGATTAGCAAACCGAAATGTTAAGAGAACATATATAGATTATTTTAAATCATTTTCAGATGTTGTCCTTTATGTATAAGGGTGACATGTTAGTATGCTAAATCATTATTCATATGATTAGAAAGTGTAATAAAAATATTTAAAGATTGCGATTCTAGAATAGTATGAAGTTGGATGTTGTATCCATTTAAGGTTTATATCTGGTGTATATCAATAATTGTATTGCTTATTGTTTATAAGTTTAATATAATTAGTTTAAACTCAAGATTAAGGTTTACTTTTAACGGACCATATCCGGGGTTAAGGGAGCCCGAATTTGGGGACATTACAGTCATTATTTTTTTTTACTATCCTTTACAAATATCATACTACCATTACTTAGCAAATGTTAATAGTACATTCAATAATATAAATTATAATTAATAAATAAAATACAATTATAAATCACATGCTTGATCTCCTCAAGTCATTGTATTGTAAATGGATAAAACTGAAAAACACGAACCAAAGTAAAAATAAAATAGAATAAAAAAGAAGAAGAATTAAAAAATGATTCTAAATAGATAGAATTGACATGTACTACAATTTTTGATATATATCTCATGAATAAGATGTAAATGGATAAAACTGAAAAACACGAACCAAAGTAAAAATAAAATAGAATAAAAAAGAAGAAGAATTAAAAAATGATTCTAAATAGATAGAATTGACATGTACTACAATTTTTGATATATATCTCATGAATAAGATAATACATATACAAAATACATGAAAAATAAATAAAATAAAAATATCAACCAATCAAATTTATGAGTCAACTCAGTTCAGGACCAACTAAAACTTTCCAGTTAACTCGTACAATAAAACGTGATTTGTGCTATAAGTTAACTGGGATGTTGGTCCTGAATTGAGTTGATTCGTAAAACTATACTTAAATTTAATTAGTTGATATTTTTACTTCTATTATATTTGTATTATCTCATAAAATATATATCAGAATTGGTAGATTCCCTCCCGTTGTAGGCAATTCATTCATATGATATATAATAGAATTTGTAAGCAATTCGATTTCAATGTATATGTAAATTGGTAGACATTTTATTGTGTATGATCATCTCTTTGTAGGAAACTTGAAATTGATTATTATTCATTTATAATCCTCTTTTAATTATTTTTCTTCCTTTATTTTTTTGGTCTTGATGAACCAATGTGTTTTATTAAACATTAAAAGAGAATATGAATATCATTATTAAGTAAACTTATATGTTTAATTATTTTAATAAATAATGATTAAAATAACATTTTAAAGTCACATTATATGGGATTTTTGATCAATACTCGCTATGTTTACAAATTACAGATACAATTTTCTTTCTAGTCAGGTCCAAAAATTAGAGATACATTTTTATTTTAGAACAATAAAATGAGACCAATGGTCTTAATTTGTCACTATTTTTCACTACCATTATAATATTACACCATCATTACTTAACGAATATTGAAAGAATATACTATAATAATATAAATTATAATTAATAAATAAAATATAATTATAAATTTTGTGCTTGGTGAGGAACACCGAGTTAATCAACTATATAATTAAAAGTACAAACTTAGTTTGATTCCACTATTTTTTTGTTCAACTTTCCTAATTAATATTAGCATAAGTATTATCCAAATTTATATCAATTAAATAGTATCCAAATTTAAAAATATTTCTATCTTTAAGAGGAATATAAACAAAGAAGATCATTTTTTTTAATTCAAATTAGTATAAGTACTATACAAATTTATAATAATTAAATATATATTATATAAATTTGTAAAGTATTCAAAATAAGCGGAATCAATCTCTAATGGAAAAAATAAACTTTTAAAAGATTTTTTTTTTAATTTTATTACAAAATTCTTTATCACGTTTTTGAAGTAATTAATTAAGACAATATATGTAAGACTCCAACTTTTATGAATTATAATTTAATTTTTCTTCATATATTATTATGAAACAGTAAGGTGTTATATTGATAAAAATTAAAATTAAGGATGTTTTATGCAAATTATTTTCTGTCGGGAAATATTCAATTTGTCAGGGAATATTAGTAAGACGGTGCAAAAATAACCAATCATTGGTGGGCCCTTTAGAGAAATATTGTCGGATATAGAAAACGACGGCAGTAACCTTTTTAAAAAAAAATGTCAACGGTACTATTACTTTTAACTGTTAGAATACCCGGTGAAAAAAGAATAGTAGCACACGGTATTATACAGTAGCACACGGTGTTGCACATTGTTTCATATTATTGAACTGATAAATATGCTATTGCACAGTATTTCATTAATAATTGTCATTGCACAATTTTTCACATTATTTAATCAATAATTGTTATTGCACAATATCTGACTTTATTGAACCAATAATGGTCACAGTAACTTATACACATTAAGTCATATTATTGAACTGATAATTGTCACAGTAGTATATGCACAGTAATTCGTATTATTGAAACTAATAATTATCACAGTAACGTATTCTCTTCTATTATTTATTTATTTATTGCATTATTGTTATCACTGTTGTGAAGTTAATTTAATTGTTGTATTACCTTGTTAGTTGATATTTAGGTATATCTTTGCTATTATTGTGAGTCTCTAACTCAGAAAGTCAATTACACTGCATTTACAATAATTGGTTAATTATAATAATAAATAATTATGAATAATTGGTGAAAAATAGAAAAAGTGTGAATAATTGTGAATTATTGTTGAATAATTGAATACATAAAGTTATTTAAAGTTAGTTGTTTTATATGATATATGATATAAAGTTATTTAAAGTTAGTTGTTTTATTATGATATATGATATAAAGTTATTTAAAGTTAATTGTTTTATATATAAAGTTAATTGTTTTATATAAAGTTAATTATTTTAGGTATAAAGTTAATTATTTTATATATAAAGTTACCATATAAAGTTATTTGTTTTATTATGAAAATATGAAATGAACGGTATAGATATTTTTTTTTTTGAATGAATGGTTTAGATTAAAGAAATCTTAAAAGGTGAAATGGGTAGTACGGATTAAACATTATCTTGAAATGTACGGTTCAGATTAAATTAAAAAATCTTGAATTATTATAAGATTTTTGGCTATAAAAAGAGACCTTTACTTAGTTAATTTTCATAACTTCCTTGCTTATTATTTCTTTCACTCCCTAAATATTACTTTGTGTAAGTTCTCTCTGAGTATGCTTAAGCTATCGTGAGTATTGGTCAAGATCTGTAAGAGTACAAGTATTATTCAAGTAAGTCTTTTTATAAAAGTTATATAAACACCCACACACATCACACGGTGTTTATAAATCTTCCTTTAGAAGACTCTTCTTTTAGAAAATTCATTTTGAAAAATTTTCTCTTGAAGATTCTTTTGAAATATTATTTTCAAAAATTATTTTGAAGTTTATTATACTTTATTCTGTACACTACATAAATTTTTACTATCAAATCACTTTTGATGATTTCATACAAATTGGTATACAAAGAAAAATTTATATGTGGTAGTTAATAATATATATATATATATATATATATATAGGTTGATCAACTTTATATAAAACAGTATTCAGTCAAATTTTAAGGTAAGGAATATAATTTTCTTTTATACTCTTAAACATACTATGGTAAGTATTGTTCGGTAAAATTTCTGAAATGATTAATAGTTTGCGCTTCATCTAATATCATTTCACCTGAATCTTTCTATTTACATGAACCTTTCGATTGAACTTTAACCGTTATTTTTGAATTATGAAATCTTAAATATCATTCTTGAATTTGACTCCACATCATGTTGACAATTTAGACATTATTTGACTCTGGACAAAGTAAACTTTGTAAACCTCTAATGTCTATTGTTTATACTATTATTCTCTTTCTTCTGTTCATCATTGATATCACTATTATTTATTCTAATCATCAATAATCAAGTTGTTAGGAATTTCTTTGGCCTAAGTGTAAGGATAATATAATTGATTAATATCTCTAGCCCGGGGCATAGATGATATGATTGGTTAACGTTTTTGGCCTGGGGCAAAGATGATATAATTGTTGAGTGTCTTTTAGGACACGTGATAAAAGTTTTCCTTGGCTTAGGGCAAAGAAGAACTGTTATTTGACATGATCACAACCATTGGTGTTGTAGATGATAAAAGATTGATGGTGAATTTGTAATAACCATGAATTCTAAGTTATATTATAATTATAATTATTAAATAATTATCAATGAAGTAAAATTTTGTGTTCCTATGTGATTGAATGAATATATTAAGGTAATTGTGTATTTGTTCATTTATTAAAGTGTAGCAAGGTAAGATAATTAATTAATGAATGAATTCATTAAAGAAGAGTTCAAGTAATGAAATAAAGGTAAACTAGTTTAATTTAGTAGCCCAATTGACTTTAATAAAGCATGTCTAATTGGATTATATATTAAGTTCAATTCAATTATTAAATTAGGTCCAATGAAATTTATCTAGTAGTCCATAAACTTAATGTAATGGATAGTCCATATAATGTGTGTTTGTATGTATTTAATGTTAACCCAATGAAAGTAATTAATTGACCCCAAACAATTTAAATGAAGGAACCCAACTAAATTAATTTCCAAAGTCCAAAGTGGAGCCCAGTGTGAAGTCAAAATTGGTCAATATATATATATATATATATATATATATATATATATATATATATATATATATATGCGTATACGTATATATGTGATATAAAAATAAATCAAAAATGGGTATAAAAAAAAGGGCACAATGGCCGGCCAAAGTGGGGACCACAAGGGGATTGGAGTGTTTTTCATGTTGCTTAGAAAAGCTTCTAAAGGACTAGTTGTTGAACCACTATTACCAACCCTAGTACTTGTGTAAGTAAAATCCCTAAAATCTAGCTAATTTGAATTTTGAAGATAAGATGAGTTGGTGATATTGTATACATATACAATGTATATGTATACATTTTGGATGATGATTTTGGCCTATAAATAGAACCATTAGCTTGGCTTGTAAAGAGTTTACTTCATTTGCTCATTACTAGTATTTTTATAGAGAGATAGAGTTCTAGAGAAAAGGGAGAGAAAATTCTTGAGAAAATATACTTAAAGGGTCTCTTGTGTTAGTGATCAAGTGTTCAAGGTGGAGGCTCTAGCTCATTTCTTGTCTAGAAAGAAGAAAGCTAGCAAAACCAAGAGGTTTAAAAGTTTTATACTCCTTAGTCTTTCATTTTTTCGATTCATATTTGTTGTATAAATGTTTGTCATGGTTGGTTGTGGGAGAAATTTGTGAGTGATGGAGCTATGGTGAGTTCAAATGTATAAGGATGGAGATTTAATGGTGAATATGTGTATTTATGTGTCCATATATGATTAATGTATTTTCAATGGTCAAAATATATTTTTTATGGTCAATATATAATTTATATGGTCAAAATATATTTTTAATGGCAAAATCTATTTTGAGGCTCTACAATGGTAGATCTATGATATATATGTAGATCCATGGTTATATATGTTCAACATGTGTATTGATATGCTTGGTAAGTAAATAAGTAGAAGATAAGTGCATATAAAGGTTTGCCAGTAAAACCCTAACTTGCTATGTGCTATAAATAGTTGTAGTTTGAAATGTACAAGTTGGTTATTTGATTTTTATGGCTAGAAAGTTAGATCTATGAGTTATAAAGATAACCCAACTTGAATCTTTGAAAAATATGGAGAAATGTGCAAATTATGGTCTTTGTGGTAAAACATGTCATTTTTGAAACCCTAGTCGATCGATCCTAAATTTTATGTCAAAAACATTTTTAAAAATGCGATCGATCTATGAATATTGAAGAACAAGAAGTTAAGAAGATAAAAAATCAAGTTTGAAGTCTTTTGGATGTGTATATTTCATTTTATGCAAATTTGCATCAAAGTAGCAAAATTGAAAAATTCTGGAAAAAAAAAACAAAAATTTGGTTCTACTGGAACAGGGCCGAGACCCTGTTTTTCTACTAAAAAACAGGGTCGAGGCCCTAGTTCATTTTTTTAAAATTAATGTTTTAATTTTCGGGTCGGGTTATGCTAAACGGGTCAAGTCGGGTCGGATTTGTTGAGGATAAAATGGGTCAAAAAATATAATTTAATATAATATTAATATTTGAAAAAAATTAAATAATTAAAATATTATTAAATGGATAATAATATTAGTAAAGGTATAAAATATTATTAAATAATTAATAATATTAGAAAATTAATAAAATATTATTAAATGAATTATAATATTAGTAACTGAATAAAATATTATTAAATAATTAGTAATATTATAAAATTAATAAAATATTATTAAATAATTAATAATATTAGCAAACGAATAAATTATTATTAAATGATGAATAATATTAGTAAACAAATAAAATATTATTAAATAATTAATATTATTAGAAAAAGAATAGAATATTATTAAATGATTAATAATATTATAAAATGAAGAAAATATTATTAAATGATTCATAATATTAGAAAATTAATAAAATATTATTAAATGATGAATAATATTAGTAAATAAATAAATATTATTAAATGAACAATAATATTAGAAAAGGAAATAAAATATTATTAAATGATTAATAATATTAGAAAAGGGAATAAAATATTATTAAATGATTAATAATATTAGTAAGTGTTTAATTTAATATTAAATGGTTAAAATATTATTAAATAATTAATAATATTAATAAAGGGCTTAAATACTATTATTTAATTAATAATATTAGATAAATGTTTGAAGAATATTAAATGATTAATATTGGTTTTATGTGAGTAAAATATTATCAAATGACAGTAATATTTCTAAGTGTTTAGTGTATTATTAAATATTTAATTATTTGATTAAATATTTGTAATGTTAGATTTATAAGGGTAATTATATGAACCTAATTAATTATTAAATGATTAATTATTTGATTAATTATTAACCTAGATGTGATACTAATTGGAAGATCAATTTTATTAATTATTAGGTCCTTTCAAAGAAAATTAAATTTGTGTTGGTTAGCCGTAGACAACCATCAAGGAAAGTTTCATATACTTAAACTTGTAATTATTTTGCAAGCGCTATAAGTGGTTTAATTATTAAAAATTGATCCACATCAATGTTGTTTATGTATTCACATATAGTGCATTTGAAGTTTTATAGTTCATTTGATTCATGAACTGTTTAAGAATGTCTAAGCTAATTGCTTCGGTTAGACACCGCATGTATAAATTCATTAACTTGAATATTTTTAAAATTTTATCCAAACCATTGGTTCGTGCGGATTCTTATAGTAAAACTGAGAACGGACAACCCTAATAAGGGGATTATTATCGAAAAATCGAACATGCGCAAGATATCTGAATGTTATGCATATACATATGGTACAAGAGGCTGATCCCCTCGAATACAAAAACAAAAAAAGGGTCAGATACATGTCTGATTTACCTTAAGTATTAGTTCATGGTCCTTAGTGGCCACTCAGTAGTAAAGACTCAATCAATTCTTTTAATTAAAACTTAATTCTCGTTCTTTCACAATTATTATGCATTATTGAAAACTCAAAAGTTATTTCTATTCAATCATGATATCATTCTTGTAATTATTGTTCTTAAACTTCTTGAGCAAGTTCGTTGCTCACCCTTGCTATATCATGAACTATTTTTCAATTAAGCCCGAGTGCTCCAAGAAAGACAAGGGAAAGGAAATAGCGAAATAGTAGAATTTGCATGCTAGTAATTTATTATGCTGTATTTCTTTTAATGTTATAAATCCTTTGTGAACCCTTAAGATATGTATTGATTAGGTTAAGGTTAGAAGACCTTTGAGAATGTATTACCTTTTATAAGGAACAATTATGTATTATTCTGCCAAGTTTAATGAAGATTATGTATTTAGATGTTAATTATGTATTGGATTGTGAGCACTAAACTCGAGGTTATAGAACCTGGATTTGAGGGCATCACAGAATTTTTAAATATGAAAAGATAGTAGACATCATGATCTACATTATTCTCTTAATGGATTGCTCATTCCGTTGCTATTTTTTTATTTTTTTTTATCTAAAACTTGTTGTTTATTATATTATAACAAGAACTCAACTGTTAAATGCTAATGATAATTTACTCATCGTTATCTTAGTCATGATATTTCTTTACTGGACTATTTGAGCTCACCATTTTTTTTTGTTTCATTGTTCTTCTGGAAATAAGAGTGTAGATGGGACTAGCCGGGGAATGGAGTGATGATCCAAGTCTGTGGTTGATAGTCTTCACCATTTTTTTAAATAGTGTAACAATAATAGTGAAGACTTAGTTGTGTATTATTGAGCTCTATATTATTGTACTTTACACCATTTCATAATAGTTGTTGCGTATTTTTTGGCGACTCAAATTGGGTTGTGTAGGGCCAAATTTGGGGATGTCACAATATAACATATTATACTATGTCATATATATAATATTTCGAACTTCCGAGATAGTTATAGTTTGAATTTATATGCATAAATAAATATTGAATTACATCTTATATGTGTTATGGAATTTTCATGTGTGTTTATTTTTGTGTTTCGTTTCAAGAATTCAACTTAAACAATTATTAGAAAAATAAAAGTAAAATTTTTGAAAACCTAAAACTAGGGTTTAGAGAAAACCTAAACCCTAATTTTAGAAATCCTAAGGTTTAAAACCTAAACCCTAGAAAGTACTATTCATAAATATGCGTATAAATACAAAAATAATACGATAATTATACGGTATAAATACGAAAAAGTCAACTATGAATAATAATAGTCAATTATAGCAACTAATATGCTTAATCTAAATTAAAGACTAAACTAATACACTTAATTAAAATTAAGTCTAATCTATATATTAATTGGTGAATTAATAAACTAATTTACCAAACAAGTTGCTAGTTTATTTAATGACCAAACTAACCTTGAACCAAGTTTGGTAAAAGACCATCAATGCCCCTCAAATAAAGGGTTATTTAACCAACCAAATAAGGCATATTATTATTCCTTTGGTAGGCTAAGTTGTGAACCAATTAAAAGCTAACATGTATGGATATGTGATGTCATAAAAATGTGATCATTTCATGCATTTGATAACATTAATTGACCATGTTAGCCGACCACTTTAGGGGGGGAAGGGGTGATGCTCTTGCCTTAGCTTGGAAAAAATTGAACAAAGACCAAACTACCCTAGCTTTGGTTTTCTTATAAATAACAAGCATAGTTCACTTGTTTTATCATCCATTTTCAAAGCAAAATCAAGAGAAAAATCATTCTCTATATCTATTATTCATTGTTATATTTCAAGTATTGAAAATTACAAAGAAATAGTTAAAGCTTACAATCACAAAAGGTACGATCCTTAGTCGTTGTTATGTTTAATTTTTCTTTCAATTTATAGTCGATAAAACTCAAGAACGCGAGTCGTAGCCATATACGATTTTTTGTTCTTCGTGTGCTTCACGTGTTCTTGAGATTTTCTTTATTTTATAGTAGTTATAATGTTCAATTTTCTTTTATTGACAAGCTCAAGAACATAAGTCGTAGCCATGTACGAGTTGTTATGTCAATTTTCATTTCATAATATAGAACAAAAGCTTAATGAACACAAGTCGTAGTCATGTACGATTTTTCATTTTCCGTGTTCTTCATGTGTTCTTGAGCAATAGTTATAAACTGTTAAAATCAAGTAAACAAGCCGTTATAATGACCAAATTATTTCATATATAAATGTTATAATCACTTATGCAAGCAGCTAAATGCTTAAATTATTTCAAGTATGAAATCCAAAAGCTCAAGAACATAAGTAGTTACCATGTACGGTTTTTCTGTTCTTCATGTTATTCGTGTGTTCTTGAGCAAAAGTCATAAATCTCTATATAAGAAGGTTTATGATTTTATTATTTTATGTTATAAAGTGTTATTGATTGTTAGAACATGTTATCTTAGCAAATTAAAGCTTAAGGTATCATATTTTATCAATTCATTCAAAGAAATAATGAAACAGTTTTGTGTAGTCCCCTTACTAACAAAATTAGTGTAAATCAGTAAGGAATTTTGAACTTTGGTCTAAGTATAAATTGTAGAGACGGAAGTTACGAAAACGTGAAATTTTAAATGACTCAAAAATATTTTAAAACAAAAAAGTTATGGCCGTTTAACTGAGTCAGGGTCTGACAGCCAAAGTTGTTGTCCACTTTTTAAAAGTGCCTTGAAAATGAGTTTTTAAGTTGGCAAATTTTTCGAATAAAACTACATATAGAAATAGTCTAAACAAGTTATTAAAACATTTATTAAGAAATAAAATGAGATAAACTAACATTCGAGTACGCGTAAACAATTATGTAGGCATTTAACGCTTTATTGGGGAAACCCAAAATTGCTTCAAGACAAGTTTTATATCCTTAACCTTTATTTACTTGCTTTTTGTTTGATTTATACATTTTGTACAAACAACGTATTATAAATCTTTGATATGAGAGTTATTTCTTCTTGTTTCGGCATAACTTGAAAAATGAAATGCTTATTCGTGATATATTTCAAATCATGCTTTATTTTATCAAACCAAGTTGTCTTGGGGCGATCCTGACATATGAAGTAAACTGAGATGAACGAATATGTAGCACTATTCATGATTAGTCCAGTGTAGTGCATGTTATGCATAACATAAGATGTCGTTAGGTTGATCCCCTTTCTATATCCACTGTAAATGGTTCTAAGTCGAAAAACAAAGATCAGTTCAAGGTATAACCACCACTCAGTCTTGCTATGTTAAAATATTTTGTAATATCAATTGTTGTGCTATGAATCCTCACAATCCATATCGGTGTGAGTTCATTTATATGCTATGTGTTTAAGACTTGCTTAGCATCTTAGCTCACCCTTGTAAATAAACCTAATTTGCAGACAAACCCGAGAGCTCCGGCTCAAAGAAGAAAGGAAAGAAGAAATGCGTAGAATAGTTTACTGCTTTCCTTAATTGTTCTTAACTGTAGTCATAATGACATTTTGTAATAAGAACAAGTTCTACACATGTAATCGAATAGTATATTAATATTATCAAATTTATCACATTCTCTTGTAAACGTCTTTACTCTGATTAAACCTAGAATTGTTAAAACTTAACAAAGTATTGATAATGATCTATTTATCTGGATGAGGATCGGTAAATGACTTGTGAGTACGATACATTCGAGACAGGACTAATCGATGTTGACTGGTCAAATCCATCGTTAGGTTCCTCAGACCCAAGTACAATTTGTTATTACTATTCTGAATGTTAAAGAAGTAAGATTATTGATATGAAGAGATGTCACTATAACCAAATGTGTTTCGAGTGAGGGTTTTAACTAGTTGGGTATGTTCTGTATGGATAAAGATACAACTATTTGTTACGGATAAAGATGCAAATATTTATCATCACAGGTGAAGATACAAACATTCACCGCGTGATTCTCTGTTCCCAAGAACCGTCCTAATAATTTAATGCCGTGAATCTTGGAATATGTAAAGTTATAGAATATCTAAATCTTACGGATAAAATGTTATGATTGAGTATTAAGTCCCTTGCGTTGATTACAAGGACTTGGTATGAAATAATGAAAGATCTTTAGGAATTAAGATGAGAACTTTGTTTATGAATAAAGGAAATCATCTATAAACCTAATGATTTAGCATTTATAGTGAGCACTAAGTCAGCTATAGTAAGTATAGTGATTTAGGGGCATCACAGGTTTATATCAGAGCTGTAGATTATAGCTCTAAAGTAACAAGTACTTTAGGATATAATCTGATGGATTAAGTTAAATGTACTTGTGAAGAGTCTAATAGATAATTAAAAAATGTTAATAAATTTTAAATCTTAATTACATAAAAGATATTATGTGAAAAAAATATACTAATTAAAGCTAAATTCTTGTGTAGGATGGCTGCTATTTTACGTTTGGAAGAGATAATGCAAGCAAACGCACATCCTGTGGTCCTCGAAAGTGATCCCGAGGAGGATCCAATTGAAGATCCGGTGATAGATCATGCGAGTGACCACCTAGTGATCAACTTTGTGGACATGTCTGATGATGATG
This sequence comes from Hedera helix, assembly GCA_947179155.2. Classification (NCBI taxonomy): domain Eukaryota; kingdom Viridiplantae; phylum Streptophyta; class Magnoliopsida; order Apiales; family Araliaceae; genus Hedera; species Hedera helix. The sequence goes on along the minus strand of OX359280.1, from coordinate 28,405,668 downwards.
ATTTTGATGAAATTCAACATGACATGGATATCTTAGACGTCGAGGATGTCGATCCAGAATCTGAGTTGGATGAAATCATCGAAGAAATGAATGAAGAAGAAGCGGAGCAAGTAGCATTGATGGAGGCAGCTACCGAAAGAATTGAAACTCTTGAAATGATGTGGTTGGAGGAAGTTGAGAGAAACCATGCATAAGAGGTTCAGTTAGCCATCAAGGAAGCTGAAAGGCTCTAGCTACATGAAGCACTTGCATATGAAAGGAGTGAACATCGCTTTTCCTATTGGGAACCTCACAAGGAGGTGGAAGATTTCCCCACAACAAGGAATGAATCGGGCTACGAGATCAATCGATCTGTAGTTTTGAGTATGCTAAATAGGGCTTTTAAGAAGGTTAATTAAGGAAAAGACTTGTAATATTTAAATTATGCTTTATGTCTGTAATATTAGCATTCCCATTTTCATAAGAGATGTTAAGAATAGTAAAGTGAAATTATTCACTCGGTTAATAATAGTTTGAATGTGTGGAAATTTATAAATACAAATTTTGTTATGAAATATGATGTGTAAAATTTTCTTTATGCTAGCATATTTATACTTGTCTTTCTTTTATTTTAAAGAAATGGCATCACCAAACACAAGAGCAAGAGTGACGGCATATGCTAGTAATAGTAGTAGTGAGAGTATTGAATAACCACCTAGTGATAATCAGACTACCGAAAATCCTATGTAACAATTTATTAATATGTTAATGAGTGCCATAGTAAATCAAACAAATCCACCCCGAACACACACAACTACGTTTAAAGACTTTAAAGAATGTAGGACCTCCCGAATTCTAAGGAACCACTGAACCAATCGATGCCCAAAACATTACAGAACAGCTTGGGAAAGCGGATTACTCTGGTAGAGGCAGATGAAGATTGACTAACGAGTCATCAAGCTTAAAGCGTAGGTGCCTTTATAGTAAAACTTGTGATAGATTAAATTACCTTCCTTGTGTAATATTTGCGATTAGGTAATGTTTTAATGTGCTACAGAATAACAAACCTAAATGTTGAAAGAACATGTATAGATTATTTAAGATCGTTTGCAGAGGTTGTACTTTATGTATGAGGATAATAGATGGGGTAATTGAGTCACTATACATATGATCTCAAAGTTGTAATATTATGTTTAAAGATTGCGATTCTGGAATGGAATAGAGTTGAAGGTTGTATTCAAACGTACCGTTTGTATTCATTTAAGGTTTAATACCTAGATTATAGTAATAATTGTATTAACTTATTGTTTATGAGTTTAATATAATTAGTTTAAACTCAGGATTGAGGTTACTTTTAACGGACCAGATTCGGGGTTAAAGGAGTCCGAATTTGGGGTTGTTATAAATATAACTCGACAAAAACCTTGTTATTATAGTCATTAAATTTGATGTTTTATAACATATCAAAAGATACTTCAATATTTTATTAACACTTCACGTTTCCCAATAAATTCCATTAATTTTTTGTTTTTGTTTTTTGACAATGAAATAAATTTTATTAATAGAAAATAGAGTACAATAAACTGGTGGATATGGAGTCCACCCTCATCAAACTCATGAAAATAAGTCTAAAAAGCACTTTAGAAAGTTCAGCCCTACACAAACCCATCGCATAAATACCCCTAAAGGTACCCATAACAGAACTCCAAAAGAAAGAAAGAAAAATAACCTGTCATTTAGCAAACTTAAAAGATGAGGAACTCCCTCTAAATAGTATAGCATTACGCTCATTTCAAATTCCCCATAACATTGGAAAGAAAGCACACTTGCACAAAATTTTGGCATCCCTCTCACATTCAAATCCTTAAAACTGATAACTGTAATATTCCAACATCCGAGATAGTTGTAGTCTGAATTTATATGCATAAAAAAATATTGAATTACATCTTATATGTGTTATGGAATTTTTATATGTGTTTATTTTTGTGTTTCGTTTCAAGAATCCAACTTAAACAATTATTAGAAAAATAAAAGTAAATTTTTTGAAAACCTAAAACTAGGGTTTGGAGGAAATCTACACACTAATTTTTGAAAACCTAAGGTTCAAACCTTAAACCCTAGAAATGTACTATTCATAAATACGTGTATAAATACAAAAATTATATGGATATAATACAAAAATAATACGCTAATAATATGAAAATTATACGGTATAAATACAAAAAAGTCAGCTGCAAATAGTAATAGTCAATTATGACAACTAATATGCTCAATCTAAATTAAGATTAAACTAATACACTTAATTTAATTGGTGAATTAAGAAACTAATTTACCAAACAAGTTGCTAGTTTATTTAATTACCAAACTAACCTTGAAACCAAAGTGGAAATGACCAAAATACCCTCATGTACTAGTCATTTAGTAGGCTTAATATTTATTAAGCAAGGGTGAGTCATTTTTGGTGATGATGGACTAACATTAATGGCATTTAAAGCTCCATTTGGCCGGCTAAACAAGAGAGGAAAGGGGTGATGCACTTCTACTTTACTTAGCTAGAAAAAAATGTAACAATGTCTAAAATACCCTAGCTTTGAAAGTTCTATAAATAACAAGCTTAAACTCACCATTTCTTCCACTCATTTGCAAGGAAAAAGGAAGAGCAAAATCACTCTCTATATCTATTACTCCTAGTTATAATTCAAGTATTGAAAATTGTAAAAAAAAATAGTTAAAGCTTGCAATCACAAAATGTACGATCCTTAGTCGTTGTTATGTTTAATTTTTCTTTCAATGTATAGTCGATAAAACTTGAGAACACGAGTTATAGCCATATACGATTGTCGTACTTCGTGTTCTTCACGAGTTCTTGAGATTTTCATCATTTTATAGTAGTTATAATGTTCAATTGTCTTTTATTCACAAGCTCAAGAACATAAGTCGTAGCCATGCACGATTTTTCATTCTCCGTGTTCCTTATGACCTAAACAAGTCGTTGTTATGCCAATTTTCATTTCATAGTATCGAACTAATGATCAATGAACGCAAGTCGTAGCCATGTACGATTTTTCGTTCTTCGTGTTCTTGAGCAATAGTTATAAACTGTTAAAATCAAGTAAACAAATTGTTATAATAACCAAATTATTTCATATATAAATGTTATAATCACTTATGCAAGTAGTTATAATGCTCAAATTATTTCAAGTATGAAATCCAAAAGCTCAAGAATATAAGTCGTTACTATGTACGATTTTTCTGTTCTTCGTGTGTTCTTGAGCAAAAGTCATAAATCTCTATATAAGAAGGTTTATGATTTTCTTATTTTATGTTATAAAGTGTTATTAATTGTTAGAATAAGTTATCTTAGCAAATTAAAGCTTAAGGTATCATGTTTTATCAATTCATTCAAAGAAATAATGAAACAGTTTTGTGCAATCCCCTTACTGTCAAAATCTGTGTAAATCAGTAAGGAATTTCGAACTTTGGTCTAAATATAAATTGTATAGATGGAAGTTACGCATGCATAAAATTTTGAACGACTCAAAAATATTTTAAAACGAATAAGTTATGGCCGTTTAACTGAGCTGGGGTCTGACAACCAAAGTTGTTGTCCACTTTTTAAAAGTGCCTTAAAAATGAGTTTTTGAGTTAGCAAATTTTTTGAATAAAACCACATATGGAAATAGTCTAAACAAGTTATAAAAACTTTATTTAGAAATAAAATTCGATAAACTAACATTCGAGTACGCGTAAACAATTATGTAGGCATTTAACGCTTTACCAGAAAAATCCTAAATTGCTTCAAGGCAAGTTTTCTATCTTTAACCTTTGTTTATTTACTTTTTATTTGATTTATACATCTTGTACAAATAACGTGTTATAAATCTTTGATATGAGAGTTATTGTTTCTTGTTTCGGCATAACTTGAAAAATGAAATGCTCATTCGTGATATATTTCGAACCATGCTTCATTTTATCAAACCAAGTTATCTTGGGGCGATCCTGACATGTGAAGTAAACTGAGATGAACGAATATATATCACTGTTCATGATTTGTCCAATGTAGTGTATGTTATGCATAACATAGGATATCGTTATGTTGATCCCCTTTCTATATTCATTGTAAATGGTTCTAAGTCGATAGACAAAGAACAATTCAAGATCTAACCACCACTCAGTCTTACTGTATTAAAACATTTGTAATATCAATTGTTGAGCCATGAATCCCTACAATCCATATCGGTGCAAGTTCACTTATATGTTATGTGTTAGACTTGCTAAGCTTTTGTATGCTCACCCCTGCAAATAAACCTAAATTGCAGACAAACCCGAGAGCTCCGACTCTAAGAAGAAGAAAGGAAAGAAGAAATGCGTAGATTAGTTTACATGCTTTATTAAATTGCTTGTCTTTTTGTTTTAAAGTCTTGCTTATGTAATATAAACAAGCAAACCGTGTAACCGACTCTATATTAATATATATCAAATTTTCTCAGACAGGACTACTCGATGTTAACCGAGACAAGACTACTCGATGTTAACTGGTTAAATTCATTGCTAGGTTCCTCAGACCCAATTACAAACTCGTTATTACTATTCTGAATGTTAGATAAGTAAGATTATTGATATGAAGAGATATCACTATAACCAAATGTGTTTCGAGTGAGGGTTTTAACTAGTTGGGTATGTTATGTACGGACCAAGAGAATTTTGCATCGGACAAAGATACAAACATTTGTCACGGATAAAGATGCAAACATTTATCACGGGTGAAGATACAAACATTCACCGCGAGATTCTCTGTTCCCAATAATTGTCCTAATGATTTAATGTCGTGAATCTTGGAATATGTAAAGTTATAGAATATCTAAATCTTAATGTTAAAATGTTATGAATGAGTATTAAGTTTTTTGCATCGATTACAAGGACTTGGTATGAAATAATGAAAGATCTTTGGGAATTAAGATGAGAACTTTGTTTATGAATAATGAAAATCATCTATAAACCTAATGATTTTTCATTTATAGTGAACACTAAGTCAGTTACAGTAAATATAATAATTTGGGGGCATCACAATAACAACATATTTTCCAACGAAGCAACGCACACTTCGTCCTATACGAACACTTCGTAGAGAGCTCCACTAATGCCAAGCAACAAAATAATACAAAAATAAATGAGCATGTGTCTCATTACTTTGTTTTCACATAAAAGAAATGCTTATATACAAGGCCTTGTAGTGTCTGTTGTGTCCGCTATCTTAATAGAGATCTTTAGTGCTCAATCTTTCTAAAGCTAGATACCAAAGAAAAGGGTTGTAGATGTGAGATTGGTTTCTAAATGTACGAAACCAATGGGAAAGAGTAGGAACAACAGAGATGGTAAAGAAAGATGAATAATCTTGCAAGAAAAAGGTACTAGATGGATCTAACGTTCACGTGTACTTATCAAAGGAGGATATAATTAGAAAAAATAAAGCAATATAAGCATAAATACCAGTTCACTGGATTCCTTGTCTGTGAGATTTCTGAAAAAAATTGAAATCCCAAGAAAAAGAGTTCCCATCAAACTTCATAAAACTAGAAATGGGAGCATCATGCAAAAAAAATACATGATATAGCAATTGAAAGCTAATTTTATTCTTGTTGCATTGCTTCAGTTGAAATATTAATGGTTTTATACAAGTTTTCTTTAACAAGCCCAATTTATGGTGGTCAAATGCTATGGGAAATCAATCCTTGTACAATGTTGAAATTTCTGTTAAGGTGACGGGTTACGGAGAATCTGATTCATGGAGCCATCCTTTTGGATTTCGAAAAATATATAGTTATATCGACAGTGCAACTTGTGGGAGGTATAATGTAACGACCCCGAAATTCAACCCATTTTCTTACCTTAAATCTTGTATTTAATAAACATTATCTTTCCTACTTCCAAATTTCGGTTCGTTAATAAATCTTTCATCCCTAAATTGATCCCTTATTTAATTTCCATATCACCAATTACCAATTTTCGGTATAATTTTTTTTTTCTTTTTCTCAATTCAATATTAAAATATTTGGATATTTAAAATCTTTACATTTGGATCCTAGTCCCTAGATCGCAACCTTTACTTATTCTTTTCTTTCTGTAACCAGTATCATAAAACTTGATATTCAAAACTTAATATTGTTCATATCCATACCAATTTATTCTTGATTTCATAATCCATAATTAAGTCATTTAGTAATCTCTATCACAACCTCTATCTAGTATAATCAAAGTTCAAAATTTGACTTTACATATCCTGTCTGAGTTCAACATATATGTACATAAAAATTATCAATATACACTTAATAACTGTATTCACATTAAATTATGTTATTGAAACATAACAATAACATTCACAACCTTCTGTGATTATCCATCTTTATATCATCTGACACATTTGAAATTTATTTATTTCCTGCAAAATATATATTAAGCAAGTAATGAGCACAACGGCTCAGCAAGTTCAACAGTTATACGTCACGTAGCACATACCTTATCATGTTTGGTGTGTGTCATACATCATGTGTTGGTGCTTCTACTATAGTAATATATCTCATATATATTCATATCGTTGCACAAAATACACATTGTGGTCATATTAATCACGTATCACATAACACATAATTTGTATGCAGTTAAAACAAGAATTACATATCATAACATTTCAATATTTATCATAAAAGGGACTGAAGAACTTGCCTGAAGTCCAGTTATTTAAATTGATAGTTCAAACTCTTAACTCGATCAACCTATGATCATAAAATAATCAAATAATAATTATTTAACTCCACGTGATATTAATTTAATTAATTAATATCATCTCTAGGCCAAATATTAATTTATATGGCCAATTATATTAATCTCGTTCCTTGAAAATATTAACATAACTTAATATTTAAGGCCTTCGCTACGGACAATCCGGCTCCTCGGATAATATTTAACATATTTGGTTGTCCGAAAATTTTATTTAAATCATTTTCTAACTTGTAACCTTATTAGATTAATATTTAAACATTTAAATATTAATCCCCAATATTTAATATTTAATCAAAAATATTAAATTTAATGCCCAAATATCATTTATATATTTTTAGTATTTTTCTATAATTTTTTATGATTTTTAAATAATTTTTAAACATTTATTTCTTTAAAAATCACTTTCTAGGGGCATTTTGGTAATTTTCGCGCCCTTAAGGACATAACCGGAATTTTTCGGAAAGTCCAGGGGCATTTCCGTCATTTCAGCGCCCTAGGGACATATTCGGTATTTTCCAGAAAGACTGAGGGCATTTCTGTAATTATAGCAACGTTAGGGACGCGCTCGGTATTAATGGAATTGACCAGGGGCAGAATCGTAAATCTGGCAAAACCTCGGCCGCGCATGGCGCGCGCCGACCTTCGCCGCACAGCCTACGCCAAACGACGTCGTTTGGCGTGGCCAAATCTGCTGCCGCGCATTGCGCGGCTGCCCCCTCAGCGCCCCATCAAAACGACGCCGTTTTGACCTGGCGTTAGGAAAAAAATAGGCCGCCGCGCATTGCGCGGGCGGCCTTTTCTCTCTCATCCATTCAGCCGAAACAGTAGCTACAACATGCAAAATTATACACTTTTGCTCCAATTTTTCCAAACCAAATTGCTCCAAACATTGTATAATTCATAGATATATATCTAAAAATTATTTAGAATAATTATATTAATTATTTTCTAATTTTCCAACAAATTAAATTACCACCAAAATATTAAAATAAATTACAAAACAATTTATTTATACCTTCTAAAGCTCTTGAGCTTTATCCTTGAAGCTTATTTCTTACTTGGTGGTGCTTTATTCAGGTGGTTATGGTGGCATGGTGGTGGCGTCGGGTGGAGAGAGGAGTAAAAGAGAGAGAGTTTGCTTGGTTTTGTTTTTATTTCTTTCCTTTTTCTTCTTTTTTTCTTTTCTCTCACTCTCATATATATATAACATAAGTGTAATGAAATATTTTTAACAAATCCGTGAAGTCCACCGCCTCACCATTTCTCGAAATTTCCGAATTCAAGCATACAAAATTTTTATTTATTACATTACGTTATTATATCGTGTGTAATAAATATTTTATATAATATATATAAAATATTTATTTTAATTCACTAAAAATCATCATTTGATTTATAAATAATTTTAATACTTCATTTGAGTATTTTACTTGACAAATTTTGTACACGCATAACGTCATGCATGTAATTATTTGAGGTAATTTATACCTCCAAAAATCGTAAATTAATTCATATAACGTATAAAAATTATTTTTCATAATTTTTCACTCCGTTACTTGGACAACATGTTACATTAACATGTTCACGTTTTCGAAATATTATTTTTCGTAAAGGTCATAATAATTCCATTATACATAAATATAATTTTTAATAACTTAGAACATTCCTTTTTCTTATTTATTATTCAATTTCTTTAATATTCACATTAACTTTCCTTATATAAATTATATAAATTAGTATTATATAATTTATATAATTACATTATTCCTTTTTAAATAATTTCCAAAATTCCTTCATAATTATCACTTAATTATATAACCAAAATTATACATTTATTACTTAATCCTCTTATATAAATTATATAATTATTTTTATATAATTTATATAATTATTATTTTCTTCATACATTATTTTAATTTTCTTATATAAATTATATAATTTATATAATTATATCTCTTCTTTATAAATTCTAAACTTTCTCCATAATTCTTAATTAAAATCTAAAATCAACACATACAATTTTACCAACTCCCTCATTCAATTTTCATTTAAAATTGGATTAATTTAATTATTAATCCCTTAATTTTCATAATTAATAACATTTATAATTATAACAAATAAGCATAAACACATATATATACATATTTAATTCATATTTCTCACATTTCCATATAACCTCATTTAAAACATAATTTCTACACTTCCATAATAATTTAATTATACAATTTATTGTACCTTTATCTGAAATTCTTTTATTCCTCATAAATTGTTTTTAAACAATTTATTTACTTTCCAATTATTTTAAATTAACACAATTCGTCATGATCTCTGTACAGATTTAATTTACTAATTAAATCTCACCACATACCTTAAATCACATAAATAATAATTAATTTAAACAACCTTTATAATCTTATCAATTAAATTTTCATTTAATTTATTAAAGAAATTCTGAAAATTCGGATCCTCACATTCTTCCCCCCTTAACAGGATTCCGTCCTCGGAATCATAATTGCCGTACTAATCATACTTATTTTATTTATCGCACCTTATTATACCTTTATCTTGATGAATAACAATTAATTCCGTAATAATCATATTTTATTTCTTTAATATCCGTAACTTACAAAAATAATACCATAATTGTCATAACTATCATAATATTCCATTCTTATTTCAATTCATAATTCCTTTGTAATATTGCATTTCATAATTCTCTAAAATTTTATTAATAAGACTTTAACTCATTTCTTGATGTACCTATCAAGATAGTTTCTCATTATTCGAAAATTTTCTTTTTTCTCTAATCGTACTTATCCTTACTTAACCAACTTATTTCATACCTTCTATTACACCTCATTTATACTCTGTACATTCATCATTTTCTTCTTAATTCACATTCATAATCTTCTTCATATTTCATAATTCATTCTTCACTACCTCCATTATTCAACATTAGGTTTTAATACTAACATTTACTTGATTTATCATAATCCTTATTTGGAATTATTCTAAAATTCCTGGGGTATCGCATTCACCCCTCCTTCATAAAATTTCGTCCTCGAAATTTCTATGTACTCGTACTTCACAATTTCTTTACATTTATTCTATATATCTTTATTTTCTTCCTTTCATTTCTCGTGATCATTGTCCATTGCAATTTTCTAATTCTTCATATTTCATAATTTCTTTACTTTACAATATTACTTTCCTTATCACTCACAATTTAAATAATACTACCCCATCCTACCATCCAATCTTCATAAGAGTAGAGGGATTTAAAATTTTAAACAAAACTTTTTGTAGTATGCTGAATGAACTTTTATCCCGGTTTAACAGTACTTCACTCCCAGAGTACGTCGTACTGCAAACCACTGACAGTGGGTTAGTCTGTCATTAAAGTAAATATGTACCCCGGTTACAGTACTTCACTCCCAGAGTACGTCGTACTGCAAACCCTGACAGTGGATCATTCTGTCATTAAAGTGATGTATATTTAATCCGTAATTTGGCACGCCAGTAGAACAATCTGTCATGCCCATATTTCTTAATCTTTTTGTTCATCTCAGCCTTAGAATCCATTCAAAAGTAATTTTGTTTAGTTATAATTTTCAAAGAATACGAGGTCAATAAATATATTTTAAAATTTGTCTAGCTGAATCAATAGCTCAGACTTATATTTCTTCAACGCTTGTCTAGCTAAATCAATTAGCATAGACTTTCTTTTAACAATTTATAATCCGCATAAATTTTTAAAACATTCATCATGTCAAAACTTTTCAAAATATCAAGCCGAGTCAAATGGCATTGATTTATAGTTCTGACATACCTTCATAAATCCAAATCACTTATGACTTCATGTTACCGCATCATCTTGACAGTCCGTTGAGGATTCCGTTGTGAATAATTCCTACACCATAAACCGTACTTTATGGTGTTGAATCATCTTATAACGAAATAGTACCGCACCGTCTCAACAACACGTTGAGCATTCCGTCATTCATCACATCTGCACCGGGCAAAAAGGTGCGTGGATGATTCTTTTGAAATACATTTTGATGTAAAAATATTTTTGTCTAGCTGAAACAAGTAGCATAGACACTTCTCAAATCGCTTAAAAATTTCATTTATATTTTTCAAAGCACACACGTGCCAAAATAGCTTAAGGCCAAAAATTTTGAAGTCTAGCAAAGCTAGAAGAGTGGGAATATCCTAAATTCCCTAACCATTCACCTTCTACTTCTTTACTTAAATATTAAATTATTGCTAGGACTATTTTCATTTATCACATTAAAATTTCTATCTACTCCAACTTTTCTATACCCCCGTATAGTTCATCAAACTTGCCACACATTATGAGTCCAGGAACTTACCACAAGAATATGAGTTTAGAAGTTTGTCCTAGCAATATGTAGTCTGAGAACATATCAAAGACTATCCATATGCTGAGGGGCTCAAAACATACCATACAATTATGAGTCATGGACTTACCACATGCATGAGTTTTAAGAAATCGTGCCTAAACTTCATATTATCTACCTATCAGAAACTCTTAACGCGACTCTAACATTTCAATGATTATCACATAGTAACTAAGTAAACACAAATCCCCCGCCCATACAAAGGATTGTGCAATTCAGTTACCACATGAGTCCTCAATTGAAATTTCGTACCCAAGCTTCCTGCCCCCTTATCATAACCTTTCTGTCATTCATGTCTCATCATTCTCTGAATTATTCTTGTACTATTTCATAGTACCATATCTCTTTATATCATCAAGCTATACCTTGTTGACCATTAACATGTCTTTCTATTATTTCACATTCTCACTTGATCCCATCATGATCTTGCTTCACAACATACTTCTTACTCGCTTCTCTTATCTCGTGATCGTATCGTAGTACGATCTTCTTACCCTTCCTGATCATGTTATTATGATCTCTTTCTATGCTCTTTAGATTTCCTTTTATCTTTATTGCTTAAACCAGGTGTCCCCTAATTATCTTTGAGATTCATCTTTGAATCATTTCAAATATTCTCTTTCAATTACGTTCTTAATTAAACATATAAAATTTTCTTTATTCGTTTCATTCAAATCTTTCTTAACATCTTTATCTCTTCCTTATAATTTTAACTCTTCCTTGCAATCTTTCATATTTCCTTTACTTTAGCCAATATCTGAGAACTATCTTTCTCAACTTACATCTTTTCCATCCTAATTCCCCCACGTTCATCAAACTTATCACGTATTTGGGCTCAGGAACTTACCATAATCATATGGTTGAGGAGCTTGTCCTAGTCAGGCCTTAGTCGCCCATTCGCTAAAGGGGCTCCACCATACAATCATGAGTCACGAGCTTACTATACGCTTGAGTTTTCAGAACACGCAACTATCTTTACTCTTTCTTACTTAGGTTATAGTCTAAGGTATCATTTACCTAAGGTTAATAACCTCTAGCTCTGATACCAACTGTAACGACCCCGAAATTCAACCCATTTTCTTACCTTAAATCTTGTATTTAATAAACATTATCTTTCCTACTTCCAAATTTCGGTTCGTTAATAAATCTTTCATCCCTAAATTGATCCCTTATTTAATTTCCATATCACCAATTACCAATTTTCGGTATAAATTTTTTTTTTCTTTTTCTCAATTCAATATTAAAATATTTGGATATTTAAAATCTTTACATTTGGATCCTAGTCCCTAGATCGCAACCTTTACTTATTCTTTTCTTTCTGTAACCAGTATCATAAAACTTGATATTCAAAACTTAATATTGTTCATATCCATACCAATTTATTCTTGATTTCATAATCCATAATTAAGTCATTTAGTAATCTCTATCACAACCTCTATCTAGTATAATCAAAGTTCAAAATTTGACTTTACATATCCTGTCTGAGTTCAACATATATGTACATAAAAATTATCAATATACACTTAATAACTGTATTCACATTAAATTATGTTATTGAAACATAACAATAACATTCACAACCTTCTGTGATTATCCATCTTTATATCATCTGACACATTTGAAATTTATTTATTTCCTGCAAAATATATATTAAGCAAGTAATGAGCACAACGGCTCAGCAAGTTCAACAGTTATACGTCACGTAGCACATACCTTATCATGTTTGGTGTGTGTCATACATCATGTGTTGGTGCTTCTACTATAGTAATATATCTCATATATATTCATATCGTTGCACAAAATACACATTGTGGTCATATTAATCACGTATCACATAACACATAATTTGTATGCAGTTAAAACAAGAATTACATATCATAACATTTCAATATTTATCATAAAAGGGACTGAAGAACTTGCCTGAAGTCCAGTTATTTAAATTGATAGTTCAAACTCTTAACTCGATCAACCTATGATCATAAAATAATCAAATAATAATTATTTAACTCCACGTGATATTAATTTAATTAATTAATATCATCTCTAGGCCAAATATTAATTTATATGGCCAATTATATTAATCTCGTTCCTTGAAAATATTAACATAACTTAATATTTAAGGCCTTCGCTACGGACAATCCGGCTCCTCGGATAATATTTAACATATTTGGTTGTCCGAAAATTTTATTTAAATCATTTTCTAACTTGTAACCTTATTAGATTAATATTTAAACATTTAAATATTAATCCCCAATATTTAATATTTAATCAAAAATATTAAATTTAATGCCCAAATATCATTTCTATATTTTTAGTATTTTTCTATAATTTTCTATGATTTTTAAATAATTTTTAAACATTTATTTCTTTAAAAATCACTTTCTAGGGGCATTTTGGTAATTTCCGCGCCCTTAAGGACATAACCGGAATTTTTCGGAAAGTCCAGGGGCATTTCCGTCATTTCAGCGCCCTAGGGACATATTCGGTATTTTCCAGAAAGACTGAGGGCATTTCTGTAATTATAGCAAAGTTAGGGACGCGCTCGGTATTAATGGAATTGACCAGGGGCAGAATCGTAAATCTGGCAAAACCTCGGCCGCGCATGGCACGCGCCGACCTTCGCCGCACAGCCTACGCCAAACGACGTCATTTGGCGTGGCCAAATCTGCTGCCGCGCATTGCGCGGCTGCCCCCTCAGCGCCCCATCAAAACGACGCCGTTTTGACCTGGCGTTAGGAAAAAAATAGGCCGCCGCGCATTGCGCGGGCGGCCTTTTCTCTCTCATCCATTCAGCCGAAACAGTAGCTACAACATGCAAAATTATACACTTTTGCTCCAATTTTTCCAAACCAAATTGCTCCAAACATTGTATAATTCATAGATATATATCTAAAAATTATTTAGAATAATTATATTAATTATTTTCTAATTTTCCAACAAATTAAATTACCACCAAAATATTAAAATAAATTACAAAACAATTTATTTATACCTTCTAAAGCTCTTGAGCTTTATCCTTGAAGCTTATTTCTTACTTGGTGGTGCTTTATTCCGGTGGTTATGGTGGCATGGTGGTGGCGTCGGGTGGAGAGAGGAGTAAAAGAGAGAGAGTTTGCTTGGTTTTGTTTTTATTTCTTTCCTTTTTCTTCTTTTTTTCTTTTCTCTCACTCTCATATATATATAACATAAGTGTAATGAAATATTTTTAACAAATCCGTGAAGTCCACCGCCTCACCATTTCTCGAAATTTCCGAATTCAAGCATACAAAATTTTTATTTATTACATTACGTTATTATATCGTGTGTAATAAATATTTTATATAATATATATAAAATATTTATTTTAATTCACTAAAAATCATCATTTGATTTATAAATAATTTTAATACTTCATTTGAGTATTTTACTTGACAAATTTTGTACACGCATAACGTCATGCATGTAATTATTTGAGGTAATTTATACCTCCAAAAATCGTAAATTAATTCATATAACGTATAAAAATTATTTTTCATAATTTTTCACTCCGTTACTTGGACAACATGTTACATTAACATGTTCACGTTTTCGAAATATTATTTTTCGTAAAGGTCATAATAATTCCATTATACATAAATATAATTTTTAATAACTTAGAACATTCCTTTTTCTTATTTATTATTCAATTTCTTTAATATTCACATTAACTTTCCTTATATAAATTATATAAATTAGTATTATATAATTTATATAATTACATTATTCCTTTTTAAATAATTTCCAAAATTCCTTCATAATTATCACTTAATTATATAACCAAAATTATACATTTATTACTTAATCCTCTTATATAAATTATATAATTATTTTTATATAATTTATATAATTATTATTTTCTTCATACATTATTTTAATTTTCTTATATAAATTATATAATTTATATAATTATATCTCTTCTTTATAAATTCTAAACTTTCTCCATAATTCTTAATTAAAATCTAAAATCAACACATACAATTTTACCAACTCCCTCATTCAATTTTCATTTAAAATTGGATTAATTTAATTATTAATCCCTTAATTTTCATAATTAATAACATTTATAATTATAACAAATAAGCATAAACACATATATATACATATTTAATTCATATTTCTCACATTTCCATATAACCTCATTTAAAACATAATTTCTACACTTCCATAATAATTTAATTATACAATTTATTGTACCTTTATCTGAAATTCTTTTATTCCTCATAAATTGTTTTTAAACAATTTATTTACTTTCCAATTATTTTAAATTAACACAATTCGTCATGATCTCTGTACAGATTTAATTTACTAATTAAATCTCACCACATACCTTAAATCACATAAATAATAATTAATTTAAACAACCTTTATAATCTTATCAATTAAATTTTCATTTAATTTATTAAAGAAATTCTGAAAATTCGGATCCTCACATATAATATGTTGATAACTTTTTATGTAAAAGGTAAACTTGTTTTTGACGTGTTATAGTTATGCCTGATAACTTGTGTCTTTATATTTTACAGGTTATTTAAGGTGAATGGAAAGTTAGTGTTCATTCATGGGGGCAACTAGATATTGTCTGATGGACTGTTACGATTTTCAAAGAAACGCTACAAAATAGATCAAATTTCATACACATATGAACTTCAACATGATACTATGTTGGGGTGGGGGGGGGGGGGGGGGGGGGGGACTCGCTGAGAGGCAAGAGTTCTATCATTACTGTGATATTTATGGATTCTAGTTATAAGCTTTCTATGTGTCTCCGTGTGTGTGTGTGTGTGTGTCTATTTCTCTCTATCACTCCCCTCAAAAGTGTTTTTGCAAATGGGTGATTGAGCAAAGAGCAAGTACAATTGAGGCTAACTCTTTTTCTTAAAGTGCAAATATTGTGGTTTAGACTTGTGATGGTGTTTGAATGTGCTTCTAGGAATATTTTGTGTTTGATTGGATATAGTGTTCCTTGGAGAAGATCAATGGGACCTTACAAATATTTTTTTCTTTGTTCACATAAAAGATCCCTAAAGGCTATTTAGTAAGAATTTTGAGTGTATTTGGTGCTCTAGCATGCATTGGCAATTATTTTATCTTTTCTCTTCTATAGTGGTTCAACATCCTTATTTTAGGGGAAATTATCAATTGTTTTCTCTTTTTTCATGCTTCTTAGTCATTATTTCTTGGTTTTAGTTGCTGCTAGACTTCTATAACAACTCAAATTTGAAATTGAAAAAAGAGAACACAAAAACCTCAAATTTGAAAAGTATGAGCCAAAATACTATGTAATATGCCTATTGATTGTGATCATTGACGAAGGATACGGAATAGGGCTGTTGACTGGGGGTATTAAGTATTAACTATTTACTAGAATCCTTTAAGAAATCAAGTATAGAGAATTAGATTGCTTTGAGCTTACTTTCTTAGAAGTTTACTTACCATAGCCTTTGCAGAGTTCAATAAATAATTCCAATCACTTTGTAAATCATTACTTTTGAGCATACCCTCAAAAGTTTTATGGTCATTGAAAATTTCCAAATAGTTTGGCTAAAAGTATAACCCATACAATCATAGTTTCATCTTAATGTTTCATCACTTATTATTTCAACTCTCATTTTACTTGTCTATTTAGTGCATCCAATCATAGTTTCATCTCTTATCAATTCAACTCTGTCATTTCACTTGTCTATTTAGTTCATACTTTGAGAAGGAAAAAACTACAAGCTAAACAAACAATAGTAATATACTAGTGTACATTTTTTTGGACAATGTCTGAAGCTAGGATTTAAAAAAAATGAAGATACTGGCAAAAGTTTAGGGAAAGAGAGGGTATAAACTGCGTCCTCTAAAAAATCAAAAATCATCTGAAAAAGCCAAAAATTAGCGCGCTAAAGTTGTGTTTTCGTCATGGTTATTAATTGGTTGTTTTTTATCTAGTTTTATTAGGATTAATAATGACTGACTTGTTCAATTTTTATTCACGATCCTTGCTTATATTGCTCTGATTACTGTGAAATTTGTAGTTATCTACAGTTGGTGCTTTCAAGTTACGTCATTATAAAAGTATCGAAACATTATTAGAAGCATAATTTGTAAAAGGTTATTTGAAAATGTCACGTATATATACTTTTATATTATCTGCATGTTTGAGTGGAATTTTATTATTAATTTAGTTTGATTGGTTTAGTGTTTAAGACTAGTTAATTCTTGGTCCTTGATTGCGCCCACATATATAGTTTTTGAATTCTGTCCTTGACCAGGATCACCGGTCATGACTAAAAAATGAATAAGTAGAATTAACATTGTCATAAGCACTGCTTGTGCGAAAAAGGGTTGAACCTAATTGGCAGCCATCTTATACTTCCTTTTAATCTTACTCAATGACTCATGTTTCATGCCTTCAATTAATTTCATTGTGTTTTTAATTTTAGCTAATCAACTATTTTTTGGTGAATAGGTATCTGCATTACCTGATGTATTTTTGTAGGTTTGGCAAGAGTTTTGGATAACTGGAGATGTTGATGGACAAGGTGTCCCAATCTCAAACCCTAATGGCCCTTTAGATCGTGATCTTTTCATTCTCTGTGCAAGAGACACTATCAAGCTTCTCAGGAATCATCCTAGCCTTGCTCTGTGGGTGGGGGGAAATGAACAAGTTCCACCATATGACATCAACAAAGCTTCGAAAAGTGATATGAAACTCCGTCAATATTTTATGAACTTGAATGAAATTGGTAACTCAACAGAAGAACTCTCCCCAATTTGGGAGGATCCCAGTCAATATCTTGACGGTACACGCATTTACGTACAAGGATCTATGTGGGATGGATTTGCAAATGGGAAGGGAGATTTCACAGATGGCCTATATGAAATTCAGAACCTTGAAAACTTTTTTAAGAATGATTGTTATAAGTATGGATTTAACCCTGAGGTTGGTTCTGTTGGAATGCCTGTTGCACCTACTATCAAGGAAACAATTCTTCCAGAGGGATGGCAGATTCCTTTGTTCAAAAAGCTATCAAATGGCTACAAAGAAGAAGTTCCAAATCCCTATTCAAAATCACACTTAGTTCATGACCAGATATTACTTTGTGGAACCACGTAGGATCTTGATAATTTTTGTCTTAAGGTAAACAAACATCTTTCGCGAATAATGTATGATATACCACCTTTCATGTAATATCCCGGATATTTAAAAGAATTAGAAATAAGATTTCTTTTAATTAATAAAGGTTAGTGTTTGATAACCTAATTGTGGAGATTATGATTGTGGAAAAACTGGATTAGATTAAAAAAATTATTTGTTTAATCTATGTGCTAGCAAGAACCAATATGGTTCAATAGGTGTCACAGAGGCTTTTAGGAAGAAGATCCTATGAAGTGTATGAAGAGATAAGATTTGATATTTATTGATAATTAGATTCTTCTAAAAGAAGATGAGTCAATAATCTAAAGAGATTATGAGGAATAAGGTTATACATTTTGTCAAAATATTTTGGAGGGACCACGCAGCTGAAGAGGTAACGTGGGAGCTTGAAGAAAGAATGAGGATGATTTATCCGTATATTTTTGAGTGACCTTAAGTGTAATTCCGGGGACGGAATTCTTATAAGGGGGGAAGAATGTAATAAACGCAAATATTATTAGCCTATTGTAAATTAAATTGGGAATTTATTTGCAATAAAATGAACCCTGGTGTATTTAATTGAATTATTATGTGACTATGTGAATTATTTGATTGAAATTTTTATTTAGTTAAAGGGAGTTCAATTATTTAATATATTAAAATATTGGACTAAACCTAAGAGTTTGATATTAAGAAATTGATGAGTTGAGTCAAGTAAATATTCAAGTAATACTTGAATATGACAAGTCTAATTGGATTAAATAATTGAGTTAAGTGAAATGAATTATTATTGTGAGACTAGTTAATTAAGCTAGCTACCTTAAGCATTAAATTGCAAGTTGGCTCGTGAAGAGTTATTATGGTTCATTGTGTAATTAATTTGAGACTAGTTGGATTTATTTCTAGTGGCTTATTCAGTGAATTATTTGTATTTTAAATGAAGTCAACTAGTGGTCAATGATAAGGTCAATTTGGTAATTAAGTGGAAAACAAAAGTATTGTATATTTATGGAGATGGCATGACTGGATGTGTGATGGAGAAATGATCCATGTGCTTCCTTTTTAGTGGCATAATGTGATTGGTGGAATCCAAAAAGATTTTAAAATAATTAATATAAAGGATAAGCATGAGGTAGATATTTTGTTGGTTAATTAATAATTAATTCAATGGTTAAGGAAGGAGAAGTGGCCGGCTATGCATGTGGAAGGAAAAGAGGGAGCCGTGTGACTTATATGTGTTGTTGAATTTTGATTGGTTAGAGTTTTGAATTGTCAAACTTAATGGATAAGGAATGAATGAGATATTTTGTGAAGTTTAACTAGATTTAATAAAGTTTCAAGTCCATGTTGGAATGAGAGATTAAAGGGGAATTGATATTTTTTTCAAGTCCATGTGACCCCACTTGCTAGATTTCTATTGGTGGATGTCAAAGTGGAATTCAAATTAATTTAATTGTGCACTGAGAAGAGAGATTTAAGTGGATCTAATAATATTTGAAGTCCATAAAATAGATTGTATATTTTTCAAGTTCATGCTTGTGATTGGTGGATGTGAAAGGAAGTTCCAAATTGGTTGATAATTGTGTTGGAAAGAGAAATTAACTAGATTGAAACATCCATACAAGTCCATGGTACTACTTTTGCTAGATTGTATCTATCATCTTCCCCATTTTTCTTCCAAACCACCATTGTTGGAGTAGAGAGAGAAAGCTTAAAAAGTGAGCAAAACCTAATATCCCTAGTTTTAAAAGTGTTCTAGAACTTGAGTCTTTCATAGATATAGACTCTAAATCTTCAAAAGAGAACTTTTAAAGATTCTTGAGGAGAGAGAAAGTGGATGCAACCTCCATTCATCAACTATTTTGGAAGGAGGAGGAAGATAGCTTGTAGATCTAGAAGGTTTAAAAGTTTTCCAACCCTTTTCTTTATTTTCTTTTCCATTGTTGGTTATTCTTTTTGTGTTTATGCCATGGTTGGTTATGGGAGGTTTTGTGTTGTGGAACCATGAAGAGTTCAAAGGTATAAGGGTGGATCTTTGGTTGGAAGTTATGTGTTTTATATAATATGATATGTATTATGTGCTTAAAAATGGGTTCTGATGTGTTTTATGAACTCATTCATGTACAAATCTAGTTTTCATGCTTGGTAATGATACCTACATGTTAAGAGACTTTGTTGATGTTTAAACATGATTACTACATGTGTTAATAACCTTATGTGACAAGAAAACTAAAGATCTAGTAAAGAAATAACTTTGTAATAAAACCCTAGTTGGATAACTCACTTTGGACATGTAACAGTTTCAAACCGTAGCTTATTTTAAAAATCTGTTTAGATTGGGACCTAGATCTTTGAGTTCCGGAACTAACTCGACTTGATTGACCAAATTCTGAGTTACGGTCTATTTTTAATGATTTTCCCTGTAAAACTGTCCAAAGCCGAAAAACACTAAAAACCTACTGTCCAGAAATTTAAGGAGACTGTTTCGACCATTAAAAATAATAAGGTAATTTCATATTTTTTGAAAAATATATTTGTATCTTGAATAATTAAATGAGTAATTATGTAAAATCCGAATAAATTGTGAAGCATAATTTATTCGACCTAAAGGCATCAAAATGGCATAATGATTGTGTTATGTGATACATACGCATAATATTTGATAATTATGTGATAATTGGATTAATTGGAGTTAGCACTAATTGCTAGTTAACCTATTAATGATTAGATTTTCGAGAGAAAAATATTCTTATTCGCGTAGCGTAATTTGCGACTGAGGCAAGTTCTCTAACTTACTCAAAGTTATTGATTGGTCATTCAATAGGCTATATTGAATTGTATAATGAATTGGAAATCCAATACGTTAAAAAGGTTAGTACGATTTGAATCCAGTTTGTTGGATTTTGAAAACAGTGTAGACGGGACGGAAACTAGTTTGTTGGTTATTTGTAGGAAACCACTCAGCATACTATATTGAACACTGTTAAAAACTCGATGTGTGCTAGTCTTAAAATTATTAATACGTATGGTGTTAAGGTGCTAACTAATATTTGATTATGTGCTTAAATATTAGAAGCAGTGTTACGAGGTATAATAAGATATGCTAATTGAAAGTTCAATTTTATAACTGATAGGTCTTTCATAAGAGGTTAAATTAGATTGTGTAGCAGTAATCGACGGGCAAGGCAAGTTCCCTAAGCCCTACTCAATTTATATTCGAGCAGGATATATTATTTTATTGAGTAAGTTTCCTAACTCAAACTCAAGGTATTATGTTTCAAGCATGCTAGTGGTTTATTTCTTTATAATTATTCCACCTCTTTAAATTATTGATTCGCACATAGTGCATGTTGCATATGTTTATCCGGTATGAAAGGCTGATCACCTTCATTACCATAAGGTTTACTTAAATTTGTTCATGGTCATTAGTGGCACTCAACATTAATTGATTCAGTCATTCAATTATTGAAATTATGATTCGTACTCTTTCACAATTATTATATTGTTGAAAATCCGAAAGCTTATTCTTTCTTTCAATCATGATATATCTTTATTGTATTTAAACTTGCTGAGCAAATTTGTTGCTCACCCTTGCTATATCATGATAACAAATTTCAGATTAAGACGAATGTTCGAGGAAAGACAGAGACAAAAACAAAGGACAAGATTATAGTGTTATGCTTGATAACTAATTAGTTATTTGATATAAGTTAACTCTGTAAACCTTCTTGTGAATCTAAAGGTATATATGTAAGTTAAGGTTAGAAACCTTGGGACATGTTGTAGAATACTCTGAAATAAACAATTTATGTTTATATATTCCACATTAGTTATAGAACATGTATGAAGATGTTGTATTGTGACGTACCAAGTCCAAGGTTCAAGGTACCCGGATTTAGGGGCGTTACATTTCATCTATTTCCTAAGTTGACTGGGCTTGTATTTTAATCTCATCTCATGCTCAGCTAGTTAATTATATTCAGTATAGAGCTCTCCTTGAAGGCTGGAGTTCCTGAATGTGGAGAAAATACACAGGTGTTCTGATTTGGAAAATGCAAGATCCTTGGGCAGGTCTTAGGGGCCAGTTTTATGATCACATCCATGATCAAACAGCAGGGTTCTATGGCTGTCGCTCTGCAGCAGAACCGATCCATGTCCAACTGAATCTGGCAAAATATTTTATAGAGGTAAGTGGGCATTACTTAACCATGTTAACGATACCAATCATTTTGTAATTACTTTGTTGTGCCATTCATGTTAAGTGCACGAGGAACATTATTCAATTTGTCATATATTTACTAACTATTTAAGGTATAAATTGTGTTAATCTGCATTAAATACAACCCCAGAAAGGCAAGATACAAGAGTTTATTTTTGGAACAATAATTTGACAAATTGTACTAATTTGGAGACTTTGATGGTTTAAGAGTATGAAAAAACATGCTTATATTTTTCTTCTTATCTTCCAAGTAGAACGAACTTAAAGACATTTTTTTCCTTCCATAAAACTTGGTATAATGGATAGACAGTATTCGTATTTGAATTATAAAAAATCAATAATATAGTAATGCAACTTTGTTGAGATGAAGAGAATTTTGGTCCCTTTCCTTTTGCCTTGTACAGGTTGTTAACACTACATCAGATAGATTGACTGATGTGGGAATAGAAGCATCTGTTTGGGATTTGGAAGGAGTGTGTCCATACTATAAAGTACTTGAAGCGCTCTCTGTGCCATCTAAAAAGGTTGTACCTATTATTTAGATGAAGTACCCAAAGTCTAAAAATCCTAAGCCGTCTATTTTTTAATCCTGAAACTCTATAATATATCATAATACATCATATTATCAAGGAACTTTTACTGGTTACCAACTAATTAAACCGTATAGGAAGAAGAAATTACCTCTCAAAATAACTTTTGAGGCTATGATAAGAGGGTCTAGTTATGAAATACGGATGCATTTAGCTAGAGAACACTTCAAAGAAGCTAGATTCCAGAAATCTGTTGTACAAGAATAATTTCATTGAAAATAATGGTGAAAATGATTTTGATATGGCCTCAGTGGAACCTATAGATAATCACACCGAGAGTAAACATGAAGTTAATTTGATTCAGGGCCTTCACAGAAAATTTTCTAGGGAAGCTAATGGTTTGAGGGTTGCAGAAATTAATGGGTTTGAGGTTGGAGTAGCTGTTTTTCTCAATTTTTCTGTTCATGCTTCAAAGCAAGATCACAAGGAAGGGGAAGACACAAGAATTCTTCCAGTTCATTATTCCGACAATTACTTCTCTCTGGTACCTGGTGAGTTGATGCCCATCACTCTCTTTTGAGGTACCTCCAGGTGTCACCCCACGAGTTACACTTCAAGGTTGGAATTACCACAGTGCACATACTACTGTTGTTCATTATTGAGCCAGGTAAACGATTTCATTTCTTTATCTACAAAGTTGCATCAAATGTTTTAATCATAAGAATGTTCAGAATCAAGAACTGGCCTTCATAAATAGGATATTCATATTAACTTTACCTGATGTGCTCTCATTAAAAGTTTGTGATTGCGAAAATTGGAGGGATTATATAGGAACTACAGACTCCTTACTAGAGCGAGATATCCCATCTTGAACCATTTAACAACTTGAATTCTTATTGGAGCTTTGCCTCAACTCTATCAAGGTTCAAAGTAGCGTTATCAGAAGACCTATCGGACAATCAATTCTTGGTGTGGCATTGGTAGTGATATCAGGAGATATACAACAAAAAACTACATATTGCTTTGAAAAATTGAAAATTATAATAAATATAAGGATAAGTAAAATAATGAAGTAAATACATACTGGTTGTCATCTAATAAATATAACATGATTGAAGTACACTTTGAACTCCAAACTTTACACCAATGTTGACTTTTGTACCTTAAACTGAAAAAAGTGTCTAAGTACATCCCAAACTTCATTTGACCGTAACAAAAAAACACACTTTTGAAAAAAGTGTCTAAGTACATCCCAAACTTCATTTGACCGTAACAAAAAAAAGCACACTTTTGACCCATAATCGGTCAAAAGTGAGGCTAAGCCTGTAACACTTATTACAAAAGGGTAATTTGGGTAGATTACTACAAATGAAATATAAAAAAAGCCAAAAAAACATATATCCCTCTCTCTCTCCAACCTAAAACTATATATAGAAATACCACTAAAAAATTCAAACTTATTAATAATTCTGAAAATTAATTAGTATTTTTTAACCTAAAAAAAAGAAACTAATAATTCTAAAAATACCACTCAAAATATAAATTAAAACTTCAAAACAACTAATAATTCTAAAAATTAATTATTATTTTTATCTTTAAAAATTAAAACTATTATCCTACAATAAATTCATTAAATCAATTACCGTCAAACAATCCCTTTCTAAGCAAATAAAATAAAAATATCAAATAACAATTTGTCAAAAATTAATTACCATATAATATGTCATAAAAACAATTACGATATAATTGATAATTATAAACATCTTTTATAGAAAGAGAATGTGGGGGAGAAATACTAATGAACTTAACCCCATCATAATCTATGGAAGTCGTGGTCACCGCTTCATCCGTCATCCACCATGACCACCGCTTCATCCATTACCCGCCCTTTCCAGTTCCATAGCACAACCACCACTGTAATCGATATTCTTCTCCCTATTCATTTGTTGTGTCGTGATCTTCTCTTACCATCTAATAAAATCCCTAATTTTAATTTTTCGGGAATTACAAAAATTTAACCCTCAAATTGTTATTGGAATTGGTGGGTATGTTTCATTCCATATTTGCTTAGTTGCAGCTCTAAAAGGACTAAAACTTGTAATCCAAGGGCAGAATTCAGTACTCAGAATTGCGAATTGGGTTTTGTCATTTTTTTGCAAATAAGGTGCTTGTTGCATATCATAGGACTGTGGAGAGTTTTGTTATGAAGAAAAATTGTGTGGTGTGTGGGAATCCGATGAGGTTATAGTTGCTCTAGTATATGTCTAAGGCTATGGTTAAAACACATTTCTTCCCCAAGGTGGGGAATCCGGATGCTAAGGTTGTGTTGGTTCTTAGAGGGTCTTTAGGTGCCAATGCTATAAATATTGCTTTATTGAATTTGTATCATTAGTTGTTGGAGAGGAACAAATTGTTTATCATTTGGAAGACGGGTGTAGAAGCATTTGATGAGATGGGAAGTCTTGTGAAGAACCATCAAAATGTGATGAGGAGAGAGAGATTAGTTCTTGCGTGAAGAAGAAGAATATATGGAAATGACGTAAATACCCCTACCAAATTCACACGTGTGTGAGTCCTGGTCACTTTTGACCGGTTAAGGGGCAAAAGTGTGTTTTTTGTTACGGTCAAGTGAAGTTTGGGGTGTATTTAGACACATTTTTCAGTTTGGGGTGCAAAAGTAAACAATTGTGTAAAGTTTAGGGTTCAAAGTTTACTTTAGTCATATAACATTATACCAGTCATGTACAATATTAGATAGGTGTTGGACTTGTTAACATTTTTTTGATGCAAAATCATATATTTATATCAGTTGATATGTGTTATATATACTATGCAATCTAATCTAAATTGTACATCTCCATTGCTTGAGAAACCATTTAATATTTTGTTCTCTTTTCCTCATCCTCAATGCGATATTAGGAATGTCCTGTTCCAATTTTTTATAAAACTACTGGTATGTCAAAGTTAGTAACGGTGGTTGTTATTTATGATTAATTTTGAATCGTCGCTAAAACTCGAGACTGCTAGTTTTTATTTTATTTTATTTTTTTAAACCTATGTAATACTATAGTGTATATTGAGATTTTGGAGATTTGTTATTTTGACAGACAGAAAGTTGGATGGAATGAGATGATGCATGCAATTTAATGTGCCAAAAAACCAAAGGCCATGATACCACTGCAGTTATCTTAAGCGTTGGTGGAACTTTAGAATCTCATGGAGAAGCAACCTGCCTAGACTAATTGAGGAGGATATCATAATTCTGTCAGGTCTAAAGTGGCAAAATCAAAGATTTAGACAAAAGTCATCTCAATACTATATCATACAGAACACAAATTTTTGGAAGTGTAATGATATCAATGGGTTAAATCATATAATTGCTCATTTCAAGGACTATAAACCTATTACCATAAATAGGTACCTTAAACTTTTAACATTTTTTGTGTTTTCTATTAAATGAAAAACAAACCATTCATCTGGTCATGCACTCTTTCTTGCCCATGGTCTACTTCTCACCCAAGTCTTTGATCACAATGGGGCTCTTCACAGTGTGCCCATCTTCAATTTTTTTGACTTTGTGTTTCCATACCAAAGTATAAGCAACACGACCTCTTTTGACGCCATTCCATTTTTCCAAAGCAACACCACCTTTGTCACCACTCCATTTTTTCCACACATTACGGTCAGTTTGAATGACACTTTCTTCTTCGTTTTTGTGAATTCTAGTTTTTGTGGATAAACGCTAACCTTAAGTTTCCCAGCCATTTGCTTGAATTCGGCTATAAAAGTGCACCTAGGCAATCCCGTCACATTTGTGATTTTGTGTTTGAAAGTAAAACTCTAATTAGCTTCGAGTGTTGCCTTGAACGATGGAAGATTCAAGTTCCAATCTTCTTTATGGGTGTCCCAGTCCTTCCAATGATTTTTTCCATGTCATATACGAGTCCTGGATCCATAGATTTCAATGGTTTTATCAATCCAGCCCCCATTCCAAGGCATTCAAACTCATTCAGATTTGGATTGTTCAATCGTCAGTTGAAAATTACATTTTGGAATATGAGTTGTGTTATATTTACTATTCATTTAATCGCAATGAATCAAGATTTGAGAATACCTATGGTCAAGATAGCAGACTTTATCGCTGTTGGAGACCAGTCGGGATGTAATGTCCGCAAAATTTTAAATTTCATTATAAATAAATTGTGAATTTATTTATTATTGTAATGAATATTTTATGAACTAATTTAAATCTTGATGCGATTAAATTAGTAACTTATTATATGATGGGAATTAAATTAAAGGAAGTCCAACTAATGGGACAACTAAATTAGTGGACTAATCTAAGAATATTAATATCAATAAATTGATAAGATCTTAGATTAATTAAATATTCATTTAAATTGAATATAACAAGTCTAATTGAATTATGTTAATTAATTAATAAAATTATTAATTAATGGTATTGGGTATTTTAAAATTTTAAGTGGCCTAATTAAATTCCAAGGAATTTAATTTGGGCAACCCAAAGCTTAGTTGAATATAAGTATCAATTGGGCCATCAATGGTTTAATTAACAAAACAAATAGTAGCCCAGCCCAAAGGTAATAACATAACCCGGTGGAAAAGCAGAGTGCCTCTCATTTAGGGACAAAACCTCCAGGAAACAGAGCACGCTCAGTGCAAGGCTCAAGAAATCAGAGTTTTGCTAAAGAAAAGAGAGACAAGTCAGGCATAGGGAAGGCTATAGGGTCCAACTCCTCAGAGTTTGTCTAAGGCTGAGAGAGTATTGTATAACCTCAGTCATTCCCTCATTTCCCATTCCCATTCATTTAGGCTAAGAGAGAGAAAACAGAGAAGCAAGAAACCGAACAAAACAGTGAGAAAAAGGAAAATATCAAAGAAAGTTCTTGAGAGTTTGATCTAGGAGTTTCAAGGAAGGTTATTGGATGTTCTCAGGCTTTGTTACATACTTTGGGAGGAAGAGAAGGCCAACCATTAGATCACAAAGGTAGTAAATATCTCAAAGTTTCAGTTTTATGCTTCCATGGTCATGCTTTGTGCTTTATATGGTAGGAAGCTAGATTAAGAGCTCTAGGTGATCATACTCATGCTAGAGTAGTAAATATATGTTTTAATGAGCTTATCATGTGTTATCATGCATATCTATGTTGGTAAGATTGGAAGAATGCATGAAATCTTCATTTTTCAGAAAAACCGTGCGAGTTAGTGTGATTTAAGGCCTTATATCTCTAAGCTCTTCAAGTTATTTGTGATGGTTATTATTTTTCCTTGATAGACCTATGAGTTTAGAAGAAAATCCAATTTGAATCACCAAAAGTTGTGGTGTATACATTTAGTTATGATTTTTCTACCAAAAACAGTCCATTTTATAGCACTGTTGCGAGTAGCTTGATAATTTTGGTATATAATGCTTCTAAAAAATTATTTGAAAAATACTATGGGGTAGAGGATCAAGTTATGAGTCCATAGGATCCGATCGTGCATGATTTTGAGGTGTATAGCTCCTTCTAAAAATGTTTGAACCAAAGTACATATGGATGCACTAAAAAGCAGAAAACCGGGAAAACTCCTGTTTAAATCCTTCACTCTACGATTTTGACTCTACGACCTCACTAGACGATTTTGACTCTACGACCTCACTCTACGATTTTGACTCTACGACCTCACTAGACGATTTTGACTCTACGATCTCACTCTACGATTTTGACTCTACGACCTCGCTCTACGATTTTGACTCTACGACCTCGCTCTACGATTTTCATTCTACGACCTCACTCTACGATTTTCACTCTACTTCACTCTACGACCCTCATTCTACGACTGGGAGCACTACGACCGAACGATGTAGGTGCAATATAATGGCAGTAGTCAACAGTGAATAGTAAACTAAAATAGCTGATTATTTATCAAATAATAAATAAAGATGCTTAAGTAATTAATTATTATGTCGAATAATAATTAAAGAAGAATTAAATAAACTAATTATTTATTATTTAATTAGATGTAAATAATAAATAAAGACAATTAATCATTATTTAACTAATATCAAATCATGATTAAAAAAGAGATAAAGGTAATTAATTAATTATTATTTAACTAGCATTAAATAATAATTGAAGAAGAGTTGAAGTCAATAAAGTGATTATTTATTATTTAATGGGGGTTGAATAATAAGTAAAGGTATTTAATCATTGTTTAACATTAAATAATGATTAAAGAGTAATAAAAGTAATTAATTAATTATTATTTGATGAAATAATAATTAAAGAAAGATAAGATAAAATAAAGTAATTGGCCATTATTTATCTTATAATAGGTAAGGATAATTAACAAATTGTTATTTAATTAATAATAATTAAAGAGAAGTATAGGTAACAAATTAATTATTATTTAACTAATGCTAAATAATAATTAAAGGAAATTGAAACTAATTAGTTGATTATTTATTATTTTATTAAATAATAAATAAGGTAATTAATAATAATTAACTATTATTGAATAGTTAAGGTTATCATGTAATTATTTATTATTAAATGATAAATAAGAGAGTCAAGGAAATTATTTGTTAATTAAACTAATAATTGGAACAACCAAGCAATTATGATAGATTGTTTAGGGGTTTAAGTAGTATGAGATAATTAAATCATTAACCTTAGTTCAGTGAATATTTTATTGAGGTTATATGATGTGAAATTGTATGATAATTCAAGGTGTTTATGTGATAGTAAACTTAAATACTTAAGTGAAGCGATCGATTATGTGTTGTTCTAACTATTAGGCCAACATTTTCAATGTTAGGTCTGCAAGAGAAGTTTAAATTAAGCGAAGTAGACGTAATTCGCGTACCAGACAAGTTCCTTAACCTTACACAACTTTATATTGTGAAAGTTTCGAATTATATTTATTGCAAATTCCCTAACTCAAACTAGAGTTATACTTTCAAATTATATTTCAAGTGGTTTAATTATTGCAAGATTATCCCACATCGATATTATCTTTGACATTCGCATATAGTGCATGTTGGATTCAAGTTCTATTATCGAACTGTCATGTATTGAAAGTTCTTGCATTCATGAACTGTTTAAGAAATAGTCTATGCTAATTGATTCAGCTAGACATTGAATATTAATATAAAAACTATCCAAACTAGTAGTTAGTAAGGATTCTTGTACTGAGAGAACAAACCCTAAATTGGGGGAAATATAAGTGTTGGTCATCCGATACAGTCAAAGTTTAATGTTATGCAAACACATGGTGTACAAGAGGCTGATCCCCTCAAGTACAATTGACGATTATAAAAGGGTCAGTCGAATGGCTGATGTTGCCTTAGCGTTCATGGTCCATTGGACCACTCAGCAGTCAGTAATCAAGTCTTCATTGTTTCATCTCAGTCTTGATTATATTATGCAGTTATTAATCAACTCTTCATTCATCCATTTGAGTAATAATTATGTTATTCAGTTTTATCATTGAGCCTACATTATTAAATCAGCTCGATTATTACTTCGATTCATTCATGATATATTATATTGTTCAATTAAAACTTGTTGAGCAAGCTAGTTGCTCAGCATTGCTATATCATGAAAACATTTGCAGTCAAACCTGAAGGTTCGGGTAAAGACAAAGGCAAAGGAAAAATGAAATCTTAATTAAGCTGGATAATTGCCTACCTGTTTCACATTTTGTTGCATAGCTGTGATATGATGTAACACAAACCTTTTATAACCTTTTGGTAGTTTGTGATGTATTTAGTAAAGGTTGTAGACCTTGGGACTAGAAAGCTTTTTTAATAAACAACATATGTTTATTTATATTTTTCGCATTAGTATAAAATGTTGTTTAGCAGACATTGAATGTATTTTTGCGTGAACACTGAATTCGAGGTATTGGTACCTGAATTTAGGGGCGTCACATGGGATGCCTCAATTTCATACTTGCTGCAATCGAGGAAAATATTATAACGATCCTTAAGTACTGCCGTCAGGAAGTGCCTGTAACAATATTATAATGATCCTTATTATAACAATATTATAAGGATCCTCAAGTACTATTGTTAGGATATGTATCCCAGGGGCACAAATATCTGGCTGAAAACATAAACAAGCAATCGCATATTTTTATGGAACTAAGATACAATATAGGGAAGCATTAGAAGGACTGGGACACCTATAAAGAAGATTGGAACTTGAATCTTCCATCGTTTAAGGTAACACTTGAAGTTAATCAGAGTTTTACTTTCAAACGCGAAGTCACAAATGTGACGGGATTGCCTAGGTGTACTTTTATACCCGAATTCAAGCAAATGATTGAGAAACTTGAGGTTAACGCTTATCCACAAAACTCGAATTCATAAAAATGAAGAAGAAAGTGCCATTCAAATTGACCATTTGTGTGGAAAAATGGAGCGGTGACAAAGAAGGTGGTGTTGCTTTGGAAAAAATGAAGTGACATCAAAAGAGGTGTTGTTGCTTAACGCAAACACGAGAAATTGGAAGATGGGCACACTGTGAAGAGCCCCATTGTGATCATAAACTTTGATGAAAAGTAGACCATGGGCAAGAAACTGTGCATGGCCATATGAATGTTCTGTTTTTCTTTTAATAGAAAATACAAGAAATATTAAAAGTTTAAGGTACCTATATATAGTAGCAGATTTATACTCTTTGAAATGAGCAATTATATGATTTAACCCGTGGATATCATTTCACTTCCAAAAGTTTGTGTTCAATATGATATTGTACTGAGGTTTTAGGATTCAAACGATTTGTTCTTTTCCCCTATAAAGGGAAAGGTCTTGTGTAACAGCCCGAAACCCCATCATTTGTTAATGGCGATCTCGCGTGTTAATACATAACCTTAATCCTTAAAAATCATATTAAACAATTATAACACAGTTCATAACCCTTTTATTTAACTTACATCCATTACTTGCCTCAAAATCTAATGATGAATTTGACCATTTAATATCGATTAGTCTTGTTTCGGATGCTTACAGTACTCACAAGTTATTTACCATCATCATCCAGATAAATAGATCATTATCAATACTATTTTAATGTTTAACAATTCTGCATTATATCAAATTTAAAAACACAACAACATTCTGATGATAATAATTTATATAATTCATTTAATATTCGGTTACATATTTTGCTTGATCGTATTACAACAATCATTATGATTTTTTTACAAATACAAGTAAATAAAGAATGGAGCCTAGTCTACACTTCTTCTTTCATTCATGATCTTCCTAACGTTCATCTTTAATCTTCAAATAAGGTTTTATTCGCAAGAATGAGCATGACCGCTCAGGAAGTCTAACATATTATCACATACACAGTTTATACTTTTATATAAACTTTAACATGCTTTGACTGAACATACAACTCAGTTATTAATCATATTAATTTATGCTTAACAATAAACATATTTTATGCATACTCATATGCATCATCAAATATCTATTAACATTTAACAGTTAATCAAGAACTAACACTTAATCATTTAATCACATAAGACCTTCATTCATGTACTTTCACATATCAACTATCACATAATAACATGAACAATCTTATAACATACTAATAACAGGTAAAGGTCTAGAACTTGTCTCAAATCGAAACTAAGGCTTCCCGGCAGAGCGTTAAAACCCTACATAGTCATTTAGTGCATAAGCGATTAGATTCATCGTATTATATAACTTCATAAGTCTTATATTAACTTATTTAAATTATTTTAATAGGTGGAATTATTTGGAAAATTAGCCAACTCAAAAACTCATTTTTAAGCCAAATTTTTTGATTTGGGCAGATTG
This sequence comes from Hedera helix, assembly GCA_947179155.2. Taxonomy (NCBI): domain Eukaryota; kingdom Viridiplantae; phylum Streptophyta; class Magnoliopsida; order Apiales; family Araliaceae; genus Hedera; species Hedera helix. The sequence continues at coordinate 28,372,766 of OX359280.1, read as the reverse complement.
TTGGACTACCGGACCTCGACTCGGTTAAACGGCCATAACTTCTTCGTTTTAAAACATGTTTTAGTCATTTAAAATTCCATGTGTTCGTAACTTCTGCCTCTACAATTCATATTTAGACCAAAGTACGAAATTCCTGACAGATTTGCATAGATTTCGGTTTAAAGGTTACTGCACAAAAACTGTTTGAACTTTCTTTGAACCAATTGGTAAAACATGATACCTCAAGTATTAATTTGCTAAGATAACATTGATTGTTTGATATTGAGAAGTATTTTTATTTTTATAATATTCGTGAAGAGAATAAGGTCAGGTTGATAACAAATATACTTGTTGAGTATCCAGTTGAAGGTTGGACTCAAATAGAGTATGTGAGATCGTGTAATGGTATGAGAAATATTTTCTGTTGAAAAGCTATTAAAGATATATTGATTTTTGATTATTATTAACAACATGTCACGTACATTCATTATAAGTTAGATAGATTGGTTGCAAAATATTTGAGATATTATGATGAGTTCTTTGTTCAGCCATACATTGATATTCAAAAGTAAATGAAAGATGTCAGTAAGACCATGTGGAAGGTTAGAAATACGGTATCGAAGATGTCTAGCCAAATGAAAGATTTTGCGTCTAAGAAAATCATTGAGGTACTAAAAGTTATTGAACAATCAAAGATTAATATTACACAGATTGTGAGTTAAAAATATATGTTAATACCCTAAAAATTATTAAATACTCAAAGGAAGAATCTGAAGCATAGGTAGTTGATGAAACGACAATTTTAGAGGTTCGTGATAGTTTTGTTTTAGAGCAAAGTCAACTTGAAGTTCCTAATGAGTTGCCCATTATTGAGGAGAGTATGGAAGATGTCACAAAATCTAAGGATGGAGATACTGCAGATAGGGATACTACAATTAACAAAATTGATCATGAAATTATTCCAGTATTCGAGAACATTGAAATTATTGATTTTGTTATTTTTGAAAATTTCTTTGTCATGCAGGTAAATTGGAAGATTTTGGTATTTTTCTTATTATTTTCAAGATTATATTTTGAGAAGAAAAGCCATAAAGTTTTGATCTCACGAAGATTGAAGATTTGTTCATGGTGTTTTATACTTGTTCGCTTTAAAATTTGAGGACAAATCTTTTCTAAGAAGGAGAGTTTGATACAGTGGAAAATAACAATGAAAAATAAGATTTTCATATATGTTATTATTTATGGGGTTTTAGTTTATTTGATGTATTTTTATTTATTATTTAGAAAAATTCAGTAATTTAATTTATATTTGGCTAGTTTAATGTTTTGAAATTTTGCATTTCTAATTCCATTTAATTTTAGAATTTAATTATTTTCCTTTTTCAAATAGTTATACAAAAGTAGTTTAGTACTATGAATATGCTTCCTAGGGTTTCTGAATCAGAACATTTATTCATTAATTGAGATTATTATATTCGTTCTCTTTGTGATTGTGACGCCCCAAAATCATTAGACTTACTATAGCTGACTTGGCGCTCACTATAAATGCTAAATCATTAGGTTTATGGATGATTTCCTTTATTCATAAACAAAGTTCTCATCCTAATTTCCAAAGATCTTTCAATATTTTATAGCAAGTCCTTGTAATCGATACAAGAGACTTAATACTCAATCATGACATTTTATCCTTAAGATTTTTATATTCTATAACTTTACATGTTCCAATATCCACGACATTAAATCATTAGGATGACTCTTGGGAACTGAGAATCTCGTGGTGAATGTTTGTATCTTCACCCGTGATAAATGTTTGGATCTTTATCCATGACAAATGGTTATATCTTTGTTCAGTGCAAAATTCTCTTTCCGTACAGAACATTATCCATCTGGTTAAAACCCTCACTCGAAACCTATTTGGTTATAGTGATATCTCTTCATATCATTAATCCTACCTATCTGACATTCAAAATAGTAATAACGAGTTATACCTGGGTCTGAGGAACCTTAATGATGGATTTGACCAGTCAACATCGCTTAGTCCTGTCTCGGATATACAACACTCACAAGTTATTTACCGATCCTCATCCAGATAAATAGATCATTATCAATACTATGTTAAGTTTTAACAATTCTAAGTTTAATCAAAGTAAAGACATAACAAGAATATGTGATGAAAATTGATATATATTAAATAGAGTCGGTTACACGGTTTGCTTGTTCATATTACATAAGTCATCAAGACTTTAAAACAAAAAGATAAGCAATTTAATAAAGCATGTAAACTAATTTATGCATTTCTTCTTTCCTTTCTTCTTCTTAGAGCCGGAGCTCTCGGGTTTGTCTATAATTTAGGTTTATTTGCAAGGGTGAGCATACAAAAGCTCAGCAAGTTCAACACATAACATATAAGTGAACTCACACCGATATGGATTGTAAGGATTCATGGCACAACAATTGATATTACAAAGGTTTTAACATAACAAGACTGAGTGATGGTTAGACCTTGAACTATTCTTTGTCTTTCGACTTAGAACCATTTACAGTGGATATAGAAAGGGGATCAACCTAACGACATCCTATGTTACGCATAACATACACTACTCTAGACTAATCATGAACAATGTGACAATATTCGTTCATCTCAGTTTACTTCACATGTCAAGATCGCCCCAAGACAACTTGGTTTGATATAATAAAGCATGATTCGAAATATATCACGAATAAGCATTTTATTTTTCAAGTTATGCCGAAACAAGAAGCAATAACTCTCATATCAAAGATTTATAACACGTTGTTTGTACAAAATGTATATATCACATAAAAAAACAAGTAAACAAAGGTTAATGATAGAAAACTTGCCTTAAAGCAATTTAGGGTTTTTCCGGTAAAGCGTTAAATGCCTACATAATTGCTTATGCGTACTCGAATGTTAGTTTATCGAATTTTACTTCTTAATAAATGTTTTTATAACTTGTTTAGACTATTTCCAAAGGTGGTTTTAGTTGGAAACTTCTCAAACTCAAAAACTCATTTTTAAGTGACTTTATAAAAAGTGGACAACAGCATTGGTTGTCAGACCCCAGCTCAGTTAAATGGCCATAACTGTGACGCCCCCAAATTCGGGTACTAGTACCTCGAACTCAGTGCTCACGATCTAATACAACTATATCATAAACACATCCCAAAACAACACACAATATCTATTGCGGAAAATAAACATATGTTGTTTATACAAAAGGGTTAACTACTAGTCCCAGGGTACGAAACCTTATCACAAATACATTACGAATTTAATATATACAATAGGATTCGTGTTACATGTAATCAGACTTGAACAAAACGTAACAGTAGACATATAGTACCCCAGCACGTCTACGAGTTTATCTTCCCCTTGCCCTTATCTTTATTTGAACATTCAGGCTTAGCTGCAATAAAATTTCATGACATAGCAAGGGTGAGCAACTAGCTTGCTCAGCAAGTTTTATACGAATAATATGAGGTATGTCATGATTTAATAATAATTGAATGATTCAATAAACTCTTGAAATAAATATCCGAACAATATGATCAATACTCGAATAATGAATAATGATCGATTCATTGAAATGCTGAGTGGTCCAATAGACCATGAACGTCTGTTGAGGAATCAGTCCATTGATTGACCCTCTTAGGTTACATGCCCAGAACTGTACTTGAGGGGATCAGCCTCTCGTGCTCTATGTGTATGCATAACATTTATTCTGTATGTATCGTTTATTTGATATTTAGATTACTCCCCATTATGGGTTGTTCTCCTTAGTTTAAGAATCCGTACCCCCATGGTTCGGATAGTTTTTAAAATAATTTGCACATATGTCTAGCCGAACAAATGGCTTAGACTTCCCTTTTAATTAGTTCATGAAGGTAAGAACTTCAAATAATTCATAATTCAAGAATGGAATGTGAATTCAATGGCACCATGTGCGAATAACAATAATATTGATTGCGAAATAAATTGTAATATCAAAATAAGTCAGGGTAACTTGCTCAATAATAATATGAGTAAGGTTAAGGAACTTGCCTAGTGCGCGAATTACGTCTACTTTGTTTAATTTAAATTACTCCTGAAGACCTAACATTTAAAATGTTGGCCTAACAATTAGAACAACACATAATCGTTTTACGTAAATAACCTACGTCAAATATCATTTAAACACATAGCATGATGTTTACTAACACATTGGCTAAACAAATCGCATTCCCCATATATTAATTATGTGCCAATATTATTCCTCTAATATTTAAGTCACCTACTGATGTTAATTAATAACATCATAATTGGTTACCAATATTATTAATTCCCTTAATAATATTTAAAATATCTTTCTAATATTATTAACCCTTTTAATAATATTTTATTCCTTAATCATTATTATTAATCCTTAAATAAAACTTTAATTGTCAACTAATATTATTAATTATTAATAATATTTTAATCCATTGCTATTATTATTAATTATTTAGTAATAATTTAATCACTAACTATCATTATAAGTCAATTAACAACTTAATCGTCCACTATCATTATTAATTAAATACTACGTAACTACGAATTAAATAACAAGTAGTTAATTATCCTTACCTATTATAAGTTAAATAATAGGTAATTCCATTATTTTATCTTATCTTTCTTTAATTATTATTTAATCAAATAATAATTAATTGATTACTTTTATTACTCTTTAATCACTATTTAATATTGAATAAAGATTAATTACTTTGACTACTATTTAGTCATTATTTAATCTCAATAATTAATTACTTTATTACTTTGATCTCTTTTTAATTATTATTTAATGTTAGTTAAATAATAATTAATTAGTTACTTTTACTCATTATTTAGCGTCAATTAAATAATAAGTAATTCTGCTATTAACTTTATTTCTCTTTAATCATTATTTAATAATAATTAATAGTCATATTTACTTATTATTATAATAAGTAATTAGCTTTTACAACTTTATTCTTCCTTAATCATCATCTAATATCCATTGAACAATAATTAATTACTTAACTATTTTTATTTATTATTTAATGACCACTGATTAATAAATTTTACTACCTTTATTTAATATCCATTAAATCATTAACTTTCCAACTTATGGGAAATTATAGCTAAATATTAAGCATCCTTATTTATCATTTAATGAATAAAAATTTATTTTCTTAAATTATTATTATCTTGATAATAATTTATTAATTAAACCTCTCTTAGTGTTTAATATTATTAAAAATTAAACAACTAGTTTAATAGCCCTCAATCATTATTTAACATCCGATAAATAATAATAACTTTACCTTATTATATAATCCCCTTTAATAACGACTAACTAATTATTATCCCTTAATTAATATTTAATCAGGATTAAATATTAATTACTTTGTTACCTTCATTTATCATTTAATCTTAAATAATAAATCATTAATATATTATTTAAAGTCATTATAATGATTAAATAACTTGTTGTAATAATATCTAATTTACCAACAAGGTGGCTATATTAAACTTGGTTAGCAACTAAATGGTTAAATTTACCATTTTAGATTTCCTTTTCCAATTTGGGTTCATTATTTAATGACCAATAATTAGTCATCCCATGTTGCTTTAATTATTATCTAAAATGATTTAAATAATACATTATCACTCCAAAATTCCATTTGGAATATTTATTATTTTAAGTAATTAGTAATTAAGTCTATAGTTTTAATAACACATTACCTATACTACACAGCAAGGCCATTCGTTACAGACCCAGTCCCAACATCAACAAATCAGTAGTAGCAACAAAACACATTACTACACCAAATAGCCAAAACTGTTGCATGACCGACCCAACTCCCATTTGATGACCACAATCGGCAGCAACAACAAAACACAGCCACACACACGCACACCACTTAGACGCACGCAGCACACACTCACCATCACGCACACACGCAGCCCTGCTGCTATCTCTCCCTATCTACGGCCGGATGTAGCAGCAACACACACACACACCTGCGTTTCCAACACAGTAGGAGACCCCCCAACAGCCGCGCACACCCACACTCTATCCACAACCTTCAGTCAAGCATTTATTCTAACACCATCTGGGCAAGAAAAATTCAGCACCTAGCATACCTCATCCGAGTGTATTGGTGCCACCCAAATGGGTTTTACTACATACCAGACCTGCCAGCATATCCCCAAACGCAATAACTACAGCAATTAACACATACTCGACCAAGAATGACCCAAAACCGAAAACAACTTAAAGAAAAATTTACAGCAACAACATAACACATCAACACAACAACTAATTAACAAATACCCAACAGCTATAAATGGTTCAAAAGAATAGATACACAACAACCATAAATACTATAACAGCTACCGAATGTAATTAATTCATTACCCTTCTTTGGCGTTCTCTGGTTCGAATTTAATGGCAGTGCTCGGCTTCTCCTCCTTGCTGTCGTCCGATTTGCGACCCTCCTTATCTCTCTATATTGATTTCTGTTTTTCTCTCTTCTCACTCTTGTTGCTTGGTTTCCCTCTCTTTGCTCTCGGTCCCCTTTTTCTTGCTTTTGGTTTCTCTCGTTTTCTCTATCTCTCAGCCAAAGGAACGTGAAGGATAAAGAGGATGGTTGGTCTGCTTATACTCCCTCAAATTTCGAACAAGCGCTGCGGAAGTCGACTCCCCAGCCTCCCCTACGCCTGCCACGTCTCTTCTTTTTCAGCAAAAAGTTACCTTGAGCTTGCAAAACTAGAGCATGCGCTGCGTTTTCTTTACCTTGTTGCTGTCCCGAAATCAGTGACCCTCTAATTCTCTGTCGGGTTACGTTTTGGTTAGGGCTGGACTGTTATTTGTGTGGTTTTGTTAATAAATTAATGGCCCAAATGGATGGTTAATTGGCAACTAGGCTTGGAGTTGTAACAAATTAATTATTTGGGGTCAATTTAATTTACCCAATAATATTAACTAATAATTTTATTAATTAAATTTCTTATTCTAATTAGACTCAGTATATTCAAATTTAATTGAATATTTAATTACCTCAAAATCTTATTAATTTCTTGATATTAATTAGGATGGTCCACTAATTTAATTATCCCATTAGCTGGACTTCCTTTAATTTAATTTCCATCTTATAATAATTTACTAATTAGTCACACCAAGATTTAAATTTGTTCAGAAAATAAAAAATAAAAATTTATTTATAATGCAAATTCAAAATTTTGTGGTCATTACAATAACTTTTTCGTTTTAAAATATTTTTGAGTCGTTCAAAATTTCACGCGTTCGTAACTTCTGTCTCTACAATTTATGTTTAGACCAAAGTTCAAAATTCCTTACTGATTTACACAGATTTTGACAGTAAGGGGACTGCCAGAAACTGTTTCAATATTTCTTTGACTGAATTGATAAAACATGATACCTTAAGCTTTAATTTGTTAAGATAACATGTTCTAACAATCAATAACACTCTATAACATAAAATAAGAAAATCATAAACCTTCTTATATAGAGATTTATGACTTTTTCTCAAGAACACACGAAGAACACGAAGAACGGAAAAACCGTACATGGTAACAACTTATGTTCTTGAGCTTTTGGATTTCATACTTGAAATAATTTGAGCATTATAACTGCTTGTATAAGTGATTATAAAATTTATATATGAAATAATTTGGTCATTATAACGGCTTGTTTTCTTGATTTTAACCATTTATAACTATTGCTCAAGAACACATGAAGAACATGGAGAACGAAAAATCGTACATGGCTACGACTTGCGTTCATTGAGCTTTAGTTATATACTATGAAATGAAATTGACATAACAACGACTTGTTCAAGTCATAAGGAACACGGAGAACGAAAAATCGTACATGGCTATGACTTATATTCTTGAATTTGTTAATAAAAGAAAATTAAACATTATAACTACTATAAAATGAAGAAAATCTCAAGAACATGTGAAGAACACGGAGAACGACAATCGTACATGTCTATGACTCGCGTTCTTGAGTTTTATCGACTATAAATTGAAAGAAAAATTAAACATAACAACGACTAAGGATCGTACATTTTGTGATTGCAAGCTTTAACTATTTCTTTGCAATTTCAAATACTTTAAATATAACTATGAATAATAGATATAGAAAGTGATTTTGCTCTGGAAATTAATAAGGAAATGAGAAGAACTAGCTCTCTATTTGTAGAACAACCAAAGCTAGGGTATTATGGTCATTGTTACATTACTTCTAAGCTAAGCAAGGATGAAGTGCACCTCCTTTTCCCTCCTTGAAGTGGCCGGCCAAAACAGCTCATTCATGCCATTAAATGCTTGCAATCAACATGTTTTAATGACACAACAAATCCATACTTGTTAGCTTTTGATTGGTCCACCACTTAGCCTACCAAAGGAATAGTTCTAGGCCTTGTTTGGTTAGTTAAATAACCCATTATTTGAGGGGCATTGATGGTCTTTTACCAAGCTTAGTTCAAGGGTAGTTTAGTCCTTTATATGCTAGCATTTGATTGGTTGATTAATGATTTATTTAACTAATCAAACTTACTTAGTTTAGCCTCAATCTTAATTAAATATATTAATTTGTATAGTTGACTTTTACTATTCATAGTTGACTTTTCGTATTTATATCGTATTATTTTTGTATTCTATTCGTATAATTTTTGTATTTATACGAGTATTTGTGAATAGTACTTTATAGTGTTTTAGGGTTTGAACCTTAGGATTTTTAAAATTAAGGTTTAGGTTTTCTCCAAACCCTAGTTTTAGGTTTTCAAAAATTTTACTTTTTATTTTTCTAATAATTGTTTAAGTTGGATTCTCGAAACAAAACAAAAAATAAACACACATGAAAATTCCTTAACACATCTGGGATGTAATTCAATATTTATTTATGCATATAAATTCATATTACAACTATCTCGGAAGTTCGGAATATTACAGTGAGTTCATTATTTTTTTTATGGATTCAAGTGTTTATTCCGTTTGTGTAGGCACGTCAATCTTCATATCACGTTTGTATTAAAACGTTACAGTCTAACCATATTCCGCACTATAAATTGGAGATATTTATGCATGCACCCAACTACAATGATATATATTATTTTTGATCGATAGAGTTTGACATGAATGATATTGTTCATTAGTTGTTTAATATTGAAAAATACTTTTATCATCGTTGGATTCTTGAAAAGGATAAAGTCGAGTTGATTTTACAAAAACTTGGTTAATATGCATTAAGATGGTGGCCTAATATATACTTTGCGAGATTGCGCAGAGGTAGGTGTGAAATTTATTCTTGGTCAAATATGAAATTTCTAACTGTTGAAGAATTTTTTTCATATGATTATGTATACATTACTTTTACATTAGATAGATTGATTGTAAAAAAAATAGATATTATGATGAGTTTTTTATTTAGCCATATATTTTTATCCAAAAGCAAGTGAAAAAAGTTAGTAAAGCCATGCAAAAGGTTTTAGATATGATCTCAAAAATTTCTAAACAAATGAAATATTGTGCCTCCAAGAAAATCATCGAGGTACCAAAAATTGTTCAAAATTCGATAACTAATTAATGTTACAGATTGTGAGTTGGAGATATCTATTGATAACCCATAAATTATCGAATACTCAAAGGAAGAATTCAAAGTAGAGATAGTTAATGAAACGCCAATTTTAATGGTTCATGAGAGTTTTATATTGGAGTAAAGTCAAGTTGAGATTGAAACTACTACTGTTAAAGAATCCCAAGTTCCTAACGATCGAGTTGCACATTATTTAGGAGATTATAAAAGATATCACAAATTCTAAGGATGGAGAAACTACAAACAGAGATTGTTCCAGTGTTCGAGAACGGACAAAATTGGTCATGAGATTGTTCCAGTGTTCGAGAATATTGAAATTATTGATTATGTTATTCCTGAAATTTGTTTTTGTCATGCAGATAAATTTGAAGATATTTGTCTTCTCTCACTTATTTTCAAGATTATCCTTTAGAAGAAAAGTCATGGAGTTTTAATCCCGCGAAGATTGAAGACTTGTTATTTGTGTTTGATACTTGTTCGCTTTAAAATTTGAGGACGAATTTTTTCTAAGAAGGGAGCCTAATGCGGTGAAAAATAATAATGAAAATTCAAATTTCAATGTATTTTAGCATGTGTAAAGATTTAATATATTTTGTGTTTTTTTATTTATTATTTAAAAAATCTACCAGTTTAAATTATTTTTGGTCCTTTTATATTTCGGACTTTAATTTTCTAATTTTATTTAGTTTAGAATTTAATTTTTTTCCTTTTACAATTACTTATAAGAAAGTAGTTTAGCATTATAAATATTCTTTCTAGAGTTTATTTACAGAATCGTTTTATTCCCTTCGTTTTAGCACAATAACTTTAATAACATGTTTATTTTAAAGCTCGAAAATTAGCATCCACTTTGTTTTTTAATGCTCAGTTCGCTTCCCACTTGTTCGCATCCAGTTGGTGTGGGTCTAAACCTAACTAACCCCTCTTAGTCACTTGCTCGCCTCAGATACCTTCAGGCTTCGGTTATCTTCTTACAACAGATTTGCTCAACATAGGATTATTATCTTTATGGAAAACAAAGCCTATATATATATATATATATATATATATAGAGCCAGAAAACCATAAAACCCAATAATATTGACACTTCTTCATATACATGGATGCGGATTGATTCTTTTTGTGCTCGCTAGGCCGATATTTTTACACATAAGAATATTTATGCAGATTATGACTCTTCTAAACTAGTGCCACCAAAACTATTCAACTAGACGAAAAGACATCATGCGCCTTTACCTCTAATAGTAACAATTGCTGTGAACTAACACATCTTAGAGCAATTTTTCTTCCATACCTTATACTTGATTTGAAAGAGTAATTTAATTTAGGAAATCTTAGAGCAATTGTTCTTCCAATACCAGGAAACAGTAGAGATATTAATCTGTTGAGAAAGACGACGTTTGGCAATTTTCAAAATAAGTAGCACTTCTACAAAATGTAATTTATAAAACTAGCTGTAATGCATTGACAAACCTTCTTACAAAGAAGTTGCACATCTACAACACTGTATATGAGAAAACATAATAGTTGCTTGTAATTTAAAACTAGCTGTAATGCATTGACAAACCTTCTTAAGGCTATAGTGCAAAGCCAAGGAGGCACTTGAGAGATCCAGCAGCAAGCTACTGTGATGAACTCTCCCCCTAAAAAAATAAATTTAATATCTTGTGAGCCAATGACTCACAAATCAGATATTAAACTGATAAGAACAAATACTACACTTGATCTTAGCCAAAAGGCCGAGAAAGGTATGCCTTAAGATGATCATAAGCTTCGTGTTATAGCACTGGGTTCCCTTTCGGATTCATCTCAACTAATTGAGGAGGTGCTAAACTTACATCCACTTAGACACTTGCATTATTATTGTATTATTTGAATACCTTAATTCAGCTGGTATTTCAATATGATACATCATTATTAAACTAGACACTCATATAGGGGTAAAGTTGAAACAAAATTATATCTTCGAAGTTTATAAATTTTGCAAATGACTCTTCTTATGGAAGGTGAACATACTATTTTAATTTTGATTTACTTACAAGAAAGAAACAGATAATTTATTCTAGTAATTAAATGGAGTTGATAAAGGTATGTACCAAAGAAAAAATACCCTCCTGTCTTATCGGAAAACAAGAACAATAAATCTGAATAATCCCTTCAGTGTGATGGTTTAAATTTTTTTAGAAACATTTGGTTGAGTATCTCATCATCATGCTTCTTTTGGTGTTAGCTGATCTATTAAATATTTATACAGAGTTTGTTGATTCTTCTCAATTATCATGCCACAAAAACAATTCAAAGAGGGTGTATGCCACTATTTGCAGTGAGCACACGTTATTCTGTAGTAAAAGGTGAAAGAATATTTAGCTTTGTGCTCACCGCATGACTGCGGTTCTTTTTTAGGTTGTGTTAATAAGAATGTTAAGACTTGAAGAGTTTAGACATCTAAATACCGTAGAACATTTGTCTAGAATTATATCTGAATGAAAAAACACTGTTTCATAATTAATTTTTCCAAAATGTTTAAATAACACTATTTTACTATTATAAACCTTTGAGTAGTCTAAAAATTTTATTTGATAATTTTAAATATTCAGTTTAATAAAAGCGAGTGAATAATATTGCTGATTGTATTTATATAAGAAAATTTAAATACTCTAGTAAATAAATATTAAACAAATTACCTAAAAAAATTAGCCATAATGTATAATATGATGACATTTACAGTAGATACATTTTTTTTTGTCAAGTTTAATAGAACAACAACATAATGCAATAGTTCATGAGAAGAATTCTATTGTCTTTGTTTTAAAATATAAAATCATTATTAACTTCATAAAATCAATTTAAAATATTTTTAAACTCATAACTGACATGAATTTATTTTATTTTAGTTTATACAATGATGAATATTGAAAAATATCAAAAAATTAATACTCATTGTAAGATTTATTGTTCCATAATTTTTAATCATCTCAATTTTAAATTTGAAAATATTTCAAATTAACTTTTCAAGAATCAATAATAATCTTAAAATTTGGAATGAGGGAGTATAATATTTATTGAGGCTATTTTTCTCCATAGATTTAAAATTTTCACTAAGAGACCACTTTTAATGATTTGGACTTCATTTTCTATCTTACCAATTTAGAAGCATTGAGAGGGATATTTTTTTTACTAAACAATTTCGAACCTCTTAACGAATGAGATGCAATCAAACACCACCTTAGGCTGTCTGCCTCAGTTTTGCATACATAACTATTACATTGTATCTTTGCTGCTACAACGCTAACACGATGAGGGACTTTATATTAGCCTGCCTGCCTGCACTCACTTATTAGTCCTTTCTAAGTGTGCTAAATGCTACTCTTTTATATTAACTATTGATTAAATAACATAACATTACAGGATGAGAATGATAACTAGTCAATTGGCGGAGTAAGATTTATTCGTACATGTCTAGTACTCAATTACAAGACAAATGCTTATTCCTTACTCATTGAAAGCTTAATGTTACGTTTGGATTGAGGGAATAGAATAGAGGAAGGAATGTAATGAAAAATAGTAAATTTGATTATTATTTTAGAGGATAAACCATTCCAATGGAATGAAAACTCATTCCATCACTTTGATTTTTATTACATGTGAGAGGTGGCGGAATAAAATTCATTTCAATTGAGTGGATATGCGTGATAATTTTACCATCACATTACACCACCCACCCCCACCAACAATCAAACATATGTTTGAAATACCGTAAAATCATTTCATTATTCCTCCATTCTATCGCTTATATCCAAACGCAGTATAACTGAAATGACTAACTTATTTCACTGTAAATCAATAAAGGTCATATATATATATATATATATATATATATATATATATATATATATATATATATATATTGATATTACAGATTTAAATATTAACGTATATGGATATTAACGGATACGATTATAAATATATCCGTATCCATTTTGGATAGATACGAATACAGATAATATTTGTTGGATACGAATAATATCCTCTTTGAAGTGAATACGATCAAATATCGAATATTTTGGATGCTAGTTAGTCTTAAAAATAATGCTCTCAAGTTTACAATCACAATTTTATTATGCAACGCGTTACTATTAAACTAGACACTCATCTAGATGTAATGATGAAACACTCATAAAGATTTTTTTTAGCAAATGGAAAAATATATATTTATTTATGAACAAATCATTAATTCAAAACATACCCACAAAAACTACACAATACTTGAGCTTTACATATTGATTCTCCTTTTAATTTTTCCTTGTCATCATAAACATATATAAAACAATGCCAAAAAAAAGTTAGTTGAGTAGTCTTCTGCTAGACAGACTGATCCACATATATAAAGAATGAAGATGTTACACCTGTCTCCTTAGAAATCAAAGATACAAAAGGTACAATCCTATTGAACAGATCCCATTGAAATAAGGTCCTAACTTTATTTTGTGAGTTGGGGCTATAAATATTGCGTTCTTTTTGTGCATTTTGGTAATGTTGGACTTCGTTGCGCCATGGTTTTTTTTTTCAGAATTAACAACCAAAAGTTCGGATCAGTTCAAAACTTATAGTAACAGCTGACATAATATAATAATAACTTTTTAAAAGTTATTATTTTAACTTTTTAAATATTTTTGTAATTGATAGCACAATTAGATTAAGTGAATGACTAAATAACTTTTAAAAATAAATGTTTAAAAGTTATTTGTGTATACATTATATTTATATACAATTTATAAGTGAATTTTTAACAATTTATGTATATACAATTTATGTATGTTTTGTTTTGTAACAATTTATAAGTGATTTTTTTTTTTAACTTGTTATGTAGATGAATTTCTATCTATTGTTTTGCCTGACAAAATGATTTTGGTAAGAAATTAGGGCTTGATTTTATTTTATTTTTTATCAAACACAACTTTTGAATTTTTTTTTCAGTGACTTCTGTGCTAATTACACAGGTACATGTTTATTTCTTATTAAAACAAATTCTGGCAATTTATTTAGATGCACTACTGCAGGATTTATGTTCACCTTTATGGTTCTCTAGCTTATAATAATGAGAGTGGAGTTGTGGAAGTAGAGGAATGGAGTCATTTGTGTATTACAGTTGAAACTGAAAGGCCTTGATGAAACCAATCGCATACACCACTGCAGGTCACAATCTGGTAAGTTATCTCTTTAACCAAAATCTCTTAACTTTTCATTGGAATAGATCTCATTCTATCAAATTAATTTCATTCCACCACTTCCCTCGTAGAACGAAAATCAAGGGAGAGGAATAATTTTCATTCCATCATAATGGTTTGTCAACCAAAAATGAGTACAGAAAAACTATTTTTCATCCCATCAGAATGATTTATCAACCAAAATGAGTACATAAATGCTATTTTTCATTCCATTGCCAATTAACATTTCCTTCTATATAAGCATAGCATAAAAGTCATAAAATCTAAACAATGCATAAAAGTACACAAAATGAGTCATTCTTAAGAGTAAGTACTACAAAAGGGTTTTTATTTAAATTACGAACAATGGCAATGGAAAATACAATTAAAGTTCACATTGCTAAACATAATTAATATCCTAGAATCTAATGAATTTAATAATCTTCACATAAACCATTGTAACTAATTTTGGTCAAGGGCTGCGCGAATGCAAGCCCCCACTATCACAAATTATGATGTAGACTCCACCACTTGGGTAGACCTTAGAATAGTACCACTCCGCAGTGCAATGAAGGTCACTAGCCTAGGCCATGGGCCTTTTTGATCACCCATTGACCCCATCCAGGTATGTATGTTTTAATCATCGATGTACACTCGTATTTATACACTTGTCATGCAACCTATGTTTACGTGCCCTCGATGTGGGACTTAAAGTATGGTGCTCATTTTCCTATACAATACTAAACTCCTGTTAATCAATCAACTATATAATTAAAAGTAAAAAGTTAATTTAATTTTATCAATTTTTGATTTAGTTTTTTTAGTTATATTAATATAAGTACTATCTAAAGTTGCATTTAATTTAAAAATGATCTTAATTCTAATAAGAACAGGAAAAAAAAAATCATTTTTTTTACTATTTAAATTAGTATAAGTACTATGCAAATTTATAATAATTAAATATATACTATCCACAATTGCAAAATATTCCAAATAAATCACAAGATTAATTGTATTAATAATATACGTGATTTTTTTTAAAAAGATTATAATTGTAAAATTAGTTAAAATTTAATACAGCATTCATTACTAAAATTGTCATAACTAAATTAAAACTTATTAGAGTTTGATTTTTATAATTCTTTTCAGATTACAATTTTAAGTAAATTTTATCAATATAAACACTTAAATAGAATTCCATTACAAACTTAAATAAAATTCAAATAATTATTTTCTCATAATCATAACTAAATAAGTATGTACTATATCCAAATGTTTAACTTAATAATTGATCGAATTAACAATTAATATATAATTCAATATTTATTATTTAAATAAATATTTAATAATCTAATAGCTACAATTATTTTCTCAAAATCCTAATTAATATTTATCTATTTAATAATATAGCAAACCATTATCCATATCGTCCGTACTTTGCATGGGGTTGACGAGCTTGTTATTATAAGATTAAAAGCATAAACTTCATTTCACCAATTTTTGGTTTCACAAATTTTTGGCTCAATTTTCCTATTCATACATATTAGCATAAGTACTATCCAAATCTGTACCAATTAAATGCTATCCAAATTTTAAAATATTTATATTTCTAATGGGGATTTACAGAAAAAGAAGATCCTTTTTTCTTTCTATATAAGTACTATCCAAATTTAAATAAATTGAATTACAATGTATACATATATTTCATAGAAAATGCACATTTGTTCTTGAATCTGGGTAATTACATACATGATAAATAAGCAGTCTTTCCATTTGGCAAGGAACTAGCTCTAGTATGCAAGGCGCTTACTTGAACACTACATATTTAATAGTTTCTTCGTAACTCTCCACCCGACTCATTTCTTCAGTAAAACGAAACCTTGTGTAACCTAAAACTTTGGAATTCAACCTTTTCATTCTCACTTAAAATTCATCAAATTCAATTTAATTTTTTCTTACGTCTGATTAAGTTAGTGTGTTGATATGATTCAGAAATCAATTCATTTTTTAAGGATGCTCAAATATTTTTTTTTTATTTTATTTTATTGTGGATTTGATTCTTAACTGATCAAAATGAATGTAAATTTGATTATTTTCAGCTTTGCAGTGTTCACAATCTGCAGGAGCCAAAACGAGGATAACTTAATGAATGCTCTATTTATTCCACAAAAATATATTAATATTTTTTAGACATATTTGTTTTATATTTTACGCCCCATTAGTTTGTAGTTCGGAAATAGTGATATGACAATGAATTATAGAAACTCAAAAAGAGTGCAAATATAAGGGTTTGCAAATAGTCCCGCAACAAGTAAGAAAAGTAGGAAACACACAAAGCAGCAGCCATTTATTGAAGCCTCCTGAGGCAGCAAGAAAAGCACGCAGCCACGTGGTGAGCACAAAGCGAACTATTCTTTCGCCTTTTACTAAAGAATACCGTGTGCTCGCCGCAAATATTGGCATACGCTTATTTTTGGAGGACGACCACTCCTTTTGGGTTGGTCCCTACAATTCCAGTTAATTAATTTAGTATAAAAAATATCATAATGTATTCGAGTTTGATTTCAAGCTTTTATTGCTAAGCTAAAAGTACTATTAACAACTTAATATTTTTTTTGATGTTGCGAGCAGTATATATAACCTTGCATGTATGACGAAGAAGTATCAATTGTTAAATAATCTGGCAATTTATTTAGATGCACTACTGCAGGATTAATGTTCACCTCTATGGTTCTCTAGCTTATAATAATGAGAGTGGAGTTGTGGAAGTAGAGACTAGAAAGAAAGGAGCAAGAAGATTGGAGTACAATATACAAGTGTATTACAGTTGAAACTGAAAGGCCTTGATGAAACCAATCGCATACACCACTGCAGATCACAATCTGGTAAGTTATCTCTTCGATCACAATCTTTAACTTTTGACAATGTTTGTGTTTCATATATAATCCTTCAGCGCAATATTTGCACCTAACAACCTTTTGTGAACAAATCTATTGTAGGGACAATTTGATGAAAGTTTATGTAAAGGGATACCAGGCCAGTAATACAAAAATGCAAGAAAAATATTGAAAACAATGTAATGTGTGTCAATATGTAAAGCTTAATATTCCAAAATTGAAGCCGATAACAAAAATAAGTTCCTCATTTCCTGGATGGAGTGACGTCAATGGTGATCAAAAAGGCCCATGGCCAAGGTTAATGACCTCCATCGCACTTTGTAGGGGTGCTAGGATTGTATGGGTGCTATCCTAAGGTCTATCCAAGTAATGGAGCCTACATCATAATTTGTGGTTGTGGGGGCTTGCCTCACGGCGGCCCATTCCAAAACTTAATTTGGAAATTCTCTTGATTTTGTCTTGTAACCTTTAGAGAGGTGTATTCAATTAAAACTTTTAAATATTTTTTTTAAGTGACAGATTTTTGTAGAGTTCATAGATTTTAATGACTTTTAAAGACTTTTTTAAAAATGACTTTTGATGACTTTTAAAGACTTCATAATAGACGTGACAGACTTTTATAGATTTTTTACCAAGACTTCGATAGACTTTTGTATACTTATAATACATCTTGTAGCTTATATTAATTGTTAATTAGTCCATGTGTACAACCTCTCCCTCTTGTTAATTATTCTTAACAAATTGTTGGAAAATATTCATATTATGTTATACCTATATTTAAATTTTGTATATACCTAAACATATGTAAATAAGTCCAAGTACATTTTCAATTATGAGGGTTTCAACTATTAGATGTAATGCAACCTTATACTTTTATTTGTTTTTTCAATTTTATTTAAAAAATAAAGTATTTTTAAACTCTAATTATTTAAATTATGAATGGTTAATTTAGTGTATCAATAACGACGTTAATTTTTGTTATGTTTACTATAATTAATTTATTCGTTATTTTAATTATTGTTAATCAAAATAGATATTATTCTTGTTACACTAAAGAAAAAAAGAACACATCTGATGAATACTTCAAATAAATTATAATCTCGTTAGCTAGTATTATTGTGGTTAATTATTAATCACGTAATTCTTGACATGATTCATTGTTATATAAGCATTTAGTTTAGTGATTTATGATAAATTGGTACATTTTGATTGATTATGTAAAAACTCTAGATAGTATTTTTAATATTATCACTCATAAGCAACATTTATAAAATATCTTGAACGTCCAATAAAAAGAATTGAAAAACAAACTAACTGTTAATTCATTTGCATTAAGAATAAAATTTGTAGATAAACTCTATATTCACTTTCTATTCAACATAATTCGGATAAATTTTGAGTCAATTACACGTTTCAAATATATATTTTAGTAAGTTATAGTAAATTAGTAAATTTTGATTGATTATGTAAAAATTCTAAATATTATTATGATTTGATCACCCAGAAAAACTTATGAAATATCGTACTAACCCAATAAAAAAGATTAAACAATAAACTAGACAACCCAGTATAAAAAAATTAGATTAATTATATGGTCACTTTTTATTCAATATCAATTTTAAAAACACCACCGAATATATGACTTCTTCCCTGTCTTGATGTTAATTCAGTTCAATTAGTGGTCTGTAGTCAAATAGATATATATATATTTTATCACAATAAATAATTTCATAAAAAACACGAGAGGTAAAGATCTATAGGTGAGATTCAGGGAAACAAAACCTCCTAGAAAGCCAAAACCTCATAGCCAAAAGGGGGGGGGGGGGGAAACACTTGATAATACATTCATGTAGGTGAGATTCTCAAGATGAGATTGTGACCCTGATGATAATGCAAATTAAGGGTGGAGTCTTTTATGTATGTGAAATGTTGGAGCGTATTTTTTTCTCAATTCTCACGTCAGTTCATCTCATCTCTTTCTCACATCACATATTTGGAAGTCTTTGAAAGTTTTTGGACATGATGCCAGACTTGGATATGAGTATCTCTTGTTCTAAAGTCTATCAAAATCCACCATATGATAGAAATCTGAAAAATCTATGACTTTTTGAATACCAAAATACTTTTATAGACTTTATAAAAGTCTCAATTCAATATCACTTAACTTTTAAAGATATTATAAAAGTTATAATTGAATACCACTAAACTTTTATAAACTCTTTAAATGTCTTGATTGAGTACAACTAAACTTTTAAAATCTTTAAAAGTCTTTATAAGTCCTTAAAAATCCTAATTGAATACACCTCCCTTAATAATACTAACAACTTATCGGCAAAAAAAACATGACACCATATGAAATATGCTAATATGATGCTCATTTTCCTAGACAATACTGCTCTTATTAATCAATCAACTATATAATTAAGAGTATAAACTTAATTTAATTTTATCAATTTTTTATTTAGTTTTTTTATTTATATTAATGTAAGTACTATCTAAATTTGTATTTAATTTAACAATGCTCCTAATTCCAATAAGAATATAAAAAAGGAAGATCATTTTTTTACTATTCAAATTAGTACAAGTACTATGCAAATTTATAATAATTAAATATATACTATCCAAATTTGCAAAATATTCAAAATAAATCACAAGGTTAATTGTATTAATAATATATGTGAATTTTTTTTAAACATAATAATTGTAAAATTAGTTAAAATTTTATATTGAAATCATTACTAACTAATTCCCATAACTAAATTAAAACTTATTAGAGTTTGAGTTTTATAATTCTTTTCAGATTAGAATTTCAATTAAATTTTATTAATATAAACACTTAAATAGAATTCCATTACAAACTTAAATAAAATTAAAATAATAATTTTCTCATAATCATATCTAAATAAGTATGCACTCTATTCAAATGTTTAGCTTAATAATTGATTGAATTAACCTATAATATATAATTCAATATTTATTATTTAAATAAATATTTAATAATCTAATAGCTACAATTATTTTCTCAAAGTCCTAATTACTCCCACCGTCCCAGGATAAAAATCTTAGTTGACTTTTTGCGCATATTAAGAAAGAGGATAAAATGACAAAATTATACATATTTAAATTCTCATTTAATTGCATAGTTTTTTGTTAATGACTAGTGATGCTCTATAAATATGCATAGAGAATAGAAATGTGACAATTAATACTAAGGATATTATAGACAAATTATTATAAAAAATAGATTATTTAAGGTAAATAGACTTTTAACTTGAGACTACCTAAAATAGTAATAAGGACTTTTATCCTGGGATGGAGGGAGTAATATTTATCTATTTAATAATATAATAAATCATTATCTATATCACTCGTACTTCGCATGGGGTTGATGAGCTTGTTATAAGATTAAGAGCATAAACTTCGTTTCACCAATTTTTGGTTTCACAAATTTTTGGCTCAATTTTCCTATTCATACATATTAGCATAAGTACTATCCAAATCTGCACTAATTAAATACTATCCAAATTTAAAAATATTTCTATTTCTAATAGGGATCTACAAAAAAAGATCTTTTTTCTTTCTATATAAGTACTATCCAAATTTATATAATTGAATTTCAATGTATATGGATATTTCATAGAAAATGCACATTTGTTCTTGAATCTGGGTAATTACATACATGAAAAATAAGCAAAGTCTTTCCATTTGGCAAGGAACCATCTCATCGTATAACTAATGTTTTGTTCTTCAATCATCTTTGATCTATATGTAGGAAAATAACGTATTGGTGAGATTAATGCTCTATTTATTCCACAAAAATCTATTAATATTTTTTAGACATATTTGTTTTATATTTTACTATCCATTAGTTTGTAGTTCGGAAATAGTGATATGACAATGAATTATAGAAACTCAAAAAGAGTATTTAAATACAAAGGTTTGCAAATAGTCCCACAACAAGTAAGAGAAGTAGGAAACACATAAAGCAGCAGCCATATATTGAAGCCTCTGAAGCAAAATGTTATGACACATATTTCGGGACATGGCTGTATGTTATATAGAATCCAGCGGTTTGCTTAGTTATTATATATATAAAACCATTCCTGGCAAACACAGCAGCAAGTATATATATATATATAAAATATCCGAAAACATGCGGCTGCTATAAACAAATCTGTGACTTGCCTTTTAATTCCATATGTGTATAGGTATTTGTTTATAACAATTTATTGGGCATAATTTATTATATAAAATTAATTTTTTTTATATACCGAAATTGGTTATTAAAAGCCGAAACAATGAATTTATTTTTGTTGCTTTTCATATTCGGTATTACAAGCCGAAACAGTGAAGCTTTCGGTAATTGATATATATTATATATATAAAGTAAACAAGCATGCTCCACTATTGGTTTGCAAAAATATGGCATACATATAATCAAATTATATAAGCGCAACGAAAGCAATAAAAATCAGATTTTAAAATTTTTGTACAAACCAATAACCCGGATCTTTCTTATGCAACTATTATTAATTGAGGAAGGATAAAAGAATTTATACCTTTGTAGAACCAAGCTTTCACGGGTACAAGTTCATCTCCCTTTAATCCTTCACGTTCTTCTTCAAATTCACCGATTAGATTCCACGGATCAATGTTAGCTCCCCAAGTGTGAAGCCTCTAGAGGTGATCCACCAAGAGATTTATGAATTAAAGAAGTGGATCTTGATTTCTCCAAACCATGGGTGGCTAGCCCTAATTCTCTCTCTCTCTCTCTCTCTAACTCCTTAGATGTAGAGAATTATGGTGTACTCTCTCTTTCCTAATGAAAGAGTGTGTAACCTTCATCTATGATAAGACTCCTTTTATTTATAGATATAGTCAACCCTCCTAAACTATTTAGGATTAGGGTTTTAATTTAATTCTCAATTTAATTAGGAACTAAATTAATTAATTACAATTCTTAAACCATTTAGGAACTTAATTATTTAATAATGAGAGTACTTCTTATTAATTAATTACTAAACCAATTAGTAACTTAATTAATTATTATAATTATAATTTCGTAAACTATTTACGAACTTAATTATTTAATAATAATATTACTACTTATTAATTAATTCCTAAACCATTTAGGAACTAAATAATAATACTAGTAATAATAATAATAATAGTAATAATAATAATAATAATAATAATAATAATAATAATAATAATAATAAGACTCCTCTTATTAATTTATAATTAGTATTTCTAAAATACTAAACTATAAATATTAAGCTATTTAATTTATTCTATCACTATAGTATAAATTAAATATACTTAATTTATTATTACGATTATGCCATCCACTTCTAAAATAAATATTACTCTTTTGCGGTGTGACCCTTTAGGTTCTCCATATTAAACCGGTTGTATAATAAATAAATTAGAACAATTCTAATTCATTTATTACGAATTAACTCTTTAATTCAGAATAAATAATTATTCCACAATAAGGGTAAGCCCCCTTAGCGATTAGTCGACTTTCCAGATAATATAGATTTCAACATTTAATCGTAAAAGAAAATTTCAGCAAATAGTTACCGTACAATTCAATCCTTCTACCATACAATGTCCCAATCAAATATATGACACGGAATTTCTGTCAAGTCTTATTTATTTGATTATATGCATTTCAATTCACAAATACACAACTCTAGTTAATGTAAATTAGAAACTCCTTTTTAATTCCATGCAACCCTGGCCAGGGATTTCTGAGTTGTCACTTATTAAATCGCATAGGACATTCTCTCCCTTTACTGGAAGTGGTAGATCCTTTGTTGATCATTCATCTATCTCCATGTGTACCTTATTATACCCAATCACATCCTTTGATATACCAATAGGTCTTAAGGAATATGTCAAAGTATAACTTAGTACACACAAGATACTAAGATGATCTCAAGTCTAAGGATCACTTGTACGACTATCACATAAGGAACTCCTATTGACAGACGAGTAAAACTCCATTAGGTGTTCCTTGAGCGAGTCACGTTCAGTGAACTTATTCTCTAATAAGCACTTACATACTTGCTTTAGTGTCTCTACACAAATGATTATGAGATCAATCATTCTCTTCATAAGAGCAAACATAGTATGTTCCAATCTATCCGGATCTACTAATCCCCTTTTTAGTGATCCAACGATTAGGAACAATTTTAGTTTTGAGCTATCTTGAATTTAGATCTCATTAGCATGATCCTCATCATGGTTCTAAAAGCATTGCTCAAAAACTATTGGTTTATCCATTTGATTAATTCAAGTAATTAATCATGAATAAAGAAATGCCTTGATACTTTTATTAATAAATGAACAAGATTACAAAGTATATGCTTATCACATCAAATGTGATTGGCTTGAGAGCATATTACTTTCAATTGTATGGGTATGTGTTTAGAACAATTATTGGGCATAATTTATTGTATAAAATTAATTTTTTTTAATACCGAAATTAGTTACTGAAATTTGTTACCGAAATAAGCCACACTGCCGCACGGATTTGGTGGGTTTAATAAAGCACACATGTTTCGGTAATGAAAAACTAAAAAGTAGCAGCGACTGTTTTGGTGTTATATATCTATAAATACATATAAAGCAAGTTGGACTTGCACTGTACCGAAAAGCATGGATTTCGGATTGGTATTATATTTATATTTATATAAAGTCGGCTGCCTCAAGTTTTGGTAAAACAAATAAAGCTGCCCAACCATTTTTCCGGAGTTGAAACTGTTTCGGATTGTTGTCTCTTCTTGGTATATATATATATATAAAGCAACCACGGATTTTGGGGATATATATATATATATATATATATACACACACACACACACATAGCAGCATGTTTTCAAATTAATATATATGATATATTGATTGCCTTGTCCCGAAATCAATGTCACCGGTAATAGCAAGCTTCGGATTTGAAAGGTAAAGCATGAACCGATTATTATATATATATATATATACATATATATATATAGTACACGGTTATTAATATATATTATTAATATATATGATATATTTATAATATATATTTATTTGTCAAACAGTTTGATAATTTTGTGCAGATTTTAAAATTTCAAAATAAAAGAGTTTATTTTGGGTAATTTTAAAATAATAAAAATAAATAGTTTATTTTTTAAATAATTTTATAATTAAAATAAAAGGTTTATTTTAAACATGAAATTGGATTTCATGCAACTTTAAATTGCCCATTAAATGATACCAATACATATATGGAATGATTTATTTAATTCATGTGATGAATATTATTTATTGATATATATATATATATATATGTTGATATATATGATAATAAATGGGATTGATTATGGACTATTGACCAATGTGATTGGATTTAATTTTAAATGGATGCATGAATGAATGGGTTTTATAAATGGGGTCTGCGTCGTCTTTCTAATTTTTCTTATGTATAATTCTATCTCCCTCCAATGTACTTCCCCTTGACTGTTGATCAAGGTTTCTATTTATTGTAAATAGTTTTGTAATAGGATTAGTTAGAATTATTTGAAGAATTGGAGCCAAGGAGCAAGGAGCGCATGAAGACTCATTTGTAATGGAGCCCGAATTTAAATGTAATAGTTATATTTAATTCAATTTATTCTTGCACCCTAGGTTTGACCTTTTGGTTCACTTGGTGGCTCTAGTGAACCAAACTAGAATAAAAGTCCATAATCAATCCAAGTAGAATATAGTATTCTATATGTGCATGCTAATTATATATATATTATATATTATCCAAACATGTTTCGCATGTTAAATAATATGACGCGTATTTTATATATATATATGTGCATGCGCGCTAAATAAGATGAGACAATTAATATTAACAAACCCCTCATGATGTAGAATAAATATTATTTATAAAATGAATTAAAATATTTAATTCATGAATTAAAGGAGTTTAATTCAATTAAATAAAATTAGAATGGTTCTAATTTATTTATTCTACTACTCATAATATTAAGTTGTAACGTTCAAAGATATTTATTAAAATATCGAACGTCGCCTTCTAGCATGGTAAAACGATAGAGTATCAAATAATCATTATAAGTTTGTTGTGTCACACAAGACTTATATTAATTTTTTGAGATGTTGTTTTATCACATTTGATGTTTATAAAAAAATTGAACATTACTGTTTTGTTGTGTCACACAAGGATGGTCTTTTTCTCTTCTAATATAAGAAAATGCTAAGTTGGACTTAACTTAGATAATTTTGATTTGGATGTGTCACACATGATCATAATAATCTAAGAGGCAAAATACAAGGAGTTACATGTTGATGTAATTGACAAGAAGTTGTCTACCTATTTATTTGTATATCGTTTGTTGTGTCACATAAGGCTATATACATTTGAAATAGGATCCTTATTCTCACTAGCAAATCTTTAACTAGATTTGCCGAACTATATAAGGAGGGTAATATAGTTTGATGAAAAATAGTGGGAGATACCAATTTAAATAAAGACCTAATTTATTTTGGTAATTAATAAAATGAATGTATGCTAAAATGTTGTCTATTTTTCACATGCAGAATTTTACAAATGTCAAACTCACTATCACTGCGTAGCATACTTGATGCTAACAAACTGACTGGATCGAATTACACGGACTGGTTAAGGAATTTGAGAATTGTTCTCACTGCTGAAAAGCTTTCCTATGTCCTAAATTCGCCTGTCCCTGCAACTGTTGCAGTAAATGCCTCTGAGGAAGAAGTTGCTACTTTTAAGAAGTGGCAAGATGATGCAGTTGTGGCTCAATGCATCATGCTCGCATCCATGACTAACGAGCTTCAGCGTCAGCACGAAAAAATGGATGCTCCTACTATACTGTTGCACCTTAAAGATCTTTCTGGTGAGCAAAGTAGGACTGCCAGATATCAGATATCTAAGGAGCTCTTCCGATCTCGGATGACCGAGGGCACTGCCGTTGAGACTCATGTCCTCAAGATGATCAATCTGATTGAACAACTTGGACAATTAGGTTTTGTGATGGATGGGGAGTTGAGCCAAGATTTGATCTTGCAGTCACTCCTGGACACCTTCTCACAATTTGTTGTGAATTTTCACATGAATAAGTTGGACATCAGCTTGCCTGAGTTACTAAACATGTTGAAAACTGTGGAGGGTCACTTCTCATCTAAAAAGAACCAAGTCTTGTTGGTAGATGATTCTTCCAAGAAAAGGAAGAGGCCCAAAGAAACTTCCCAAAAGAAGAAATCCAAGAAGGCTAAGGGCAAGGCGAAAGTAAAGGATAATAAGAAGGCAGATCAAGATAGCAAAGGAATATGCTTCCATTGCAATAAGTCGGGTCACTGGAAAAGAAACTGCAAAGAGTATATTGCAAGTTTAAAGCAGAAGAAGCTTGGAGAAGCTTCAACCGCAGATCAAGGTTTGTTCATGATTGAAATAAATCTTTCTGTAAGTCAAAGTTCTACTTGGGTATTAGATACTGGCTGTGGTTCTCACATATGTAATACTATGTAGGGACTAAGCAGAAGTAGAAAGCTAAACAAAGATGAAGTCATCCTGCGCGTGGGGAATGGAGCAAAGGTTGCTGCATTAGCCGTAGGAACTTATTGTTTAGTGTTGCCTATGGGCAAATCCATTAGTTTAAATAATTGTTATTATGTTCTAGTACTTATTAGAAATATTATTTCTATTCCTATGTTGGACAAGGATGGTTTTGAAATTATAATAAAGAACAACAGTTGTTCTATTTATAAAAATAATGTTTTATATGGTATTGGCAATTTACTGAATGGACTTTACTTGCTTGACTTACAAGAAAATATATTGCAAATTGAACAAACTAAGAAAAGGAAAAGAGATAATGTAAATTATACTTTTTTGTGGCACTGTAGACTTGATCATATTAATGAAACAAGATTAAATAAGTTGCATAAAGATGAGCTTTTAGAGCTATCTGATTATGAATCATATCCAACTTGTGAATCTTGTCTCATGGGTAAAATGACTAAATCTCCTTTTAGTGGAAAAGGAGAAAGAGTTACAGAGTTGTTAGAGTTGGTACACACAGATGTATGTGGACCTATGACAACGCATGCACGAGGAGGGTATTCATATTTTATTACTTTCACTGATGATCATTCAAGATTTGGATACGTGTATTTAATGAAATACAAGTCTGAATCATTTGAAAAATTCAAAGAATTCAGAAGTGAAGTAGAGAAACAAATTGGCAAGAGTATTAAGATTCTTCGATCGGATCGAGGTGGTGAATACTTAAGCAATGAGTTTCTAAATTATCTCAAAGAAAATGGTATAATCTCACAATGGACTCCACCAGGTACTCCACAAATGAATGGTGTATCTGAAAGGAGAAATCGAACATTATTGGATATGGTTCGTTCCATGATGAGTTTTACCGATCTTCCAGTTTCATTCTGGGGTTATGCCCTAGAAACGGCTGCATACTTACTTAACCAAGTACCTTCTAAATCTGTTCCCAAGACTCCATATGAAGTATGGACAGGAAGGAAACCGAATCTTAAGTATGTTAAGATTTGGGGTTGTCCAGCTTATGTCAAAAGGTTTGAACATGATAAGCTAGAGGCAAGATCTGATAAGTGTAAATTTGTGGGATACCCTAAAGAAACTGCAGGATATTATTTCTATCATCCTATTGAGCAAAAGGTGTTTGTCGCAAAACATGCTACCTTCTTGGAAAATGAGTTTATCCGCGAAGGGGTTAGTGGGAGTAAGATAGAGCTTGAAGATATTCAAAAACCACAAAACACTATAGATCAAAGTGAGGTACCTAACGAAGTAACACAACCTAATGTACCACAACCTATTCGTAAATCTGGAAGAGTACCGAAGATACCTGAAAGGTATGGATTCATCATAGAAGATGATGATGAGGTACGCATCATAGATAATGATGATCCATGGACTTACGAAGAGGCAATGAATTGTAAGGACTCAGAGAAATGGCTAATAGCCATGAAATCCGAGATGGACTCCATGTATGAGAACCAAGTATGGACTTTGGTTACTCCACCTGAGGGCATTAAGCCTATTGGGTGCAAATGGGTCTTTAAGAGAAAGACTGGAACAGACGACAAGGTAGAGACCTATAAGGCCCGATTGGTTGCAAAAGGTTTCAGACAAAGACAATGTGTTGACTATGATGAAATCTTCTCACCAGTAGCAATGCTCAAGTCCATTCGGATTTTGCTTGCAATTGCAGCTTATCATGACTATGAGATCTGGCAAATGGACGTGAAAACGGCCTTCCTCAATGGAAAACTAGAAGAGAATGTATATATGATACAGCCAGAGGTATTTGTTTCAAAGGTTGGAACAAATCAAGTCTGTAAGTTACAACGATCCATCTATGGATTGAAGCAAGCTTCTCGAAGATGGAACATCCGTTTTGATGAGACAATCAAAAAGTTTGATTTTATCAAAAATGAGGATGAACCATGTGTGTACAAGAAGGTTAGTGGGAGCGTTGTCACATTCCTAGTATTATATGTTGATGATATATTACTAATAGGGAATGATGTTCCAATGCTACAGTCGATCAAGATTTGGTTATCTAAACACTTCTCCATGAAGGACTTGGGAGAAGCATCCTACATTTTGGGGATAAAGATCAATAGAGATAGATCTAAAAGGATGCTTGGCTTGTCCCAAGGAATGTACATTGATTTTATGCTAAAAAGGTTTAGCATGGAAGATTCCAAGAAAGGGCTCATGCCGATGGGTTCTGGAATACATCTCTCAAAGAAGCAGGCCCCAAAGACACCTAAAGAGAGAGACCGTATGAGTAAGATTCCTTATGCCTCGGCAATAGGATCTATCATATACGAGATGATATGTACAAGACCTGATGTTGCTCATGCACTTAGTGTAACAAGTAGATATCAATCTAATCCTGGAGAAGAACACTGGAAGGTAGTGAAAAATATCCTAAAGTACTTGAGAAGGACTAAGGATACATTTCTTATCTACGGTGGGTCTGATTTGAAACTAGAGGGCTATACAGACTCAAGTTTTCAAACCGATCGAGATGATAGTAAATCCGTTTCAGGTTATGTGTTTACCCTAAACGGTGGTGCAGTGAGTTGGAAAAGTTCCAAACAGCAAACAGTTGTTGATTCAGTGACAGAGGCAGAGTACATAGCTGCAAATGAAGCTGCAAAGGAAGCTGTTTGGATGAAGAAGTTCATTACAGAACTTGGAGTGGTTCCTAGCATTCAAGGACCAGTGCCTTTATTTTGTGACAACACGGGAGCTGTTGCACAAGCCAAGGAACCCATGTCTCATCAGAAATCCAAACACGTATTGCGGCGATTTCATTTGATTAGAGAAATCATTGAAAGAGGAGATGTCACATTGGAACGTGTCGACTTTCTTGACAACATAGCAGATCCATTTACTAAAGTTTTAACTCAAAAGCAGTTTGATCGTCACTTAGAGAAGATGGGTATTAGATACCATGGCGATTGGCTTTAGTGCAAGTGGGAGATTGAAAGTAGTATGCACACAAGCCAATCATATTTGATATGAAGTAGCATGTACTTTGTAATCTTATTCATTTATTAATAATAAAAGTTTATTTATACAAAGGCATCTTCTTTATCCATATTTAATAAGAAAATATTAATTGTGATAAACCCATAGTTGTTGAGCAATGCTTTTAGAATC
Source organism: Hedera helix (assembly GCA_947179155.2). Lineage (NCBI taxonomy): Eukaryota > Viridiplantae > Streptophyta > Magnoliopsida > Apiales > Araliaceae > Hedera > Hedera helix. The sequence goes on along the minus strand of OX359280.1, from coordinate 28,342,312 downwards.
ATGATGATGATCATGCTAATGAGATCTAAATTCAAGATAGCTCAAAACTAAAATTGTTCCTAATCGTGGGATCACTAAAATGGGGATTTGTGAATCCGGATAGATTAGTACATACTATGCTTGCTCTTATGAAGAGGATGATTGATCTCATAATCATTTGTGTAGAGACACTAAAGCAAGTATGTAGGTGCTTATTAGGAAATAAGTTCACTGAACGTGACTCGCTCAAGAAACACCTAATGGAGTCTTACTTGCCTGTCAATAGGAGTTCCTTTTGTGATAGTAGTACAAGTGATCCTTGGACTTGAGATCATCATAGTATCTTGTGTATGATGAATTATATTTTGACATATTCCTTAAAACCTTTAGGGTGTATAAAAGGGTATGATTGGATATAATAAGTCATACATGGAGATAGGTGAATGATCAATAAAGAATCTACCACTTCTAGTAAAAGAAGAGAATGTCCTATGCGATTCGATAAATGACAACTCAGTAGTCCTTGGCCAAGGCAGAATGAAAATTAGAAAGTAGTTTCTAATTTACATTAATTAGAGTTATTCATTTAAGGATCGAAATGCATATAATCAAATAAAATAAGACTTGACAGTTATACCATGTCTTATATTTGATTGGGACGTTGTGAGGTAGAAGGATTGAATTGTACGGTAACTATTCACTGAATAGGTTCTTTTGTGATTAAATGTTGAAATTTATATTATCTGGAAAGTCGTTGATCGCTAAGGGGGCTTACCCTTATTATGGAATAAATATTATTTATTTAAATGAATTAACTAGTTTAATTTATTTATATAAATAAGATTAGAATAGTTCTAATTAATTTATTCTATAACCGATTTAATATGGAGAACCTAAAGGGTCACACCGCAAAAGGAAAATAATTATTTAAGAAGTAAATGGCATAATTGTAATAATGAATTAAGTATATTTAATTTATACTATGTGGATAGAATAAATTAAATAGCTTAATATTTATTATTTAGTATTTTGGAAATACTAATTATAAATTAATAAGAGGAGTCTTATTATTATTATTATTACTATTATCATTATTATTTAGTTCCTAAATGGTTTAGGAATTAATTAATAAGAGTACTCTCATAATTAATAATTAAGTTCCTAAATAGTTTAGTAATTATAATTATTATATTAAATCAATTAAGTTCCTAATTAGATTAGGAGTTTAATTAAAAACCCTATTCCTAAAGGTGTTAGGAGGGTTTACTAAATCTATAAATAAGAGATATCTTATTATGGATTGAGGTTACATACATACACTTCCACAAGTTTTGGGAGAGTACTCACATATTCTCTAGAGAGAGAAAACTAGGGTTTGCCATCACCCACTTATTGAATTATTGTTATTCCTTGGTGGATCACCTCTAGAGACCAAACACTTGGGTGGCTAACATTGATCATTGGAATCCAATCGGTAAAATTCAAGGAGAACGCGGAGGATTTGGAGGTGAACTTGTACCCGTTGAAGCTTTGAGTTCTACAAGGGTATATCTCTAACTTCTTATTTATTAATTAATAGTTGCGCATAAAGGTCGATCCTAGATTATGGTTTGTAAATTTTTAAATTTGATTTTACCATGCTTCCGCTATTTTGTGCAATTTGATTGCGTCTAAGATGAACTTGTACCCGTGGAAGCTTGGTTCTACAAAGGTATAAATTCTTTTATCCTTTCTCAATTAATAATAGTCGCATAAGAAAGATTCGGGTTATTGATTTGTACAAAAAATTTAAAATTTAATTTTTATTGCTTCCGTTGCGCTTATATAATTTGATTATATGTATGCCATATTTTTGCAAACCAACAGTGGCATCAGAGCCAAACTTATGCGAATTATTAATCGTTTTAATTTCATGTATATATGGGTATGTGTTTAGAACAATTTATTAGGCATAATTTATTGTATAAAATTATTTTTTTTTAAATATCGAAATTGATTACCGAACTGGATACTTTCGGATATATACATGTATATATAAAAGAAGGGTCGCTGTTTTTGTATTGAATTAAAGGAAAAAACTGGCAGCCACGCTTTTGTCATATTCGGATATAGGAATTCAATGTTTCGGTCAAATGGCAATAAAGCCCACGGTTTTCGGTAATTCACTTATATATAATATATATTATATTGATGGTCATGCTCGGTTTTGGTGAAAGCCGAATATATTATATATATGTGTGGTAATGCTCGGTTTTGTGATATATTGAGGAAGCTTGTCCCAAAATTAATGTCACCTATAAAGCAACAAAAGAACCCACTGTGTTTTCGATTTTGGTTAATTTAAAAGGCTGCCTACTATTTGGTAAATTCTAAAAGCAACAAAGCTAGCCACTTTCGGATTATGTATAAACATAATAACCGAGTATATATATATTACTAATATATATGATATATTTATAATATATATATATATATATTAATTAATTAGCCAAACAGTTTGATAATTTTATACAGATTTTAAAATTTCAAAATAAAAGAGTTTATTTTGGGTAAGTTTAAAATAATAAAAATAAATAGTTTATTTTTAAATAATTTTATAATTAAAATAAAAGGTTTATTTTAAACATGAAATTGGATTTCATGCAACTTTAAATTGCCCATTAAATAATACCAATACATGTATGAAATGATTTATTTAATTCATGAGATGAATATTATTTATTAATATATATATTGATATATATGATAATAAATGGGATTGATTATGGACTATTGACCAATGTGATTGGATTTAATTTTAATTAAATGCATGAATGAATGGGTTTTAATAAATGAGGTCTGCGTATCTCGTCTTTCTAATTTTTCTTATGTATAATTCTATCTCCCTCCTATGTACTTCCCCTTGACTGTTGATCAAGGTTTATATTTATTGTAAATAATTTGTAATAGGATTAGTTAGAATTATTTTGAAGAATTGGAGCAAAGAAGCAAGGAGCGCATGAAAACCCGTTTGTAATGGAGCCCGAATTTAAATGTAATAGTTACATTTAATTTAATTTATTCTTGCACCCTAGGTTTGACCAATTGGTTTATTTGGTGGCTCGAATAAACCAAACTAGAATAAAAGTCCATAATCAATCCAAGTAGAATATAGTATTTTATATGTGCATGCTTATTTATATATATTATATATTATCAAACATGCTTCGCATGTTAATTAATATGACGCGTATTTTATATATATATGTGCATGTGCGCTAAACAAGATGAGACAATTAATATTAATAAACCCCTCATGATGTAGAATAAATATTATTTATAAAATGAATTAAAATGTTTAATTCATGAATTAAAGGAGTTTAATTCAATTAAATATAATTAGAATTGTTCTAATTTATTTATTCTACTACGCATAATATTAAGTTGTAACGTTCAAAGATATTTATTAAAAATATCGAACGTCGCCTTCTAGCATGGTAAAACGATAGAGTATCAAATAATCATTATAAGTTTGTTGTGTCACACAAGGCTTATATTAATTTTTTGAGATGTTTTTTTTTTTTTTATCACATTTGATGTTTATAAAAAGAATTGAACATTACTGTTTTGTTGTGTCACACAAGGACGGTCTTTTTCTCTTCTAATATAACTTGCGTAACCCAGAAACGTCAAGATCAGCCTGACAGGCTAGTTTGACCAGGTTTAATCTTTTATGTGTGATGTTAATTATGTTATATTTTCATATGTAGTTGTACATTGCCATGTCTAGTACATCTAGGATCAATTATTATACCAAAAAAGTACATAATATGAAAGATATTTCAAGTCAAATATGGTTAATTGACCATGGCCGTCTATTCTGGGTAGATGAAGAACAGCTTGTCACTATAGACATTTAGCAATAGTCTCCTTCCGGTGTTCTTCCTAACACTGAGTTTTAGCGATGGACAGTCTGTGGCTATAGACCTTTAGCCACAGTCTTCTTCTGGTAAGCCAAGACCACTTACATTGACAGATTGAACTGTCGCAACAGCTTTTAGTGACATACACAATTTAAAATTAAAAATAAAATACATTTAGCGGCAGACAGATAGATTTATAAATTCAATTTTATTCTATTTTAAAAACACTTTTAACGACGGATTTGGTCCGTAAAAATAGATATACATGACAAAATTAAATTAAACTTAAATAAAACTAATTTAAACTATCTTTAGCGACGGATTTAATTAAAAATTCGTCAAGGTAGCTTCTAAATTAGTCTTTAGCAGTAGATTGAGTTATGAATTAATTCAATTAACATACTAACGTATATTTAGTGACGGATTAAGCTACAAATATAATTAATTAACTTAATGAAGCGATTTAAACAATGAATCGTCATCAAACCTTAAACGTATATTTTAGTTAAATTAGATACATATTTCTATGTATACTAATAACTGTTATTTATATGTTAAACATATTTGGACTACAAATCGAGTTCAAATCAACGTGAACTAAATTGTACATCGAACATGCAAGTTCTAAACCTTTATGTGTTATTTGTGCAAGTCTTTTAACAAGTTTGTGTTATGTGTTATGTTTACATGATTTATACGCTTTGTGTGATAATGTGATATAAATTGTTGAAATGTGAGTTAATTGTGATATTAAATTGAGAAATATGATAAGTCAAAGCATGTTAAAGTTTATATGAATGCATAAACTGTATATGTGTTAGACTTGCTGAGCCGTTGTGCTTATTCTTGCGAATAAAATTTTATTCGCAGATTTAAAGATGAACGTTAAGAAGATCATGAACATAAAGATGAAGCGTAGATTAAGTGTTCATGCTTTATAACTTGTATTTGTATAAATTCATAATGACTGTTGTAATACGAACAAAGTAAACATGTAACCGAATATTGTATGAATAATATTATTTATTATCATAAGAATGTTGTGATTTCTTTACTTTGATATAACTTAGAATTGTTAAAGCACGATAAATCTAAGTGAGGGTATTGGTAATATGGACTGATCATGTTATGCCAAAACTCTGAACTTCAGATAGATAATAAAACATTAATACAGTATTGATAATGAACTACTTATCAAAATAAGGATGATGAATAACATTTGTGAGTATTGTAAGCATCTAAGACAAGACTAATCGATGTGAAATGGTCAAATTCATCGTTAGGTTCCTCAGACCCAAGTACAAGCTTGTTATTACTATTATGAATGCCAGATAAGTAGAATTATTGATATGAAGATATATCACTATAACCAAATGTGTTTTGAGTAAGAGTTGTAACTAGTTAGGTATGTTCTATACAGAAAGAGAATTTTGTACCAGACAAAGATACAAATATTTGTCACGGATAAAGATGCAAATATTTATCACAGATGAAGATATAAACATTCATAGCGAGATTATTTGTTCCCAAGAACCATCCTAATGGTTTAATGTCGTGAACCTTGGATATGCAAAATTATAGAATATTTAAATCTTAGGTTAAAATTAGACTATTATATATGGTGTTATCCATTTATACGGATGAACTACAAGTTGATACTTGTATAAATAAGGAGATCAAGATCAAGTTAAGATCCAGGGACTAAGTAAGAGAAAATTTTAATGTATAGTCTAAAATAGAATAATTCAACCAATATGAATATGGGATCATTAGTTAAGTTGGTAAATATATAGAGTTTAATGCACAAGGTCCGCCATAACGAGTGCGGGAATTTTGGGAGCGTTACAAGAACTTTCTAACTCAGCTTTCCAAGATTCGATCTCTAAAAAAACTTTGCTTTATGAAACTCAAGTACTGAAATCAAAATTCGTATTGATTTTGCCTGCTATCTTTTGGATTAAGGTTTTCTTAGTAAAAAAGAATTTTCTTTTGCTAGAGAGATTGAGAAGATTACAATCATGAATTCACTAAATTTTAGACATGGGACTGTTATTGGAAATATAAACGGCTCACTAACCAGAACGAAACAAACTTTGTGAACGAATGCTACGTTTACATTAAAGAAATGGAATGGAGTAATTTTTTAACATCTTAAGTGTATGTTTTGATTATTGGTGATGTTAGGTGGTATGATAGATGACATAATTGTCACATACATCCATTTCATTAGAATATATCTCATTCTACCAAATTAATTTCATTCAACCACTTCCCTCGTAGAACAAAAATCAAGGGAGTGGAATAATTTTCACTCTATCATAATGGTTTATCAACCAAAATGAGTGCAAAAAACCTATTTTTCATTCCATCAGAATGATTTATCAACCGAAATGAGTACATAAAAGCTATTTTTCATTCAATTGCCAAAGAACACTTCCTTCAATCTAAACATAACATAAAAGTCCTAAAATCTAAACATTACATAAAAGGAGTAATTTCTACCAGTAAGTACTACCAGAAGGGTTTTTATTTAAATTAGGAACAATGGCAACACAAAATACAATTAAAGTTTACACTTCTAAACATAATTAATATCCTATAATCTAAAGAATTTAATTGTCTTCACATAAACCATTGCAAACTAATTTTGGTCAGGGGCTGCGCGAACGCAAACCCCAACTGTCACAAATTATGATATAGGCTCCGCCACTTGGGTAGACCTTAGGCTAGCACCCCTCTACAGTGCAATGAAGGTCAGTAGCCTAGGCCATTGGCCTTCTTGATCACCCATCAACCCTATCCAGGTAATTATGTTCTAATGGTTGATGTACACTCGTATTTATATACTTGTCATGCAGCCTAATGTTTGCGTGCCCTTGATGTGGGACTAATTAATGTAATAACCTAGAAATTTCAAATAACAATAAAATAATAATAAAAATAAAATAATGATTAAATGGAAATAAGGTTGAGAATAAATTAGCAAGAATTAAATTTAATAAAATGAATAATATTTATAAATTAAACTCAAGCAAATAAGAATTAGAAAAAAAATTAGAAACAAATATGAAGTGTTATTTTCCAATAAAAGTTTAAAAAGGAAATGAATTAATTGAGTAAGCAAGTATGTATATTTAATTAGTTTTAAGCCCATGAATAATTGGACCAATTTACAAATCCAATAATTAATTTTTGGATAGATATATGGAAGAATTACATTTTCTAGTTCATTTTTAAAAAATATTACAACAAAAGTGCATACATAAAATATTTACAAAATTAGTGCATCTTTAATATTTAATTTCCCAATTAGTGCATTGTTATTCCTTTAATTTAGTTATGTGATTTAATTGTAACGCCCCGAAATTTCTCGTGCTAGCCACGATGGATCTCGTGCGTTAGTGTACAACCTTGTACTTAAATTCACAATATGCCTCAATAACATAATTGATAAAACTAGTTTATTTTTAAAACTATTACAACTTCATTCAGAACCTACAACCATATTATAGTTGTTTAAAACAGAGTTATTTAAAACTTCATCATTTTTCTGTCTCAGAATCGCAATCTTTATTAAATTATAATAGCTCCTAGATCAAGTATAGTATGACCTAGTCTATTTTAAACATGTAAGTATATACTGTGACGACCCCGAATCCAAGTCCCTTTTACCTCAGATCCGGTTCAACACGAGTACTACATTTTTCTTATCATCCATGACTTATAACAATAATATAGTTGCTAAATAATCATTTATTTAAAACCTTACAACATCTCTTTCTATTCCAGAATCGCAATCTTTATACATTTCTAGTATGTCTCAATATCATACATGATACAACATTCTATTACAATCAATTTGAGTATTTAACACTCACATTACATACCAGCTAATTCTTATATTACACAATCATTTACTTGTCCAATTCGGACTGATATCTACAATAGATATTTAGATCTTCAGTGAAAGTAATATGCTTTCCCGTCCTTGTTCTTTATCGAGAACTTCAAATAACTTGCACTATCTAAAAATGTTTGTTTTAAGCAAGAGTGAGCACAACGGCTCATCAAGTTTAACAGTTACACATAACACATTACATGCTTCACATCATATACATGTTTTGCATCTTATTCTTTCATCATGCTTTCTGTGTTAATAATACTTCATATCTATTATGCATCACATACAATAATCAACTAGCACTTAGTAAATCATGCTTCAATCTTGTACATAGTTTTCATGTAGCCATACCACATGCTGTTCATCTACCACAAACATCATCAATATAACTTCATATTATCAATTTAAATCACATTATAGCATATTAATACGTATAGGAGCAAGTTCTGAAAAACTTGTCTGATTCACTTCTACCATTTATGTTTATTTGCGTCTTTCGTTCAACCTACAATTTATATAGAAAATTTGACATAATCATTAGATACAATGACTATTATAGGAAATTTAATAATGATTCAACCCTTAACTAGTTATTATAATTGTCTAAGTAATAAACTTATTGTTTATCATCTATCATTTGATAAATAATAACTTATCTTACCTTTATTTATTATTTAATATCCATTAAATAATAAATAAATAATTATCCAACTTATTGAAAACTATTACATACTATTGATCGTCTTTAATTATCATTTAATATTGATTAAACAATAATTACTTATTTAACTATATTCCCCTTTAATCATTATTTAATAGTAATTAAATAATAATTAATTACTCTCCTTTAATTATTGAAAATCAATTACCTTTCTTTATCTATTATGTATTAAATAATAGATAATTAATTCATTAACCTTAATACTTATTTAATTATTACTTACTATTAATTAAATATTAATTAATTAATTAATTACCCTTATTTATTATTTAATATTAATTAAATAATAAATAATTAGCTTACTATGCTTTAATTATTTAATAATAATTAATTATTTAATTACCTTTATTTATTATTTAATCTTAATTAAATAATAAATAATTAATTTATTAACTTATTTCTCCTTTAATTATTATTTAATGTTAATTAAATAATAATTAATTAATTATACTTACTTATTATTTAATCCATAATTAAACAATAAATAATTAATTTATATTAATCCCCTTTTAATTATTACTCAATATTAATTGAATAATAATTAATTAATTAATTAACCTTGAGTTATTCTTTAATTATTATTTAAGGTCAATTAAATAATAATTAATTACTTAATTATATTTACTTATTATTTAATCTTAATTAAATAAAAAAAATTATTATCCTTTAATTATTATTTAATTTCAATTAATTAAATAATAATTAATTAGTTATTCTTACTCATTATTTTGTCTTTATAATAAATAATGAGCTATTTATTATTTAGAATAAAATAATAATAATTTTTCCTTACTAACATTATTAATCTAATAATGTTTTAGTCCTTTTTAATAATTTTTATTAATTAAATAATATTATTTTATTATTTAATTAATATTTTAAAACATTTAATACCGTTTAAATCATTTAAAAATTATTTTAAATCATTTAAATATTAATTTTTAAAGAAAATCTGCTACCAGACCCGAATAGGTAAACCGGGTCGCGCCTGAACCGGTCCAACCCGGATCAGAAAGTTGCAATTAATTACAAAAAAACTAGGTAGAATGCCCCTTAGTTTTCTGATTTGGGGGTTTACAAAAACTTGAATATCTTAAGTTTTACAACTCCGATGGAGCTCTACTTTATATCTTTGGATTCGTCTTTTCCTGAACTATAATAAACTGCAGTCTTTTGCTATTTTTGGATAAGTTTTGGTCCTCTGGTAATGGCATAAAGTAGACTGATCTGTTTTGGTTTTTGACAGTGAGTTACTTTGCTTCCAAAAATCATAACTAAATCATTTTAAATCATTTTTAAGTGAATCCAAAGCTATTTTGTTCCTCACTTATATGAACAATACCATAAAATATTAAACCATGAAAATCATTTGTATATTTCAAAATGAAAAACTACAAATCACAAACTCGACATAGTCCGTCGGTAAAAATGAAACCTAGGATTTTTGTGAGATTTTTGAGATCTAACCACATAGACAAACATATTAAACCCCATGATACCATAGACATACTAACATAGCATAGATATACCATATACAACCATTAGAAAATACTTTTCACCATAGAAATTAAATAATATACCATAAACTCCAAAGTTAGGGTTTTTGGGGTACCTTTTTGTTTTGTGAGCTATTTTCCTCCTTTTTCCAAAGTAAGAAATGTATCTTGAGGACATCAACACCTTCAAGACTTGATCTAAGCTTGACTCGGTTGAACTCGGTTTGACTCGGTGAGTCAACTCACTAAACTCACTAGCTTTTTGGCTAACTCACCTAGTTAACTTACTAGAACTCACTAGCACTCAATATAGATGATACTTGCAATATTTTTTGAAACCCTTGCAATTGAACCCAAGCACTCTATTTATAGTGGACTCAACCTATACATATAATACCTATATGTATACATTTTGGACATCAAACAAATCTACAAATTTGCTAGCAAAATAGTTGAGTGTTCCACACATTTCCTCCATTTTTGATTTAATTTTATTAGTTAACTTGCATAACTGAAATCCTTCTAGAAGCTTTGTAATTGGATCAAAAAATTGGGCTTGGAATTTAATTGTATGGGCTTACTATTCATCTCAATTTAATTTACCAACATTAGCTTCCTACATTAATTTATTAGTTTCCCAATTTAAATAATTCATTGGGCTTGCTTAATTAAATTAAAACAACCAATATACAAATCCATACTTAATTAATTAGGTAGACTTGTTTAATAAAAATATGGACTAGTCTATTAGTTTTTAATTACTAGTTAGACTATTAATTAATTTTATTAATATATCACATAATTATTATTAATTAATAATTATATTAATTAATTTACATAATCCAATTAAACTTGCTATATTCAAAATAAATTGAACTTTTAAATCAATTTATCCACGTATCGATTTCTCGGCATATTTATTCTTTTAGAAATATTTTCTAATCAAATTTTATTCTCTTCATATACATTATAGGACCTTATTCCTAAAAGTCCCAATCACACTTATTGAACCTTAGTGGTTCTTGTTAGCTCATAGATTAAACAAATAAAATTTTAATTTAATCCAGTTTTTCACAATTATAATCTCCACATCTAGATTATCAAACTCTAACCTTTATTAACTATTAGAAATCTTATTTCTAGTTCTTTCAAATAACTGGGATATTACATTCACCCCTCCTTCAAAAAATTTTGTCCTCGAAATTACAGCATACTCATCTTCAAACATTCACTTCCATCATAACTAGGTTTTCATACCAACCCTTTCATTCTTATCTTCCTCTAAGAAGCTCACACCCTCTTTTTATTCAATATCCAGAACATTGGAATATCTTTCAAAAGAATAAATTGAAAATCAATATCTTACAAAAGAATAAATTGAAAATCAAAATATTCATTAAAACTTTCTTACTATGCTGAACGGTCACAAAGACCATGAACATCTGCGAGAATGTTTATCAATCACAAAAATTGCAAACCTTCCACAATTGTTTTGTACGCTAGGTGATCAATCTATAGTACGTTGGCGCTGTGCACAACGACTTCACTCAGGGTTGAACTCTCTGGATTTACCGACCCATATTTTGTTTATATCAGTCTGCCACCACTCTTGGGCGCCCCCTCGCGGGTTCTTTATTCATGGCGCTGACATATCCCCTGTTATAGGATTGTTTACCTCAGATTTACTACAAAATTCTGCTCCAAAATAATTTGGATTGGATAAAAACTTGAATCAATTCTGACTAAAAGTGTCCTGTCAAAATAAATGACATAGACTCACATCATTGAACTGTTTGTATGTTACGAACTAACAAAAATAATTTTAGATAATTTAAATTCATTTATAGGATTTCATGATACCGCATCATCTTGACAGTGCATTGAGGATTCCATCATTACTTCATGACTTTATGATACCGCACATCTTGACAGTACGTTGAGGATTCCGTCCTTTCTATCTCTACACCATGGCTTTAATGGCGCGTGATGATTTTATAAATACATTTTGATATTTTCAAATCAATTTGTCTAGTCGAAACAATTAGCATAGACTATTCTTTAAACGTTTCAAAATACTGAAAATTATTTTATGATTTTCTCATATTACATCATACAATAGTGGGCTTAAAAATACATCCATCACTAAGTTACTCTGCACTAAATGCAATAATGATATCTAAAATACATTTGTCTTTTTAAAAGCACTACAATGCGAATTCGACACGATTTTAAGAATTTCAAAGTCTAGCATAGCTAGAAGATTTGGAATATCCTAAAACCCCAAATAATCACCTCAATTTTTTCTTCCACATTCTTTTTCAGCTTAATAACTATATCTATTATAGCTTTAATCTTGCTACTTAACTCTACCCATACTCACTGTTCATCAAACTTACCACGTATTTGGTCTCAGGAACTTACTACAATTATATGGTTTGCGGAGCTTATCATAGTCAGGCCAAAGTCGTTCATTCGCTGAGGGGCTCCACCATATGACTATGAGTCATGAACTTTCCATACGTGTCGGTTCTCAAAACACGAACTTATCTTAACATTCTCTACCTATCCATTATACACATGATAAAAGAATCACCTTCTCAACATACATATAGTGAATAGCGCGACACCAGGTTTCAATCGATTATCACTATAGGAAGCTAAGTGGTTGTCAAACCAAACACAATCTCCTGCCCATACAAGAAATTGGTCAACTCAGCCACTACTCAATATAGGAAGTTAAGCAGTCGTTAAACCAAGAACAAATCCCCTGCCCATACAAAAAACTGTTCAACTCAACCACTATCCACTATATTAATATAGGAAGCTAAGTGGTTCTAAACTAAGCACAAATCCATACAAGGAATCATACAACTCAACCACTAATATGAGTCCTCAGTTAAAAACCCACAAACCTCTAATTTCTCTTAATTTGATATGAATTTTCTCAATTCATACCTTATCACACTCCACTTCAAAAGTTCACTTATTACTATTTCATAGTATCTTCATTGTTACAGCACCATGCTATCAACACAACCTCTTAATCATTTAACAGACCATCTGTCATTCCATGATTTTACTATGATCACCGTGATCTTATATCATAATTGATTTCACTTTACAATTTCTCGTTTATTCTAAGATCGTTTAATTCTACCATCTCCTCACTCGTCTTTACTCATTTTACTTTATGATCCTTCTTTTTAAATTCTTAATTCAAGTGTTTCCTGATTCATTTCCATTCATTGTGAATTCAACCTTGAAGATCTTTCTTTGAATCTCCTCATATATACGTTTATTTTCTTCTGTATGAATTTTATATATTCAGCTCTTATTGATTAAACTTCATCCGAGTTTATCATTTCACTGCCTTCAATAAATTCCCACGATTATAGCCTAAGGCACTGCTACCTAAGAACTATAACCTATCAGCTCTGATACCAACTGTAAAGTCCCAAAAATTTTCATGCTAGCCACGGCGGATCCCGTGCGTTAGTGTACAACCTTGTACTTAAATCCACAATATGTCTCAATAACATAATTGATAAAACTAGTTTATTTTTAAAACTATTACAACTTCATTCATAACCTACAACCATATTATAGTTGTTTAAAATAGAGTTATTTAAAACTTCACCATTTTTCTGTCTCAGAATTGCAATCTTTATTAAATTATAATAGATCTTAGATCAAGTATAGTATGACCTAGTCTATTTTAAACATCTAAGTATATACTGTGACGACCCCGAATACAAGTCCCTTTTACTTCAGATCCAGTTCAACACGAGTATTACCCTTTCCTTATCATCCATGACCTTCAACAATAATATAGTTGCTAAATAATCATTCATTTAAAACTTTACAACATCTCTTTTTATTCCAGAATCGCAATCTTTATACATTCCTAGTATGTCTCAATATCATACATGATAGGACATTCTATTACAATCAATTTGAGTATTTAACACTCATATTACATACCAGCTAATTCTTATATTACACAATCATTTACTTGTCCAATTCGGACTGATATCTACAATAGATATTTAGATCTTCAATGAAAGTAATATGTTTTCCTGTTCCTTGTTCTTTATCGAGAACTTCAAATAACTTGCACTATCTGAAAATGTTTGTTTTAAGCAAGAGTGAGCATGACGGCTCAGCAAGTTTAACAGTTACACATAACACATTACGTGCTTCACATCATATACATGTTTTGCATCTTATTCTTTCATCATGCTTTCCGTATTAATAATACTTCATATCTCTTATGCATCACATACAATAATCAACTAGCACTTAGCAAATCATGCTTCAATCTTGTACATAGTTTTCATGTAGCCATACCACATGTTGTTCATCTACCACAAACATCATCAATATAACTTCATATTATCAATTTAAATCACATTATAGCATATTAATGCACATAAGAGCAAATTCTGAAAAACTTGTCTGGTTCGCTTCTACCATTTACGCTTATTTGCGTCTTTCGTTCAACCTACAATTTATGTAGAAAATTTGGCATAATCATTAGATACAATAACTATTACTTAGCCTTTATATAAGACTCTAACTTTAAATTATTAACTCTTAAGATGTCCGACAAACGAACCCTTAAGTTCCGGACAAAAACCCTAGCCCAACCCTAGTTGGACATGTCGGGTATGCTCATCCAACTTACACATTCACTACACGTTCATCGTACGACCTACTTTTAATAAGTTGTCTAAATTAGTCACAAACGGACTATCTACTTTGGTTTATTTCAATTAAACTTTCTTCTTTTACATAACTTAATGATTCAGACATTTAAAAATGTACCAAATACTTCAAAATATTGTCTACCTTCGATAATATACTACGTTAAAATATTATTAATCATTTAACAATATTCTACTCACTTATTAATATTATTAACCATTTAATAATATTTTAATCACTTATTAATATTATTAACCATTTAATAATATTTTAATTATTCAAGAATATTATTAATCATTGAATAATATTTACCCTCTTAATAATATTATTATTCATTTAATAATGTTTTACTCCTTCGGTAATATTTATTGACTTAAACAATTAAATGTAAATTGTTTAATCACTTCCTTATTCCTTTAATTTATTCCTTTAATTTATTTAATATTAATTAAATAAATAATTAATTAACTTTACTTTACTTTTTTATTTATCTTTACATAAAAAATTATTTCCTTAACCTTATTTCCCTTTAATTATTATTTAATATCCTTTAAATAATAATTAAATAATTAATTAACCCCATTTTTTATTTAATATTAATTAAATAACAAATTATTATTTTATTCACCTCATATCCCTTTAACTATTATTTAATATCCTTTAAATAATAATTAAATCATTGAATTATTCTTATTTATTAAATAGTAAATAATTACCTTATTAACTTTTCCTTCCTTTAATTATTATTTAATATCCTTTAAATAATAATTAAATAATTAATCATCCTTACTTATTATTTAATATTAATTAAATAATAAATAATTATTTTATTAACCTGATCTTCGTTTAATTATTATTTAATATCCTTTAAATAATAATTAAATAATTAATCATCCTTAATTATTATTAAATAATAAATAATTATTTTATAAACTTTACCTTTCTTTAATTATTATTTAATATCCTTTAAATAATAATTAAATAATTAATCATCCTTACTCATTATTTAATATTAATTAAATAATAAATAATTATTTTATAAACTTTACCTTCTTTTAATTGTTATTAAATATCCTTTAAATAACAATTAATTATTTCACCATCTTTGCTTATTATTTAATATTCATAAAAAATAAATACTTTGTTTATTAACTTTAATATCCTTTAATTATTATTTAATATTAGTTAAATAATAATTAATTATTTATTTAACTTTACTTATTATTTAATATCGATTAAATAATAAATAACTAACTCATTCACTTTAACATCTTTTAGTTATTATTTAATATTAATTAAATAATAATCAATTAATTAATTACTTAACTTTACTTATTATTTAATATCCATTAAATAATAAATACCTAACTTATTCACTTTAACATCCTTTAATTATTATTTAATATTCATTAGATAATAATTAATTAATTACTTAACTTTACTTATTATTTAATATTAATTAAATAATAAATAATTATTTTATTAGCTTATTTACACACTAATAAATAGCTAAGTGATGATGAATAACCCAATTTTTTTTTCCAGATATTATTTTATATCACTTAAATAATATGTCAAGAGTTCAAATATCATTTTTCTGTAATTAATAATAATTTTCCTATAATTATTATTAATTTAGTAAGCTTTAATCCATCATTAATTCTAATAAATACCAAATGACCGAATATTTCAGATTTTAAATTTTTATAATTTTCTTTATAAAATTAAAAGCATTTTCTCTTTTGGAACCAACCCAAGAACCGGCCTAAAAATGGCCGAACCGGCCTCATTTAGAAAACGCAAAATCGGACAATTTGTTGAACCGGTCGGTTTATTTAAGAAAATAGGCAGACTGCTTTCTGATTTTTTCAGACTTGGGGTCTCCGACGGGAACTTGAATAAAATGAAATCTACAAGTCTGATTGAGGTCTATTAGGTATCGATGAATTCGTAACTTACCGAACTATATGATTCTATTATCAAACATCAAATTTGGATTTGTTTTGGTTACTGAAATTGGCTCCAAACCGGATTGTTGTGCACAACCCTAAAACAGTGGGGTGTTTTGGTAGAAAAATCATATTTTGCTCATTTAAAATCGGATCGTAGTCATTCCACTTGGAGAATCTTCGTATTTCATGCATCTAACACCAGAAATTTACAGATCATGAATCCGACTTACAGATCATGAACAATAATTCCGTGAAGGGGCTGCTACGTATTAGATTAACTTGTTTTCGCCGGTAAAAATTTATTCAACGAGCTTGATGAAATTTTTCATCACAAACACATATAAAAACCCATGTAACCCTAGATATACCAATATAGCATGGATCTATCCATTTAGACTTTGAAAATTACATTTCTAACATAGAAATTACATAATACCCAAAAAACAATATCAAGCTAGAAGGTTTTATATCTTTTGTTGATTATCCTCATTGTTAGAACTTTGAAAAGGCTTGGATGATCAATCTTCTTACATAGATAGATTCCTCTTGATGAGACCTCCATCTTTAAACCTTGCTCTAAGATCATCCAACCATCCATGCTCACAAGATCTAACTTTTTTTTTTTCCTCTAGAGCTTTTCTCTATTTTCTTTCTCTCTAGCTTTTCTAGTAAAAAGACTAACAAACATAACAAGAGTGTGGTGGATGCTATTTATAGCACCACCTTAATCCTTCATCAACTCCTACTAATCAATTAACCTTAGACAAATTAAGAGCTAATTATGCTTACTATAGCATGGAATGACCACATGATAGACATTTTGAATGACCATTTGATTGACTAGGGTTAGTGGGGAGTTGTTGAACCAAATTTGTATCCAAAATCAACCAACAAGCAATTTTTCCATCCTTGTGGGCCCCAAAATTCAGGATTTTCATTTTATTACACCAATTTAGCTTTATTTTTATATCCTATATCATTATATAAGTATCCAAATATATATATACACCAATATATATTACATTGACCACAACTTTGACTACCATTTGGGCTCCACTTTGAACTTAGGAATTAAATCTATTGGGTTCATCATTTAATTTGTTTGAGCTCAATTTAATTATTCTATTGGGCTAACATTAACTAACACATGTTACTTTTAATTAAAACAAGCATTAGACTAGTTTAATTATTACATGGATCAAGGTTTAATTAATTATATGGACTACTAGGTTAATTTATTTAACTTAGCTTAATACCTCATTTAGACTTATAATATAATCCAATTAGACTTGCATTAACTTATTCTACCACCTTGGGTTACATCATTAACTCATCCATGATTAATTCTCATCACCATACGTATTCACCTAGTAATTAACCAATGATTGGTTAATGCTATCTCTTGTTTACCAACTAAGGTTATTCAATTAACCCAACACTAGTTAATTCTCTACACTAAATCAATACTTGAAATTCTTCTTCCAACACATTGACCATCATTTGACTTTTAATGAATTGGGCTACATAGCTTACTTTAATTACCCTCATTCATGCAAGTATTCCCATATTGGGCTAACACATATAACAACTTATTAATTAAGTTCATTACTTAATTAATTAACTTCTTAATATTGTCATTCTAGGAAATATTCTAACTTCTCTACTTATTAATCACAACTTTAATTCATGACTTATATAATTAACTCAATTAATTATATTACATGACTTTCCTTTTTAATCCATACTTAAACTAATTAATTTATTAGTTTTATTGAGTATTTAATTTACTTCACACATCATCTCGTTTGACTAACAAACTCAACTCTAGGTATATATATAAATATTAATATAATCACCTTCACTTCTCAATTGAATTTATTTTCTTAATAAATTCTCTACATGCATCATTAAAATATTCCCACATTTAATTTCTAACAAATAAATTATGTTAAAAAAATATAACTCATTTTCTACACATCTTACTTCTCAAATTCTAGGTTTTAAACCTTAACATTTAATTAATTATTTCAAATCTTATTTACAATTCTTGTAAATATCTGTGATATTACATATACAACTCATTAATCAACTTTTAATATATATGTTTATTCAATATCTTCTCTTTACATAAACTTTATGCAACGTAGATCATATTTATTATGATCTAATATACATCAATGAATCCTTAGTGACTTGTAATGATACAAGTGTTTAGCGTAAGTGAATGTCATACAAACATTTCACTAATCAATTCGTACCATATCGTAACACTATTTACCCCCAAAAAGGTTTATCAGAATATATATCAATTGTGAAAGTCAGCATGTATTCCTGTTCCGTGATCTGTATATGAACCTTCGAATAACTCGCACTTATCTGAAAGTGTTTATTGTAACGACCCCAAAATTTGACTATCCTTAATCTAAACTTTGGTTCATTAACCAATATCCTTTCTAATCTCTTTCATGCATTACAACAATATTATAGTTGTTTAATACAGAGTTATTTAAAACTTTACAACATTCTTCTATTCCCAAAATCGCAATCTTAACAAAAGCTTTATACAATTTAGATCACATATATTATGACCTATTATACATCAATGAATCTTAAACAACTTGTAATAATAGTACAAGTGCGTAACATAAACGAATGTTATACAAATATTTTGAAATTCTACTTCTTACCATTTAGTAACACTGTTTACCCCCAAAAAGGATTTATTATAATATATATTACTCCCGTGTTACACCATCAACTTCTTATGTCTTTCGAGTTCGTTAATATAATGCTCGTCTAGCTCAGCTAAAGGTTATACAGATTACTGTAAGTTTACTATCTTCTGTTATTACAAACAATATAACTGTCTCCACAGACTTACAACCAAAACTAAGGTTGTTCTAACGATACAGTTTAATACTAACGATGTAAGCATTAAACTATTCTACATATTTTCATGCTTGTATCAATCTAAGAAATTGTCATATTGACCACATTCAGCTTTACAGCACGCAAATTCTTCATTTTTCATCAACGCAACAATCCATCCTTACACTTTGGCTTTACTGAAAGCTTCGGCCTTCATGCATTTATCTGGAAGTTTTTATTTTAAGCAAGGGTGAGCTCGACAGCTTAGCAAGTCTAATAGTTATCACATAACACATAGTCACATTTTATCATGCTTCATGCATCTCATGCTTCATGCATCTCATACTTCATGCTTACATATCTCATGCATATCATGATTTGTATTTAAATCTAATGTTTCGTGCTTTTCATGCACAACATTTCTAATAACACACAGTTCAATATAGAACAAATGTATTTGCATATTATCACACTGAGGCACATTAACACATTATATCACGTATTATCATACTAAAACACATTAATCCATGTTTACACATAACACATAACATAAGTAGAAGCAAGTTCTAAAAGACTTGCCTGCACCAGTATTTTACCATTACGCTATCCTCGGCGTCCTTCGCACGACCTACACCGTATGTGAGATCAATAAAGTATAATATTAGTCAACGATTAACTATAATTATTGGTTTTATTCTAAATACCCTTCTCTAGCTTACTCCCTTCCAGACTCTTCGACTTAACTTATGTGACATCTTCAAATCCGGGTACTCATACCTCAAACTTAGTGCTCCTAATCTAAACATCCAAACACCTCCAAACAATATAAAATATCACTATGGAAAATAAACATATGTTGTTTATTACCGAGGGACTACTAGAACTCCCAAGGTTATTAACCTCAACAATTAGTGCTAAGCTATATATTTTAGCTAGCACACAATCATCACGTAATACATATTAGTATCACATAACACAACTATTATGTTATTTTAATGTCTCTTGACCGAATAAATTATATTAAATAATTTATTTGACTATTACTTAATTAATTATTTAATTAATCAAGACACATACATATTTACCAAAAATACTAAACTGACTTATTATTTTTATATTTTCTGCAAATCATTATAAAACTGATTTTCACGCCCAGGGAAATTTTCCTGTAATTTTCCAGCTTCGTTTACTATTTTTAAATAGGCCAAAACTTCTCAAAACTGTAATGTTTTTCAAAAATCGAAAATTTATCAGAAAAATCTGAAACTTTGGCTACAGCTTTATTATACCATAATTAACACCCTGTAGAATTTTCAGAATATTTAGAGTGTTAAAACCCAACTTATGGCAGTTTCTGTTTTTAAAACCGAAAACTTCACTCGGTCGCTGTGACCTCATCCGAAGTCGGAATGACTTCATTTTTGGACAGGAGTTTCATTTTAGTATATATTTTCATAATCCAGAAGCTGAGAATTTTAAAGTCCGTTTAATGGTCCAAAACAGTCCCGGAAATTTCTGGACAGTAGCTTTTCAACAGTTTTCGTGTTTGGACAGTTTTACGGGAAAAATCATTAAAAATCACTTGTAACTCGAAATCAAGTCAATCCAGTTGGGTTCTTTTCTAAACTCATAAATCTATCTCCCGGTGTCCTCGGATTTTTAAGGTGAGTTACTGAAAAAAACTGCGACGCACCCGAGTAGGCTGTCCAAATTAGGGTTTTTACACAACATTGTAACTTGATAGATCTAGGGTTTTCTAGGCATCTAAGACCATGAATACATGTTTAAACCATGTTTAGACATCTGCAAGGTATCTTAACATGTATTAACCATCATCATGCTTTAAAATCATTTTTGAACATGAAAGAGTTCACAAAACATCTTAAAACCCACTAAAAACACAAAAACCTAACTTCAAAAATTTAAATCTTATATCAACACATAGATCACATTTTTCTCCATACAAATCACCACTTTATATCTTCAGATCCATCATGATCCCCACACATCTAATATCTCCCACAACCAACCAAGATCAAAATAATATAAAAAAAATTATACCCTAATAGATCTAAGGGTTTAAGACATTATACCTCCTTGATTTGGTTGAAATCTTCATTTTCCTTCCATCAAATGTGATGATCATCAAAGATCCACATAGATCCACCTTGACTCGGTGAGTTAAAGGTTAACTCACTCACAACTCATTCTTTTCTTCCTTGACTCAATGAGTCAACTCACTAGAACTCTCACACTTAATTAGAGAGCACTCTTGCAATTTTTTCAAAGTCTTTACAAATGAAATCTTGCATGCCATTTATAGGCTCCCAACATATACATACACACGTTATATCTATATATTCTAACTAGCAATTGCTCCCATTTTCCAAGCTTGGCTCCTTTAATTTAGGGATATTTTGTTTAAAAAAAATAAATAAAGTACAAGCCACACCATGCCTAGGTATGGCCTCACCAACAAGTCATACCTCCACCTTTTCATCTATTTTTGATTTATTTATTTATCTAACTTGTCAAAATATTAACCTTCTAGAAGCTTGATTAATTGATTACTTAATTGGACTATCATTTAATTGCTTGAACCACTAATCTTTCTTGTAATTCATCATCAATTGAGCCACTCTAATTTCTTGTAATAATCCATCTAATAGGGCTATTATATAAATCAACTAGTCCCCCAATTACATAAATCATTGGACTAATTAATTGGTCCATACTATTTATTAATCCACCAATTAATTAAAATACATCTTGGACTCTAATAAACTAGCTTCCATTGGATTAACAATTAATATAATCCAATAACATAATCCAATTAAACTTTCCATCTAATGGACTATAAATTAAGTTATTTATTGGGCCCTCAATTAAATACCCACATACGTGCAACATAATATGCACAAAATATTTTAATTTCTCTTCTAGCTTTGATTTAATTAAATTAATTAAATCATACTCCTTCAATCATCCTATATGACAATCCTACAAGCTTTGATAATTAATTATCATAAGCTTAAGCCCTTTCTTGCTCACTTAATTTACATCAATTAATTCCCTTGGCCTAGCTTCACTTAGTTAATATTAAAATAAATTAACTAATACGTCTTATGCAACACACATATAATTTTCATGAAAATTTATTTCATCCATATTTAATTAATATCTACAATATTAAATGCCACGTGAAAATACCGATCGTTACATTGATCCATCCACCATTCACTTAAAGGGTATTATAGTCATTAGCCACCCTCTTATAGGGCACAACAATCATCTCCCATTTTTTTTTAATTATTCATTGGTTATTATTCATTACCAATTAGTTATTACACCTTAGCTATTAACCATTCTTGGTTTATACATTAAATATTGCCAATCATCTACAACGCTTAACTCAAGCATGGTTATTTCTTAACCACGGTCATAAACAATTCTTCTAACAAAAATTTTAAAGGACATTTCTTGTCCACCTTCTCATTTTGCATTTCTTATGCTTCAAATTTTTCGAAGAAAATTCTACGCGTATTCTCACATATTAAACCATATAGGTTTTTCTCAAATCGTTATTTTGATTAAAATACATAATCATTTCTCCACACGTTTCTTCTCATCTCTAGGTTTTATACCTTAACCTTATGTTATTCACAATATCTATGCTTAATCTTCCTTATATAAGGATCACCAATCAAAATCAACAGATTAATTATTTAATATTTCACATTTATTATTTTCGCAAATATTCGGGATATTACATTTATTTTAAGCAAGAGTGAGCATGACGGCTCAGCAAGTTTAACAGTTTCACATAACACATAAACATATTTCATCATGCTTTATGCATCTCATGCTTTGCAGTGACTACATATCTCATGCATATCATGTTTTACATTTACTCTATGATTTATGTTTTTCATGCATGTCATTTATAATGTCGTACAGTTCAATATAGAACAATCAACTTAAATCATTTACTGTATATCGACAGTCTATTTCACCTTGTATCACAAAAGCACATTACCACATTTTTGCATATAATAGCATATGCACACATAACAGTTTATCAAATTTCTAAATCATGCAAATAATGCAACACATTCTGAAAAATTTGCCTGAACTTACATAACCAGCTTACGCTAACCTTTCACGTTCCTTGCACCACCTACATGGTATGTGAGATCAACGGTACATAATATCAGTTAGGGTTTAACTTAAGGCTAAATCTTATTTTAAAGATATTTATTTCTTCTTATCGTCCCTTTTTAAATCAATAGGATTAATTTCATATTCTAGTCTCTCGTTAACTTGACTCAGTGTTTCATATTTAGCACCGTAAATCTTTTGTACAAAACTATGCAGCTCTGACATTTATTAATGTCACTGCATTAATGCCTGAACTTTATTTCTGTTTAGGTCGAACAACTAATTAGTCACTAATAGACCATACCCTTGGTTTAACTTAATCACATCATTTAACTCGATAATTTATCATAATATTATCCATCTCGAAAAATATTTTAAATCTTACTATCAATTAGTAATAACTTATAATGTTATTTAGTTGTTAAATAACACTTTAAATAATCATTACTATCATTAATTCCTTTTTAATAATAGTTTACCTTAATCATTATTATTAATCTTTTAATAATAATTTAATTGTTTGCTAGTATTATTACCCTTTAAAAATATTTTAATTGACTTCTCATTATTATTAATTATTTTAATAATAATTTAATTGTTCATCAATATTATTAATCATTTAATAATATTTGAAATCCTCACGTATCATTAGTAATTATTTAATAATGATTCAACCCTTAACTAGTTATTATAATTGTCTAAGTAATAAACTTATTATTTATCATCTATCATTTGATAAATAATAACTTATCTTACCTTTATTTATTATTTAATATCCATTAAATAATAAATAATTAATTATCCAACTTATTGAAAACTATTACATACTATCGATCGTCTTTAATTATCATTTAATATTGATTAAAAAATAATTACTTATTTAACTCTATTCCCCTTTAATCATTATTTAATAGTAATTAAATAATAATTAATTTCTCTCCTTTAATTATTGAAAATCAATTACCTTTCTTTATCTATTATGTATTAAATAATAGATAATTAATTCATTAACCTTAATACTTCTTTAATTATTACTTACTATTAATTAAATAATAATTAATTAATTAATTACCCTTATTTATTATTTAATATTGATTAAATAATAAATAATTAGCTTACTATCCTTTAATTATTTAATAATAATTAATTATTTAACTACCTTTATTTATTATTTAATCTTAATTAAATAATAAATAATTAATTTATTAACTTAATTCTCCTTTAATTATTATTTAATGTTAATTAAATAATAATTAATTAATTAATTATACTTACTTATTATTTAATCCATAATTAAACAATAAATAATTAATTTATATTAATCCCCTTTTAATTATTACTCAATATTAATTGAATAATAATTAATTAATTAATTAACCTTGAGTTATTCTTTAATTATTATTTAAGGTCAATTAAATAATAATTAATTACTTAATTATATTTACTTATTATTTAATCTTAATTAAATAATAAATAATAAATTTTATTATCCTTTAATTATTATTTAATTTCAATTAATTAAATAATAATTAATTAGTTATTCTTACTCATTATTTTATCTTTATAATAAATAATTAGCTATTTATTATTTAGAATGAAATAATAATTATTTTTCCTTACTAACATTCTTAATCTAATAATGTTTTAGTCCTTTTTCATAATTTTTATTAATTAAATAATAATATTTTATTATTCAATTAATATTTTAAAACATTTAATACCATTTAAATTATTTAAAAATTATTTTAAATAATTTAAATATTAATTTTTAAAGAAAATCTGCTACCAGACCCGAATAGGCTGACCGGACCGTGCCTGACCCGGTCCAACCCGGATCAGAAAGTTGCAATTAATTACAAAAAAACCAGACAGAATCCCCCTTAGTTTTCTGATTTGGGGTCCTTTACAAAAGCTTGAATATCTTGAGTTCTACAACTTCAATGGAGCTCTACTTTATATTGTTGGATTCGTCTTTTCCTGAACTACAATAAACTGCAGTCTTTTGCTATTTTTGGATAAGTTTTGGTCCTCTGGTAATGGCATAAAGTAGACTAATTTGTTTTGGTTTTTGACAGTGAGTTACTTTGCTTTCAAAAATCATAACTAAATCATTTTAAATCATTTTTAAGTGAATCCAAAGCTATTTTGTTCCTCACTTATATGAACAATACCAGAAAATATAAAACCAGGAAAATCATTTGTATATTTCAAAATGAAAAACTACAAATCACAAACTCAACTTAGTCCGTCGGTAAAAATGAAACCTAGGATTTTTGTGAGATTTTTTAGATCTAACCACATAGATAAACATATTAAACCCCATGATACCATAGACATACTAATATAGCATAGATATACCATATACAACCTTTAGAAAATACTTTTCACCATAGAAATTAAATAATATACCATAAACTCCAAAGTTAGGGTTTTGGGGGTACCCTTTTGTTTTGTGAGCTATTTTCCTCCTTTTTCCAAAGTAAGAAATGTATCTTGAGGACATAAACACCTTCAAGACTTGATCTAAGCTTGACTCGGTTGAACTCGGTTTGACTCGGTGAGTCAACTCACTAAACTCACTAGCTTTTTGGCTAACTCACCTAGTTAACTTACTAGAACTCACTAGCACTCAATATAGATGATACTTGCAATATTTTTTGAAACCCTTACAAATGAACTCAAGCACTCTATTTATAGTGGACTCAACCTATACATATAATACCTATATGTATACATTTTGGACATCAAACAAATCTACAAATTTGCTAGCAAAATAGTTGAGTGTTCCACACATTTCCTCTATATTTGATTTAATGTTATTAGTTAACTTGCATAAATGAAATCCTTCTAGAAGCTTTGTAATTGGATCAAAAATTTGGTCTTGGAATTTAATTGTATGGGCTTACTATTCATCTCAATTTAATTTACCAACATTGGGTTCCTACATTAATTTATTAGTTTCCCAATTTAAATAATTCATTGGGCTTGCTTAATTAAATTAAAACAACCAACATACAAATCCATACTTAATTAATTAGGTAGACTTGTTTAATAAAAATATGGATGAGTCTACTAGTATTTAATTACTAGTTAGACTATTAATTAATTTTATTAATATATCACATAATTATTATTAATTAATAATTATATTAATTAATTTACATAATTCAATTAGACTTGCTATATTCAAAATAAATTGAACTTTTAAATCAATTTATTCACGTATCGATTTCTCGACATATTTATTCTTTTAGAAATATTTTCTAATCAAATTTTATTCTCTTCATATACATTATAGGACCTTATTCCTAAAAGTCCCAGTCACACTTATTGAACCTTAGTGATTTTTGTTAGCTCATAGATTAAACAAATAAAATTTTAATTCAATCCAGTTTTTCACAATTATAATCTCCACAACTAGGTTATCAAACTCTAACCATTATTAACAATTAGAAATCTTATTTCTAATTCTTTCAAATAACTGGGATATTACATTAATGGGTTATCATGTTAGCGCTTAGTTGCGTAATTTGTGAAAATTTGAATTACATGCCTTTATCCTTTTTTTTTTATTTATCTATATTGTTTACTGACTCAACTGCTCGCCTCCTTCTTCATGCGTACACCTGCAGTTTTTTTCATAATGCAGTTGGTAACCAAACCTTCATATCAAGGTAATCAAACCTTCATACCAAGGTAACCAAAACCTTCATACCAATGTAACCAAACCTTCATACCAAGGTTCCACCTCCTCACCTGCAGTTTTCTCTCTCCAAACTTTCTCCTCGCTTTCTTTTTCCTCCATTTTCTCTCTCCTCCATTTTTATTCCTTTCTTGCTTCAAAGATTTGGCTCAGTACGTACATTCAAGTGTTTATGTAGCAATGGTTGGGTCAGAGAGAGAAGCTGAGCTTTGCTGGTTGGAAAATGGACGATGACTCCACTGCTCCCCTCCTTCTTTATGCGTACTCCCTCAAGGACCTCGATATGAAGATATGTTGGATTTGATTTGGGGTTTTTGTGTTTTTAAAGTTTGAGAATGTTTGTAAACTTCACACCTGCAATTGATAACCAAACCTACATACCAAACCTGCAGTTTTTTCACCTCAACACCTGCAGTTTTTTCATAATACAGTTGGTAACCAAACCTTTATATCAAGGTAACCAAACCTTCATACCAATGTAACCAAACCATCATACCAAGGTAACCAATCCACCTCCACACCTACAATTTTTTCATAGTTCAGTTGGTAGCCAAACCTTCATAACAAGGTAACCAATTCAGTTTTATTAGGCTACCAATTTATTTTGAATGTGATGTAGTTGGTAGCCAAACTTTCATACCAAGGTAACCAATTCAGTTTTATTAGGTTACCAATTTATTTTGAATGTGATGCAGTTGGTAGCCAAACCTTCATGCAGTTGGTTGCCAAACCTTCAGACCAAGGTAACCAATTCAGTTTTTTTAGGTTACAAATTTATTTTGAATGTGATGCATTTGGTAGCCAAACATTCATACAAAGGTAACCATTTTAGTTTTCGTGGGTAACCAAATCGTCAAAAAAGATATTTCAAAACGGTAACTCAGGTACTTTCCGAGATTCGCGGCGGAGGAGGATGATGAAGGGGAGGCGGATGAAGAGAATGATGAAGGGGAGGCTGCAGCGCAACCAAGGACTTTCAGAGATTCTCAGCGGAGGAGGATGATGAAGGGGAGACGGTGGAGGAGGATGATGAAGAGAATACGGAGATTCGCGGCGGAGGTGGTGATGAAGAGGGTGAGGAAGCGACGGAGGAAGACGAAGATTAGGATGGATAAGATAAATTTTTTTTGTTTTTCGTTCCTTTTGATTTGAATTTTGAATTATGGATTTATTTTTATTGTTAGATCCCAAATATTTGAATTTGAATTATTAATTATGGTGGTTATTTGTCCTTAATTTTAGGTTTCCTTATTAATGTGAAATTAAATGGTTTGAATTTGTTGCTCTCTTTTTGTAATTATTTTGTGGATGCACTAATGATGTAATTACTTTCTAATTGTTGCATATTTCTATAAAGAACCCTAGATATATTAGATTAATAAAGCCCAAATATAAAATCAATTATGGAGCCCAAGTTCATGAAATCAAACTAAGAGACCAAGCCCGAGAATAATGGCCCAATTCTAGAATTTTCCCCAAATGGGCACATGGGATAAGCATTGGACATGGATAAGGATAAAAAAAAAGTAATGATAACCTAAAAGAAGGAAGGACAGCCGACCCTAAGGGGGTGAGGAGGTATACATGTCGCCTAAATATTAAATGAAGTAATTAATTACCTCCATGAGTTGGCAACCTAGAAAAAATATATAATAATTCCACCACTTAAGTTGTAAATAAAATAAAAACAACATATAGGATAAAATAAAGAAGGCTAAGTCAGTTATTAGAGGAAATAAGATAAGTTTGGTTAGATTTTATTCAAGAAAAGATTGACCAACATTGACCACATAAATATATATATATATATATATATATATATATATATATATATATATATATATATATAAAGCAAAAGAAAAGAGAAAAAAAAGAGAGAGAAAAAGAAGAACAAAAGGAAAGAGAGAGGAAGTGAACGACTAGGGAGAGGAAGAAAGAGAAGCCAAGCTAGCAAGAAAATTAATCCAACAAAGAAGGTATAATTACTAATTTATGATTTATATATGCTTTATTTAATTTATTGCATGAAATATTTAGAATCATACAAGTAAAAACATAATATACTCATGAATGTGTAAATATGGTGGTATATGATAATATATAATTTAGATGTTGGAGAAATCCACAAGAAAGTAAAGGAAAGTAATTTAAATATAAAAATAAAACCTTAGTTAAGTTTTAGTATTTATTTTCTTTTGCGAAATATATGGAAAAATAGGTATGACACTTGTGTATATGTGAATAACTTGAAATATGATTTCGAATAATTTAAATGATGGGTAGATTAATAAAGAGGCCAAGGAAACGCATGAAAACGAAAGCTGGAAATGGAAAATTTTAATGTGTGGGCTGATTTTTAGAGTTATGCAACTTGATGTGTAATTTGGTATTTTAAGCCTAGTTGGTCTAAAATTGAAGCCTTATATGTAAGCTACATGTAGAAATAAGAATCAGTCAAATGAAGTTAAAACGAAAAAGTTATTAAGCGTCGAAGTGGGTTAAAATATCACAGGAAGCAGCGAGGGGGCAACCCCTGTGCGCAGTGTGCGACACCAGGCAGTGCCTATGCGCAGCATGCGGCGCCAAGGGGCGCACTGCTGTTACTGTCTATTGTCGATGGCTGCCACGTGTTGTTATAACGCACGGTTAATCGAACGGAGTTTGTTTTGAGTCATGTATGATTTAAAATATTAACATATTAAAATAAAATAAAATGGAAGTTAAATATTTTCTTAAAATCTTGGAAATTAATAGTATGAAGAATAAACTAAAATTTAAATAATATAAAAGTACAAAAATAAAGTAAAGGTATTGCAATTTTAAAATGGAATAAAAGTTTAAGTTTTCTAAAAATATAAAAATTGGACAACGTAATACAATATGAAGACCTTAAATGGAAGTTGGGGTCAAATATAAATCGTTCCAAATAAAAATTTGAATGATGTGAAAATATTAAGAGCGGAACAAGAATAGCAGTTAAAGATTAAAATGGAAAAAAAAAATTCCGCGTTATATTATGACTAATAGTTGGATGATGATTTTGTAAATTGTGTGGGCTGTAAGGGAATCAAAAATTTAAATTTAAATGCTAAAAAGGGCAAAACATGCAAGTTCCCTAATTTGTGCAAGTTTGTAATTCTTTGCAAGTTCCCTGAACTACGTTATTGCAGGTTTCTTGATTGTGCTTATTCTTAAGATTCTCACTGTAAGCAAGTTCCCTTACAAATTAATTATTTCGAGCCATTTTCTTTACTCTAAATAAAAATTGTTTCGTTACGAGCAAGCTATTTACTTCAAATAAACTTACTCATTGTTGTGCACAAGTTCTCTAACTTGTACAAGTTATTCATGCTAAGTACTTGAATTTTATAAATTATATTTATTTGTAGATCTGTTAATTCATGCAAATCTCTATTTTTGTTGACTCCATGACAAACTACAATTTATTTTCGTGATGCTTCTTGGACCGCCTCTATGCCAATTGTTATGCCAATTGTTTCGACTAGACATAATTGGTAGGTGAATCCAGTGATTGATGTTAATTTAGTAGTGATTAAATCCAATCCAAATTGTTTTGGTACGGATTCCGTGACTGAGACTAAGTATGAACAACCCGGATGAAGGGAATTTGGATGTCGGGAATCTGAGTAGAAATTTTGAAGTCAAGGGATTGTTATGCATAACACGGGGTGTGATAGGCTGATCACCTAGAGTACCATTGATAAGTATGTGGATAGTTATGTTGAACTTGGTATCAGTTCATGGTCCCTATGACCGCTTAGTGTAATACTTGAAGCCAAAGAAATTCTTGATTTCTCATTCTGCTTTTGGATTCCATAAACGAATTGCTTAAATTATTCAACGATAATTTATTTTGTTGTGATAATTCATCATTAAAAAATTTGCAAGCTTGCTGAGCAAAATAGTTGCTCACTCTTGCAAATTATATTTGCAGTTAAAGTCGAAGGAATAGAAAATTAGGATGCTAAGCATAAAAGGAAAGAAAAAGCAGAAGAAGGAAATTAGAACTGTAATGTATATATTATATAACAAATGTGTATTAAATGATGAAATCTTTTGAGACACTGATATGTAGTGATTTGTAAGTAAATGCTGGGAATGTAATATGTAATATTATTTTAATATCATAAATTAACATTATTAAATTATTAGATTTATATTGTGTGGCGGATCGTGGTACACCAAGTCTAGAGTAATGAGTACTCAGAATTGGGGGTATTACAATTAAAGTAAGAATTACTCTCGCAACTCAGAGCTTATGGCATTTTTGGGCATTTTTCATCATTTGTTGTCTTATATAACTTAAGCACAAGGTGACATTTTTGTTTGTAGCCTACTAAGATACAATGTAATGCAAAATTGTAAGAATTAATGACCAAATACACAAACTTTTCTAATCTTGATTCAAAATGGAGGATATATGAAATTCAATGCAATATTAAATGCATAGCTTTCTGAACTCCTGCACTACTTAAATCTTTTGGTTTCAGATCTTGCCCGTCAATTTTTGGAAGTCCGCTTTCCCAAGTGGGTTTGCATAACCAAATTCCAGAAGTCCATTAAGCCCTAGTTTCAAGAAGATTTGTGATTTGTCTAATTTGGCCTTAAAATGTACTAGGGAATTTGTAATGACCCACTTAATTATGATGTTTCTTTTAAAGGAAATATTAAATAATTAAATAAGATTAAAGATTTAACCTAGTTGGAGATAAGGAAAAGTGTACAAATGGATTAAATTTTTTTAATCTATGTGTTATAAGAACCTATAATGGTATAAGATAACAAAAATAATTAAAAGAGAGACTTTTAATATAAAAGGCTCTAAGAAGAAAGTGTTGTGTAAAACTATTGTGTACCAAAGTGAGGTGCTGTGAAGTTATGTATAAAAGTAACAGGTTGGAAATAGTTTTTGATTGATAAATAGACTTAAAAGGATAATTATAAAGTTAAGGCCAGGTTAGTCTACATATCTGTTGTATTAAATTAGATCTTGATTTGTATAATCTTGAGTTTTGTAAGATCAATGTAAAGATTACGATTACGAGACAAGGGATCAAAGGAGTATTATTTGTAAAAGTTTAAAATTTATTGAGTTTTTAGCAGCATTTATTATTCAATGTTATGAATATTAAGAAAAATGTTTTACATTAACGCATGAGGTCACCTGTAGCAAGTACAGGGATTTTCGGGGGGGGGGGGGGGGTGACATTTGGTATCAAAGCTGATAGGTTATAGACCTTAGGTAGCAGTACCTTAGGTTTTAATGGAAGTAGTAAAGGAATAAAACTTGAATAGAGTTTAAGTGATAAAAGATAAAGAAATATCTTATAAAAGATTGTTGAAAGAATACTATCTGATCATAAAGTGATTTGCAGTATATGTGTAAAGATGAACTCATGGAGAGTTCAAAATGATAAAGAATGGATTTATAAAATTCATACAAGGTAAAGAGGGAGCTATAAGTTTGTGAATTTCAATTGAGGACTCATGTTAGTGGCTGGGTTGAACAATCCCTTTTATGGGCGGGGGATTTGTGCTTGATGTAACAACCACTTAGCTTCCTATAATGATAATCAATGGAATTCGAGGTCGCGTTATTCGTTATTTATATGGCGAGAAGGTGATTCTTTTCTCCTAAGAATATCATATAGTAGGATGGAGTGATGTTAAGGTTAGAAGTGCGTTCTTAAAACTCATATGTATGATAAGCTCGTGACTCATAATCGTATGGTATGTTTTTGAGCCCCTCAGCGTATGAACAGTCTTTGATTTGTTCTTAGACTACATATTGCTAGGATAAGTTCTTAAACTCATATTATTGTGGCAAGTTTCTAAACTCATATTGTGTAGTAAGTTTGACGAACAGTATGGGATAGAGGTTAAAGGGAAGGTCATAGACAAAGTTATTAAGCAAAAGAATGGTTTTTTTTTTTTTTTTGGTGTGTGGAGATATTTGATGATTTAGGATATTCCTAATCATCTAGCTATTCTAAATGTCGAAAATTTTGAAATCGTGCTAAATTTGCACTTATGTGCCTTTAAAAACACAAAAGGATTTTTATTATCATTACTGCATGGTAACTTGGGGTGTGAAGATAACACATCGTTACCTGTTGTGGTATGATAAAAACCTCAAATAATTTTTATGTATTTTGAAACGTTTAAAGATGAGTCTATGCTAATTATTTTGGTTAGACAAATTTAATTTTTAAATACCAAAATGTATTTATAAAATCATCACGCGCCATTAAAGCCATGATGTGATGATGAAAATGACGGAATCCTCAACGCATAGTTACAACGGTGCGGTATCATGAAGTAATAAAAAAATGACTTTCAGTACTTGAAAGTGTCAAAAGTTTTAAAATTCGTTTGACTTACTTACCTTTCATCATTGCCACGTAGGATAGTCAATGCCTAGTTGTCACATAGAGGGCTTATTTAGCATTGACCAACAAAAATGGGACAATATCCAAATAGACTAGGAGTACAACAGTTACAATACTACATATTACATTGATTAAAAATAAAAAGTTGGTTCAAGTATAACAACTCAATTTTATAGCAATATATATATATATTCTTGCACATTTGCAAATGCAATTCTACTTATGATATGGCTAAATTAATAAACTCTCCATTCCACATGACAATTAAAAATACATTTTCTTTATCTTAAGACGACCATCAGGTATAAATTTTATGGGCGCTCCATTTTATGTTGATATTCCTTATTTTGACGAAAGGTATGACATAAATTATTTTCTTCATTGATTGTTTGATATTGAGAAGTATATTTATTTTCATAATATCCATGAAAAGAATAAGGATAACGAATATACTTGTTGAGTATGCAGTTGAAAGTTGGACACAAATAGAGTATGTGAGATCGCGTAATGGTATGAGAAAGATTTTTTTTGAAAAGATATTAAAGATATATTGATTTTTGAATATTACTGACAACGCGTCACGTACATTCATTATAAGTTGGACATATTGGTTTGGAAAATATTTGAGATATTATGATAAGTTCTTTGTTCATCCATTTATTGATATTCAGAAGTAAATGAAAGATGTCAGTGAGGCCATGTGGAAGGTTGAAAATACAGTATCGAAGATGTCTAGCCAAATAAAAGATTTTGCGTCTAAGAAAATCATTGAGGTACTAAAAGTTGTTGAAGAGTCGAAGATTAATATTACACAGACTGTGAGTTGAAAATATGTGTTAATACCCTAAAAATTATTAAATACTCAAAGGAAGAATCTGAAGCATATGTAGTTGATGAAACACGAATTTTAAAGGTCCATGATAGTTTTGTTTTAGAACAAAGTCAACTTGAAGTTCCCAATGAGTTTCCCATTATTGAGGAGAGTATGGAAGATGTCACAAAATCTAAGGATGGAGATACTGCAGATAGGGGTACTACAATTAACAAAATTGATCATGGAATTATTCCAGTATTTGAGAACATTGAAATTATTGATTTTGTTATTTTTGAAAATTTCTTTGTCATGTAGGTAAAATGGAAGATTTTGGTATTTTTCTAACTTATTTTCATGATTATCTTTCGAGAAGAAAAGCCATAAAGTTTTGATCACGTGAAGATTGAAGATTTGTTCATTGTGTGTGATACTTGTTCGTTTTAAACTTCGAGGACAATTTTTTTTAAGAAGGGGAGTCTGATACAATGGAAAATAACAATGAAAAATAAGATTTTCATATATTTTATTATTTATGGGGTTTTAGTTTATTTGATGTATTTTTATTTATTATTTAGAAAAATTCAGTAGTTTAATTTATATTTGGCTTGTTTATGTTTTGATCTTTCGCATTTCTAATTCTATTTAATTTTAGAATTTAATTATTTTCCTTTTTCAAATAGTCATACAAAAGCAGTTTAGTACTATGAATATGCTTCTTAGAGTTTATGAATCAGAACATTTATTCATTAATTGAGATTATTATATTTGTTCTCTTTTTTGAGTTCGTTATTTTCTTTGTGGATTCAAGAGTTTATTCTGTTTGTGTTGGCACACCAATCTTTATATCACGTTTGTTTTAAAACGTTATAGTCTAACCATATTTCGCAGTGTCAAATGCACCCAACTACAATGATATTTATTATTTTTGACTAATTGAGTTTGACATGAATGATATTGTTCATTAGTTGTTTGATATTGAAAAATACTTTTATCATCATTGGATTCTTGAAAAGGATAAAGTGAAGTTGATTTTGCAAAAACTTGGTGGATACGCATTAAGATGGTGGTCTAATATATACTACGCGAGATTGAGCAGAGGTAGGTGTGAAATGTATTCTTGGTCAAATATGAAATTTTCTAACTGTTCTAGAATTTTTTCCACATGATTATGTATGCATTACTTTTACATTGGATAGATTGATTGTAAAATATTTCAGATATTATGATGAGTTTTTTATTTAGCCATATATTGTTATCCAAAAGCAAGTGAAAAAAGTTACTAAAGCCATGCAAAAGGTTTTAGATACGATCTCAAAAATGTCTAATCAAATGAAATATTTTACCTCCAAGAAAATCATCGAGGTACCAAAAGTTGTTCAAAATTCGATAATTAATGTTACAGATTGTGAGTTGGAGATATCTATTGATAACCCATAAATTATTGAATATTCAAAGGAAGAATTCAAAGCAGAGATAGTTAACGAAATGCCAATTTTAATGGTTCATGAGAGTTTCATATTGGAGTAAGGTCAAGTTGAGATTGAAACTACTACTGTTGAAGAATCCCAAGTTCCTAACGAGTTGCTTATTATTAAGGAGAGTATAAAAGATATCACAAATTCTAAGGATGGAGAAACTACAAATAGAGATTGTTTCAGTGAATTCTAGGGATGGAAAAACTACAAATAGAGATTGTTTCAGTGTTTGAGAACGGACAAAATTGGTCATGAGATTGTTCTAGTGTTAGAGAAAATTGAAATTATTCATATTGTTATTCCTGAAATTTGTTTTTGTCATGCAAATAAATTGGAAGATATTTGCCTTCTCTCACTTATTTTCAAGATTATCCTTTCAGAAGAAAAGTCATGGAGTTTTAATCCCTCGAATATTAAAGACTCATTATTGGTGTTTGATACTTGTTCGCTTTAAATTTTGAGGATGAATTTTTTATAAGGAGAGAGTGATGCAGTGGAAAATAATAATAAAAAATCGAATTTAAATGTATTTTAGCATGTGTGCAGATTTAATATATTTTGTGTTTATTTATTTATTATTTAAAAAATCTAGTAGTTTAATTTATTTTTGGTCTGTTCATAATTTGGACTTTAATTTTCTAATTTTATTTAGTTTAGAATTTAATTATTTTCCTTTTACAATTAATTATAAGAAAGTAGTTTAGCATTATAAATATTCTTTCTAGAGTTTATTTACAGAAACGTTTTATTCCATTCGTTTTAGCACAATAACTTTAATAACATGTTTGTTTTAAAGCTCGAAAATTACCATCCACTTTGTTTTTTAATGCTCAGTTTGCTTCCCTCTTGTTCGCATCCAGTCGGTCTGGGTCTAAACCTAACTAACCCCTCTTAGCCACTTGCTGGCCTCAGATACCTTCAGGCTTCAGTTATCTTTTCATCAAAGTCCTACAACATATTTGCTCAACATATGATTATTATCTTATTGGAAAACAAAGCGTATATATATATATATATATATAAAGCCAGAGAACCATAAAACCCAATAATATTGATACTTCTTCGTATACATGGATGCAAATTGATTCTTTTTGTGCTAGGCCGATATTTTTGCACATAAGAATATTTATGCAGATTATGACTATTCTAAACTAGTGCCACGAAAACAACTATTCAACTAAATGAAAAGACGTATTGCGCCTTTACGTACATAGCTATAATAGTAACAATTGTTGTCAACTAACACATCTTACAGCAATTATATTAATCCAAAATAAGTAGCACTTCTACAAGATGTAATTTAAAACTTATTTGGTGGGCTGTAATGCGTTGACAAACCCTCGGTAACATAATAGTTGCATGTATAATCCAGCAGATTTGGTAACATAATAGTTGCATGTATAAACATTATAACTGTTTTGGTGGGGTGCGCCAGGCCAAGGCTATAGTGCAAAGCCAAGGAGACACTTGAGAGATCCAGCAGATATGGTAACATAATAGTTGCATGTATAATCCAGCAGATTTGGTAACATAATAGTTGCATGTATAAACATTATAACTGTTTTGGTGGGGTGCGCCAGGCCAAGGCTATAGTGCAAAGCCAAGGAGACACTTGAGAGATCCAGCAGCAAGCTACTGTGATGAACTCTCCCCCCAAAAAAATAAATTTAATATCGTGTGAGCCAGTGACTCACATATCAGATATTAAACTGATAAGAACAGATACTACACTTGATCTTAGCCAAAAGGCCGAGAAAGGTATGCCTTAAGATGGTCATAAGCTTTGTGTTTTAATGCTTGGTTCCGTTACGGATTCATCTCAACTGGTCGAGGTGGTGTTAAACTTACACCCACTTACACACTTGCATTATTATTGTATTATTTGAATACCTTAATTCAGCTGGTATTTCATTTCGAGCATACTATAATAAGTTTGTCATATAAAGATGAATTTTTTCCTTCTTGGTTACAGTTTGATAAGTTATTTACTTTTCTGTTATTTACATAGTAGCTTTCTGATTATTTCCACAAGATATCAATCACTCTGAGCTTCTATCTATATTACACTATTCTGTAGATTTGATAGAATCATAAACCAAAAAAATGGGTTCCCCCAAACAATGGCCTTTAATTTAAGCTAGAGAACTATAAAGCCGAGTAACAATCCTGCAATTCTGAATTTAAATAATTTCCCACATTTGGTGGCTACTGATACTTCTTCCTTCATCATACTCCTTCCGTTCCGGAAAAAGACTCATTTTGCAAAAGTTTTTGTTACAAAAAATAATCCCATTCTTTCGATAGTAGTATTAAAAAGGTGCTCAAGTTTACCATCACAATTTCATTATGATCCATCACACAATTAAACTAGACACTCATCTAGGGGTAAAGTTGAAACAAAATTATATCTTCGAAGTTTATAAATTTTGCAAATGACTCTTTTTATGGAAGGTGTACATACTACTTTAATTGTGAGACACCGTCGGAAAACAAGAACAATAGAAGAACAACATAATGTAATAGTTCAAGAAAAGAATTATATTTTCTCCGTTTTAAAATATAAGATCATTATTAACTTCATAAAGTCAATTTAAAATATTTTTAAACTCATAACTGACATGAATTTCTATGATTTTAGTTTATACAATGATGAATATTGAAAAATATCGAAAAACTAATACTCATTGTAAGATTTATTGTTCCATAATTTTTAATCATCTCAATTTTAAATTTGAAAATTTGAAAAAATCTCAAATTAACTTTTCAAAAATCAATAATAATCTTAAAATTTGGAATGAGGGAGTATAATATTTATAGAGGCTATTTTTGTCCATAGATTTAAAATTTTCACTAAGAGGCCGCTCTTAATGATTGGACTTTATTTTCTATCTTACCGATTTAGAAGCATTAAGAGGGATATTCTTTTTACTAAACAACTTCGAACCTCTTAACGAATGATATGCAATCAAACACTACCTTAGGTTGTCTGTCTCAGTTTTGCATACATAGTTGTTACATTGTATCTTTGCTGCTACAGCACTAACACGATGAGGGACTTTATATTAGCCTACCTATCTGCACTCACTTATTAGTCCTCTCTAAGTGTGCTAAATGCTGCTCTTTTATATTAACTATCGATTAAAAACAAAACATTAACGGATGAGACGGATAACTAGTCAATTGACGGAGTAACATTTATTTTTACATGTCTAGTACTCAATTACAAGGCAAATGCTCATTCCCTACTCATTGAAAGCTTAATGTTACGTTTGGATTGAGGGAATAGAATAGAAGAAGGAACGTAATGAAAAATAGTGAATTTGATTATCATTTTAGAGGATAAACCATTCCAATGGAATGAAAACTCATTCCATCACTTTGATTTTTATTACATGTATGAGGTGGTGGAATAAAATTCATTTCAATGGAGTGGATATATGTGATAATTTTACTATCATATTACACCACTCACCCCCACCAACAACCAAACATATATTTGAAATACCTTAAAATCATTTCATTCCTTCCTTGATTCTATTGCGTATATCCAAACTCAGTATAACTAAAATGAATTACTTATTTCACTATAAATCAATAAAGGTCATATATATGATCTTCTTCAAATCTGAAGTTGAAACCAATTTTCTTGAGAATTGAAACCCTCGTACGTACTCTCCCTAGCTCATTACATACATACATACCTAAAAGAAATTAAGCCATCCCTGGCTTGAGCTATATATCTCTGTCACTCAACATTAATTTAACGATGACAGTCTTGCTATGGGAACAAATTCCTACAATTAACCGACTCCAACAAAGACTTTTTCCCAACCAACAAATTAATTAAGACAGACCTCAAAACTAATTAGCACCTTGATTTTTTTTTCTTTTATTTTTTGTTAAATTAAA
Organism: Hedera helix; assembly: GCA_947179155.2. Classification (NCBI taxonomy): domain Eukaryota; kingdom Viridiplantae; phylum Streptophyta; class Magnoliopsida; order Apiales; family Araliaceae; genus Hedera; species Hedera helix. The sequence goes on along the minus strand of OX359280.1, from coordinate 28,302,320 downwards.
ATTTATATTCCCAAAGAGCACAAATCAAATTAAACATACGTATCATAAAGAAAGAAGATGTTACACCCGTCTTCTTAGAAATCAAGGATACAAAGGTACAATCCTATTGAATAGATCCCATGGAAATAAGGTCCTGACTTTATTTTGTGAGTTGGGGCTATAAATACTACGTTCTTTTTGTGCATTTTGGTGATGTTGGACTTCATTGTGCCATGGTTTTTTTACTTTTAGGTAGTGTTAATTATGCAATTTTGTGCATTTAAGGTTTCAGAATTAAAAAACCAAAAGCTTGGATCAGTTCAAAACTTATAGTAACACTATATATTTTTACTGCATTAAGGCTGGCATAATATAAGAATAACTTTCCTTAGACATGATTATAAACAACCACTAGATCATTCAGAATGTTTGCTGGGCTATTTTGATTCAAAAGAATACTGAAGACTTGATCAATAAAAGATATATGCCAGTTGAAAAACTAGATAAACGAAAATTGGTACTCTTTTTGTCCCACAGAGAGCCTCATTTGCAAACATTGGTCAACTACAATGTTAAGTTTGATTGTGTGTCTCGATAACACAACTGTCGTTGATCTTAGCAAGAACCATGTTCTACATGCTAGATCAAAACACGTTTATTTTAAACATCACTTTCTTCATGACTATGTCAATAAAGATAGTTCATATTGATACTGAACATAATATTGCAGACATTTTCATAAAATCTCTAATTTCAGATCGTTTCTGTAAACTACGTCATGATTTAGGCACGATGGAGCTTACAAAATGACTAAGTCTGAAAATTAAGTCTATCATGCATGAAAGAAAAATTAACCTCTTTCCTATGATAAATTTTCTAAATTATGGAAATTAACAAATGAAATTTAAAAGAACTTAAAATGTAAATTTTATTATGATTTTCTTATTTAATTTTGAGTATTTTATCATATTCTTCCTAATTAAAATCAATTAGATTAAGTGAATGACTAAAAATAAATGTTTAAAAGTGATTTTTTAATTTATTTAATATTTTTGTAATTGATATCACAATTAGATTAAGTGAATGACTAAATAACTTTTAAAAATAAATGTTTAAAAGTTATTTATGTATATACAATTTATAAGTGAAATTTTAACAATTTATATATGTTTTGTTTTGTAACAATTTATAAGTGATTTGTTTTAACTTGTTATGTAGATGAATTTCTATATATTGTTTTGCCTGACAAAATGATTTTGATAAGAAATTAGGGCTTGATTCTTTTTATCAAACACAACTTTTGAAATGATTGTACTGTGGCAAGTGATATGAAATAATAGACTAGCGCACAATAAATAAGAGATGATCCACTTGAAATGGGTTACAAGGCAGTGTGACATAACGAAATGGTATTATATTATCTAACAAACAACCATTTCAGAAATGAAGATAACGATGTGAATGAAACAGCATCCAACACAATTCTCACCTACTTGCATTAACAATCATGCTTAAAGCTCGCACAAGTCCTTATTTAAGAAAACCATATAATTATTTTATTATTTCCTTCAAATTTGCAAACAAACAGCTGATTTAGAGTCCTATTACTTCGTTCTAATTATTTTAGCATCAAAAGGAGCAATCCTGTCACTCTCGCATTCAAAACCATGTGTATAACTCACACAAGTCCGTCGTTAAAGAAACCATCTAATTGGTTCATTATTTCCTTCAAATTTGTAAACAAATAGCTGATTTAGAGTCTTATTACTTCTTTCTACTTTGTTTAGCATCAAAAGGAGTAATCCTATCACTCTCGCATTCAGAAGCATGCTTAAAACTCATACAAGTTCTCAATTAAGAAAACCATCTAATTGTTTCATTATTTCCTTCAAATTTGTAAACAAATAGCTAATTTAGAGTCATATTACTTCATTTTACTTATTTTAGCATCAAAATGAGCAATCCTATCACTCTCGCATTCAAAAGCATGCTTAAAACTCGCACAAGTCCTCAGTTAAGGAAACCTTCTAGTTATTTCATTATTTACTTCAAATTTGTAAATAAATAGTTGATTTAGAGTCCTATTACTTCGTTTTACTTTGTTTAGCATCAAAAGGAGCAATCCTATCACTCTCGCATTTAGAAGCATGCTTAAAACTCGCACAAGTCCTCAATTAAGGAAACCATCTAATTATTTCATTATTTATTTCAAATTTTAAACAAATAGTTGATTTAGAGTCCTATTACTTCGTTCTACTTATTTTGAAAAAAAAACAGTAATCCTATCACTCTCGCATTGAAAACCATGCGTACAACTCATACAAGTCCGTCGTTAAGGCAACCATCTAATCATTTCATAATTTCCTTCAAATTTGTAAACAAATAGTTGATTTAGAGTCATATTACTTTGTTTTACTTATTTTAGCATCAAAAGGAGTAATCCTATCACTCTCACATTCAAAAGCATGCTTAAAACTTGCACAAGTCCTCAGTTAAGGAAACCTTCTAGTTGTTTCATTATTTCCTTCAAATTTATAAACAAATAGCTAATTTAGAGTCCTATTACTTCGTTCTACTTTGTTTAGCATTAAGAGGAGCAATCCTATCACTTTCACATTAAGAAGCATACTTAAAACTCGCACAAGTCCTCAATTAAGGAAACCATCTAATTGTTTCATTAGTTCCTTCAAATTTGTAGACAAATATCTAATTTAGAGTCCTATTACTTTGTTTTACTTATTTTAGCATCAAAAGGAGCAATCATATCACTCTCGCATTCAAAAGCATGCTTAAAGTCGCACAAGTACTCAGTGAAGGAAACCTTCTAGTTGTTACATTATTTCCTTCAAATTTGTAAACAAATAGCTGATTTAGTGTCCTATTACTTCGTTCTACTTTGTTTAGCATCAAAAGGAGCAATCCTATTACTCTCGCATTAAGAAGCATGCTTAAAACTCGCACAAGTCCTCAATTAAGGAAACCATCTAATTTTTTCATTATTTCGTTCAAAATTGTAAACAAATAGTTGATTTAGAGTCCTATTACTTCGTTCTACTTATTTGAGCATCAAAAGGAGCAATTCTATAACTCTCGCATTCAAAACCATGTGTACAACTCACACAAGTCCGTCGTTAAGGAAACCATCTAATTGTTTCATTATTTCCATCAAATTTGTAAACAAATAACTGATTTAGAGTCCTATTACTTCGTTCTAATTTGTTTAGCATCAAAAGGAGCAATTCTATCACTCTCGCATTCAGAAGTATGCTTAAAACTTGTACAAGTCCTCAACTAAGGAAACCATCTAATTGTTTCATTATTTCTTTCAAATTTGTAAACAAATAGCTAATTTAGAGTTCTATTACTTCGTTTTACTTATTTTAGCATCAAAAGGAGCAATCCTATCACTCTCGCATTCAAAAGCATGCTTAAAACTCGCACAATTAAGGAAACCTTCTAGTTGTTTCATTATTTACTTTAAATTTGTAAACAAATGGTTGATTTAGAGTCCTATTACTTCGTTCTACTTTGTTTAGCATCAAAAGGAGCAATCCTATCACTCTCGCATTCAAAAGAATCCATAAAACTCGCACAAGTCCTCAGTTAAGGAAACCATCTAATTATTTCATTATTTCCTTCAAATTTGTAAACAAATAGCTAATTTAGAGTCCTATTACTTCGTTTTACTTATTTTGGAAAGAAAAGGAGCAATCCTGTTACTCTCGCATTCAAAACCATGCGCACAACTCACACAAGTCCGCCGTTAAGGAAACTATCTAATTGTTTCATTCTTTCCTTCAAATTTATAGACAAATAGCTTATTTAGAGTACTATTACTTCATTCTACTTATTTTTTCAACAAAAGGAGCAATCCTATCGCTCTCACCTTCAAAACCATGCGTACAACTCACACAAGTCTGCCATTAAGGAAACCATCTAATTGTTTCATTATTTCCTTTAAATTTGTAAACAAATAGTTGATTTAGAGTCCTATTACTTTGTTTTACTTATTTTAGCATCAAAAGGAGCAATCCTATCACCCTCGCATTTGAAAAGCATGCTTAAAACAAAGTATGTGCTAATTAGGGCTTGATTCTTTTTATTATACACAACTTTTGAATTTTTTTTCAATGACTTATGTGCTAATTACACAGTTACATGCTTATTTCTTATTAAAACAAATTCTGGCAATTTATTTAGATGCACCCTTACAGGATTATTGTTCAGCTTTATTGTTTCCCAATATGACAGGATTATAATAATGAGAGTGGAGTTGTGGAAGTAGAGACTAAAGAAAGGAGCAAGAAGATTTGAGTGCAATATATAGGTGTATTATAGTTGAAACTGAAAGGCCTTGATGAAACCAATCCCATACACCACCGTAGTTCACAATCTGGTAAGTTATCTCTTTAACCAAAATATCTTAACTTTTGACAATATTTTTGTTTCATATATAATCATTCATCACAATATTTGCACCTAACAACCATTTGTGAGGACATTGAACAAATCTATCGTAGGGACAATTTGATGAAGTTTATGTAAAAGGATACCAGACCAGTAATACAAAAATGCAAGTGTCTAAGTGGATGTAAGTTTAACACCACCTCGATTAGTTTTAACGAACCTGGAAGGGAACTAGGCTTTAAAAGGAGAAGCGCGTGTTAAGATTAAGCATACCTTTCTCGGCCTTTTGGCTAAGATCAAGTGTAGTATCTGTTCTTATCAGTTTTGTAAGGACCAAGAGTTTCGAGTTACATTATAAATAAAATTGAGAATTTAATTTCTAATTAATTACATTATGGTGTAAATTAATTTAAACCCTAACAAGGTGGTTTGATTTTGTTTGATAATATTTGGATATTGAATTAATTTAATTAAAGAAAGTCCGATGAATGTTTAGTTATTAATTATCGGACTAACCTAAAGTTATATTTTTATATCAAGGGATTGATATGTTATTGAACCCTTGTAACGCCCCCAAAATCCCTGCACTCGCTACGGCAGATCCCATAATCGTATTAGTTGAATTAGTCTTATTTTAGACTATACATTAAAATTTTCTCTTAACTTTGTCCCTGAATCTTAACTTGATCTCGATCTCATTATTTATACAAGTATCAACTTGTATTTCATCCGTATAAATGGATAATACCATATATAACGGTCCAATTTTAACCTTAAGATTTAGATATTCTATAACTTTACATGTTCCAATATCCACGACATTAAATCATTAGGACGACTCTTGGGAACAGAGAATCTCGCGATGAATGTTTGTATCTTCATCCGTGATAAATGTTTGCATCTTTATCCATGACAAATGGTTGTATCTTTGTCCGGTGCAAAATTCTCTTTCCGTACAGAACATTACCCAATTTGTTAAAACCATCACTCGAAAGACATTTGTTTATAGTGATATCTCTTCATATCAATAATCTTACTTATCTAACATTCAGAATAGTAATAACAAGTTATACCTGGGTCTGAGGAACCTAACGATGGATTTGACCAGTCAACATCGATTAGTCCTGTCTCGGATGTACAACACTCACAAGTCATTTATCGATCCTCATCCAGATAAATAGATTATTATCAATACTATTTTAAGTTTTAACAATTCTAAGTTATATCAAAATAAAGACATAACAACATTCTGATGATAATAATTTATATCATTTATTTAATATTTGGTTACATGTTTGTTGTTCATATTACAACAGTCATTATGACTTTATACAAATACAAATAATAAACATGAAAACCTAATCTACGCTTTATCTTTACGTTCATGATCTTCTTAACGTTCATCTTTAATCTGCAAATAAGGTTTTATTCGCAAGAATGAACACGACTGCTCAGCAAGTCTAACATATTACATACACACAGTTTATGCTTTCATAATTACCTTAACATGCTTTTAACATATCATAAATATTAATTCAATATCACACATAATTTTCATGTTGATAATTCATATCACGTTGTCACATAAAGCTTACAATTTATTTTTATAACTTCTAAACATATCATAAAACAGTTAAAAGACTTGCATGTACGGTGTACGATTTAGTTCACGTAGATTGGAACTTGATTTGTACTCCAAATATGTTTAACATGTTAATAACAGTCGTTAGTATACATAAGAATATGTATTTAATCTAATTAATAATGTACGTTTGAGATTTAATGTTAATTCGTAATTTTAATCGTTTGATTTAATAATTAACTAAGTTAATTATTCACATTCGTCGCTTAAATCACTTCATTATATAATTAATTATATTAATTAATTATATTCGTAGCTTAATTCTTCATTAAATATAGTTTAATATGTTAATTGAATTAATTCATAACTCAATCTGTCGCTAAAAGCTAATTTAGAAGCTACCTCGACGAATTTTTTAATTAAATCCGTCGCTAAAGATAGTTTAAATTATATTTAATTAAGTTTAATTTAATTATGTCATTTATATTTATTGTCACAGATCAAATCCATTGCTAAAATCTATTTTTAAATTGAATTTATACTTAATTTAAAATTTTGTCACTCAGTCCGTCGCTATAGGCGTTCTTCTTTCAAACCCAGAAACTGGTCATGGTCTTGAAGGGGGTTTTGACCTCAAATTACTTCCGGATCATAATCTTCTTTATCATGTTAATGGATTATATATGTAGTAATTATATAATAATACAACTAGATACCAAATTAGGACATTAATAACATCAAAATTGGATGTTATTTGATGGTCAAACGTCCTTGTCAGGCTGTTCTTCAGAAATCAGGGCTGCCCAGAAATCAGACGGTCATGGTCGAGATGGCACTTTTGGCTTGAAACATCTCTTAGATCATGTACTTTTTGGACTTAAAATTTGTTTCTAGGTGTACTATACATGGCATAATACAATTAAATGCCAAATTTTTCGACATTAAATACATAAAACATGGAAGATACAAGTCGGTCTAGCTATGTCAGGCTGTTCTTGATTTTCTGGGCTGCCCAAAATTCTGGAAATTCCAGAATTTGTGGTCGACCAGCCACATTCCAGCTAGAATATTTCCTAACATAGTGATCTTATGGGTGTGTGGTTTGTTTCTGTCAATACCCTACATGGAAAGGTACAACTATAAACTTTAAAACTCATCAAACGACCAACACGCTTAGATTAAATCTTCTAACAAGGAGCCTTGTCAGACTGTTCTTGACTGCCCAGAACATAAAGTTAAATCTTATCATTTTAGGCATATAGATGTTATATAAACACAATTTAACCACCCAGATCACTTATTAACATTATATTAGTCATTAATAAACAACAAAACATAATTTTTACTGAAAGATTAAAGATCACCAAGCACAAATAAATTTTGTACCTCTTGAGCAATCTTTGCATTTTTGCCCTTTGATTTTGATCTAGGCTTGCTATGACTGATACTTCGAGCAACTTATAACTGATATTGGGTGTATAACTCGTGGGTTTCAACCTTGGGAGAGCTTGTTATTTATAGGAGAGCTAGGTTAGGGTTTTATGGTCATTATTCAAAACTTCCAAGCTAAGCTTTAATCATTGCAATCCCAGCAGTTATGGACGACCCATGTGCTTCATTAATGGTCCATTAATGTTAGTTATCATCATGTTTGGTGAAATTCATCTCCCAAAATGGATGGACAAGATTTGGCCTACTATTTTGCTTAACAGATGAGAAATTCAATTTAATTTCTCTTACTTGATGTGGCTGAGATTTGGAGGGCAATTTGGTCATTAATTAAACTTAATTGATGCTTAGATTAATCATTCATAATGCTAGCAACTTGATTGGTTGATAACTAATTAATTAACTAAGTAATTTAATTTGTTTAAATCTTTATTTTGATTTAAAATTACTAATTAAATAGTTGACTTTCACTATTCATGGTTGACTTTTTCGTATTTATACCGTATAATTTTCGTATTCTATCCGTATAATTTTCGTATTATACGTGTATTTATGAATAGTAACATTTTCTAGGTTTTTAGGGTTTAATCCTTAGGTTTTAAATCCTAGATTAGGTTTGACCCTAGATTAGGGTTTAAATTTTAGGGTTTGTACTTTTTTAGGTTTTAACCTAACCCTAGTTTAGGTTTTCCAAGCCTTAGCTTAGGTTTTTACCTTTTAAATTTAGGGTTTAGATTTTAATAATTGTAACATACTATAATTATTATTTATTATTAACTAAATAATTCTTTTTATTTAAAGTCAACATATTCATCTACTAATAACAATTTAGTAAATTAATTTCCCTCATTCTTATTTAATTTATACCTGTTTGGCATAATATATTAAGCCATTATATAAATATATTGCATTCATATATAATATATTGTAAAAATAATGAGTGTAATTAACTCCCTCATTTTTATTAATAAATATACCTACCTTAATTCACTATTTTATTTAAGTGAATTGAGTATCTTATTTATGAAATTTAATTCATAATGAATCCATTGTCGTTCAAGGCTTATTATTCAAATTATATTATTTCATAATATAATTTTAATTTTAAGCTCAATTAATTAATATTTATAAACTCTCTTTGTTTCCACAATTCATTTCATAATAAATTCAATTCTTCTAACTATTAAATTTCATTTTCAAATGTATATATTTTCACATTTAAAATTATATATACATATTTAATCATCCACATAAATCACGTACTTAAATCTTTATTATTCACATAACATATAAATTAGGTTAATGATTTTTAACCTCTTAGCTGTGTACGATCGTAGTTTCGAGTTGTATTAGGTCTTTAAGATAACTCAAGGTATGCTTGAACAATCGTTCTATAGGTTTTTAAATTGACAACCTTTATCAGATCTTGTTAGATCATTTTTAAAATATTTGGGATATTACATTCAACCCAACTTATAAGAATTTTGTCCTTGAAATTAACTTTACAATTCACTTTAGCCATTTAATATCATATTTATAAGTTCTATAAATATTCAGGATATTACAACCCTAATTAAATATTAAATATTGCAAGTCTAATTGGATTATGTAATTAAGTCTAATTTGAGTTTTAAATGGTCCAATAATAATTTAAACAAGCTCAATCAATTATTTAAGAGTTGGACTTGTGGAAACTGCTTGGTAATTAGGTATTTAATTAGTCTAGCCCAATGTTTTTTTAAATTGGAGACTAGTGAATTAATTAGTAGCCCAACATTTCAATGGATCAAAGGAGCATAGATGGCCCAAATAAATTAATTGCTAGCCAAAACTTTGACCCATTAGTAAATTGGCTTCTAGAAGGTTAATTATTCAAATTACATGATAAAAATAATTCCAAAATGGTACCAAAAAGGGGCATGGCTGGTTGTGGAGTGTGGAAGAGCTCCATGGACTTCAAATTTTATCAATTTTAATTGTTTGAGGTAGTGTGTGGATTACTCAATCTTATTGCTAGCAATTTTGGGAAAAACTTGATGTCCAATGTATACTTATATAGGTTATATGTATATATTTCTACTACTATAAATAGAAGCTAGCTCATTTGGTGGAGAGTTTACAAAATATTGCAAGTATTCTCTATATAGTGTGCTAGTGAGTTTTAGTGAGTTAACTAGGTGAGTTAAGGAAAAAGGAAGTGAGTTGTGTAGTGAGTCACCACCGAGTCAAGTGAGTCAAGTCATTTTCTTCAAGGTGGGTGTTATTGGATGTCATCACAACTTATAACCTACTTTGGAAAGGAAAGAAAACAAACCATCAAAAACAAAAGGTATAATATCTATCCTAAAATCCTAGTTTGAAGTTATTATGTTCTATATAAATTTTCTATGGTAGAAAAGTTATTTACAAACTCTAAATGTTTAGATTCATGATGTTTTAGTAGATGAAGAGTTCCATGGGTTTATAATATGTATTTATGTGTGTTTATTATGAATCGTTTAGCAAAAAGCTTGAAAACAACTTTACCGAAAAAACATAAAACATAACAGCCCGCTACTGGAGTTACTGTTCACGATCCGTGAGTCGGATTCATGATCCGTCAACTCCGGGTGATAGATCCATAAGATACGAAGATTCTCCAAGTGGAATGACTAAAAACCTATTTAAAATGAGCAATATACGAATTTTCTACCAAAACACCCCACATATTTCGGGTCTGTGCATAACAGTTCGGTTTGAGGCCATTTCCAGTGACCAAAACAAATTCAAATTTGCTTTTTAATGATGGAATCATGTAGTTTGGGAAGTAATGTAGATTTTATTTTATTCAAGTTTGTACAAAGGAGGCCAATTCTGAAAAGGATTTAAAACTCACTGCCAGTTTTTTTTTAAAAAAAACGACCGGTCCGATTATTTTTAACTTGTGGTGTCCGGTTCGGGTCTTTCTAAATCGGTTCTTATGATGGTTCCAAAAGAGAAAATATTTTGTAATTTAATAAAGAATATTATAAAATTTAGTTTGGGTAATTATAATGTCATTAGGTATTTATTAAAATTATTGAATGATTAAATACCTTACTAAATAATATTAATAATAGATAATTAATTTTAATTACCATTAATTAATAAGTAAACTGATTAGTTATTATTTAATTAAGATTAAATAATAATTAAGGATAATTAATTAACTAATTAATATTTAATTACCTTTAAATAATAAGTAAAGGAAATTAAAGTTAATAAACTAATTACTTATTATTTAATTAAGATTAAATAATAAGTAAGGATAATTAATTAATTAATTATTTAATTAACATTAAATAATAATTAAAGAAAATTAAAGTTAATAAACTAATTGTTTATTATTTAGTTAGGATTAAATAATAAGTAAGGATAATTAATTAATTATTATTTAATTAACATTAAATAATAATTAAAGAAAATTAAAGTTAATAAATTAATTAATTAATATTTAATGAAGATTAAATAATAATTAAAGATAATAAACTAATTATTTATTATTTAATTAGGATTAAATAATAAGTAAGGATAATTAATTAATTAATTAATTATTATTTAATTAACATTAAATAATAATTAAAGGAAATTAAATTTAATAAACTAAATTATTTATTATTTAATTAAGATTTAATAATAAATTATGATAATTAATAATTAGTTATTATCTATAGTTAATAATTAATAAATAAACATAATTAGTTATTATTTACAGTTAAATAATGACTAAAAGTAATTAATTAATTGCTCTTTAACTGATATTAAAAAGTAATTAATTGAAGATAGAGTTAATAAAATAAAAAGAATTTAATTAAACAATTATAATAAATTGTTTAAGGGTTTAATAAGTGTTTAACACTTAAAAATAATAATATTGATTAATTAAATCATTAACATAAGATTAATTAAGTGTCTTATACGATTGATGATAGTATATAAAATTATGTGTTATGTGATTGATTATTTGCTAGATAAATAGCATAGGTAAGTGTTTAAAGTGCACAATTATATGTTGTACTAATTGATAGGCCAATGTTATTAATGTTAGGGCATCAAGAGGAGTTTAAATTAAGCGAATTAGCCGTAAGTCGACGGACAGACAAGTTCTTTAACCTTACTCAAATTTTATATTAAGCAAGTTCCCAAACTCAAACTCGAGTTATATTTTTAGATTATGTTCTAAGTGGTTTAATTCTTATAAAGATATTCCACATCTATATGATCATTGTCATTCGTACATAATGCATGTTGAATTCAAGTTCTATTATTGAACTGTAAATCATTTAAAGTTCTTTTATACATGAATTGTTTAAGAAGTAGTCTATGTCAATTGTTTCAGCTAGACCTTTCAGTATACCTTGTTGTAAAAGCTATCCAAACCTATTGTTGGGCAGATTATTGTACTGAGATGAACAACCCATAATGGGAAAGAACCTAAGTATTAGATAAACGATATATACAGAATAAATGTTATGCATATACATATGGTACGCGAGGCTGATCCCCTCAAATACAGTCTGAAAATGTAGCCTAAGAGGGTCAATCAAATGACTGATTTCCCATCGGCACCAAGGCATGTATCTAGGCTTGGAATTTAATATGCATCTGTCGTAACATATACATGAATAACCTCAATTGTTGTCTTAAATCGACAAGACCACAAGCCCCAAACAACCATCCAAAATATACCATTTTCATTCAAACATTTTACTCCATAAAAGGCCTCCGAAAATCCAATAGAACTTTTACTAAACCATACTACTAAATATTACCTCCAAAAGCTTTACACATTTAACAAGTTTATACTAGCTATGGTTTCTCTTATAAACACACCATCTGAAAAATAATTTAAGAATGAAACTAAAAAGGTGTTCTGAATTTAACTTTAAGAAGCATATTAACATAATGTAAGAATGACATATACTCCCTCCATATGAAAACTAAAATCATATTCTTTTTGTTAATTTTCTTTTTCAAAAATCAAATTTGTAAACACTTGGATATAATTCTGTAGATTTATTTTGGAACTTCAAAGCATAAACTTTTTTATTAGGAGAAAGCCAGGGCTTAAAGTTTGTAACTTTAACCTAAGATGAATGAGTGCAAATAAAAAGCCATTGGAGTTTTTGACAATTTGGATTTTTTGGACTTGGCATAAGCCAATTGAGAGGGCAACGGAATTCTCCATATATAAGCGAAGAAGCCATGAGCGTTGCAAAGTCCCACGTCGTTAGAATGCACAAAAGGAAAGAATTATTTATAACCCCAACTCAGTTAACCATTTTACGACCTTACTTGAACAAGATCAGTTCTATAGGCTCAGCAACTTGCTAATATTTTGTCTTGGTATCATCAAGTGACAATTTAAGGCTATAAGATGGAAGAACCCTCCCTCTCTTACAATTTTTTTTATTTATTTATGGTAATTTAAAATTGTATGAGAACTAGAGGTTCGAGGATCTATTCTTACTAAACTCTCCTTTTCCTTTTTCCTGAACCTAAACTTTCCTAAAAATAATAAATTATTATTTCAGTAGTGATGACATGAAAAAATTTATGATAATATATTTAAAGATATTGTAAAAGTTTATTTAATTTTTCACACACACACACACACACACACACACACACACACACACACACACTATATATATATATATATATATATATATATATATATATATATATATATATATATATATATATAGAATTCGAATTTGACGCTTAATCTAAGTTTAGTCTGACAAACAACGGTTTGAATTCCTCCTCATCATTTCAATGGTGAAAAATGGAGTTCGAAGAGAAGAGGGACCTCTTAAAAGAAATTGAGGAAGAAAAAGAGCCTTTGTTATGAGGTAGAGTTAAAATGCTAACAAATTAAAGAATTAAATACAAAATGCAAGATCCAAAATAAGAAAGAGATTCTCCTAACAAATCCCTAGCTTTGACCTCACTTGATAATTTCTTCCCTCCCTGCATATACTCCTCCTTCCCACCAGCTCAACTCCACCTGATATCATCCTATTTAGGCCGTTTTCCTACTTGTGTGGGACTTTGGATTGCATTGGGCTCCATAACTATGTTGGATATTCATTCGACCCATCTTTATTCCCCATATAAGGAAGTATTTTAGTCAATTTGAACAGTCACATGCATTATTTTGTGAAAATAATTTAGAACAATTGTCACTTGTCATCTATGGAAGCATTAAGAATAAAATACAATGGGAAAATAAGGATGTCACAATCACACCAAATTGATTATGACCATGTAATTTCAATTGACTGACAAAATGACCAAATTATGAAATTGTCATTAATTTATAAAATAACCAAAATTATGTCATTTCCACACCATGTAAACCCCAAATTCAGTTTAATCATACAAAAAAAATTCCACCACTTTACTTTTGGATTCATTTTACTACAAAATCAATGGTTTTACATTACAAAAGATACACAACTATCAAAATATATAGTCCCTACGACATGCACACGTTACTTTTCCATATACTACTTGTCTACTATTGGTTAATTGCGAGTGAGTACTCAAATTTTATCTAATAATGTCATCTTCGTATTTGTCATTTGTGAGATTTTTCTTTAAACGGATCGTACCAGTTGGTCAGGTAAGTGTAAGTCAGGTGGGAGTCTCTCTGTACTTTTGCAGCAGTGACTAATTAAATAACTATGTTACTAAAAAGTTGCCTTTGGTACCAGTTTCCTAGACCCTTACAACGTGAACCAAAAGCTCTGATACCAATTGCAGTGAAATCAAGCTCACACAAATACTAAAATAAACACACATAGATAATGATATGAGATATAAAATAATAATAATACAAGAATTTGTAAGTGAAAAACTCAACTAGAAAAAATTCCAAGGAGAGATTTCAAAAATCTACTATGAAAATAATATGGATAATTTCTCAAGCGAGAAATAAACTAAGTGTTTAATTTCTTTCTGTACTTTTTCTATTACTACTAAGCTTTGGTGCTCCTGATGTGTCGAACTAAAGATGCACGAGCTCCTTTTATAGTGTTTGAGAGGAGACAAAATATCACATTTCATGTGGCCAATTTCAAACAAGAAGATTTAGAACACACATTTTCGCACACAAACTGATTAGTTTGTGTGCTAACTACTGTATCTTACTTTGACAATGTGAGCAATGTAGTTCCTTATATCAAAGAATAAGTATAAGTGCACAACATTCAAACATTACATCCATCTTAACCATTAAAAAGTGGGGCATGACATTAAAATCCGTGTCATGCCCCACTTTTTAATGGTTAAGATAGATATAGTATTTGGTTTTGTGTTTGGATGTTGTGTATGTAGACTTGTCCTATTTCAAAACTAAGTTGTACATGCATTTAATGAGGATCCCACTAACTTACCAAATTTGAGTCAATTTTCAACAATTATCTAACACAATCCTTCATTAAAAATTCACATATCCTTTCTAAGACATCCGTGGATTTAGGCATCCTTTACTTTCACCGGATATCCCTTATCATCAGACTCCAAATTGTTGAAATCTTATGTATCGTGAAGATGTTCTATTTGGACCAACAATCTTGCTATGTTGATTCGTTTCCTAACTTCCGTCTCTTCATTCAAATATAACAAAATCCCCCAATTTCCCGCAATATCTGCCATAATTTTCTTAGCTAACAAAATCCCCCAATTTCTCGCAAATCTTCCATATTTTTCTTGGTTCAGCAACATGGATGGTAATTTGCACTGTTCCCAATGTGATCTTGACATCTTGCTTCAAATGGGGCTAGTAATTTTGACTCTAATTGGAGATGAAATCGGAAATGAAAAATCACCAAATATTATATTTAAGAATGGGGAGGAGATGATACTTATTTTTCCGTCTTAACCCCCACCCTACATCCGCTTTCGAATAGTTTTATATTAAAAAAAAATTAATATCTATACTATTATAATTAATTCTTCTTAATTTTATCATGTTTGCACAAAAATATGATTAATTTTTATGTATATATTATTATAAATATAATTAACATTAAATTTTTTCTTTAAGTAATTAATAAAGTATTAATTCATATGGTGATTTAAATTTCTCGTGCGAGATGAATATGGTTATTAAATTAAGAAATTGTCATTAATTTATAAAATAACCTAAATTATGTCATTTAAATTTCTCGTGCGAAATGAAGATGGTTATTAAATTTTAATGCATGTGGTAAATGGAGCGGGCTTTCGATCAAATTCTGCATAAAATTTGTTCATTCACCAAACATGGTTACCTGTCTCCTTAGACAAGAAATCAAGGATACAAAGCAAACCTATTGAACAGATCCTATTAAAGTAAGGTCTTGAATTGATTTTGTGAGTTAGGGCCATAAATATTGCTAACAATCAAAAGCTTGGATTAGTTCAAAACTTATAGTAACACTATATTTACCGCATTAAGGCTGGCATAATATAAGAATAACTTGCCTTAGACATGATATGAACAGCCACTAGATCATTAGGAATGTCCACTGGGCTCACAAGAATACTTAAGATGTGATCAATAAAAGATATACACCAGTTGGAAAACTGGATAAATAAAAATTGGTACTCTTTTTGTTCATCGGAAAGCCTCATTTAGGAATATTTTTATTCCACAAGACGCGACCACTTTTCATTGATAATAGTATAAAATAAGACAATGTACTCTAACGTTATAATTTTATTATCACGCCATAATCACTAAAAGAACAACTTATTACTTTTAGCTTTCAAGGTTAAATACATAATAAAATAAATGCATTCTTATTTCTTAATGTTTGCAAATGTTCTCACAAATAAGACCAACTGTTATATAGTGTGACAGGACATTGGGACTTTTGCGATAAGATTTATAAACAAGGTATTACCCATTATGCATAACTACTATCCTGACATATAGTATGTGTATAGAATAAATGAGAAAATATTTGAAAGAAAATAAAAAGGAGAGAGAACATGAAAAAAATTTAGTTTTAAAAAATAATTGTTCCCGTCTTTTAAAACACACAAAAAAAGTAAAAAACTTAACTTTTTTTTTTATTTACACAAAATAGTTGTCAACTCTTTTGTCGTTTTATAATATAAATGGTAAGTTGAAATCTATATTATAAAGGGAGAACAACTGTCCTCCTTAAAAATTGTCGCATTTTCTCTTTCTATTGTACTTACTCTCTATTTTTACTCTCATACTCTTACACAAAATTTTCTTTTATTCTTATTTTTAATTTTTTTTCCCACACATTTAATGTGTGCATATGCATTATTCTTATTTTTAAACTTTTTTTGTCCACACATGTAATTTGTGCATATGCATATAAATTATTAGTGTATGATAAATTATTTTTTGGACAAGTCTATATACACAACATTAAAACACAAAATCAAACATTACATCCATCTTAACCATTAAAAAGTGGGGTATTTAGAAATGAAAAAACCCAACTAAAATGTTGGGTGCCAATTATGCTATTGGGCTAACAATAGGAATTTTCTAGATTGCATTCAATTCACATTTTCTTGAGCCAAAATTGAAATGAATGAACATTTTAAAATGATTTGTAGATGTGGAGAAGTGGTAAGAATTAAAGATTAATTAATTAAGGGCATAAATACGTGGTTTATCTAGTTTGCTTAATTGGCAAGTTAAGAAGTAGCTAAGCAGTTAATTTATAAATAATTAACCACATTTGCTTGTTCATTGTGGAAAGATATATAATTATGTTGTGTCACACTAGCAGTATTATTATCTTAATAAACTGATGTTAGGAATCAATCTAGTAATATGACAAAATGTGTAAAAGATATACAA
This sequence comes from Hedera helix, assembly GCA_947179155.2. Taxonomy (NCBI): domain Eukaryota; kingdom Viridiplantae; phylum Streptophyta; class Magnoliopsida; order Apiales; family Araliaceae; genus Hedera; species Hedera helix. Next base: position 28,285,050 of record OX359280.1, on the reverse strand, counting down.
TTATGTTTTGTCACACAAGAATGCAGTCCTTTGAGTTCAAGCTGTATAGACTGATTTTTCAAATTTTGGTTTGTTTACTATGAGTCCATGTATAAAATTAGGGTTTACATTTGACCTAATGAATTTAATGAACTAAAATGGAAAAGTCAAAAATGAATGAATAAGACAGAAATAAATAAATGAGACTTGAGAGGTGCTGTCACAAGTCCTAAGACAGAAGGCTCGTGGGAGCAACTCATTTTTTGGGAATCGATTGAGGGATTAGATTGGTGGCTAGAATAAATAGATGATTTGGGTATTACCCGGGTAACTGGGGGTATTTTAGGATTTTCCTTGTCATTAAGGGTATTTTTTGGAATTTTCCCTTTTGACATATGCCTGACACATGACCTGAACCATATAAATACCTCTTCACTTGACAAGTGAAGGGACTTTTGACACTTGGAGAACTTTGGCCATCTAAATGATCTCTCTCTCTCTCTCTCTCTCTCTCTCTCTCTCTATATATATATATATATATATATATATATATATATATATATATATATATATATATATATCAAATCAAATGCTAAGTTGGAAGGAATTGGGAACTTGTGATCGACTGTAAATCAAGTGAACGAAAGTGTTGGCGTTGCCTATTTTGAATTCACTCGAAACACTTGTCATGGCTCTCGGACACTAGTGGTTACGTCATGATCCTGAGAGTTCTGTCACGTGTTACTCTGGTAGTTACTCATCAATTCTTCTCCCCTTTCCAATCTTTCAACCGATTTTGTATCTTTTACTGGGTTTTTTTTGCCTCCAGCATAACTACGAACCCTAACCCTTGCAAGCAAGGTACACAATTTTCGTGCCTACATTATTTTTGCGACTTCTCCGGGGAGGTGAGAATTTGTGAAGGGTATGCCCACGACTCAGAGTGGGAGAGCCATAGAAAAAGATTCATCGATTACGAGCAGCACTTCATCGCAAATGGCTGATTAACAACTCACGAGTGCCATGACAGTAAACACGAGAGTACAAATTGAGGAAGCAATAAGAGAGCAAAATACCATGGAGGCCATGCAGCGGGAGATGATGAAGGTATTGAAAGAGACTCATGAAGGGCAAAAAGTGATGATGTCCATGATACTGAAAATGCAGAAACAACAGTAGGAGATGATGAGTTTTCGCCAACAAGTTATGCAAATCCCAACCTTTAGAGCCATGTTTCCAAAAAATTCGCAAGGAACACGAGCAGGAGTGGGAAACAGCAATAAGGACACTCAAAAAGCACCTCCAACAATGAAAACTCAACAAATTCCAACTATCACTCTAGAGCCCCAGAATAGTGGTGATATTCCACTATCATAAACAGAAACAAATCCGTGTGTAACCAAAAATAACATAATGGAGGTGATCAACCAACTTCGTAAACAAACAACCAGCCCTGCAGAACTGGACTTCACCCTTCCTTACCTGGCACATGTTCATAGACAACCTCATCCGACAGGTTATATTCAATACCCCCCTCCCCCCATAATTCCCAAAATACAATAGGGAGAAAGGGAACGCAAGGGAACATATAGCCCGATTTGTGGAATCAATGTCCCCATGGTTGGGTCACGATGAAGTTAGTAATCAAAACATCCTATTGAGGGAGTTCAACAAAATGCTGACAGATGGCAAGTGTTTCAATGTGAAACAAGTGACCATAGTAGAGTTGATCAGAATCACACAGAAAGCAAGCGAGAGATTATCAGACTATATAGATAAAGTCAGGACTCAAGCACAGAAGTGTGCAAAATCCATTGAAGAAAAGAACCTCATTAACATATGCAATAACGGTGCTCTAAATGTCTTCAAACCCATTATCTTACCAAGGCTTATGACTCCTTCACAACACTTGCATCATTTGAACAGGATTTGGGAGGAATTGAATCATTACCCAAGGGTCGTGAGACAGTTGCATGGAAGGGTAAGAGGACAACTATTGTGGCTTTACTAGATTCTCAGCTAAAGTCATAAGGTGGACAAGAGGGAAAGGAATGCAAATAATCTAGAGCCGTCAGTCATCACCTGCAGTGAGGCAGCATGCTAGATAAACAAGTTACTTTCTTGTTTTCATTTGTGTCTCTTGATATTATTAAATAAATGCATTATATCTTGAGCAAAGAATTTCTTAAAAATTACACTTTGAACTTCAAAAGTGACCAAACAATTTGAATTTATATATATATATATATATATATATAAGTTAAACTTGGAACTTCAAAAGTGATGGAATAATTTATATATATATATATATATATAAGTTACAGTTTTTCTTTAAAAGTGATCGAGGCATCCCGACTTAACCAAGTCCTCGAACTCGAAAAAGTTACACTTTTACTTCAAAACTGATGAGGTACTTGACATTAAGCCCTCGACCTGAACAGTTACACTTTGTCTTCAAAAGTGATTGAGGCACACCGACTTGACCAAGTCCTCAAACCCAAAAAAGTTACATTTTTTCTTCAAAAGTGATCGAGGCACCTCGACCCAAAAACTTACACTTTTCTGTCAAAAGTGATAGACTCCAATCACATGTTAGCTTATTAAATGACTAAACCACCCCTTTACTAAAGCTTGCAAAATGACCCTTTTGCCCTTAAATGGCCAACTAAAAGGGAGCTCACCTAGCTTGCTTTGCAAGATCAATTGAAGTGTACAAAGGAAGCTTGGAAGAGCTTGTTCAAGAAGCTAGAAAATAGTGTAAAAACCAAACTACCCTAGGTTTGAAATGCCTATAAATACAAGCCTAAATTTTCATTAATTTCTATCATTTTCCAAAGCTAATTTCTAACCATTAAAGTTATAATCAAAGTTTCATAACAGATAATTTTAGTGAGTTATATTTAAAGTGGAAGCCTTGCATTTTTTTGATTAAAAGCTAGCATTTCAAGAGGTACATCTCTATTTATTATTTTGTTTCTTTCAATTCATAGTTTAGTTAAATTATAAGTAGTTATAATAATGATTTTCATTTCATAGCTAGCATAGTTTAAATCATAATATATAGTTGTTATAATTTTCAAATTATTTCGTCTTTTAATTGAAAAGGTCAAGAACATATGTAGTTGCCATGTAGTATTTTTCGTTCTTCGCGTTTCTTCATATGTCTTGAGCAAGAAAATTTTCTTTCATAGTATAAATAGATTAGCTCAAAACACAAGTCGTTATCATGTACGCTTTTTCGTTCTCCATGTACTTCGTGTGTTCTTGAGCAAATCTTTTTATGAGTTAAGTTTATGTTATTTCAATTTAAAAGTGTCATAAATCGCATATATAAGTCAATATAATGGAAAAATTATTTCAAGTACGGAAACCAAAAGCTCAAGAACATAAGTCGTTACCATGTATGATTTTTCATTCTTCGCGTTCTTCGCGTGTTCTTGAGCAACAGTCATAAACCCTATATAAAAAGGTTTATGATTTAATTATTTTTATGTTATTGATTGTTATAACATATTATCTTAGCAAATTAATGCTTAAGGTATCATGTTTTATCAATTAGGTCAAAGAAAGTTGAAGTCAATTTTTAGCAGTCCCCTTTGTACAGAATTCTGTGCAAATCTGTAAGGAATTTGTGACTTTGGTCTAAATATGATTTGCAGATAAGGAAGTTACAAATGCGTGGAATTTTGAATGACTTAAAAATGTTTTAAAACGAAGAAGTTATGGAAGTTTAACCTAGCCGGGGTCTGACAGCAAACATGCTGTCCACTTTTTAAAAAGTGTCTTAAAAATGACTTTTTGAGTTTGTAGATTTTTTGAATAAAACCACCTATGGAAATAGTCTAAAAAAGTTATAAAAAAACTTATTAATAAATAAAATTCGATAAACTAACATTCAGGTACGCGTAAACCATTATGTAGTCTTTTTAACGCTTTACGGGAAACCTTAGTTTTGCTTCAAGTCAAGTTTTCTCCTATCCATTTATGTTTACTTGTTTATACTTGATTTATGCACTTTGTGCAACAACGTGTTACAAATCTTTGATATGAAAGTTATTGTTATTTGTTTCGGCATAACTTACGAAATGAACATTTATTTGTGAAGTATTGAATTGCTATAATACTTTAGTCAAACCAAGTTGTCTTGGTGCGACCTCTACATGTGAAATAATCCTAGTAGAATAAAACTGTAACCACTGTTCATGATTAGTCAAGTGTAATATATGTTATGCATAACATAGGATGTTTTCAGGTTAATCCCCTATAGATATCACTTGATAGTTTTTGAGTCGAAAGACAGAGGAACAAATAGTTCTTGGTTTAATTACCACTCAGTTTTGCTATGTTAAAATAATTGTAACATCTTTTGTTAACCTAATATGAGTTATATGATTAGTAAAGCTTGAATTGAGCTTTAGATATGTTATGTGATTTAGCTATTTGTAGAATTTTGTGTTTTGGTTTAAGTAGTTAACCTTAACGCTTATTAAAATTAAGAAGTTAATTTATGGCAAAAACCTAAATTAGAAAAATCATTAAAACCTAAACCCTAATCTAGGGTCAAAACCTAATCCAGGGTTGAACCTTAAGGGTTAAACCCTAAACCTTAGAAAAGATTACTATTCACAAATACATGTATAATATACAAATTATACGGATAGAATACAAAAATAATACAATAATAATACGTAAATTATATGGTATAAATACGAAATAGTCAACAGTGAATACTGAAAGTCAATTATATAAATTTAGTATACTTGATTAAATTAAAGCTAAATTAAGTGACTTTAATTAGTTAATTAATCCATTAATCAACCAATCAAATGCTGGCTTATTATATGACTAAATTACCTTTGAAATTAAAGTGGAAAAGACCAAAATACCCCTAATTAATTCTCAGCCACTTTGAACAAGAGAAATCAAATTGATTTTCTCTTCCTTTAAGAAAAATGGTAGGCTAGATCTTGACCATTCATTTTGGAGATGATGATGTCACATGTTTGTGATGATGAAAGATTAAATGTGGCGTTAATGGAGGCAGATGGGTAGCATAGATGGCTGATGAATGTGATGATCAAAGCTAGATATTTTGGTGAAAGCTTAACCATGAAGTAATGGCTTAAAGACCATAAAACCCTAACCCTAGCTCTCCTATAAATAGCAAGCACTCTCATTGATGAAACCACGAATTCTAGAGCTAAAATCAGTTATAAGTTGCTCCATATTAGCTCCATAGGCTACCAAGATCAGAATCAAAGAAGGGAAATTGAAATTTTGTTCCAAATAGGTAAAACCCTAATTTCCTTGTAGATATTTGAATCTTTTGTTAGAAATTATGTTGATTGTTTAAATAACTCTAAAACCATGTTATTTAGTGATCTCGGTTGTTAAAATATGTTTTCATAACATCTAGATGCATGAAATGATAGATTTTATCTCTTTGTTCAAGATTGTGAAGAACAGTCTGACAGGGCTCTTTGTCAGACTATTAGATTCGATCATGTTGCTAGTTTGATCTTTTTTAATATTTAAAGTTATAGTATGCCATGAGTTTAAGACCCAGAAATAAGAATAACACCAATTAAATCATAGTGCTAAGAGATATGATTACTGGAAAGTCCTTACTCGACCTTGAAATTCTAGAAATCTAGAATTTCTAGGTAACCCAGAACGAAAGAACTGCCTGATAGGTTGGTTTGGTCGGATTTGATCTTACAATAGTGATGTTGTTAAAGTCCAAAATAGGCATAAAGTTGTATTATGCCATGTCTAATTTATCTAGCTAGGATCCATTGGTTTGCCAAATAAGTATTTTATCTGAGAGGAAACCTTGTCGAAAAGTGACCAGACGACCATGATCGAATAATTTTCTGGGCAACCCAAAACGTGAAAACAGTCTTAGAAGGTTGTTTGATGATTGGATCAAATCGTCCAAATATGAAGTATTTTAAGTCCAATATTGGTATGTCGTTGTAGTATTTCATGAGTACTACACTTAGAAATAATTTTTATGGCCAAAGAGTACAAGTTTTGAAAATTAATTGAAGTCAAATGTACCTTCTCGACATTGACCGAAAAATCTAGGCAAGGCTTGGGCACCCAGGCGCTGAGTATGAATGCCTAGACGCTGGGCCTATAGCGACGGACCCAACGACGATCACCATCCAGCCTCAAGAACATTGTTAGCGACGGATTAACCATCGCAGTAACCTTTAGCGGCGGATCAACTGAAAATTGTTTAAAATTTAATTTTAAATACTTTTAGCAACAGACTTTAAAATTAAGTTTATTTTCATTTTAAAAACACTTTTAGTGACGGATTTGGTCCATGACAATAGCTATACATGACATAATTAAATTAAACTTAAATAAAACTAGTTTAATCTATCTTTAGCGATAGATTTAATTGAAAATTCATCGAGTTAACTTATAAATTAGTCTTTAGTAACGGATTAAGTTACCAATTTATTAAATTAACATGTTAAACTCTATTTATTGATGGATTTAAGCGACAAATATAATTAATTAACATAATTAATTATCTAATAAAGTGATCTAAACAAAAAATTGACATCAAACCCTAAATGTACATTATTAAATAAATTAAATACATATTTCTATGTATACTAACTATCATTTATGATATGTTGAACATATTTGGGCTACACTATGAGTTCAAATCAACGTAAACTAAACCGTACACTATACATGCAAGTCTTCTAACTATTTTGTGATATGTTTAGAAGTTATAAATATAAATTGTAAGATTTATGTGACAACGTGATATGATTTATCAACATGAAAGTTATTTGTGAAATTAAATTAATATTTATGATATGTTAAAAGCATGTTAAGGTATTTATGAAAGCATAAACCGTGTATATGCTATATGTTAGACTTGCTAAGCCGTCGTGCTCATTCTTGCAAATAAAACCTTATTTGCAAATTTAAAGATGAACGTTAAGAAGATCATGAACATAAAGATGAAAAATAGATTAGGTTTTCACGCTTTATTACTTTTATTTGTATAAAGTCATAATGACTATTATTATACAAACAAAGCAAACATGTAACCGAATATTGTATGAATAATATTATTTATTATCATAAGAATGTTGTTATGTCTTTACTTTTATATAACTTAGAATTGTTAAAAATCTATTAATATGAAGGAGGATATTGGTAATATAGATTGATCATGTTATGCCAATACTTTGAACTTCAGGTAGATAGTAAAACGTTAATACAGTATTGATAATGAACTACTTATCAGAATGAGGATGATAAATAATATTTGTGAGTACTACAAGCATCTGAGACACGACTAACCGATGTGAAATGGTCAAATTCATCGTTAGGTTCCTCAAATCCAAGTACAAGTTTGTTGTTACTATTCTGAATGCCAGAGAACTATGAATATTGATATGAAGAGATATCACTATAACCAAATGTGTTTCGAGTGAGGGTTTTAACTAGTTTGGTATGTTCTGTATGGAAAGAGAATTTCTCACCGGATAAAAATACAAACAATAGTTACGGATAAAATGCAAACATTTATCACGAATGAAGATATAAACATCCATTGTGAGATTCTCTGTTCTCAAGAACCGTCCTAATAATTTAATGTCATGAATCTTGGAATATGTAAAGTTATAGAATATTTAAATCTTAAGGCTAAAATTGGACCATTATATATGGTGTTATCCATTTATGTGAATACACTATAAGTTGATACTTGTAAAAATGATGAGATCGAGATCAAGTTAAGATCCAGGGACTAAGTAAGAGAAAATTTTAATGTATAGTCTAAAATAGACTAATTCAACCAATAGGATTATGGGATCATTTGTTAAGTGGATAAATGTATGGAGTTTAATGCACAAGGTCCACCGTAGTTAGTGCGGGGATTTTGGGGGCGTTACAATGAAAATAGTCTAAACAAGTTATAAAAAACACTTATTAATAAATAAAATTCGATAAACTAACATTTAGGTACGCGTAAACCATTATGTAGGTTTTTTAACGCTTTATAGGAAACCCTAGTTTTACTTCAAGGCAAGTTTTCTCTTATCCACTTATGTTTACTTGTTTATACTTGATTTATGCACTTTGTGCAACAACGTGTTACAAATCTTTGATATGAAAGTTATTGCTATTTGTTTCGGCATAACTTGCGAAATGAACATTTATTCGTGAAGTATTGAATTGCTATAATTGCTTAGTCAAACCAAGTTGTCTAGGTGTTACCTCTGTATGTGAAAAAATCTAAGTTGAACAAAACTGTAACCATTATTCATGATTAGTCCAGTGTAATGTATGTTATGCAAACATAGTATGTCGTCAGGTTGATCCCCTATATATATCACTTGATAGTTTCAGAGTCGAAAGACAGACGAACAAATAGTTCTTGGTTTAATTACCACTCTGATTTGCTATGTTAAAATAATTGTAAAATCTTTTGTTGAGCTATAATCCTTTTAAATCCATATCGATGTGAGTTCACTTATATGCTTTGTGTTTAAACTTGTTGATCTTTTGTATGCTCACCCTTACGAATAAAACCTATTTGTAGACAAATTGAGAGCTCTAGCTCTAAGAAAAAAAAGGAAAGAAGAAATGCGTAGATTGGTTTATGTGAGCCCATGAATAAAATTAGGGTTCACATTGAATGACCTAAAATAAAAAATAATGAATAACGAACAAACGGACAAAGAACAAATGAAGACCGAAAAAGACAGAACGAAGACCCCCTAGGGTTCGCTCCCCCAGAGTGGGCTCCCTTGGGGTGGTCTTTTTTCGCTTCGTGATGCCTTTTTTGTGTGGCTTATTTGACAATAAAATTAATTTATTTGATCTTTCTAGACATTGTATGACCTTAAAGGTACAATTTAAGAGGTGTTGTCATAAGTCCCAAGGTAGAATGTTCATGAGAACAATTTGTATTGGGAATCGGTTGATGGATTGGATTGATGGCTAGAAGAATTTGATGATTTGGGCACTACCTGGGTAACCCGTGGTATTTTAGGAATTCCTCTATCATTAAGGGTATTTCTGGAATTTCCCTTTTTGACATGTGTCTGACACATGACTTGGAGCCTATAAATACCCCTTCACTTGAGAAGTGCAGGGACTTTTGGACATTTGGAGAATCTCTTGCCACATAAAAGCTCTCTCTCTCTCTCTCTCTTAAAACAAAGAAGAGGTAGGAAGTAATTGAGAACTTGTGATCAACTCTGAATTGAGTGAACAAAAGTATTGGCGCCGCCTATCTTTAGTTTACTTAAAACACTTGTCACGACTCTTGGACACCAGTGATTACGCCGTGATTTCGAGAGTTCTGCCACATATTATTCTAGTAGTTACTCACCAGTTCTTCTCCACTCTCCAATCTTTAGACTGATTTCATACTCTGTGCAGATTTCTAGCCTCTACCATTACTATGAACCCTAACTCTAACAAGGTATGTAATTTCTGTGCCTACATTATTTTGGTGACTCTGCTAGGGAGGTGAGAATTTGTGAAGGGTATGCCCATGACTTGGAGTGGGAGAGCCACGAGAAGAGATTCACCGATTACGAGCAGCACTTCATCGCAAATTGTTGATCAATAACTCACTAGAGCCATAGTAGTAAACATGGGAGTACAAAGTGAGGAAGCAATAATAGAGCAGAATACCATGGAGGCCATGCGGCAGGAGATGATGAAGGTACTGAAAGAGACTCTTGAAGGGAAAAAAGTGATGATGTCAATGATGTTGAAAATGCAAAAACAACAGGAGGACATGATGAGTTTTCACTAACATGTTATGCAAATCCCGACCTTTAGAGCCATGTTTCTAGAAAGTTCACAGAGAACACGAGTAGGAGTGGGAAACAGCAACGAGGACATTCAAAACACACCTCTAACAACAAAAACTTAACAAATTCCAACTATCACTCTATAGCCCCAGAATAGTGGTAACATGCCACTATCCCTAACAGAAACAAATCCGACTCGACCAGCAATAATTTCAACCACCATTTCACCATTTTTCAAGTCAGTATGTAACAAAAAATGACATGATGGAGGTGATCAACCAACTTCGTAAACAAATAACCAGGCCTACAGAACTGGACTTCACCCCTCCTTACCTAGCACATGTTCGTAGACAACCTTATTCGACAGGTTATATTGAATACCCCGCATAATTCCCAAAATACAATGGGGAGAAGGGGAACGCAAGGGAGCATATAGCATGATTTGTGGAATCAATGTCCCATGGTTGGGTCACGACGAAGTTAGTAATCATAACATCCTATTGAGAGAGTTCAACAAAACGCTGACAAATGGCGCATTCAATTGGTACTACAATCTGGAAAAGGATTGATTTAGGATTGGGATGACATAAAGTTACATTTTTTTAAGAAGTTTTTCAATGTGCAGAAATAGGTGACCATAGTTGAGATGATGAGAATCACAAAGAAATCAAGCGTAGGGTTATCAGACTATGTAGATAGATTCAGGACTTAAGCATAGAAATGAGTAGAACCCATTAAAGAAAAGAACCTCGTTAGCATATATATGCAACAACGGTGCTCTGGATGCCTTCAGGCCCCACCTTATTACCAAGACTTGCGACTCTTTCACAACACTTGCATCATTTGCACAAGATTTGGGATGAATTGAATTATTACCTGAGAGCTGTAATGCCCCCAAAAATCCCTGCACTTTTAGCTGCGGCGGACCTTGTGCGTTAATTTCATACATCTATCGACTTAACCAATGATCCCATAATCATATTGGTTGAATTAGTCTTATTTTAGACTATACATTAAAATTTTCTCTTAACTTTGTCTCTAGATCTTAACTTGATCTCAGTCTCATAAGTATACAAGTATCAACTTGTATTGCATCCGTATAAATAGATAACACCATATATAACGGTATAATTTTAACCTTAAGATTTAAATATTCTATAACTTTACATGTTCCAACATCCACGACATTAAATCATTAGGACGGCTCTTGGGAACAGAGAATCCCGTGGTGAATGTTTGTATCTTCACCCGTGATAAATGTTTGCATCTTTATCCGTGATAAATGGTTGTATCTTTATCCGGTGCAAAATCCTCTTTACGTACAGAACATTACCCAACTAGTTAAAACCCTTATTCAAAACATATTTGTTTATAGTGATATCTCTTCATATCAATAATCCTACTTATATGGTATTCAAAATAGTAATAGTAATAATGAGTTATATCTGGGTCCGAGGAACCTTAACGATAGATTTGACTAGTCAACATCGCTTAGTCCTGTCTCGGATGTACAACACTTACAAGTTATTTACCGATCCTCATCCAGATAAATAGATCATTATTAATACTATGTTAAGTTTTAACAATTCTAGGTTATATCAAAATAAAGACATAACAACATTCTGATGATAATAATTTATATCATTCATTCAATATTCGGTTACATGTTTGTTTGTTCGTATTACAACAGTCATTATGACTTATACAAATACAACTAATAAACATGAAAACCTAATCTACGCTTCATCTTTACGTTCGTGATCTTCTTAACGTTCATCTTTAATCTGCAAATAAGGTTTTATTCGCAAGAAAGAGCACAATGGCTTAGCAAGTTTAACATATAGCACATACGCAGTTTATGCTTTCATATAAACTTTAACATGCATTGACTGAACATAATTCTCCATTTAATATCACATATAACTCACATTCCAACAATTTATATCACATTGACACACGTGTATAAATCATGTTCATAAATCGTAAACATAACGCATAACAGTTAGAAGGCTTGTAAACATCAGTTAAACACTTCACATATCATCTATTACATAACAATTAACACATAAGGGTTTAGAACTTGCCTTGAAACTGATTTAGGGTTTCCCGGGAAATTGTTAAACGCCTACAAAAAGGGTTACGCGTCCCCGAACATTAGTTTATCAAAATTTTCTTTTGAATAAGTCTTAGAATAAATCCATTAGACTATTTTCATTGGTGGAATCATTTCGTTAAGTGGAAAACTCAAAATCCTAATTTTAAGTGCTTCCACCCGAGGTCCCTTAATTTTTCAGCTTTGACGTCCTTTCTGGTAACTGCCATAATTTTGTCATACAGAAACATTTTTGAGTGATTCTTGAGTCTAAATTTCTTAGAATTTCATGATGTACAACTTTCATTTAGGTTGCTAAGGAAGATTCGTACTTTAAAATTTCGGAATTTTGGCATAAAGGTCTGTTAGCATACTAGACTTATCTTTATATCTTTGATCCGATTGGTGAAACATGATACCTCAAGAATTAATTTGCTAAGAAAACATGTTCTAACACTCCATAACACTTTATAACATAAAAAAGACAAAATCATAAACCTACTTATGTACAATTTATGACTTTTTTCTCAAGAACACAAAGAACGAATCGAAGAACACGAAGAACATGAAGAACTAAGTTTCATCGTTCTTGGTTTAACTTGTTAAAACATGGTGCCACAAGCATTATTTAGCAAGCCATCATGTTTCATCATCCCATAACACTAAATTACAAAATCATAAACCTACTTATATAAGAAATTATGACTTTTGCTCAAGAACACACGAAGAACACGAAGAATGAAAAATCGTACATGGTAACGACTTATGTTCTTGAGCTTTTGAATTTTACACTTGAAATAATTTGAGCATTATAACTGCTTACATATTTGATTATAACACTTTATAATTGACAAAATTTGGTCATTATAATGACTTGTTTATTTGATTATAACAATTTATAAATATTGCTCAAGAACACACGAAGAACACAGAAAACGACAATCGTACATGGCTACGACGTACGTTATTGAGCTTTAAACTATGAAATAAAATTCGACATAACAACGACTTGCTCAAGTCATAAGGAACATGGAGAACGAAAAATCGTACATGACTACAACTTATGTTCTTGAGCCTCATCGATAAAATAAACTTTAAGCATAATAACGATTAAGAATCATACCTTTTATTATTGCAAGCTTTAACTATTTTTTTGCAATCTCTTGATTATAGGAATTTTTCTTTGAAAATTATTGAAGAAATGAATGAGTTAAGCTTCCTATTTATAGGAAAACTAAAGGTCGGGGTAGTTTGGTCATTAATTTAAAAGACCAAGGGCATTTTAGTCTTTTTGTACCTAAAGTGTGCTAGCGTGTGCCAGCATGTGCTAGCATGTGCCAAGCATGTGCCAGCGTGTGCCGGGCATGAAGTAATGAAAGATATTTGGGAATTAAGATGATAATTTTGTTTATGAATAAAGTGAATCATCTATAGACCTAATTATTTAGCTTTTATAGTGAGCACTAAATCAGCTATCTATAGAAAATATAGTGATTTGGGGGCATCACAATATCAACTTGTAATTCATTCGTATACATGAATAACACCATATATACTAGTCAAATTTTAACATTTAGATTTAAATATTCTATAATTTTACATATCCAAGATTCACGGTATTAATAATATGATGGTCATTGGAACAGAAAAACCTTGCAATAAATATTTGTATCTTTATCCGTGGCAAGATTTCTTTTCTTACAGAACTCCTCATATCATTCAATACTCCCACTTATATATATATATATATATATATATATATATATATATATATATATATATATCATTATAGAGTTATCTCTTTATATCGATATTCCCTATCTATCTGAAGTTCACAACATTATTAACACACTTGTACTTGGAACAAAGGAACCTTGCGATGAATTTGATTTCCTCATTGGTGCTAAATCTCTGGTCTTACAGCACTCACAATGTTAATCAATGTTCTCATTCAGATTTATAGTTTTTTACCATACTGTGTTAACTTTTACTATTTATCTAAAATTCAGAGTATCGGCATAACCTGATTAGTCCATATTACCAATACTCTCACTCAGATTTATAGATGTTTAATAATTCTAAGTTATATCAAAATAAAGAAATAATAATATTTGATGCTAATATAATAATATCATTTCATAATATTCGGTTACATGGTTTGCTTGTTCGTATTACAACAATTATTATAACTTTATACAAATACAAGTAAATAAAGCATGAAACATAGTCTACGTTTATTCTTTACGTTCATGATCTTTTTATCATTCTTCTTTAACTGCAAATAAAATTTTATTCACAAGAATGAACACTCCGACTCAACAAGTCTAACTAATAACACGTAAACAGTTTATACTTTCATAAAAACTTTAAAGTGCTTGACTTAACATATCTTTCGGTTAACGATCATGTTAACTCATGCTCAACAATGGCACATAAACATATATAGCATCACATATTAATTAACACTTAACATTTAATCAACATATCCCACTTAATAACACATAAAAATTTCAAATATGAATTTTCACATATCATCTTCATATAACAACTATCACATAACAAAAAAGGGATAGAAGACTTGCCTGGATGTGTTTAATAATTTAAACACTAAACTTAAACTTGCTTCGTAAACCCTACATATATGGTTATGTGTATATGAGAGTTAGTTTATCGTATAATATAACTTCATAAGTCTTATAATAGCAAGTTTAAACTATTTCCATAGGTGAAATTATTTGAAAAATTGGCTGACTCAAAAACTCATTTTTAAGCCAAATTTTTGGATTTTGGGCAGATTGTTTTCTGCTGGACCTCGACTCGGTTAAACGGCCATAACTTCTTCCTTTTAAAACATTTTTTAGCTGTTCAAAATTCCACGTGTTCGTAACTTTCCTCTCTACAACTTTCATGAAGGTGACCAAGACAGTTTCCTAACCGATTTGCACAGAATTCACTTGTAAGTGGACTGCTCAAAAACTGTTTCAACTTTCTTTGATACAATTGGTAAAACCTGATATCTAAAGCATTAATTTGTTAAAATAACACGTTCTAACATTCAATAACACTTAAGAGCATAAAAATACCAAAATCATAAACCTGCTTAAGTAAAATTTCACGACTTTTTCTCAAGAATACGAAGAACTAAGTTTCATATATCGTTTCTTTATTACAACTTGATATCGCTAGCGTGTCCAACTAGGACATCATATTTTAGGACTCCATAACACTAAATTATAAAATCATAAGCCTACTTATATAGAGATTTATGACTTTTACTCAAGAACATGAATAACATAAAACATAATTACAAAGCATAATTTTGATTACCTCTAGAAGTGCAAGCTTTATTACTCTTGATCCTTCAAGGACTCAACTAACACTTTCTATATGATTATACTAGTTTTTCAAGCTCTAGATTACTCGGTGAATTGGTAAGGATTATGAAGAGTGAAAGCTCCTATTTATAGGATTTTCTAAGTTAGGGTAAAATGGTAAAAATGACATCAAGCTTTGGCTCCACGTTTGGCTTGGCTTTAACTTTGGCTCCAACTTTGGCTTTGACTTTGGGTCCAAGTTTGGCTTGACTCCAACTTTGGCTTCTACTTTGACTCTAAGTTTGGCTCAAACTTTGGCTCCAAGCTTTACATTCTGGCTCCAAGCCTTAAATATCGAAGACCCTAATGCCCTTCATCTATCTTGCTAAATGACCTTTCATGCCCCTTCCAATATCAAATCTCATACGTTGACTTTTTACTATTCACAGTTGCCTTTTTGTATTTATACCATATAATTTTCGTATTGTTATTGTATTATTTTTGTATTCTATCCGTATAATTTTTGTATTATCCGCGTATTTAAGAATAGTGATTAAGGTTAGGTTATAACTCTTAGGGTTTCTAGGTTTAGGGTTTAGGTTTTAACCCTAGTTTAAGTTTTAACCTTTAAATATCTTTTTGATTTATTTATTTTTAAAAAGTGTTAAGGTTGAATTCTTGAACCGAAACACAAAATCAAACCCATGAAAATCACATAACACATAATTCAATCTTTGTATATCACATAACACATAGATTAGGTTAAAGATTTTTAACCTCTAATCGTATATGATTGTAGTTTTGAATCGTATTTAATTTTGAAGATAGCTCAATCTATACGCGAGCAATCGTTTTTAGGTTTTGAATTGACAATCTTTATCAGATCTTGTCAGATCATATTTGAAATATTTGTGATATTATAATTAGGGGTGTTATTACATTTTATTAGTGTAAACTGTTGAATTTAATCAAGCTAATGAGTGACCCAAATAATTAAATAACTATCGGGAAATAGATGATATGTTTAAATACGAAAATGTATGTTTGTTGGTATAATGTGGCATGTATTAGAAGATGTAATGATATACGTACATTATAATGGTAGTATATGTATTATGGATGTATTAAAAGGCTAAGGAAAATGAAAATGAATTTTTGGTAGCACTTTTGATGGTCAGTTCGGCAGTTCAAAATGGGGAGGAATTGCTAGACTTTTGTAGGACCACAAGTGTAACTTTGGTGTAAATATATTATGAACCAGCTTATGTATTAGTTGGGTTATCTATGTAACCGAATGGGCAAGTGGGGGTATATTGTAGCAGCCAAATGGGGTGTCTTTTGACAGCCCCAAGTGTGCAGCATTCCATCAGCCATTGTGGCTAGTTTAAAGTTTAGTGTAGGGGCTGAGATGTGAACAACGGAGAAGTGACAAGAGGCAGGTGAGCTGCTCCAAAAGTCTGTTGATGGGGTACAAATTATGGCAGCAGGCAGCTCAGTTTGAGGCAGCTGGGAAGGTGACAAGCTAGGTTAGTTTTAGGGGCTGAGTAGGGGTCATGATAGGGGTCATATCAGCTTGTACTGCCTGATGGAATAAGGAGGGATGTCTTCATTATATGCTCAGTTTTTCAATTCACTTGAACTCCTTTACAACCTTAGCAAGAGAACATTGAGAGCGAGGGAACCCGGAGGGTTAAAGAAAAGAAGGAGAGTCCAGCAGCCATAGCATAAAGTTCTTATCAAACTAAAGCAAAATCAAGTAAGGATTCATTAACTATTAGAAGGTTCGAAAGTCCCCTAATTCTAAAAGTCATAGTTAATCTTTGGGTTCATTGTTAAGCTCTTGTATATTGTTTTGATTTCTGTGATGATTGTTGTGTTTGTGGTTTGATGGGGATCGCGATCCGGGAGGAACAAGGCTGGAAACATATTGAAGGAGCTGTGTGTGTGTATATATCTGTGTGTGGGTATCATTATTTTTTTCATATATAAATATCAATTATTTGAGAATATCACTTTCAATTTTAATATTCCTACACAAAAATTAAAAAAAAAACAAATTAATTTTTAATGTAAAGATAATGTAAAAAATTTAGTCTTTAATAATTTCAGAAATATTTAACCGACGGAGAAAAAAATAAATGGAGGTTGTATAAGGAGGGAGGTCCGTTTTCATTTACCAAAAGTTACTTTTTCCTTTTCCCACCGTAAGCTTTTGATTTTTAGGTGGCTGATCATTTAAATATTTTCACATATTCACAACATTCCAAGCATAAACTTTACGAACTTTACGAAGGTTAGAGTCACTGAAAATCATGTACTTATAAAAGTTAGGGTCAAAGTCAAGCACATATCACCCAGAACCATATTTTATTGGCACTAGCATTCTCGATTGGGAGGAGAAAGAATTCACATTTGTAATATATTTATAAAATTTGTACGGTGCAGTGCGAATTTATGATATCATTTTTAAAATGAAGATTCATATTTTTATAAAAAAACAATGATATTTTTACAAAATTCTATTCACATGAACAGTAAATAGAGCCCACTTTCATGTGAGAAATTTTTTGCTGAAATATCAATTTTCCTTGTGAAAAGGTCAATTTCCTTCAAAATTAGTATCCGTATATATATGGATGCAAATATAAAGAGCATTCACACCGCATCACATGTATACACACACAGACATACATGCATGCATGCATACATACATACACACATATATATGGAAAAAGATATGAGTAATAATGCTTTGCAATGATCTATGCAATGACTTTTGTAAAAAATGGTTGGACCCACCATGTAAATGGTGGGTCCCGCCATTTTTTGCAAATGTCATTGAATAGATAAGTGGCAATATCATTACATATAGCAAAGCTGAATATATATAGGGGTTGCATCCATGGCAAACGGTTGTTGGGACTACTTTTTTAGCAATCAAATCTTATACCGTGCATAGCAATAATCAATGGGTGGGTAGGGGTAAGGGTGTTCAAAAAAATCAGTCAAACCGATTTTTCGTGTATACTGAACCGAACGGTTCGGTACAAATAGTAACCGATTCGGTATACCGGTACAACCGGTTCGACTGTACCGGTATATACTAGACCATACTGGTTGTACTGATTATCCTATTTTTTTATTTATTTTTAATTATTATTATTATTAAATAATTAATAATAATAATAATAATAATAATAATAATAATAATAATAATTAATAATAATATAAACAATATTAATAATAATTATTATTATTAGCTGTGTTTGCTAATGACTAGTGATGCTCCATAAATATGCATAGAGAATAGAAATGTTACAATTAATACTAAGGATATTATAGGCAAATTATTGTAAAAAAAATAGATTATTTAAGATAAATAGACATTTAACTTGGGACTACCTAAAATAGTAATAAGAACTTTTATCTTGGGATGGAGGGATTAATATTTATCTATTTAATAATATAATAAATCATTATCCATATTGTTATCATTACTAATATATAATAACATAAGAGGTGATCCCAAATCCAATTATTGTGAGCCAATTTCATTGGTTACGAGTCAATTCACCGAATTTGGCTTAACCCAAATTGGATCTAAAGTCGAAGGGTTGTTTCTTCCCAAACTATTTTTCTCCCATAAAACTCTTCTTTGGAAAGGTCATTCCTTTCCACACTCTTCTTATCCCATAAAACTCTTCTTTTGAAAAAAAGAAAAAGTCAAATGCCAATTACTATCCCACTAATAAAATGTTTAACAGGCCCCTCTCAGCTCAAGCTATACCATTAATATTGAAATAAGTATTATATCTATATCTATATATATATATATATATATATATATATATATATATATATAGATATATAGATAGATGCATGTATTTATGATATGACTTTGTTATATAATATTAGATTATCTATATTCTATATTATATCTTTTAGATATTAGATTGAAATTATTACTTGATTAAATAATGCGAGATGTGATTCACAATTTAATTTTCTGAGTCAATTTCATTAGTCATGAGATATTTATGTATGAAAAATAGATGTCCCAGAATTAATAAATACAATAAAAAGAAATCATCATTACCAGCAATATAAAAATATTTCCTAAAAAATATTGACCTACAAAAAAATAATAAATAAATAAATATTTATTATTTATTTTAAACAGAAATTATTTTTCACCCGAACAACAACAGTGTTTCTCAAACCCAGATTCCGATTATCAGAACTATTAGTCGGAATAGTGTCACCGAAATTTGGGGAAGAAAAAAGGCAATTTAGTTGGACTTTTAAGATTCCAACCCGACCCATATGTATATATATAGGTCTTAAATTGAACAAATAAATACATGTATATATTTATTTGTTAGACACAGTAAATAAAAAATTAAAAGAAAAAGAAAAAAAATATCTATAACACGCAGTAACTACTAGCAACCTCATAATAAATTTTATTTATTATTTTTCGCCAGATAAACCACTTGTCTTTGTTAGAGCACACATTTTGGAAAATAAACACCATTATTTCCACCATATCAATCCACCACCTTTCTGTTACAAAATTTCCAAAAACACACCTTACTAGAGAGTAAGGGCCCTGCGCTTACCTTATCCTACTACACTTACCCAAATAAACTAAAGTCTTTTTTCTTGTCATATTTTCCTTGCCAACCTAAAAAGCACCACCTACTTTTATTGTAGTCACCGCTATGGTAACTCACTTCGGTCGCCCTTTGTAATATTATATATAAAAGGCGGCCCGTAGGTGTATACAATAGCTGGAAAAAAAATAGGTTTAATTCTGACTACCTAAAGGGTGTGTTTATAGAAATCGACCCTCCTGATTACGAATCCGATTTTTAATTTTTTTTTCTTAGGATGAACACACATCCTAATTTCTGATTTTCTACGAAAAACCCATTTCTTAAGGGATTTTTTAATTTTTCTGATTTTTATAAACAAATGCTCCAGACCTCCAAAAATCGTGATTTTTGGATATGATGTTAAGAATCAAGTCTTCTATGACAAATAATTTTTTCAGAATTTTTGGATCAAGAGGCTATTTTAAATGATTTTTTTAAGCTAAACATATGCATTAATTCAGGGGTAATGCAAGTGGTGGGGCCCACTGTCATATCAACAAAAGATTCCCTCTGCCCCAACAGAAAAATGTCACGTGTCCCAAAATCTACAGGAACTCACTCCGCTGCTCCAGGTCACTTCGGAGTACGAAATGACTTAAGCCAATACCAAGGGGCACTTTTCGTAATAATGAAAAAAGTACATAATTCCAACAAGAACAATTTTTCATCTCCAGACCGTATTACACAACCAAAATTAAATATAAATAAATATTTATATTTATGTACGAAAAATAGATGTCCCAGAATTAATAAATACAATAAAAAGAAATCATCATTACTAGCAATATATAAATATTTTCTAACAATATTGACCTGCAAAAAAATAATTAATAAAAAAATGTTTATTTATTTTAAACGGAAATTATTTTTCACCCGAACAACAACAGTGTTTCTCAAACCCAGATTCTGATCATCGGAAGTGTTGGCCGGAATAGTGTCACCAGAATCTAGAAATAAAAAAGGCAATTTAGTTGGACTTTTAAGATTCCAACCTGATCCATAGGTATATGAGTCTTAAATTGAACAAATAAATACATGCATATATTTATTTGTTAGACACAGTAAATAAAAAATTAAAAGAAAAAAAATATCTATAACACGCATTAACTACCTGCAACCTCATAATAAATTTTATTTGTTATTTTTCACCAGATAAACTACCAGTCTTTGCTAGAGCACACCTTTTGGGAAATAAACACCATTATTTCCACCATATCAATCAACCACCTTTCCTGTTATAAAATTTCCAAAAACACACATTACCAAAGAGTAAGCGCGCTGTGCTTACCTCATCCTACTACACTCAACCAAAAAAACTAAAGTTTTTTTGACATAAGATTACCTATATTCTATATTCTATCTTTTAGATATTAGATTGAAATTATTACTTGATTAGATAATGCGAGAGGTGATTCACAATTCAATTTTCTGAGTCAATTTCATTGGTCACGAGTCAATTGCTGTAGAATATACTAAATCAAATTAGTAAATATTTATAAAAAAAAAGTTATACAAACTAACCCGTGCCTCACATGGGCTATCAAACATGTAAGATTAAAAGCATAAACTTCGTTTCACCAATTTTTGGTTTCACAAATTTTTGGCTCAATTTTCCTATTCATACATACTAGTTGATAACCCGTGCAATGCACGGGCTAGTTTGAATAATGAATTAAATATTTTGCTAAACATGTGATGAAAATGATATCTGCAAGACAATAACACCAAAATATATAAATTTATAAACACACCTCAGCATTTTCATGTCGATCTTATTTATTTCTCTCTTCATCTTGTATTCACTCCCAAAAGCTCTTCATCTTTCTCACCTGTTGCATGAAACAAACTCTTTACTTCTCAACTTCAAATTCATCATACTACGTACTTCGTTTCGCATGAAAATGAAATTACACTATCGAGTTTAAAGCATGATTATAATGAATATGGGGAAAAGCAAAATCAATGTGGTTAGATGCAAAATACAAAGGAAAAGTAAGAGCAAACAAATGTTGTAAGCATATTTAAATGAAGGAGAAATATGTGGCGTTCTTGCTGATTATTTATTCCACTGTACAATTTTGCAAAAAATGCATCTTTGACAAATAAATAATATATTATAAATATCCTCTCCCAGAGAATCAACGAACTCCTATTCCCCTAAATAATTAAATAATCTCATATGAACAACATCAATGTCCCCCAAATCATTAAATCATCTCACATGAACAAAAATACCAATTAAGAATGTTTTACCATTTCAAACTCCTATAATCCTTCATATGTATCAATGATACTCGTTAGTTGAAGCTTTCAAAACCATAAATGTCAAGAATCCTATAATAACCCAGTAATTTTCCTGTATTTTCATGATCTAATCTTGCCAAATATATCTGCCACCTGACATACGTAGTAGCTAGAGTATTTAATGGAGCAAAGAAGATATAAAGGAAAAAATAAATCAGCATAATGGAGGTATAAGATACCTTGGAAGATAATCCAAGCACTTGGGCACGCTCTCGACGAAGAAATTATATGAAAATATGCAGTTCTTAACTATAACGAACGACATAAATTTGTAGGATTCCTGTTTGAGACATACCTGTAGCAAATTAAACAGAAGATGAATTTAATAACTTAGATAAAGATGAAAATAAAACATCCTAGGTAGCCGAGGCATGGCTCAGAAACCAAACATACCAACAAAAACCAAGAGAGACTTGGTACATTCACTTAGCCACAAAATACCTTTTTAGTCATCTGATTCTAGGTTCTGCAAAAATAGTAGTGGTGTGATTCCTGTGGTGACTTATGCGGAGACAAAGGGTGGAGTTTTGGAGACTTGTATCTTCGCCTCACAATGGTTCTCAATTTTTTGCCTCCCAATGCTTCTTAGTATTTTTTATTATTAAGTTTTTGAATGAGAATTCTAAATATCCATTTGATGTAATAAGTAGGCTACGCTATACATGAAGATTATAAAATTACATTAGCATTATTAATAGGCTATTGATCATACTAGTGTTCTTTTAATGGTTGATGTATAGAGGAACATGAACTCTTACGATAACAACAAAATTATGGGCAACATGTTGGAAAACAAAAATGAAATATGTTCTCAACCCTATTTCATCCAACTTAGAATACACTATACAAATCATGTAAACAAAATCTGCTTGGTAATAAAGTGAGACGTTAGGGAGTGAATAAAATGTATACCTCAGTTAGGTTTGTGTACCAACTCATGTATACAAAATCTACTTGGTATGCACAGGATATTTAATACAAAATTGTATGGAGATAATTGACAACTTGCATACCAAATATTTGGCATCATAGTCATGCTGTATGTAGGGGTTACTACCACATCTCAAAATAGATTACCTTCCAGTTATGTTTGAATATTTCATCTCGAAACCACAATTAATATATCTTATTACATAGCCTTTCTAAGTTAATCTCTGTTGTTTTAAACTCAATCTTTAGCTTCCATATGATCTAACCTTTATAGAGCAGAGTATTGAAATGGGTATCCCTGATTTTCAGGGCTTCATCACAATTTTTAAGAGTTTGGGCAAAATCCCTCATCCAAGTAGTTGTGTCTCATACCTGCAAAAACATTTAGTGGTGAAATTGATTTGGGATTCTATCATTATTTCGACTAAAACTGTAATAACCCAAGATTTTAATATAAGTAAATAAGAAATTTTACGTATAATTTTTTTATTTATTAAAGCAAGTATGGAATGTGTGCAAGGAAAGGAATGTGAATATGTAATATGTATATATATATTTATTTCATATATGGTTTCAAATAAATTTCTTATTAAAGAAATAGTTGATATTTATAAATTATATTCTTTTAATAAATTAAATTTTATATTTTATAAAAATATGATTACTATATTATTTAAATGATAAATGTATATTTTAAGAAATGATTATTATTATTACTATGATTATTTCTTTATGACATGAAATTGTAAGATTAGTCAATTTATTTTAAATTGATTATGTATGGTAAATGTGGTAAAGTGACATTACGAATCAAAACCCTAATTTGATCTACGGTAATTTTAAATATAATTATTGTTGTAATTATATTTAAAAGGATTTATGTTTATATAATGGATATATGAATACTAAGAATTTATTTTCTTATGTAAATTTGAATATTAAATATACTAATGATTATATTTATATTTGAATGTGTGAATGTATATTATGGATATTAATTTAAAATATAATTAATGATATAATTATAAATATAATAAAGGAATATGTATTTTGGATATTAAGAATTTGTTTTGTTTAAAGTAATTTAAATATTAAATATAGTTATTAATTATATTTGTATGCATGTATGTACATTATGTGAATAATGGGAATTATGTGGGAAACCCTAATTTATAATTTAGGAAACCCTAATAAATATATTTGAAACCCTAATTCATAATTTGAAAATTTTAATTTAGAAAATCTTCTTGTTATTTTTATTCTCATTAGAAAGTTTGTATTAAAGCTTTATTTAATACTAATTTTAATTATGCAAACCCTAGAAAATTTTGATAAACCCTAAGGGTTAAAACCTAAGGGTTAAACCCTAGGAATATTTAGAATGACATGTATGCCATTAAAACTAAAAGTAAAATGACTAAAGTGCCCTTTTTGCTTCTTAAATATCAAAGATAAGACCAAATCTTGGTGAGTCATCACTTGAGATCTCACATGTGCTGAAAATGCAATTCCATCAGCCAAATATGGACAGCTAGCAAGGCATGTGCAATGAATCAAAAGATTGGAAAAAGAAAAAAGAAAAAGAAAAGAAGAAAAACTCTCACTTTAATTTTATAAGCCAAGACACTCACTCTCTCTAAAAGCTACGAATTTCTCTCTCTAACTCAATCACAATATCAGCCTAGGACATTCCATAGAAATTCAGGATCAGAATCAAATAGTGAAACTCAAAAATTTCTCAAGAAAGGTATAAACCCAACCCTTCATGCTAGATCTTTAATGCCTAAGTAAAATTTGTGTTTAAGTGTTTATATAAGTGCTATGTTATGTTATTTGATGATCTGGGTTGTTTAAAAAAGTTTTTATAACATCTAAATGCATGAAATGAAAGATTTGACCAACTGTTCAAAGTGTTAAACATGTGGTCTGACAGCCTAATGTCAGAGTCTATAGATCATGATCTGTTAATTTTTTTATGTGTTTAAGACTTTGTAGTTATATTATGATATGTTATTCGTAAACTGGAAGTGGAATAATTATCATAGCATGTCTATATCGAAAGTTATTCATGGTCAAAAGTCATTGACCGATCATGAAAACTGTTTCTGGAAAACCCAGAAAATTTACTAAGTAAAACATATGGTCTGACAGTCAAATGTCAGAGGACATATATCTTTATCTGTAAATCTTTTGATGTGTTTAAATCTTTTTAGTGATATTATGCCAGTATTTTAACAATCTAGAAGTGGAATGACGATTATATAATGTATTTATTGAAAGTTATTCACGGTCAAAACCCATTGACCGATCACAAAATCTGGAATTCTGGGTAACCCAGAAAATGAAGAACAGCCTCTGATAGGCCGTTTGACCGGCTTGGATCTTTCTCATATGATGTTTTTAAGTTTAAAAAATGTATTAATATTAAACCTTGACATATAAAATACATTTTCGTGTCACTGTAACACTTATATAATATACATGATCAAAGTTATTAACGCTTGAAAAACGTTGACCATCATTGACCAGAAATCTGGAATTTCCAGAAATGAAGAACAGCCGTACAAGGTAGTTTGACTAAGCTAGATCTTTCAATTGTAATTTTTTTATCACCTAAAATTGATATGAAATTGTATCATTACATTATTAATACATCAATAAACCACCCTAAATCCCAGAAAGAAACGTAAATGAAAATCAATCACGGTCAAAGTAGCCTCCTCGGCATTGACTGGGTTGTTCTTGGTGTTCTTCATGGGCTGAAGAACACCTATAGCGACACTTTCTGTCGCTAAAGCCCTTTTGCAACAGTTTTATTAAAAATTAATTATATTAATTAAATAAATAGAAAATAAATATTAAAAATTCATAAAATAGTTTTAAAAAAAAATTATTTTATTATAAAAATAAACTTTTAATATTTTGACATAAATTTCATTAATATTTTAATATTAATGATATTAATTAATTTAATATTTATATTAAATAAATTATTTAAAAATGATTTTAGTACTTTAAAAATCATTTAAAGGCGATAATAATGTTTTAAAAATGTTTTTAAGATATAATAAATAACTTTTAATGTGTTTCCATGTAGTTCATTAATATTTTAAATTATTTGAATATTAATGATAATGAAATTATTTATTAATTAAATCATTATAAATGATATAGGTGCTTGAAAAATCATTATAAATGATTTTAATGTTTGGAAAAATGTTATAATTGATAATTAAATTATCTAATATAATATTTAAGTTCTTGAACAAAGTTTCATTGAAAAGAAACTCATTGATTATTTGATAATGCAATCGGGACACCGAAATAGTATCGAACTCAAACCAAATGGACATAGTTTGACATGATAACTGTTCGTAAATATTTCAATAACTGATATGAATATGTGACAACATGTTTAAGATGTATAATAACTGCTAATAAGCAGTATTATGTGTTAAGTTGTATTATTCTAATTAAAAGAATAATTTTATTGATGATAGGACTTCGTATTAAAGATAAAAGTTTAAGCTATATTGTGTAGCAGTAAACAGCGATCAAGGCAAGTATCCTAACCTTTGCATATACTTTATGCAATGGATCTTATCAATCAAATATCTTAACTCATTACAATTGTTCTGTTATTGTACGGTAATTCCTGATATGTAAGTATTTGAATTCTTTCTTTACTGTGCAAGTATCTAAACTTTATGCACTACTTTTATTTCGTGCGAACAGGCATATGCTATGCTAGTTCCTAACTCAACATGAGTTAAAAATTTCAAAAATGCTCGTGAATAATTATTGATAATTGTTCATATTAATAATCTTTATTATTCGTTTATGCAAGTACTACTATTTTATCGAATTTCCTTTGATTCGTTCATTGTTAAAAGTATCTCATTACTGATTTGTTATGGCTCATATTGAAAATTTGTATTCTAAGTTTGGTTATGCAAGTGTCCCCACTTGTATGAACTATTGTACATTATCAATTACCCTTGAATCCGAAATTCTTTGACAAACTCTGATACATACTCTTAAATTTCGGTATGTATACCTAGTTTAAAGATTGTTTAAGCTATTTGACCAGCTAGACCTAATCTGAAAAGCATTGTTGAACATTATTGGTTATGATAAAGTCGTCCAACTGAATTGTTTAGTTAGGACTCCAGACTGAGTAAGAACAACCCGTAATGGGGAATATGATTTTGTGCCCAAGGCGAACAGAGTGAACGCAATTAGCGTTCAATCAGATAGTATTGATCAATACAGGACATAACGGGGCTGATCACCCTACATGTCCGTAAGACCAGAGCGGTTTACAGATGAATTTCTGTTTAAACCTTTTCAAAAATGAAAAATTACAGTTCATGGTCTTTTGACCACTCAGTATTCAAAAGTCAGTATGTCGTGTCAAAAATCTTAAAAAGTTTCGTATATGTTGTTAAACATGGTTTCAAATGACTTCACCATTATTGATTCGTGGTAGAAGTAGTCTTCAAAGAAAACATTTACTTCTTCAGCGCATTATTATAATTTGTTATTACTTGCTGAGCAATTGAATGCTCATTCTTGCTTTAAATTAAATGATTTCAGCTAAGTGTGATCGACCAGCAGGCTCTGGCAAGGACAAGGGAAAGGGCAAGCTGAAGGATTTAGTATAAGGTGTTCTTGGTAATAGTTAGACTTCATTAAGTTGTTAATATTTATTATCTATCATGCAATGGGATACTGTAAAGGTCGCGTACCTGGGATTAGACAACTCTGATATGTATATTAAGTTTGTAAATTTTATTATTCCGCTCAAAGAATTGGTATCGTGTAGCACCAAGTTCGGGTTTCAAGCACCTGAATTTGGGGGCGTCACAAAAACACTATAAAATTATCAACCAATAATGGTCTTAGAGAAGGGTATGAAAAATTTATTTACGGATTAACAATCTGTGCTTGCAACAAAAAGTGATGGAGCAGTAAAGTAGGAACATAACTCACCAATTTTGGAGAGACAACGTTCTGTTGAACCCAAATCACATATCAAATTTTCATGAAGAAAAAACCCCAAATCATATACCCATTCATTTTTGAACAAATTCATGAAAAAAAAATTCACAAATCACATACCTAATTCATTTTTAAATAAATTCATAAAGAAAAAACCCAAATCACATACCCAATTTTTAATAAGAATAAACCCCAAGTCACATACCTATTTCATTTTTGTACAAATTCATAAAGAAACCCCAAACCCAGAGCTCCAAGATCTTTTACCAAAAGTACCTCATTTACTTGGCACCAATGAGCACATTCAACTAAATATAGTGATAATGTATTTATTAGAGACCGTATTGTTAAAGTTACAATAGAATAAATAAACGTCCAGTCAACCAAATATGTTAACAATTGCGATGGCTGCCAAACCGTTTAAGATGCAAATGATGACATGCTTCAAGCTTGCAGATGGCTTGATTAATGGATTAATAGCTGGCCAGGATTAAATGAAGTAGATGGTTAATTGATAAAAAATTTAAGCACAACTGTTGGTGCACTCTTTTTCTATTAAAGAAGAGATGAAGACATGATTGATATCGATCCAATATAGTAGTACAAAGTACAAACAAAAGTCACATGCTTGACTCATCATATGGGATACTTCTCATTTCACTTGGGAAAGGAATGTCACAACTCTAATGTAGCTATATTATCTAACCACCTGTCAATGTCATTTCTTTAACTCGTAAACGCCAGGTTGAATCCAACATCTACATATTTTTATTCAAAATCAAGTAATAAAAAGATGGGAATTAAAAAAATGGGGGGAACAAAGAGTTCTGTAATAACCCGATTATTAACGATATTTCTTTTAAATGAAATATTAAACAAATAAATAAGGTTGGAGATTTAAAACCCAAATTGGAGAAAAGAAATGGGTAAAAGAGGATTACTTTTTTTTTTTATGTACATGGTTATTTAATTATAAATTAAATAAAGAATGGCAAATTGAGCTATGAAATATAATTAATTAATTTAATTATAATTGAATAATGTTAAATTATTTAACTAGTTGAATGTTAGCCTTGATAGCCAACTGTTGATTTTTTTTATAATTAAGTGTGTAACTTAATTAATGTCTTAAGAAATAATATTAAATTATTATTTGATAACTAACTCAAGTTACTAATAATTAAAGTTGTGAAGTGATGTAAATAATTTGTATTATCTTATGGTATTCATTTAAATTATTAGAATATTATAATGTTAATACTTATTTTACGACCCAAGTTATTAAATTAACAAAAAGGTCTTGATTGATGTGGGTAATAATTTAATTCAAGGCCCAAATTTTGGCATTTTCGGGCAAGGGAAAATTTATTGGCCAATTGGGAAATTAAATTGACCAAGCCGATTTAAAGTTGGTGGAAAGCCCAATCACTTAATTAGTCAAGCCAAAGTCCTTGATTTATGAACATTGCCGACAGCCTTAGGGGAGCCCAATGCCGAAATGAGTTTAAGGAAGCCCAAGCTTTTGTTTTCTTTTAAATTGATCAGCCTTGTTAAGTTGTTCCATCTTGGAGCATTAATTTTATTAGAATATACATGTGTGTGTGTGTGTGTGTGTGTGTGTGTGTGTGTGTGTGTGTGTGTGTAATCTGTTCCAACAACCGTAGGGGAGAAGGCCATGCTAGCAGCACTCATGAGTAGAAGTAGCCTAGCAATTATTGCAAAAAGAACCTATATATCTATAGCAGTCAATTTAGAGTTGAAGCTGACCATTTTAGTAGCTAAAGGAGTAAAATCGGCAGCCCATATGGGCAGTTGATGGGTGACTTAGCAGGCCATGAGTGTAGGGGTAAGCTAAGTTCAGTTCATTTTTCTAATTGTAAACCAAAAAGTGCAAGCAAGTTAGAAAAGAGAAAATGAGGAGCTCAATAAACTGAAGAAGTAGAGCAGCAGTCTTAGCAAAGCCTCACAACAAGTCAAGCAAAGAGAGTCACCAAGCATTAAGGTATACAGAGGCGGAAGGAAGGGGGGGGGGGGGGGGGGGGGGTCATCTGACCCCGGTAACTCCGGCCTCTCAGGCGGGACTCAGGCGGCTTGACCCCGGTAACTCCGGCCACTCCGTGACACCACGAGCCCCCGACCACCGTGACCCCTGTTCCTGTAATTCCTGGCTTCCTGCCCTCCTCCAGTCCTCCATGATCGCCGGCGGAAGGTTTAGCCGATAGGTAATTTTTTTTTTTTTTTTTTTTTTTTAACTTACTAAATGAAACGACGTCGTTTCATTTAGTAAGTTTAAAAAAAAAAAAAAAACAATTTGATTTTTTTTTTTGGGTCTTATCTTCTTCACCCGACCGGCTTCGTCGGTCACGCCTCTCTCAGACTCTCACAGCCGCACAACTCCCTCACGCTCACAGCCGCTCAGCTCAGTCCTCCCTCCTCCGCCTGTTGCCGATCTCCCGTGTCCCGTCTCCGGTCTCCGTCGGTCGGTCGGTGCTCGTCGAGTCGGTCGGTACTCCCTCACAGCTCAACCGTCGGCGTCGGCTGCTTCAGTAGGGTGCTCCTCGTCGGCGTCGGTCGGTCGGTGCTCGTCGTCGGCTCTCCCCTGCTCTGCTCCGGTAATTTTGACCCCCCTGTAATTTTGTTCTGGTTCCGCCACTGAAGGTATATAAATGTTTCTATTAAACTCGTAAGCAACTTGGTGTTCATGGTTTGTTTTGGTTATTGTTGTGGGAGTTTGTTAGTAATGTTAGAGATCATGATGGATCTAGGAGTATAAGGATGGAATTATAAGGGAGTTATGAGAATAGTTATGGGTTTACATTTCATTTCGTTACCAAGAAAGGATTTATTAAGTTTGTATTTAAAATGGGTTTGT
This sequence comes from Hedera helix, assembly GCA_947179155.2. Lineage (NCBI taxonomy): Eukaryota > Viridiplantae > Streptophyta > Magnoliopsida > Apiales > Araliaceae > Hedera > Hedera helix. Next base: position 28,254,103 of record OX359280.1, on the reverse strand, counting down.
TAAATTCCAAATGTTAAGCTATATTATGGGCGCGAGTCTGTAGAGAAGATTCTCAGAAATCTAACAAGCTAAACGATTCGTTATTTTGTTGAGAAACTAAGGAGAATGAGAAAAGAAAACTTCGCCGAAAAATATTTTCGGATGTCTGTTTCAATGTGAAATATCTAACGGATTTTGAAACTAATTATATGTATGGACACTTGAGAATGGGTAGATGATTTCTGGGCAGAAAATGATGAAAAACTCGTAGGAAAATCAGCACAGTCGCCGGAGAAGACGGCCGAATTTTTGCCACCGGTGATTTTTCCGGTAGACCCCGTTTCTCCATGTTAGAGGCGAAATTTGAAATCATTTTGTATTAGAAAGTTATAGAGAATTTAATTTCATGCGAAATGGATATAAGATTCGTAATTTTCTGATAAAAGGGCTAATTATTATGAATTTTTGAAGTTTTAACACTTTGAAAATTATAAATAAATTACTGAACATAATTTTTGGGCTGAAATAAACTTACAGTAATCTTATAATAGTATTTATGAATTACTGTAAATATTTGGAAAATTATTGAAAAGCAGAAGTTTTTATTATACCTTTTAAGCCATTTAAAGTTAGTTTAAAAATGGTAGAAATTCATAGAAATTCTATAAATGGTGAAAAATTATGAAACTTTGATGAAAAATATTATAATAATATAAGATAAATATTGGTGGTGTTTTGAGGACATAAAAGTATGTTGAGTTATTATTTTATTTTGAAGCTATTAAATGATAGTTTTTATAAATAGAAATAATTGCAGAAAATTGTCGAATAATTCGAAAAATGTAAAAATTGGCCAAAAAGTCTAAAATAATATTTTAAATACTTTAAAAGGTTTAGTGGACTCAAGAGGTGTCGGGACATTGTGGATCGTGTGTTGACTAGTCAATGAGCATAACAGTCTTTTTACGTAAGGGGCGAGAATTGATCGAGAGAATTTGAGTATACTTTTATAGTATAATATTGGTGTTTAGTGTTAATATATCATTAAAATGTGATTGTGAATTTTGAATTAAGGTTTTAGATCAGAATGAGCTGGATAGACCTAATTCAAAAACTAGAAGTTGAGCCGGGACATTGTGAAACCGAGGCATGTTTTTCAGTTTTATTTGCTATGTGTAAACTTATCATTACTTGAGAATTGTGCTATAATATGAATACAATGTGTACGACATTTGATGAGTGTGTATTAAGTGTTATGTGATTGAATATGAAGCATGGAAAATGTGAAATGGGTATTAATTTTACCGCATAAAATTTGTGATACATTGCATGAAATGTATGACGCATGTAATACAAAGTATGAAATACATCACGCGCGAATAAAATGCAAGCATGTATGAATTACGTGAAGCATGAAATGTGTTAACTGTTAGACTTGTTGAGCCGTCGTGCTCATTCTTGTTTTAAAATAAACATTTTCAGATAAATGCAAGACATCCGAAGTTTTCGATAAAGACTAAGGAACAGGAATGCGTAGTGATTTATCATGGAATTGATATATAATCTGATGAACCTTTTTGGGATAAATAGTGTTGCGAAATTGTAAAAATTAGATTAGTGTAATGTTGTATAACATATGTATACACTAAACACTTGTACTATTACAAGTCGCTAAGAATTTATTGTTGTATTATAGGTCATATATATATGATCTAATAGATATAAAAAAAATTAATTAATGTAAAGATTGCAATTTTTGGGAATACAGAAGAATTGTAATAGTTTTAAAAATAAACTAGTTTATCAATTGTTTTATTGATAAATGTTGTGAATATTAAGGAGAATGATGTTCATTAACGCACGAGGTCGCATGTAGCTAGTACGGGGATTTTCTGGGTGTTACAGTTGGTATCAGAGCTGATAGGTTATAGTTCTTAGGTAGCTGTACCTTAGGCTATAATCGTGGAAATATATTGAAGGCAGTGAAAGGATAAACTCAGATAGAGTTTAAGCAATAAGAGCTAAATATATGAAATTCATAAAGAAGAAAATAAGTGTATATATGAGGAGATTCAAAGAAGGATCTTCAGGGATGTAATCAAAATGAATAGAAAAGAATCAGGGAACACTTGATTTAAGAATTTAAAAAGAATGATCGTACAGTAAAATGATCAAAGATGAGTGAGAAGATTATAGAATTAAAATATCCTAGAATAAACGAGAAATTGTAAAGTGAAATTAATTGTAAAATAAGATCACGGTGATCATAGTAAAATCATGGAATGGTAGATGGTTTGTTAAATGATTATGAGGATGTGTAGATAGCATGATGCTAGAAAAATGAAATACTATGAAATAGTAAGAAGTGAACTTATAAAGTGTTGTATGTGATAAGGTATCCAGAGAGAGTGAGAAGATTACAGTTATGAATTCACTGAATTTCAGACATGGGATTGTTATTGGAAATATAAACAACTCACTGACCAAAACAAAACAAACTCAGTGAACAAATGTTACGTTTACATTGAAGAAATGGAATGGAGTAATTTTTTAACATCTCAAGTGTATGTTTTGATTGTTGGTGATGGTAGGTGGTGTGATAGATGACATAATTGTCACATACATCCATTTCATTGGAATAGATCTCATTCTATCAAATTAATTTCATTCCACCGCTTCCCTCATAGAACGAAAAGCAAGGGAGTGGAATAATTTTCATTCCATCATAATGGTTTATCAACCAAAATGAGTGCAAAAAAACTATTTTTCATTTCATCTGAATGATTTATCAACCGAAATGAGTACATAAAAGCTATTTTTCATTCCATTGCCAAAGAACACTTCCTCCAATCTAAACATAGCATAAAAGTCCAAAAAGTCCAAAAATCTAAACTTTGCATAAAAGTACACAAAAGGAGTAATTCTTACCAGTAAGTACAACAGAAAGGGTTTTTATTTAAATTAGGAATAATGGCAGCACAAAATACAATTAAAGCTTGCACTTCTAAACATAATTAATATTCTAGAATCTAAAGAATTTAATTGTCTTGCGAACGCAAACCCACTGTCACAAATTATGATGTAGGCTCCACCACTTAGGTAGACCTTAGGCTAGCACCCACTACTACAAAATAGTAAAAAGATAACACTTAAACAACAACGTTTTTGTAAAAAACGTTGTGGTATTTTTTTTTACAACGTTTTTTCAAAAAACGTTATAGATACATATGCAAAAACGTTATGTATTTATAAAGGGCAATATTTGGTTTTAAAATTATAACGTTTTCTTAAGAAAAACGTTATGTATTTATAAAGGGCGGAGCTTGAAAAAATAGCGCGGAAATGAAAACTTGAAATTAAAACACTGGAGCTCACTCATCCTCACAAGTGAAACAACTATCTCTCATCTCCTCACCCTTTCGCCCTTCCAAACTCTCCGACCTCCACAGCTAATTCCCCTCCCCTGAAAGGCTGAAACCGAAAAATCCCAAAATCCCCCCCCCCCCTCTCTCTCTCTAATTCCGCCATTGAATATTACTAGCAATATTTTAGCTAGCCTCATGTGGCGACCCCGTGGAAAATCAAGTCCTCAAATTCATAGAACAATCTCCAAAAGTTTTTCCTTCAAAGACGTCGAAACTCTCTGCTCCGAAAACAACAACGCCGACCCATCCCCAAACCCGAATCCCTCTTCCGTCAAACCCAACACTACCACCACCCACGCATCCGTCTTACGAACGAGATCTGTCCATGGACTCGGCCTTCATGGACGAGCTACAGAGGATCTTTAACATTGACGAAAAGACCAAAGTGACCCTGCCTAGGGTTTTCATCAGCGGCAGGTACATTGGTGGGGCGGAGGAGCTTCGGCAACTAAACGAGACCGGCGAGCTGAAGAAGTTGGTGGAGAGATTGCCGGCGGCAGAGGCAGGGGTTTGCGAGGAATGCGGCGGCCACAAATTTATCCTCTGCGACGAGTGTAGCGGAAGCCACAAATGTTATATAGAGAAAAGCAATGGATTTATGAAGTTCCTTATTTTTTTTGATAAAGAGAACTACGTTTCATGGCACCAACCTTGGAATCCCAGCAGCAGCAACAGGCATCTGACAACAGCAACAACATTTCCCAGACTGAAGTCCCCACCAAATCTAGAGTCACAGTTGTTGGCAGTGGCAATTGGGGCAGTGTGGCAACCAAGCTCATTGCTTTCAACACCCTCAAACTTGCCTCTTTCCGCGGTTTGCCTTTTTCCACCTTTCAAAATATTCACAGTTTTATTGGTGTTTATGTTTATGTATGTATTGTTCTTGATAGAATTGGAATGGAAAAAAACCCAGAAGTTTTGCTAGCCTCGTGTGTAATTTTTATGTTCCAATTGTTCAAATATATGATATTAAGAATGTCCTTTTCGATTTTGGTTGTTGTCATGATGATATATAGATGAAGTGAGAATGTGGGTATTTGAGGAGATTTTACCCTGTGGAGAGAAACTCTCTGAATTCATCAACCAAACCAATGTAATCCCAATCGCACTCGTGTTTTGCTATATTTTTACTATTTATGTTGCATCATAATGATGATAAATTTTAACTTTTTAACAGGAAAATGTTAAATATCTTCCTGGCATAAAGCTTGGACAAAATGTGGTTGCAGTCCCAGACCTTGAGAATGCAGGTATTAAATTTCCTAGCATGCCCTATAGCTCTAACTGATTGATTGGTCAGATAATTAACTAATTAAAACTATCAATTAAAGTTAAATATTATTTAGGGTTTTATTTAATCCATTGGTAACTAGTTCTAGCGGGGGCATGATGCAGTGAGGGATGCAAACATGTTAGTATTTGTGACCCCACATCAATTCATGGAGGGTATATGTAGAAAGATAGCTGGAAAGATAAACCAAGATGCCGAAGCAATTTCCCTCATTAAAGGAATGGAGGTCAAGATGGAAGGTCCATGTATGATCTCCACCCTCATCAAGGAACAACTTGGGATTGATTGTTGTGTTCTAATGGGGGCCAACATTGATAATGAAGTAATTGAACGAATTTTCAATTTTAAAGACATTGGTTCCGTTTTATAATTGGACATTTGGCAGTCAATTTGCTTAACAAGAAAATCCTGGTTATGCAGATTGTTGTGGAGAAGTTCAGTGAAGCAACAGTTGGATACAAAGAGAACAAAGAGATTGCAGAGAAATGGGTTCAGCTATTTAACACTATTTATTTTATGGTCTCAGCTGTGAGTACATTAGATATGCTTTTAACTGTCAAACATTCACGGTAGCATTGAGCAGATAACTATCCTAATTTGTTCAACTGTAACTGGAAATCAACTGTTAAACATTCAAGGTAGTGTTGAGCAGATAACTATCTCAAAATTCTTTAAATGTAATTGTAAATCAGTTCAATGACCTAAGATCTATGGGAAAAACTCTCAGTACACGGACTACTATGTACAAGCTGATTATGATTCTATATACCATATGGATTAACTAAAATTGGGACCTTTATCTTATGAATGAACAAATTTTGAAAAATAGGTCCAAGACGTGGAAGGAGTTGAACTATGTGGCACATTGACAAATGTTGTGGCCATAGATTATCTTTAGATATCCAGTAGCAATATTAAATATCCAGTAGATTATCTTTAGCAGTCCACAAATTATTTGATATTTGATGACACAGGTTTTGTGGATGGCATGGACATGGGAAATAACACTAAGGCAAAGGCTGAAAGATCTAATCTGTTTTCAACTTATTGCTCATCCAATACACACATAAAAGTTTGTGTCTTGACTATTTATTTGATTATTTCCTAGGCTGCAATAATGAGAATTGGTTTAAGAGAAATGAAAGCCTTTTCCAAGCTATTGTTCTCCTCCGTTAAAGACAGCACCTTCTTTGAGAGCTGTGGTGTGGCTGATCTGATAACAACTTGCTGTAAGGAGGCACATATATTTATTTGTCATCCTGCATGTATTCTTTATTCTTTGTTCAAACCGAAGCAAATACTAGCAACGTGCAACATTCTTAATTTGTTTCATCGTAACAGTGGGGGGCAGAAACATAAAATGTGCAGAGGCTTTTGCTAGGAATGGTAGCAAAAGGTTTCTCTCTTCTGCACAAGTCTAATGCTATTCAGAATTTTAGTCGGCATCAATTTTTAATCATGTTTGCCGCAAAATCTTATCTACAGGTCTTTTGATGAGCTTGAAGCTGAGATGCTGCAAGGCCAGAAGTTACAGGTAGATACCAAAACTAGTTACAGAAAGAGCAATACTAGTTATTGAAGATCAATCAGTAATTTAATTGTCCATCTTCACCTCTAACTACCAAATTGAAATATTTTGAAGCATATTGCATTCACTCAATTCATTTAAAACAAAATCAGGACCTTTTAGTTTCAGGGAACCTTTATCCTAATGCACTGTTTTCTAAAACTGAAATGCATCTCCACACTTAAACTATTTAGCTGGATAAACAACACCTGTGAATGCCTTTGCACACATATTTAGCCACAAATGTCAGTGATTGGACAAACGTAGTTCTCTTTATCAGTCACTTGTAAATTTTTATAATTTTGTATTAGGCATGATTTCAGATAAGATGGGTTATAAAAATTTATCTATCTGGTCGAAAGAACATCCCAATGTTAGTAAGCCAAAAAATATTGCTTTCTCACTTGTCAAATCCTTTAAAAAGGACGACCCTAATGAACTGGTGCAATTTTGTTACTTATATTTTCCAAACTTCTGCACATACTACTATTGTTACTTCTTGTTGGAAAGTTTCATATGCTTTTAAAGATGTATATATGAACCGAGTTGTGGCCCGAGTATTCTGCAGTTGTTTTCAGTTTTCCAATAATAATAATAATAAATGATCATCGTTGTTGATCAAATGAAAACTAACTGGTGATGGACTTTATTTTAGTTCTTCTGTTAGCAATCTGGAGGGATGTACCTTTCATATGTGACTCCTATTTTTATTTGACCAATTAAAACTCTTTTATTGTCTAATGGAAATCAATCATTTATGTTCATACAGAGGATATTGAAGGAGAAGACAAGATAAAACCAATAGCAGAAGGTCAAGACATTCATGAAGCAGTTGGAAGAGGATTTGATAGGAACAAATGAGAATCATATTCAGAAAGAAATCGCTGTTGGAAGAGGTTAGTTCAATAAATTCAAATTCAGTTCATTTTTACCATGTGTTATATAACTCACTATTCTTGTATTGCCATGTTTGATGGATAGAAATAAATCCATAATCTGTAGTTCGTACTTAGGCATATAGATTGAACTAATTTCATTACTTGGAATGAATAGGATAATGTGTCTGTAACTTGATGAATTTGGTGGTCTTTCTTTGCAGAATCTCTCTTTCAACTTTTGAAGGAGAAGTTCCCTTGAAGAAAAGAAGTGTATCACCACAAGAATACAACCCTTAAGAATCCATCTCCGTCTGTTGAACTTGGTGCAGAATGGCTGAATCAACTCAAAGATGGAAAGCCTCTGTATCAGTTTAGGTTCTGAATCGTCTGTCCGTACAGGTTTAGATATTTATTTTGGGAGTTAATGGTGGATGCACATGTTAATTTAGATTAATGTATTTTGGGAGAAGACTTTTTTGCACATGATTAGGTAGTAGTGCACCACAGTTAATTTGGTATATTTTGTGGATAGTTGGTATATTTTGTGGATGTAATAATTTGAAACTATAAATGAATGGTATTATTGGATGTATTTTGAAATTGAGAATGGTTGATACATTTTGGCTTTAAATGAGAATTTAGAGTTTTTTTAACTATATATCATTGCATTAATATTAGCAATTCTACAAGTACAACATTGCAGGTGCACCACTATTGTGTAATGTGCTAAATAGAAGACACCTTTAAAACGTTGTATAAATGAGCCTAAACGTTGTGTAATGTATTAACAAAGATATATTACAACATTTTTATGTTACACTACAACATTTTAAAAACGTTGTCTAAACGTACTACAATAGATGACATCTTATAAACGTTGTATAAATTAGTCTAAAGGTTGTGTGATGTATCAAACTACAACGTTTTATACCAGAAAATGTTGTGGAATGATACCATCTACAACATTTTCAAGCATCTTAGTATTTATTTAAAGACAATGTACAACATTTTTTAGTAAAAAAACGTTGTATTATGAGCCAACTACAACGTTTTAAAAACGTTGTATAAAATGGGTCAAATAGATGACACCCTTAACCTCGACGTTTCTGAGAGAAAATTACAACATTTTTTAAGTGTTATCTTTTTACTATTTTGTATTAGTGACCCATTTGCAGTGCAATGAAGGTCAATAGCCTAGGCCATTGGCCTTCTTGATCACCCATCGACCTCATCTAGGTAATTAAGTATGTTCTAATGGTCAATGTACACTCGTATTTATATACTTGTCATGCAACCTAATGTTTGCGTGCTCTCGATGTGGGGCTTATTAATGTAATAACCTAGAAATTTCAAATAACAATAAAATAATAATAAAAAGATAATAATGATTAAATGGAAATAAAGTTGAGAATAAATTAGCAAGAATTAAATTTAATAAAATGAATAATATTTATAAATTAAACTCAAGCAAATGAGAATTAGAATTTTTTTTAGAAACAAATATGAAGATTTATTTTCCAATAAAAGTTTAAAAAGAAAATGAATTAATTGAGTAAGCAAGTATGGATACTTAATTAGTTAAAGTCCCTAAAAATTGGACCAACATATATATATATATAATAAAAGTAGTGAAGCCCAAATCCAATAATTAATTTTTGGATAGATATATTAGATTAATAAAGCCCAAATATAAAATCAATTATGGAGCCCAAGTTCATGAAGTCAAACTAAGAGACCAAGCCGAAGAATAATGGCCCAATTATAGAATTTTTTGCAAATGGGCACATGGGATAAGCATTGGACATAGATAAGGAAAAAAAAGTAATAATAACCTAAAAGAGGGAGGGACACCCGACCCTAGGGGAGGGGGTGAGGAGGTATACATGTCGCCTAAATATTGAATGAAGTCATTAATTACCTCCATGAGTTGGCAACCTAGAAAAAATATATAATAATTCCATCAATTAAGTTATAAATAAAAATAAATAAAACAAAAACAGCACATGGGATAAAATGAAGAAGGCTAAGTCGATTATGAGAGGAAATAAGATAAGTTTGGTTAGATTTTATTCAAGAAAAGATTGACCAACATTGACCACATAAAATATATATATATATATATATATATATATATATATATATATATATATATATATATATATATATATATATATATATATAACATACTTGCATAAACAAAAGAAAAGAGAAAAAGAGAGAGAGAGAAAGAAAAACAAAAAGAAAGAGAGAGGAAGTGAAAGACTAGGGGGAGGAAGAAAGAGAAGCCAAGCTAGCAAGAAGATTAATCCAACAAGGAAGGTATAATTACTAATTTATGATTTATATATGCTTTATGTAATTTATTTCATGAAATATTTAAAATCATACTAGTAAAAACATAACATGAATGTGTAAATATGGTGGTTGATGATAATATATAATTTAGAAGCAGAGAAATCCACAAGAAAGCAAATGAAAGTAATTTAAGTATAAAAATAAAACCTTAGTTAAGTTTTAGTATTTATTTTCTTTTGTGAAATATATGGAAATATAGGTATGACACTTTTGTATATGTGAATAAGTTGAAATATGATTGTGAATAATTTAAATGATGGGTAGATTAATAAAGAGGCCAAGGAAACGCATGAAAACAAAAGTTGGAAATGGAAAATTTTAATGTATGGGCTGATTTTTGGAGTTATGCAACTTGATGTGTAATTTGGTATTTTAAGCTTAGTTGGTCTTAAATTGAAGCCTTATATGTAAGCTACGTGTAGAAATAAGAATCACTCAAAACAGAGTTAAAACGAAAAAGTTAATAAACATCGAAGTGGGCTAAAATATCACAGGAAGCTGCAAGGGGTAAGCGGCAGGGCCAACACTGGAGTGCGTGTGTGCCAGGCGCTGCGCCTGTGTTCAGCATGCGGTGTCAGGGGGTACTGTAATGTTTCAAACTTCAAAGAATATTGTAATCCAACTTTATATGAATAAATAAAGATTAAGTTACACTTTAAATGTTCTACGGAATTTTCGTGTGTTTATTTTTGTGTTTCGTTTCAAGAATCCAACTTAAACAATTATTAGAAAAATAAAAGTTATTTTTTAGAAAACCTAAAGTTAGGGTTTGGAGAAAACCTAAAAGGGTTAAAACCTAAATCCTAATTTAGAAACCCTAAGGCTCAAACCCTAAACCCTGAAAAGGTACTATTCATAAATACATGTATAAATACAAAAATTATACGGATAGAATACACAAATTATATGGATAGAATATAAAAATAATACGATAATAATACAAAAATTATACGATATAAATACAAAAAAGTCAACTGTGAATAGTAAAAGTCAACTATACAAATTAGAATATTTAATCAAGATTAAGGCTAAACTAAGTAAGTTTGATTAGTTAAATCAATTATTAATCAACTAATCAAATGCTAGCATATAAAGGACTAAACTACCCTTTAACTAAGCTTGGTAAAAGACCATAAATGCCCCTTCGATAATCGGTTATGTGAGCAACCAAACATGGCCTAGAACTATTCATTTGGTAGGCTTGATCTTGGCCATTCAAATGGGAGATGATGATGTAATAAAATGTGATGATTACAAACATTAAATGGCATGAAATGCCATGGAAAATCAGGCCAAATGGGGGGGGGGGGGGGGGGGGGACAATGTGATGATCATTTTGATATTTTGTTCAAAACTTAGCTTGGAATTATTGTAACAATGACCAAACTACCCTAGGTTTGAAAAGCCTATAAATACAAGCCTTACGCCTTCATTATTTTCATCATTTTCGAAAGCTATTTCTATGCATTAAAGTTATAATCAAAGTTTTATATTGAGAGAGTTTGTGAGTTTAATATTTGAAGCCTTGCAAAAATATTGTCTAAGCTAGCATTTTAAAAGGTACATCTCTAGTTTTTATTCTTTTCAATTTATAGTTAGTTAATTCAAGAAAATTAATAGTAGTTATAATGTTTAAATTTCTTCAAGTATATAGTCATAAAGCTTAAAAACTTAAGTTGTAGCCATGTATGATTATTCATTCTCTGTATTCTTCATAAGTTCTTGAGCAAGACATTATTATGTCAAATTTCATTTCATAGTTTAAAGCTCAAGAACGTACGTCATAGCCATGTACGATTGTCGTTCTCCTTGTTCTTCCTGTGTTCTTGAGCAATAATTATAAATTATTATAATCAATTATAGAAGTTAACCCTGGCAGTTGGCGTATTTAAGTTTAGCCCTAGGACAAACCTTAAACTCGGACGTCCTGGGTTCGAGTCCCACTTGCAACAATTTTTCAGCCTTCTCATAAGAACAGGTTACGGGGCCACGGACCCAGGTCTGACTTGATCGGGTAGCCTGCAAAAGCCTAGTTCGGGGTGGGGAGATTAGTCCGACTACGGTCGAGAAATTCCACATTATCAATATATATATATATATATATATATATATATATATATATATATATATATATATATATATATATAGAAGTTGCTATAAGGACCAAATCATTTCAAATATAAGTGTCATAATCACATATGTAAGAAGTTATAATGCTCAAATTATTTCAAATATGAAAACCAAAAGCTTAAGAACATAAGTCGTTACCATGTACGATTTTTCCGTTCTTCGTGTGTTCTTGAGCAAAAGTCATAACTCTCTATATAAGAAGGTTTATGATTTTCTTATTTTATGTTATAAAGTATTATTGATTATTAGAACATGTTATCTTAGCAAATTAAAGCTTAAGGTATCATGTTTCATCAATTTAGCCAAAGAAATAATGAAATAGTTTTGTGCAGTCTCCTTACTGTTGAAATATGTGTAAATCAGTAAGGAATTTCGAACTTTGGTCTAAATACAAATTGTATACGAACGCGTAAAATTTTGAACAACTCAAAAATATTTTAAAACGAAGAAGTTATGACAGTTTAACTGAGCCAGGGTCTGACAGCCAATGTTACTGTCCACTTTTTAGAAAGTCACTTAAAAATGAGTTTTTGAGTTTAAGAAGTTTCCAACTAAAACTAGCTATGGAAATAGTCTAAAAAAGTTATAAAAGCACTTATTAAGAAATAAAATTTGATAAACTAACATTCGGGTATGCGTAAACAATTATGTAAGCATTTAACGCTTTACTGAAAAAACCCTAAATTGCTTCGAGACAAGTTTTATATCATTAACCTTTATTTACTTGCTTTTTATGTGATTTATACATCTTGTTCAAACAACGCGTTATAAATCTTTGATATGAAAGTTATTGCTTCTTGTTTCGTCATAACTTAAGAAATGAAATGTTCCTTCTTAATATATTTTCAAACATGCTTTATTTTATCAAACCAAGTTGTCTTGGGGCGATCCTGACATGTAAAGTAAACTGAGATGAACGAATATGTAGCTTTGTTCATGATTAGTCCAGTATAGTGTATGTTATGCGTAACATAGGATGTTGGTAGGTTGATCCCCTTTCTATATCCATGGTATATGGTTCTAAGTCAAAAAGACAAATGAACAATTCAAGGTCTAACCACCACTCAGTCTTGCTATGTTAAAATACTTGTGATATCAATTGTTGTACCATGACTCCTTACAATCTATATTGGTGTGAGTTCACTTATATGCTATGTGTTAGACTTGCTGAACTTTTGTATGTTCACCCTTGCAAATAAACCTAAATTACAGATAAACCCAGAGTTCCGACTCTAAGAAGAAGAAAGGAAAGAAGAAATGCGTAGATTAGTTTACATGTTTTATTAAATTGCTTGTATTTTTGTTTTAAAGTCTTGATGACTTATGTAATATGAACAAGCAAACTGTGTAACTGACTCTATATCAATATATATCAAGTTTCATCACATATTATTGTCATGTCTTTACTTTTATAAGACTTAGAATTGTTAAACATTAACACAGTATTGATATGAACTACTTATCAGTATGAGGATGGTAAATAACACTGTAAGTACTGTAAGTATCCGAGAAAAGACTAATCTATGTTAAATGGTCAAATTCATCGTTAGATTCCTCGTCAAATTCATCGTTAGGTTCCTCAGACCCAAGTACAAGCTTGTTATTACTATTCTGAATGCCAGATAAGTAAGATTATTGATATGAAGAGATACCACTATAACCAAATGTGTTTCGAGTGAGGGTTTTAACTAGTTGGGTATGTTCTGTATGGAAAGAGAATTTTACACTAGACAAAGATACAGACATTTGTCACAGATAAATATGCAAACATTTATCACGGATGAAGATACAAACATTCATCGCGAGATTCTCTATTCCTAAGAACCGACCTAATGATTTAATGCCGTGAATCTTGGAATATGTAAAGTTATAAAATATATGAATCTTAAGGTTAAAATATTATAAATGAGTATTAAGTCTCTTGCATCGATTACAAGGACTTAGTATGAAATAATGAAAGATCTTTGAGAATTAAGATGAGAACTTTATTTATGAATGAAGGGAATCATCTATAGACCTAATAATTTTGCATTTGTAGTGAGCATCAAATCAGCTATAGTGATTTGGGGCGTCACAAGCGCTACTACTGTTGTCTGTTGCCGATGGCTACCGCCACGTGTTGCTGTAATGCACGGTTAATTGAACGAAGTTCGTTTTGAGCCATATACAATTTAAAATATTAACATATTAAAAATAAAATGAAATATAAGATAAATATTTTTTTTTAATCTTGGAAATTAATAGTATGAAGAATAAACTAAAATTTAAATAATAGAAAATTACAAAAATAAAGTAAAGGTGTTACAATTTTGAAATGGAATAAAAATTTAAGTTTTCTAAAAATATAAAAATTGGACAACGTAAAACAAAATGAAGACCTTAAATGGAAGTTAGGGTCAAATATAAATCGTTCCAAATAAAAATTTGAATGATGTGAAAATATTATCCGACTATAAATTTTGAAATCAAAGGATTATTATGCATAACATGGGATACGATAGGCTGATCACATAGAGTACCATTGACAAGTAAGTGGATAGCTATGTTTAACTTGGTATTAGTTCATGGTCCCTACGACTGCTCAGTGTAATACTCGAAGCCAAAGAAATTCTTGATTTCTCATTCTGCTTTCGGATTCCATAAGCAAATTGCTTAAATTATTCAACGCTTATTTATTCTGTTATGATAATTCATCATTAAAATATTTGTAAGCTTGTTGAGCGAAATAGTTTCTCAATCTTGCAAATTAAATTTGCAGTTAAAGCCGAAGGAATAGAAAATTAGGTCGCTAATGATAAAGGGAAAGGAAAAGCAGAAGAAGGAAATTAGAACTGTAATGTATGTATATTATAAAACATATTTGTATTAAATAATGAAATCTTTTGAGACATTGATATGTAGTGATTGGTAAGTAAATCCTGGGAATGTAATATGTAATATTATTTTGATATTGTAAATTAACATTATTAAATTGTTAGATTTATATTGTGTGGCGGATCGTAATACACCAAGTCTGGAGTAATGAGTACTTGGATTTAGGGGTGTTACAATTAAAGTAAGAATTACTCTCGCAACTTAGAGCTTATGGCATTTTCGGGCATTTTTCGTTAGTTGTTGTCTTATATAACTTCAGCACAAGGTGACATTTCTGTCTGCAGCCTACTACGATACCATGTAATGCAAAATTGTAAGAATTGACGACCAAATACACAAACATTTCTAATCTTGATTCAAAACGGAGGATATATGAAATTCATGTAATATTAAACACGTAGCTTTCTGAACTCCTACTCCATTTGAATCTTTTGGTTTCAGAACTTGCCCGTCAATTTTTGGAAGTCCACTTTCCCAAGTGGGCTTGCATAACCAAATTCTAGAAGTCCATTGAGCCGCAGTTTCAAGAAGATTTGTGATTTGTCTAATTTCGCAAGGGAATGAGCGAAGGAATTCCCTTCTCTAAGTAGATGACTGAATCCGAAGGATGAAAAAGACTACCACTACTACTACATCGGCCAAGACAGTAGGTAATCACAAAAGGAATTGTAGTCTGAGGGTGTAGAGGTTCTTAGTAGAGACTTACAAGACTGCTACAGTCATGTTTTTATATCATAATTTTTTAACCAATATTTGTACCATTTCAAAACAACTATTTCTAGGTTTGATTTTATGCTTTTAATCTTTATTTGCAACAGTTTCTTTGCTGAAAATGACTAGATTTTTAAATCTTCTTATTGTTAATGATTTAATATCGAGTTTTCTACAAACACGTGCGGTCTTTGTATACTTTTGAAAAACGAATTCCTCACTTTAAATTATATAAGATAGATTGATCTTCCGATGTATACACAACAAGTGAAACCATAGGATAACACAAAAGTTACCAACATTGAAAGCTTATTGAGGTCATACATCCACGATTATTTTATAAATAAAATTAGGTAATTAACAACAACTACTACACCTATCTTGGTTTCCATCTTGGTTTCTGTTTGATGGATATGATTTGATTTACATACGAGTTTACAAGACAAGGATTCAAGAAAATATATGTTCAACAGCTCTAAGCTTATCTTTAACTTTTACTAAATGCAAGTTTGTAGATTGTTCTTGTTACTTTTTTTGTATTTTCTTAAATCCGAAGCCAGATTCAAATTTCCATGCTTTTTGAATGCTTTGCTTTTACCCATACATATTTAACATGAGGAGTTGGCTGGGTTTATAACTTTTCTTTTTAGTGCTCTCATGGTGTGTTTTGTCCCAAGTTTGTGTGTATTGTATAGCATATGCTTATTTACAACACTAACGCCATCAGTATGTCCATGCTCAATTGCTCATGGTTTGTTACAACTTCCAACATGTTTCTCAAATTTACTCTTTCCACATGGGATGTTCAATGACATTAGCGATTGGTCAGCTACTGTTGGACCAACTTCTTATCCAACTTTAATTGTAAGTTAATTTGCCAAAACCTACAAGAAAAATTGCAATTTGAAATTATTCTAATTTTGACTTTTGTACTCGGTAATATTCCCCGTTGTTCTAAATTTAGAAATATATTTGTCAAAATAACGACTAGTTGGTGTGGAATCTTGTGCTAAGTATAAGGTGAACAAACCTAATAAAGGGGAATTTATGGTCTTATAATTAATACTACTAGTAGTATTTATTTTGAAAAAACAAACTCGTTTAATATTTTAGTTTGGCTTATTACTTTTAACTTTTTATAAAAATATTAATTTTATATAATAATAATAATATAAAATAATACAATTTTTTTTCATTTTATCACCATAATTTTATTACTATATTGTATTACTAAACTAACTAATAGTATTATTGATCTTATAAAAAGCCAAAATGTTTACCCACTTATTTAATATTTCTTTTTTTGGTTTAAATGAAGAAGCTTGTATGAATAAAATTTATGTTGCCTCATTCATAACAATATCATGTAGTTTAGTTGGGTAGTTGCATAAAGTTACGAGGTTGAGATTTTGAGTTTGAATCTTGATGGAAGCAATTTTTTTAGTCTTAGTTTGACTTACTTACCTGTCATCATTGTCACGTAGGATAGTCAATGCCTAGTTGTCACATAGAGGGCTTATTTAGCATTGACCAACAGGCACAAAAGATTTTGAGTTCAAATCTTGATAGAAGCAAATTTTTTAGTCTTAGTTTGACTTACTTACCTGTTATCATTGCCACGTGGGATAGTTAATGTATAGTTCATTGCCACGTGGGGTAGTTAATGCCTAGTTCATTGCCACACAGGATAGTCACTGCCTAGTTGTCACATAGATGGCTTATTTAGCATTGACCAACAAAAAGAGCATAATATCTAAATAGACTAAGAGTACATCGGTTAGTTTTGCATTTTACTCGAAATAGAATCATACCTTTAATTTTAAAACAGCTAATGTACTTTAAGCAGTTTACAATACTACCTATTACATTGATAAAATAAAAAGTTGGTTCAAGTGTAACAACTCAAGTTTATAAGAATATATATATATATATATATATATATATATATATATATATATATATATATATATATATATATATATATATATATACATACATACTCAACACTGTATATGAGAACATAATAATAATTGCATGTATAAACATTATAAATAATTTGGTGGGGTACGCTAGGCTAAGGCTATAGTGCAAAGCCAAGGAGACACTTGAGAGATCCAGTAGCAAGCTAATGTGATGAACTCTCCCCCTAAAAAAATAAATTTAATATCGTGTGAGCCAATGACTCACATATCAAATATTAAATTGATAAGAACAGATACTACACTTGATCTTAGCCAAAAGGCCGAGAAAGGTATGCTTTAAGATGATCTTAAGCTTCATGTTTTAACGCCTGGATCCCTTTCGGATTCATCTCAACTAGTCGAGGTGGTGCTAAATTTACACCCACTTAGACACTTGAATTATTATTGTATTATTTGAATACATTAATTCAACTGGTATTTCGTTAATAAACATCATTATTAAAGTAATCACTCATCTAGGGGAAAAGTTGAAACATAATTATATCTTCGAAGTTTATAAATTTTGCAAATAACTCTTTTTACGGAAGGTGAACAGGGGTAGAGCCAAAGGTTGGCTCCGCATGCTGTAGCCTGGCCCAAAAAAAATAAAATTACCCTCCCTTTTCAAGAATCTTAGTTCTAAATTTTGGATTTATAATATTCTTAGTCTGTCCCAATTAAAATTATTGGCTCCGCCACTAATTAGGTGAACATAATATTTTAGTTTTGATTTACTTACAAGAAAGAAATAGAGAATTTATTCTTGTAACTAAATGGACTTGATAAAGGAATATACCAAAGAAAATATACCTTTCTGTCTTATTGGAAAACAAGAACAATAAAACTGAATAATCCCTTTAGTGTGATGGTTTAAATTTTTTCAGAAACATATGGTTGAGAATATTTGAAAGTAAACTATAAACATTTGATTGAGTATCTCATCATCATGCTTCTTTTAGTGTTAGCTAATATATTAAATATTTATACAGAGTTTGTTGATTCTTCTCAATTATCATCCCGCAAAAACATTTCAAAGAGGGAATGATATGGTCCCTCCAAAAATAGGCATATGCCACTATTTGCAACTAGCACACGGTATTCTGTAGTAAAAGGTGAAAGAATAGTTAGCTTTGTGCTTGAAAGTGCAATAATAATCTATAAGGGGGGTTGAATAGATTATTACCGATTAAAAATTATCTTAGGGGTTTTTGAATTTTTGATTAATTAATTTGCAGTGTAATAAATTAGTATGCAAGATAGTAAAAATTCAATCACACAATGCACAAAGATTTAGTTGGTTCACATCATACAGCTCGAGTATGTTGCTATGTCCAGTCTGAAGCTCCTCTCCAGGACTTGAGATCCTATTACTATCAGTAATTAATTCTCCTTCAATAGGCGGAGAAGCCTTTACAAAGTTTTATAGATCAACTTCCAACTATACATACAACTACTTATCTTGGACAGTAGCTCCCAGTCCTTCCTCAATCGTAGCTGTACCTGTTTTTTAGTCTAGTTCTGCTTTACAATCTGGTCTAGAAACAAGAAGTCGGTTCCTTACCTTACAAGTACACTAGAGACTCAACTACCCATTGACCTCTCTAAGACTCTGTTCTTGGTCAATGAATCACTCTCTTTTTCTCACAGATTTAAAGACTACTAACTCACTTAACCTTTTTTTAAATAAATAATTAATTTTGAAAGATGCTTCTTTTTTAAGCAGCTATATATTTTTAGTACAAATTTATAAAGGTTTATTTTTCATGGATTTGTGCTATACTAGGGTTATGTTTTAATTAGTGGGACGTCACCCAAGTCACGTCTAGGTTAAGTCGGTGTTTGTAGAAATTGCAGTAAGGACTATTTACCTTTATAAATCACTGACAGACGTGCTAGTTAAACCCTCACTCTACTCTATCTGTATCCGTTTTGGACAGATAGGGATACTGATAATATTTGTTGGATACAAATAATATCCTCTTTGAAGCGAATACGAACAAATATCTAATATTTTGGATTCTATTTATAGTCTTAAAAATAATGCTCTCAAGTTTACCATCACAATTTTATTATGCAACTCATCACAATTAAACTGGACACTCATCTAGATGTAAACATGAAACACTTAAAGATTTTAATTTAGCAAACGGGAAAAAATATATTTATCTATGAACAAATCATTAATTCAAAACATACCCACAAAAACTGCACAATACTTGAGCTTTACATATTGATTCTCCTTTTAATTTTTCCTTATCATCATAAACGTATATAAAACAATGCCAAAAAAAAGTTGTTTGAGTAGTTCTTCTGCTAGACAGGCTGATCCGCATCTATGATCTTCTTCGATCTGAAGTTGAAACCAATTTGCTTGAAAATTGAAACCCACGTACGTACTCTTCCTAGCTCATTACATACATACACACCTAAAAGAAATTAAGCCATCCCTTGCTTAATAAGCTGGCTTGAGCTATATAGCTCCGTCACTCAACATTAATTTAACGATGATGGTCATGGTATTGGAACAAATCCTACAATTAACCAACTCCAACAAAGACTTTTTCCCAACCAACAAATTAATTAACAGACCACAAAACTAATTAGCACCTTAATTCTTTTTTTTATTAAATTAAAATTTAAATTCACAAAGACATACGTCTCATAAAGAATGAAGATGTTACACCAGTCTCCTTAGAAATCAAGGATACAAAGGTACAATCCTAGTGAATAGATCCCATGGAAATAAGGTCCGGGCTTTATTTTGTGAGTTGAGGCTATAAATACTGCTTCTTTTTGTGCATTTTTGGTGATGTTGGACTTCGTTGCGCCATGGTTTTTTTACTTCTAGGCAGTGTTAATTATGCAATTTTGTGCATTTAAGGTTTCAGAATTAACAACCAAAAGCTTGGATCAGTTCAAAACTTATAGTAACACTATATATATTTACTGCATTAAGGCTGGCATAATATAAGAATAACTTGCCTTAGACATGATTATAAACAGCCACTAGATCATTCAAAATGTCTACTGGGCTATTTTATATCTGTTCTTATCAGTTTAATATCTGATATGTGAGCCAATGGCTCGCACGATATTAAATTTATTTTTTTAGGGGGAGAGTTCATAACAGTAGCTTGCTGCTGGATCTCTAAAGTGTCGCCTTGGCTTTGCACTATAGCCTTGGCCTGGCGCACCTCACCAAATCAGTTACAATACATGCAACTATTATGATCTCATATGAAAGGATGTTCTAATCTTAATATACTAAAATACTTCTTCTGCATGAACATCTGGCAAATGCTATACTTAGCCAAGATTGCAAAAAATCTCCAAACAACTGATTGAAGGGTGAAGCTATGCTTCTGCTATGTCTGATTTCCCATCAGGCGCCAAGGCATGTATGTAGGCCTGAAATTTAATATGCATATGTCGTAACATATAATACAATAATCATTTCACGACCTTACTTGAACAGGATCAGTTCTATAGGCTTGGCAACTTGCTTAAATTAAGGTCTTGAATTGATTTTGTGAGTTGGGGCCATAAATACTGTTAACAACCCAAAAGCTTGGATCAGTTCAAAACTTATAGTAACACTTTATATATTTACCGCATTAAGGCTGGCATAATATAAGAATAACTTGCCTTAGACATGATATGAACAGCCACGTGATCAATAAAAGATATACGCCAGTTGGAAAACTGGATAAATAAAAATCAGTACCCTTTTTGTTCATCGGAGAGCCTCATTTGGAAATATTTTTATTCCACAAAACGTGACCACTTTTCATTGATAATTGTGGCAACCCGAGTATTTATGAGGTTATATATAAACCGGTTATGGGTGTGTTTTGTAATTACGATTCCAAGGACGTAATCTTTATAAGGAGGGAAGAATGTGACATCCCGAAATTTCGATTATATTTTATAAGAATTTAATATATAAAATTCTTATTATAATACGAAACGGGTCAAATGAATAAAATATATATTTATTTTGAATTATGTGATGTGTGGTGGATAAAATATGTATATATTTAAATGTGAAATATATACAATTATTTTATAAAGGAAATTTAATAGTTAATTAAAACTATTAATTAATTATTTGGTATTGAGTTAAGATTATAATATAAATTAATATAATTTGTAAGCCTTGAATGGCAATGGAGCCTTTATGAATTAAATTTCATAAACGTGTAATTAATTCACTTAAATAAAATAGTGAATTAATGAATATATATTATATTATGCCAAACAGAAATAAATTAAATATGAAATGAGGGAAGTATTTCATTAATCTTTATTAGTGGATGAATATGTTAATTTTAATTAATTGAATAAAGAAAGTTATTTTCTTTTATTTAGTTAATGTTGAGGATTATGTTACACTAATTAAAAATGTAACATAAATAAGGGTATAATATTTAATATTATATCAAATTGAGGTGAATTAAATATTATGAATGGTTCAATACATAAAATGTGTAATTGGAACCAAATGTGTAAATTACATTCATAATTTGAATTGTGATTAATTGTTAATGTATTTAATATTATACTAAGTGGATGTGAATTGAAAATATGGAATAAGGGAACAATATTTATTAAATAAATATTGGATGATTAAAATTGGTAAATTAAAATAATATTTAATTTACGGTTAAAGATATTAAATTAGTATAATTAATATTTTAAATAAAATGGCATGAAACAATTTATGGAGAGAAAGAGATAATTTAATTATGAAATATTGATTGGATAAATTAAATTCATGTTTGAATTATGATGAAATATATTATATTAATATATTTGATGATTAAATAAATTGTTCAGAATATCATTTATGGAACGAAGGAGGTAATTAAATTGTTACAAAATTAAATGAGGAAATTAAAAATGATTAATAAATTGTACATTAATTATTTTAATAATTAGTTCGTTTTGCAAATAGTGTTAAATTTAATTATGGATTAAATCCATAATTAATGAAATGAATTTATACATAATTATAAATGTATAAAATTACTAAATTAAGTTTTATTTCTAATACATGTATTTAGATTATAATAGATGTATTAATATTATATTTATATATTTATGTGTTGCGTGTGTATATATATATATATATACTAGATGACTTGTATGCATTAGTGGGATACTAGAATACTGAATTGCATTGGTATATGCATGAAATGATTAGATGGCAGTGAGTTTTGATGAGTAATTCACTTGAGCCTTGTGAGCATGCCACCTACATGCTTATTACTATGAAAGTGGACTGACACCAGTTGCGTGCTTGGCTTGTGGAGTGGAGGTCTTCAGTAAGCTAGTTTCTATTACCCTTAGTTTAGTAGACGAAAAGTCTTTCAAGATTCAGCAAATTCTAAGCTCAAAATTTCTAAAGCCATTACCCCTAAAGTTCTCTACCAAAGTTCCATCAAAATGGATACAAATTAGAGGTGCAAGTGATAAGTCGATTTTATATCAATTTATTAGGTATTTTTTATACTTAATTATTTGTGAGTTTTTAAGTATTTTTAGTGTTTTAGGTGTTTTATTTATTATTATGTGTTTTTAGGATTTTTAGCATTTTTATATTATTTTTATTTATTTTTATATTTTATTTTGTAGGAAAAATAAAGCTTGGGGGCAAATCTGAAAAATTCACAAAACTCTGATAGCATTTTCGGTAAATAACCACGCTGATGGCAAAGTCGTAATTAAGGAAGAAAAGTCGCGGAGGGACATGGGTGTAATTTCAGCAAAAGACCGGTGGCAGAATCGTAAATTCCGGAAACTTGGCTGCGCGCATTGCGCGCGAGTAAATTATACCGCGTATGGAACGACGTCGTTTGGAAATGCAGTTGAAGAAAAAAAATAACGCCCGCGCAATGCGCGGACGTGTCGCTGACGTCACCTGACGCGGTTACCGCGTTGACCCGGTCAAGGCTGAGGTTAAGTCTTGTTTGTTTGCGCGGAAATTGCTACAAAACAGATTATTTCGGGATTTTGCTATTTTTTTGATTCCAAATTGGATTTTAATTCCAACTAGGGTTAGAATAATAATTATTTTTCTTTTTCTTTTATTTTTATTTGTATTTTAAATCCTATTAGGGTTTGGAAAGATTAATTCCAACTAGGTTTAGGAGGATTTTGGAGCCTATAAATAGAGGGCTTGATACACATTGTAAGGGACAACTTTTCTTAGAATAAAATTCTCTCTTCCATTCTTTAGTGTTCTCTATATTTATGAGTAGTTAATTTATTTTTCTTGGTTTAAGTGATTGAAGCTATCAAGATTTATACACTGTGAGATCTAATTTATTTTAATTGTTCAATTTATATTTTGATTATTGAATATTCTTCTATGCTCAATTTTATGATTGATTTGTTTAATTGCTAGGAGTACTACTAGTTTATTATTCATATTAATCTACTGCTATTTGTGAAGCAACTAAGTTTAATAATTATTTTGCAGATCAAAAGATTATTTTATCTTAGGAATAATATTCATCTAAATTAAATGCAAACAAGTGGCTTGTGTTGTTTAGTTCAACGATCTCTCTAATTCTTTATGCTGCTATTAAATTAAATCTTTAGCAAGTGCCGGAGGTTGTTTCTTAGTAAGGATATTTAGACCAAGTGGCTCTACTTATCTAAAATTAAGGAGAGAGGAGAAAAATTATTCCACCTGCGAGTAGTTCTTTCTACGGTGAATCTTCAAAATATTAATTGAGTTATTCTTGCATCAGTGATCAGTTGTAAATTATTGATGGTGGATATTAACTTAAACCAAGGTTTTTTCTTCTTATTTATTTATTTCATATTTATTTTAATTAGTTTTATTTAAATTATTTCTTTAATTAAAAAACCCCCCAACTTTTGTTTGCAAAAACATAAGATTAAATTAATCATTCTCTGTGGGATCGACTCTTGCTTACACTACTACATATTTATTTTTCCAAAGTAAGATTTTATTTTTGGGTGCTTGCGACATCACACCAAATTTTGGCGCCGTTGCCGGGGATTGATTTTAATTTAATTTTGTGCTTTTGTAAATATTAATTTAATTTAGTAATTATTCTTAGTTTTTTTTTATTATTCTAGTTTTCATATTTTATTTGAGTTGTGCAGGTTGACGATGGAAATCATGGCTAGGAATCGAACTTTGAAAGAGCTTGCGGCCCCTGATTTGAATCAACAACCTTTAAGCATAATTTTTCCAAATTTAGATGATAACACCTCCTTTGAATTAAAATCTGGTTTAATCCATCTATTGCCAAATTTTCATGGCCTTGCAGGTGAAGATCCTCACAAACATTTAAAGGAGTTCCATATGGTGTGCACAAGTCTGAAACCTTCTGGAGTGACTGAAGAGCAAATCAATCTAAGAGCTTTTCCATTTTCCTTGAAGGATTTGGCTAAGGATTGGCTCTACTACCTACCCTCCGGAAGTATCACCACATGGGAAGAAATGAAAAGATTATTCTTGGAGAAATATTTTCCAGCTTCAAGGGCAGCCAATATAAGAAAAGACATTTGTGGTGTGAGGCAGAACCATGGAGAATCCCTGTACGAATATTGGGAACGTTTCAAGAAACTATGTGCAAGCTGCCCCCACCATCAAATCAGCGAGCAGCTCCTCATCCAATACTTCTATGAAGGACTCATGTCTACTGATAGGAGCATGATTGATGCTGCCAGTGGAGGAGCTTTGGTGGACAAAACGCCCGAAGCTGCAAGGAACTTAATTGCAAACATGGCTGCTAACTCCCAACAATTTGGCACTAGGCTTGATTTTTCATCCAAGAATGTTAATGAGGTAAATATTTCTTCACTTGAGCAACGAATTGATAGTCTAACCTCCGTTGTTCGTCAAATGGCTGTAGGTAATACACAACAAGTAAAAACTTGTGGGATTTGTGCGGTAGTAGGACATCCAACAGATATGTGCCCCACTCTTCAAGAGGAGTCCTATGAACAAGTAAATGCAGCAGGTGGTTTTCCTGGTCAACCACAAAGAAGATATGATCCCTACTCAAACACATACAACTCAGGTTGGAGAGATCATCCTAATTTCAGCTATGGACATCCACAAGGAAATCAGCCCACAAATTCACACTTTGCAAGCTACCAACAATACAAGCAGCCATATCCCAACAAACACCAGGACCAATCATCTAATTCTAATTTGTCTTTAGAGGATTTGGTTAAACAAATTAGTACTAACACTGTACAATTTCAACAGGAAAATTTGCAGTTTCGACATGAAACGAAGGCGAATATGCAGAATTTGGAAACACAAATGGGACAAATGGCAACTGCAATTAGTCGATTAGAGGCGCAAGGTTCTGGAAAATTACCCTATCAAACGGTGGTGAATCCAAAAGCAAATGTTAGTGCAATCACGTTGAGAAGCGGTAAAGAGATCGAAACTCCAGCGAAGCCAGAGTATGCATCAAAAGACCAAAGAAAAGTTGAAGTGGATAACAAGGAGGTAGACAACAGTCAAGAGGACAACAATGTTCTATTCAACAATGGTACTCCTAAGCATAAATTTTCACCTCTCTCTGAGTATAAACCGGTACCCCCTTTCCCTCATGCTTTAACAGAAAAAAGGACATACGAGAAAAATTCAGATTTATTTGAAACTTTTCATAATTGCGAGGTAAAAATTCCATTGTTAGATGCAATTAAACAAGTACCTCGCTTTGCTAGATTTCTGAAAGAATTATGCACACACAAGAGAAAACAAGCACTTAAAAGATATGAAAAGGTACAAGTAGGAAAGAATGTATCTGCCGTAATTCAAAGAAAACTCCCTACAAAATGCCAAGATCCAGGAATGTTTACTATCCCGTGCAAGATAGGTGACACTAGATTTGAACAAGCCATGTTAGACTTAGGAGCATCTATTAATGTCATGCCATATTCTATATATGCTTCTTTGAACCTTGAACCGTTGAATAAAACTGGTACGGTGATTCAGTTGGCTGACAGATCTAATGCCTATCCTAAAGGTATAATAGAGGATGTCCTTGTGCAGGTAAATAATTTGATTTTTCCTACTGATTTTTATGTGCTTGATATGGAAAATGGTGATCAAAATGCTCCTATTTTGTTGGGAAGACCTTTCTTAAAGACTTCAAAGACTAAGATCGATGTTCATAGTGGTACACTGACAATGGAGTTTGATGGCGAAATTGTTAAATTTAATATTTTTGATGCCATGAAATGTCATAATCCTGTTTACTCTGTTGATGTGATTAATTCTTTAGCAGCAAAAGTTTCTAAAACTGATGAAAATGATGAATTGAAAATGACATTTAGTCCGAATATGGGGAAAAAGAAAGAGGAGTTAGTCTTGACTGCTGATTTAAAGAAAACTGTTGCGGCTGTGAATGACTCTTCGAACACAGGTAATGATCCATATTTTGATTTACCAGTTCCTAACAAGAAATCTTTACCTTTTGTTTTGCAGGATTACATTCCAGATTTGAAGCCTCTCCCTAATCATCTCGAATATATGTTCATTGAAGAGGGAGTAGAACCTTCATATCCACTGCAAGGGAGTTTTAACAAGACTATGATAAATGGAGTAAAGATGGATGGAATGGTCAAAATTCAAGAGGAAGGAGTAACGTAGTACTTTGGCCTGCTGTCAAGCCAATGACGATAAATAAAGGCGCTGCTTGGGAGGCAACCCAAGAAAACAGATTTGCATTTCTTTTCCTTTTTCTTTTTATAATTATTTATGCCTATTTCTTTGCATTTTATTTTACATTGGGGACAATGTAAATTTTAAGTGTGGGGGAAGGGATTTAGGATTTTTGTTATTTTTAGGTCATATTTTGAAAATTTTAGGGAATTAAAATTTTTAAATTTTGTTTTTAAAAAAAAAAATAATTTTATTTTAGGAAATTTTAAAAAAATTTGAAAATTTGAATTTTGTGGGTAAATTCACTGCAAACCCTCACGAGACAAAACTCGTCCACTTAGTGTAACCGTGTTTCCTACGAAAATGGGGTAGTTTTTTATTTTATTTTTAGGATGTGTCACTTGAGCAATGAGTTAAATGAATTTTAAATTTTTAGCCAATGATAAAAAATTTGGTTTTTATTTAATAACTCTTAGAAAAATGATAAATTTTTGCTTAGTTTGAATTTTTGACTTTTTATTGATAATTACTTTGTTTGAGATTTTTTTTTAACTTTTTATGCACTTACATCCATTTGTTTGAGCTAGTTTTAATTAAGAGAAAGTTTATATGGTTAAATGCTTATGAAAGATATTTTTGAACTCTATATCTTATTTGATCATTATTTAAAGTGAAATATAAGACAAAATATAATTTGGAGGAGATGATTTAGGTAATTTTTCTAGGATTATTATTGAAGAAGGAAAAAGAAAAATCTTGTGGTGGGTTGAGATGGAGCGTAAAACGCACTCACTCATAAACACATGAAAAAGCGAGATGGAGCGTAAAACGCACTCGTTGGTGAGATGGAGCATAAAATGCACTCACCGTGAAAAAAAAAATGAAGAAAGAAAGAAAATGGGATGGAGCATAAAATGCACCCATTAAAAGAGAAAATTTGAAAAAAAAAATGATATTAATAATCCTAGTGTATATAATTGATTAAAACCTTTTGATCTTCTGCTTTATATTTGTCTGTATTAGCTAAAAGTGATGTGATAAATAAGTATTTTGAGTTTTATTATATATCTTTTATAAAGTAATTAATAACCTAGACTTATCTGAGTTTTAATTAGTTTGATACATTTAGATTCACACACACAAAAGGTCTTGACTAGAGTAAGATTAATAAATATGTTGAAATTTTTGATCTTTGCATATTTTTGAAATTTTCTTTGAGTTATCATTTAAAAAATCTTTGAGGCTAATGTTGAAGTTTATATTGATCTATTGCTCAAGTAAGTTGTTTGGATATTTGTTTTAATTTTATAGTTTTTATTCTTGTTTTGCTTGAGGACAAGCAAAGAGTTAAGTGTGGGGGTATTTGATAAGTCGATTTTATATCAATTTATTAGGTATTTTTTATACTTAATTATTTGTGAGTTTTTAAGTATTTTTAGTGTTTTAGGTGTTTTATTTATTATTATGTGTTTTTAGGATTTTTAGCATTTTTATATTATTTTTATTTATTTTTATATTTTATTTTGTAGGAAAAATAAAGCTTGGGGGCAAATCTGAAAAATTCACAAAACTCTGATAGCATTTTCGGTAAATAACCACGCTGATGGCAAAGTCGTAATTAAGGAAGAAAAGTCGCGGAGGGACATGGGTGTAATTTCAGCAAAAGACCGGTGGCAGAATCGTAAATTCCGGAAACTTGGCTGCGCGCATTGCGCGCGAGTAAATTATACCGCGTATGGAACGACGTCGTTTGGAAATGCAGTTGAAGAAAAAAAATAACGCCCGCGCAATGCGCGGACGTGTCGCTGACGTCACCTGACGCGGTTACCGCGTTGACCCGGTCAAGGCTGAGGTTAAGTCTTGTTTGTTTGCGCGGAAATTGCTACAAAACAGATTATTTCGGGATTTTGCTATTTTTTTGATTCCAAATTGGATTTTAATTCCAACTAGGGTTAGAATAATAATTATTTTTCTTTTTATTTTATTTTTATTTGTATTTTAAATCCTATTAGGGTTTGGAAAGATTAATTCCAACTAGGTTTAGGAGGATTTTGGAGCCTATAAATAGAGGGCTTGATACACATTGTAAGGGACAACTTTTCTTAGAATAAAATTCTCTCTTCCATTCTTTAGTGTTCTCTATATTTATGAGTAGTTAATTTATTTTTCTTGGTTTAAGTGATTGAAGCTATCAAGATTTATACACTGTGAGATCTAATTTATTTTAATTGTTCAATTTATATTTTGATTATTGAATATTCTTCTATGCTCAATTTTATGATTGATTTGTTTAATTGCTAGGAGTACTACTAGTTTATTATTCATATTAATCTACTGCTATTTGTGAAGCAACTAAGTTTAATAATTATTTTGCAGATCAAAAGATTATTTTATCTTAGGAATAATATTCATCTAAATTAAATGCAAACAAGTGGCTTGTGTTGTTTAGTTCAACGATCTCTCTAATTCTTTATGCTGCTATTAAATTAAATCTTTAGCAAGTGCCGGAGGTTGTTTCTTAGTAAGGATATTTAGACCAAGTGGCTCTACTTATCTAAAATTAAGGAGAGAGGAGAAAAATTATTCCACCTGCGAGTAGTTCTTTCTACGGTGAATCTTCAAAATATTAATTGAGTTATTCTTGCATCAGTGATCAGTTGTAAATTATTGATGGTGGATATTAACTTAAACCAAGGTTTTTTCTTCTTATTTATTTATTTCATATTTATTTTAATTAGTTTTATTTAAATTATTTCTTTAATTAAAAAACCCCCCAACTTTTGTTTGCAAAAACATAAGATTAAATTAATCATTCTCTGTGGGATCGACTCTTGCTTACACTACTACATATTTATTTTTCCAAAGTAAGATTTTATTTTTGGGTGCTTGCGACATCACACCAGCAAGTTGACATTAAAAGAAGAACAGAACAACTTCTGTTAAGGGAGGAGTTTAATTCTATCTCAAATCTAGTATTGAACTAGAGTTCCATCAATTAATATCCCAAGACCAAAGCTTAAAGGCATACGACTTTTCTCTTCTTATTCATAAGAATTGTTTATGTATTAGTTATTATTTTCTGAAATTGGTTGTGGGAGTTGATTTGATTGGGAACCATGAAGGGTTCAAGGGGTTATAAGGTTGGGATTTAGATGGAGGTTATGTGCTGCATGCTTAAATTAACATGAAAATCTGAGTTTTAAAGCATGCATGTGAGGTATTTGATGAAATGTCCAAATTAAGTTATTTTCTAAAAACATAAGTAATTGATGACTATTTGTGAAACAAATCGCATGAGTGGATTCCTGAGAATGTGTAGATGATTTATGGGCAAAAAAAAAAAAAACTTGCCAGAAAACTACTTGGTTCGACGGAGAAGATGACCAGAAAGTCGCCGCCGGCGAACTTTCCGGCAATACTGTTTTTGCTATTTTTCCCCAAAATTTGAAGAAACTTTATACTATAAAGTTGTTGATAATTAAATTTCATGTGAAATGGACATAAAATTCGAAATTTTCGGACAAGCGGTTTATTTTCTATGAATTTTTGAAGTTTCAGCATTTTGAAAATTATAAATAAATTATTGAAAATAAATTTTGGGCTAAAATAAATTTACAGTAATATTATGATAGTATTTATGAATTACTATAAATATTTAGAAAATTATTGAAGAGCAAAAGTTTTTATTGTACTTTTTAAGCCATTTAAAGTTAGTTTTAAAATGGTGGAAATTCATAGAAAATTCTATGAATAGTGAAAAATTATGAAATTTTGTGAAAAATCTTATAATAAAATCAGATTAATATTTATGGTGTTTGGAAGATATAAAAGTATATTGAGTTATTATTTCTATTTTGTAGCTATTAAATGATAGTTTTTAATAAATGGAAATAGTTACAGAAATTGTCGGATAATCCGAAAAATGTGACAATTGGTCAAAAAGTCTAGAATAATATTTTAAAAAGTTAGAATGTTGAACCATGATTTTTGGTTACTTGTATTATGATGAAAGATTTAGGCTTTGGTGTTATAAAGTCCATGAACCACGCAAGCTTAAGAATCTATTTTAAACTCTAAACGGGTATTAAATGAATATGATAGTAAATTTAGTAGCATGGGATGTGTGATGGATGGGGCTATGTTAAATCAAATATTAGTATACTAAAACTAATATTTGAGATAATTTAAATGGAAAATTTTAAGAGTTATACTAACGACTAGGTATAATTGATGCTATGTGTAATACTTGTATTGTGATGTAAGACGAACACGTGAAATAAGCGAAATGAAAATGGATTATAGTCAAATCTAATACACAATGTAAATTAAAAGATGTAATAATATATTACAAAGCGACTAGCTAATGTATACTACATCAAAGTGTATTTTTAAAATATATATATATATATATATATATATATATATATATATATATATATACGTGAATCTAATTGTATGCCAACACTATTGTCAGTGTAGGCTAAACAACTGACGATGAACCTAGAAGGGTGATACTGAACCAACTGTGGAATGTTGTTAGTGTGAGATACACACAATGAACTACTAGTGCAATAAGCTAGTATATAGATTAATGTAAAATTTAACAGTAATGATGGTTAAGAGTTACAAGTGTTTATTAGAAACCGATGTTAAACATAAAAGCAATACAAAGGACAACAAAGTTAAAATCTTAAAATAATATTAAGCTTAGAGTCAAACTTTGACTGAAATTGTGCACTGTTGATCTCACATACCATATAGGTCACGCGAAGGACGCAAAAGATTAACGTAATGGTAAAACGTCGGTACAGGCAAGTTTTTCAGAACTTACTCCTATGTGATAACTGTCACTATGTGTGACATGTTTTTTATATGCAAACATCAGTTAATGTGCTTTTATGCCATATGTGATTAAACTATTGTTGTTCAACTGATAAGTTGATTTAGCTGTTATTTGTGAACTGTATAAATTGTGAAGTGACAAGCATATTAATATGGATCATGAATCATGTTTTAGCCCATCTACATGTATAAAATGTCATACATGGATATATTGATAAGCAGACATGATGCATGAATTATGTGTTACGTGTAACTGTTAAACTTGCTGAGTAACGTAGTTGCTCATTCTTGCTTAAATAAATGTTTTCAGCTACGTGCGAGACATATGAGGTTCTAGTAATGATCAAGGACAAGGAATGTTTATGTACTATTCCATGAGATATAAATATTTTTCGATAAAATCTTTGGGGGTAAACAGTGTTACCAAAAGGTATAGACTGTAATTAAATGTTAGTTTTAAATTTAAATTTGTCGTGTACCAAAGCGAGGTACTGTGTAGTTATGTGTAAGAGTGAGAGGTTGAAATAAGTTTTGAATGATAAATAGACTTAATAAATAATTGTAAAGTTAGGGGAAATTAATCTGCATATCTTTTGTATTGAATTAGGTCATGATAGATATATATGATTTGAGGTTTTTAAAGATATATGTAAAGATTGTGATTCTGAGACAAATGATTAAATAATTATTTGTAAAAGTTTAAATTTAATGAGTTTTTAGCAATTATTATTGTTGAACATTGTGGTTAATAAGAATAAGGTTGTACTATAACGCACGAGGTCGCCTGTATCAAATACGGGGATTTTCGGGGTGTTACAGATAATAGTATAAAATAAGACAATGTACTCTATCATTATAATTTTATTATCATGCCATAATCACTAAAAGAACAACTTATTACTTTTAGCTTTCAAGGTTAAATACAGAATAAAATAAATGCATTCTTATTTCTTAATGTTTGCAAATGTTCTCACAAAGAAGACTAACTGTTATATCGTGTGACAGGACATTGTGACTTTTGCGATAAGATATATAAATGAGGTATTACCCATTATGCATAACTACTATCCTGACATACAGTACGTGTATAGAATAAATGAGAAAATATTTGAAAGAAAATAAAGATTGATAAAGTAGTAAGGAGAGAGAAGATGAAAAAAAATTAGTTTAGAAACATAATTGTTCCCGTCTTTTAAAACATAAAAAAAAAAAAAAAAAAAAGGTAAAAAACTTCACTTTTTTTTTTTTACACAAAATAACTATCAACTCTCCTCTCGTTTTATAATATAAATGGTAAGTTGAAATCTATATTATAAAGGGAGAACAACTGCCTCCCTTAAAAACTGTCACATTTTCTCTTTTTGTTGTACTTTCTCTATTTTTACTCTCATAATCTTAACACAATTTATTCTTTTATTCTTATTTTAAATTTTTTTTCCACACATTTAATGTATGCATATGCATTATTCTTATTTTTAAACTTTTTTTGTCCACACATGTAATTTGTGCATATGCATATAAATTACTAGTGTATGACGTAAATTATTTTTTGGACAAGTCTATATACACAACATTCAAACACAAAATCAAACACTACATCCATCTTAACCATTAAAAAGTGGGGCATTTAGAAATGAAGAAACCCAACTAAAATGTTTTGTGCTCATTATGCTATTGGGCTAACGATAGGAATTTCCTAGATTGCATTCAATTCACATTTTCTTAAGCCAAAATTGAAATGAATGAAGATTTTTAAATGATTTGTAGATGTGGAGAAGTGGCAAGAATTAAAGATTAATTAATTAAGGGCATAAATACGTGGTTTATCTAGTTTACTTAATTGGCAAGTTAAGAGGTAGTTGAGCAGTTAATTTATAAAGAATTAACCACATTTGCTTGTTCATTGTGGAAAGATATACAATTATGTTGTGTCACATTAGCAATATTATTATCTTAATAAAATGATGTTAGGAATCAAACTAGTAATATGATGAAATGTGTAAAAGATATACAATTATGTTTTGTAACATAAGAATGCAGCCCTTTGAGTTCAAGCTGTATAGACTGATTTTTCAAATTTTGGTTTGTTTACTAAGGACGATAATTAAATTATTTGGATGCTTAGCTAAGCTAGTTGGAAAAATAAGAATAAAACACAGGATTTGACTATAAAATAAAGAAAGGCATAAATTAGACTTATCGATTTAAAGCAAATTATGTTGAATAGAGGCCAGCAGTGCACGTACTGTCCTTAAGTAGAAATTTTGCCCCTCGGAAAACTTTTCTTGGTGCTAAGGTCACTGACAAAATATTACTCTAGGATTCAACAGCTCTTCACCCAACTAATCAACACTCGAAATAGTTGAATGACCTAAGAACAACTTCAATTATTCCTTTACCCAATCATGAACTTAACCACACACACACACACGCACACACATATATACAAGTAATTGTGTTGCTGGGATAAATGGTTGGAATGTAAATAGTTGGTAGCAGCTTTTAAAGATGTGTAGTAGAGATTAGAGAGTGGGAAGTTTTTATGAATTACTTTTTGTCAGAATTGTTGATGACTAAAAGGAGTGGGCAAGCAGCTTATTTATACCAAGCTGCAACGGTAACATTTTCTTATGGTAAAGTTCCAACGTAAAGAAATTGTAACATTAAGAACTCTCCAACAATAAAAACAACGTTAAAATTTTATCCTATAGAATAGGTCAAATAAGTTTGCAACTAATGAAACACAACCACTCTATTTGTAAAACTTTTGACCCAATCTCAGAACATATATAATTTGTTAATTAGTTTATAATAAATTAATTAATAATATGTTGACACAATCAACAACAAACCACCCTAAGAAATATTATTTTTACTTTGAAATATTTAATATTTCATGTAAAATACTACAATCTCCCACATATTACAAAGTCAAAAAAATAAAAGAAATTAAGTAAGGAATATAAGAGAGCAACGCGTAAGCACCGGTGTCTTTTGGACTATGAACCAACGTACAAAGTAAATAGGACTTGATTTGTGACACCTCCAAATTCAAATACCACTACCTTGAATTTGGTGCTCATGCAATAATAAAAATAATCACTGCTAAACAACATTTAATACTAATGTGAAAAATAAATAAACCTATGTTGTCTATTACAATGACTTTCTAATCCCAAGGTCGACAACCTTTACCAAATATATATCACAAACTACAAAAGAATGATAGTGTTTGTGTTACATCATATTAATTCTAAACAAAATATATAACATGCAACAGCTATTCAGCTTTAACAAAGATTTTGCTTTTCCCTTGCCTTTATCTTTAATCGACCCTTTAGGTTTAGCTTTAATATTTTCATGACATAGCAAAGGTGAGCAACTAGCTTGCTCAACAAGTTTAAAATGAATACAAAATATGTCATGTATAAGAATAATGACTGAAAGATTCGATAATAGGAATTTGATATAAGCAACGAACAATTTAATGAGTGGGGATTGATTATTTAATTGCTGAATGGTCAAAAGACCGTGAACTTCTGCTTTGAGGAATAAGTCACTTGATTGACCCTCTTATGTTAAATTTTCCTCCTTATGTCCAACATGTGTATGTATAACATTTAATTTGTTTGTATCATTTATCAGATACTTAGGTTATTCCCCATTATGAGTTGTTCTTATTAATCTAAGAATCTGTACCACTATGGTTTGGATAGATTTCAAAATAACTTTAAATGTGTCTGGCCAAACAAGTGACTTAGACTTCTTCTTAAACAGTTCATAAATGAAAGAACTTTAAATGTTTCACAATTCAATAATGGAACTTGAATTTAACATGCACTATGTGCGAATGTCAATGTTAATGTTAATGTGGAATAACTTGCAATAACTAAACCACAACAATATGGTTTGGACTAGCTTCAATAGTATTCAAGTCAATAGATTGACACATACATGGTCTAACTAAAACAATTGGCTTAGACCTACTTCTCAATTTCAATTCAAAGTTTAGTCGAACAATTGGCTTAGACTACTTCTCAACTTTAATGAAATGTTTAGCCAAACAATTGGCATAGACCTATTCCTTTAAACAGTTCTTATTAAGAATATGACTTGCAAATGTACACTCGTGTGAATAACAATAATTAATACGATATGGAATAATTATCAATAATTAATCCAACTTGAACAATAAAATAATTA
The DNA here is from genome assembly GCA_947179155.2 of Hedera helix. NCBI lineage: Eukaryota > Viridiplantae > Streptophyta > Magnoliopsida > Apiales > Araliaceae > Hedera > Hedera helix. The sequence goes on along the minus strand of OX359280.1, from coordinate 28,218,226 downwards.
TCAATAAAATAATTAAAGTTTAGGAACTTGCTCAATATAAAATTTGAGTAAGGTTAGGGAACTTGCCTACCCGTCAACTTACGGCTAATTCACTTAATTTAAACTCCTCTTGATAATCTAACATTAATAACGTTAGCCTATCAATTAGTACTGCATTTAATCGTGCACTTTAAACACTTACTTATACTATTTATCTAGCACATAATCAATCACGTAACACATATAATTTTATATACTATCATTAGTCGTATAAGACACTTAATTGATCTTATGTTAATGATTTAATTGATCAGTATTATTTTTCTGAAGTGTTAAACACTTATTAAACCCTTGAATAATTTATTATAATTGTTTAATTAAATTCTTTTTATTTTATTAACTCTATCTTTATTTAATTACTATTTAATATTAGTTAAAGAGTAATTAATTAATTACCTTTAGTCATTATTTAACAATAGATAATGACTAATTATGTTTATTTATTATTTAAAGTTAATTAAATAATAAATAATTAAAGTATTAATCTTAATTGCCTTTAATTATTATTTAATGTTAACTAAATAATAATTAATTTATTAATTATCCTTATTTATTATTTAATCTTAATTAAATAATAAATAATTAGTTTATTAACTTTAATTATCTTTAATTATTATTTAATGTTAATTAAATAATAATCAATTAATTAATTATCCGTACTTATTATTTAATCTTAATTAAATAATAAATAATTAGTTTATTAACTTTAATTATCTATAATTATTATTTAATGTTAATTAATTAATTAATTAATTAATTATACTTACTTATTATTTAATCTTAATTAAATAATAAATAATTAGTTTATTAACTTTAATTATCTTTAATTATTATTTAATGTTAATTAAATAATTAATTATACTTACTTATTATTTAATCTTAAATAATTAGTTAATAACTTAATTACACCTTAATTATTATTTAATGTTAATTAAATAGTAAATAATTAGTTTAATTATTATTTATTAGTAAAATAATAATTAATTATCTACTATTTTTATTATTTAGTAAGGTATTAATCAATCACTAAATTTAATAAATACTTAATGACATCATAATTATCCAAACTAAATTTTATAATATTCTTTATTAAATTACAAACATTTTCTCTTTTGGAAGTATCACAATAATCGGCCTAGAAAGACCCGAACCGGACCCCACAAGTTAAAACAAACCGGACCGACCAATTTTTTTTTAGAAGACCGGCAAAATGTTTCTAACATTTCATGATTTTACCTCCTTTACTAAAACTTGAATACAATGAAATCTTCAAGTTCGATTGACCTCAAATTGGTCTTGTTGGATTTGTATCTTTCCGAACTGCAAGATTCCATCATCAAAATATAAATTTGGACACAATTTGATTACTGAAAATAGTCATGAAGTGGACTGTTTTGCACATCCCTTCGACAATGAGGTCCTTTGGTTCAAAAAGTCATATCTTGCTCATTTTAAATCATTTTCGCATGATTCCAAAGAGATTTTGTTCTTAACTTACCCATATATTTCCAGAAAATATAAAACCACAAAATTAATTTGTAGATTTTAAAATGTGCCATTTATTCAAACAACTTATGTTTTGTGCATTGGTAAAAATGTTTTCAAGCGTTATGCTATATTTTTTCACAGAAACCCATACCACTACATATTTAAACTACATGGCATCCTATATAAACATGTCTAGCATGATTCTAAGCACAAAGAGCTCAAAGATAACATTTCTATTATAAAAATTAAAAGAAAACCAAGATTATGATTTTTAAAGGATTTTTATACTTTTTTGACTTGTGAGCTACTGTTATCTCCTTTCCAAAATAGATGATGGAGTTAGATGACATCCAAGAACTGTGACACCCCTAAATTCAGATACTACTACCTCGAATTTGGTGCTCACGTATAAATACAATAATCACTGCTAAACAACATTTAATACTAATGCAGAATTTCAATAAACATATGTTATCTATTACAATAGCTTTCTAATCCCAAGGTGTACAACCTTTACAAAAATATATACATCGCAACCTACAAAAAGATATCAGTGTTTGTGTTACATCTAGTAATGTCAAAATACTACTTTAAAACAAGTAATCAGCTATCTAGTTTAACTAGGATTTCATCTTTTCTTTGCCTTATCTTTATTCGAACCTTCAGGGTTAACTGCAATAATATCATGACATAGCAAGGGTGAGCAACTAGTTTTCCCAACAAGTTTAAAAGGAATACAAAATATGCCATGAGTAAGAATAATGACTGAAAGATTCAATAGTATGAATTTGATATAATCAACGCACAATTTAATGAATGAAAATTGATTATTTAAATGCTGAGTGGTTAAAAGACCCTGAACGTCTGCTTTGAGGAATCAGTTCACGTGATTGACCCTCTTAGGTTACATTTTTAGACTGTACTTGAGGGGATCAGCCTTGCGTACCATATGTATATGCATAACATTTATTCTGTATGTATTGTTTATCTGATACTTATGTTCTTCCCCATTATGGGTTGTTCATCTTAATACAAGAATCCGCCCAACAATAGGTTTGGATAGTTATTACAACAAGGTATATCGAAAGGTCTAGCTAAAATAATTGACATAGACTACTTCTTATAATAGAACTTGAATTCAACATTCACTATGTGCGAATGACAATGATCATATAGATGTGGATAACTTTACAAAAATTAAACCACTTAAAACATAATCTAAAAATATAACTCGAGTTTGAGTTAGGGAACTTGCTCAATATAAATTTGAGTAATGTTAAAGAACTTGTCTATCCGTCGACTTACGACTAATTTGCTTAATTTAAACTCCTCTTGAAGACCTAACATTATTAACGTTGGCCTATCAATTAGTACAACATATAATTGTTCACTTTAAACACTTACCTATGCTATTTATCTATCAAATAATCAATCACATAACACATATAATTTTATATACTATCATTAATCGTATAAGACACTTAATTGATCTTATGTTAGTGATTTAATTAATCAATATTATTTTTCTTAAGTGTTAAACACTTTTTAAACCCTTAAACAATTTATTATAATTGTTTAATTAAATTCTTTTTATTTTATTAACTCTATCTTCATTTAATTACTATTTAATATTAGTTAAAGAGTAATTAGTTAATTACCTTTAGTAATTATTTAACAATAGTTAAAGGGTTAATCTTAATTGCCTTTAATTATTATTTAATATTACTTAAATAATAATTAATTTATTAATTATCCTTATTTATTATTTAATCTTAATTAAATAATAAACAATTAGTTTCTTAACTTTAATTTCCTTTAATTATTATTTAATGTTAATTAAATAATTAATTAATTACCCTTACTTATTATTTAATCTTAATTAAATAATAATAATTAATTTATTAAATTTAATTTCCTTTAATTATTATTGAATGTTAATTAAATATTAATTAATTAATTAATTATCCTTACTTATTATTTAATCTTAATTAAATAATAAATAATTAGTTTATTAACTTTAATTTTCTTTAATTATTATTTAATGTTAATTAATTATCCTTACATATTATTTAATCCTAATTAAATAATAAATAATTTGTTTATTAAATTTATTTTCATTTAATTATTATTTAATGTTAATTAAATATTAATTAATTAATTAATTAATTATCCTTACTTATTATTTAATCGTAATTAAATAATAACTAATCATTTTAATTTTTAATTAATGGTAATTAAAATTAATTATCTATTATTAATATTATTTAGTAAGATATTTAATCAATCAATAATTTTAATAAATACCTAATGACATCATAATTACCCAAACTAAATTTTAATTATAATATTCTTTATTAAATTATAAACATTTTCTCTTTTGGAACTATCACAAGAACCGGCCTATAAAGACCCGAACTAGAACCCCTAAGGTAAAAAAAAATGGGACCAACCGGTTTTTTAAGAAAAGCGGCATAATATTTTCTAAAATTTTCTGATTTTGCCTCCTTAACTAAAACTTAAATAATATGAAATGTAAAAGTTTGATTAACCTCAAATTGGTGTTGTTGGATTCGTACCTTTTCGAACTACAATATTCCATCATCAAAAAGCAAATTTGGACATGATTTGATTAATAAAAATGACTGTGAAATGGACTATTTTGCACAGCCCTTCGACAGTGAGGTCCCTTGGTTCAAAAATTCATATCTTGCTCATTTTCACATGATTCCAAAGATATTTTGTTCTTAACTTAGCCATATATTCCCAGAAAATATAAAATCACAAAAATAATTTGTAGATTTCAAAATGTACAATTTATTTGTGCAACCTATGTTTTGTTCGTCAGTAAAAATGTTTTCAAACATTTTGCTATATTTTTCTACATAAAACCATAGCACTACACATTTAAACCACATGGCATCCTATATAAACATGTCTATCATGATTCTAAGAACAAAAGGCTCAAAGATAACATTTCTACCATAAAAATTAAAAGAGAACCAAGATTAGGGTTTTTAAGGGATTTTTATACCTTTTTGACTTGTGAGCTACTTTTCTCTCCTTTCCAAAATAGATGATGGAGTTAGATGACATCCAAGAACACCCCTTGAAGTAATCTAGCTTGACTCGGTAGTGACTCACTAAATAAACAAACTAACTCACTACCTTTTTCTTTAACTTACCTAGTCAACTCACTAGCTTACTAACTCACAATAAAAGAAGCTCTCTAACAATCTTAGCAAACTTTCACCCAAGTGAGCTAAGGTTCATATTTGTACTAGTAGAAATATATACATATAACCTATATATCTACACATTGGACTTCAAGTTTTCTACCAACAACGCTAGCAATTTGTTAAGTGTTCCACACACTAGCTTAAGTAAATCAAATGAATAAAATTTTGGAGTCCATAGTACTCCCTCCCCATAACCAGCCATGCTCCCTTTTAATGCCCCATTTTAGCTTTATTTTTATTGCACAATTTGGTAAATAAAAGTCTTCTAGAAGCTTTGATAATTGGACCAAAAATTGGGCTTGCCATTTAATTCATTTGGGCCACTAGAATGCATAATAATTCATCAATATTGGGCTACCAAAATAATTCACTCACTTCTTAATAAATTGGCCTGGTTTAATTAAATAGCAACCCACAAAGCAAATTCTACAAGTCCCTCACTTAATTAATTGTTTGGGCTTGTTTAAATAATTATAAGAACACTTTAATAATCAAATTAAATTAAATTTTCATAATCCAATTAGACTTGCCATATTCAATATTAATTGAATATTTAATTAGGGTTCAAAAACATATCAATCCCTTGATATTAAAAATTCAACCTTAGGTTAGTCCAATAATTAATAACCCTTCATCGAATTTTATTTAATTAAATTAATTTAATAGTCAAAAATCAAACCATCTTGTTAAGGTTTAAATTAATTCACACCATAATGTAATTAATTAAAAATTAAATTCTCAATTTTATTTATAATGTAACTCAAAATTTTTGGTCCTTACAAGAACACCCCTTGAAGTAATTTAGCTTGACTCGGTAGTGACTCACTAAAGAAACTTACTAACTCAATACCTTTTTCTTTAACTCACCGAGTTAAATCACTCCAACTCACGAACTCACAATATATGGAACTCTAGCAATAATTTTGTAAACTTTAACTTAAATGTGCTAACCTCTATTTATAGAAGTATAAATCTATACATATAACATATATATGTATAGATTGGACTTCAACCTTTTTATAAAATTTGCTAGCCAAAAAGTAGAGTGTTCCACACACTAATGCAAGTAAACAAAATTGATAAAATTTGGAGTCCATGGACATCCCTCCCTTAACCAGTCCTACCCCTTAATTTGACCCATTTTTAATTTATTTTTATAGTCAATTTGGTAAATAATGGATCTTCTAGAAGGTAGGCTTATTGGATCAAAGTTTGAGCTTGGAATTTAATTATTTGGGCCAATAGAATGCATAATAACTCATCAATATTGGGCTACCAAAATAATTCACTCACTTCTTAATAAATTGGGCTAGATTAATAAAATACCCAATTACATAGCAATTTTCACAAGTCCATCACTTAATTTAATTAATTGGGCTTATTTAAATAATTAAGGAACAATTTAATAATCAACTTTAATTTAATTTACATAATCCAATTAGACTTGTCATATTCAATATTAATTGAATATTTAATTAGGGTTCATTACAAAATAATCTTAGGTTAGTCCGTTAATTTAATAAATCCATTAATCGAACTTCCTTTACTAAAATTAACCGAATAGTCAACAATCAAATTACCACATAAAGGTTTAAATTAAATCACACAATAAATCATTTAATTAGAATTTAATTTTCCAATTTTATTTGTAATATAATTCAAAATCCTTGGTCCTTACATGATTCACAAGAATTTGATGAAATTAAAAAAATTCAATGAACCTTTTTCCTTATTATGAATTAGTAATCCTATTACTCACACTATAAACTTTAATTGAAGTTGTTCTATGCGATATGGCACATTTTGGCCTTACGTCATACCTGAAATTCTTAGGCGCTCTAGAAAACCTGCCTTGTTTTCATAAGAAGCGGCCCCACTTCTACACTCATATAGGTGTTTCTATCAAATGTGTTCTACAATTAAAGACATCACCCAACAAGACTATGGAAAATATTAAGAGTATATAACTCAACCTTTGGCACTGTAGAATTACACTATCCTACATCATAGGGATGAGCTCAAATATGTATACAATGGATAATGCCTCAACCAATCAACCAATGACTTGTTGTTACCCATATAAACCTACTTCATAGGCTTACCATTCAAATAAATTGGGTTACCATAATTGTTAATCTCTGTAATAGGTAGCAGTTACATCCCCCTCGATGTACTGCTCAATAGCCTCTTGCTTAGTGGCTTTGTCAGAGGATCCGCAAAATTTATCTCTGAACTAACAAAGTTAAGAGATATAATCTCATAAGATAACAATTGTTTCACAATCTCACACACACACACACACACAGGTATATATATATATATATATATATATATATATGATTGTTTATAATAAAAAAAAAACTTGCTAAAATTGTTTATTTTTGTCATTTTTGGAGTTCTAGTATTATGCTAATGGGTAGGGTTTTAATAGTTGCAATATACATTATTTCAACTTTGAGGATATAAATAATTATTTTTTAAGAAAATTTAACACTAGCTTAGTAGCTTACATACGTCAACTAGAAGAGAATTAATATTTATTACTTTCATCTTGATGACAGACAAAAGGGAACAAGTTAATTGACTTTTATATTAAAAATGTACAAATTTGCTTAGTAGGAATAAATTATTAAAATATGCATACATAAATTTTATAACTAGTAGTATTTTATAATATTTATAATTATATTAATATAAATTAAATAAGTTTATATCAATTTTAAATTTAAAAATATTTAAAATTAACTTTTAAAAAATCTCGTATAATTTAGAACAAACTAGTATATAATATGTGTGATGTATGTTGCATGTGTGTCCCTTTATATATATACACACACACGTCAAACATGTGTCAGCAATCTTCTCCTACCGATGATTTTTTTCCCATAAGAAAAATAAATGTATCAAACGTCGGGTGGAAATTACAAAATGTGTAGGCTATGCTGCCATGCATTTTTGTTTCAATTATACACCAGAGAACCTAACCTGCTTGAGTGATGCACACTCACTGACCAAGAATTGAATTAACAAGCCACACATCTAATTTTGTAGAAATTACTTTCCTACAAGCAGTAAACCACTTAAAAGCTTTGTATTTTATCATCCACACAAGCAATAAACCACTTAAAAGCTTTGTATTGTATCATCCACACAACTGACATGGATTTTTTTTATTGCAAACTATTTAAAAATATTACTCACTGTAAGCTCTATTGTTTCATAATTTTTAATGAATTATCTTAATTTTGAATTTAAAAATGTCTCTAATTAACTTTTAAAAATCAATAATGGTCTCACAATTTGAAATGAACTATTACATTATTTACGTTCGATATTAAACTTCAAAGAGTAAAATTTAGGGAATTGATATTTTCACAAATTAATTTGATATTTCCACAAGATCAAATCTGTGATACCCTGAATATCGATTAGATTTTTTAAATAAAAATCTTGAATGATTAAATAAAGGTTAAAGTTTAAAACCTAGTTTTTGAAAAGGAAAATGTGTAAAGACGATTAAACTTTATATTTAAATCTATGTGTTAGGAAGAACCTATAATGGTTAATATATAAGTTTTAAAGAGAGACTTTTGATATGAAGACTTTAAGAAGGATATGTGACGTTATAAATAAAATATTAAATTATTTATAATGAAGAATTTTTATGTAAGATTAATTGTGCCAATGTGGGGTGAATCAGATACATAATTATAAGTATATATTTATGTATAAATTAAACAAGGAATGAAAAGGAAAGCCATATAATATAATTAATGTATTTAATTATAAAATGAAAGCTATGTTACTGTAGACACCCAAATTTTGCACTTCTCTACTAACCCTGACAGGAGGGCAAAATCGTCACTTGACCCGACATGCGAAAAGGAAGGTTGACCCCAACACAAAGCCACCCCAACGACTTACGGTCGAGGCCGCCACAACGAACAACGAGCATAAGGTTACTTGAGGAAAGGCAAGCAACTGATCTAGAAGAACTTGATTTGATCACAAAAAACGACAAATGGCCACTACGCTTATGATGTTCGGGGGTCTCACCGGTGAGCGAGCGGCTGCCCAGCTCGCCGGTGAGCTGGCGGGGGTGGAAGGGGGCAGCGCCCCCTGGAAGCCAAGCACAAAGAGCGATTTATACATCAGGTAATAGCCTTCCAAAATAATACCGCGGAAATTGGCGAGTTAAGACCGCGTGACACGAAAATCGAGAAAAACAAGCCGGACAGCCGCGGATGCACCTGCGGCCATCGACAAAAGGGACAGTGCGCGACTCGAGGGCGGCACACGACAGCCGAGGATTCGGCGCGGACGGCCATAGCAGGCAGTCGCAGATGCACCTGCGGCCAGCCGCAGATGCATCTGCGGCTGCCTGCTGAACCCTATAGATCGGCCATTTCCACCCAAGAGAAAAAAAGAAGAGAAGAAATTAGGGAGTTTTAGAGAGAGAAAGCTGGCGGGAGGAGAGAAAAAGAGTGTTGTTCTTGGTTAGATTTGAGTGAAATATTAGTATTCTCTTGCTAGTTAGTCGAGTGTTCTTGTGGTGTTGTCCGATTTGTGAAATAAGAAGCTTTGATCGGCATTTTGCAAGGTGAAAAGGGTTTTCTTTTGATATTTTCTTGTTTGTATTAATGTGATAATGTTGTGTTTTGGGTTTGTGTAACATAGTATGTTGTTGTATTGATGATGATCCGTGGGTTAGGGGTCGTTAGCGAGGGTTCCATTGGAACGTAACTTCCTCCTAATGCCCCGATGACATCTGTACGGTGATATATCATTCGTTGAGTTCATAGATAGTTGTAGTATTGGCATTGAGATTTGTGATGCATATGATACCGTAATGAGTTAGTATTGTTAGATTTGTCGTAGTGTTGGTTGTGCAACGATTTGGGTGAATGTGAGCCTAGGGAGGAGATCCTCGTGGTCAAATCCCGATGATGGACATTTTGGCGTATGTAATCATTAGATAGGATTCCCGGTTGTATATATGTAATATCGGACCTTAAAGCGATACCAAGTCGGGGTCGGGTTAAGGCCCCGTAATAATAAAGATATGTGATTGTGGGTGTTGGGGTTATCTGGATGGCTCACATGCCCATGGATAGCCCCGACACGGTTTGAATGCTTATTTTGATTTACGACACAGAAAACGATTTTCCAAAATAAGGCAAATGATAAAGATTTTCTAAAAAGAATCAAATTAGGATATTAGATACATGAGGTTAAAAAGTAAAGAGTTTTGGCGAAACTTTGATCCTTGTTTGACGAAAAGGCTATATTTGGTTTTGAAATGTCATAAAAGATGTTTTCAAAAAAATAAGTAAACGTTTTCATTAAACTTTGTGCACAGGGTTAAAGAGTTCTAGAAGTTGCCTTTATTTTATTTATATTTACTGTTAAAAGGCAATGTATAGTCTCGATTCCTATTTGACAAAAGTTTAAAAACTATTGTTTTCTAAAATGACATCTAATAAAAAACCTCATCGTTTTTGAAATCAAAATCAATCTTTCTTATAAAAAGCGAAGCCTCGTCATTTGTGGGTCAAAAGGCGTCTAAACGCTTTCCCGACAAAACACATTTTGCCATATAAAATCAAAGCAACCTTTATGCACAAATTCATCACAAACATCACCTAGGCACGCACGCACACACAAGCAACACACACATTTTAAGATTTAAAAGGATAGGAAAACATCGAGATTGCGGTAACCGTGTTTCACGGAAGTCGGGGGGTGCCTAACACCTTCCCCTCGCTTAAGCAAGCCCCCGAACTCTATGAATCTCGGTTCGCGGACCAATTAAATCGGAGTCACATATGAGCCAGCGATTACGAAAACAAAATTCGGATGAGTTGGTACATCCATTTTAAATATACCAACTGACGACTCTGATCAAATGGCTCATTATAAAATCGACCTTTCAAAACCCGTCGACATTAAGCCAACCCTTTTCAAAATCACATTTAATTCAAAAGGCTAAAATTGGAAAGGGCTTTTAATTATTAAAAAACGAAACGACGAAAATTCCGGCGTCGACAGTTACTTTAACTAGCTTGACTGAAGGCCTTGTGTGACTATGTAAATGATTTGAAATATCTAAGGGATTAATTAAATTGTTTAATTATTGAAATAATGTTCAATAATTATTTTATGATGGCCCAAATTATTAATTGGGAAAGTTAGTGTAATGCCCCCAAATTCTCCGTACTGACCACGACGAACTTTGTGTGTTAAACTTCCATAACATTTATCAACTTAACCAATGACCCCATAATCATATTGGTTGAATTAGTCTATTTTAGACTATTTATTTAAAAATTTCTTTACCTTCATCCCTAGATCTTAACTTAGTCTCGATCTCAATATTTTTGCAAATATCTATAATGTTCCAAACTTCGAAAAATATTGTAATCTAACTTTATATGAATAAATAAAGATTGAATTACACTTTAAATGCGCTATGGAATTTTCATATGCGTTTATTTTTGTGTTTCGTGTCAAGAATCCAACTTAAACAATTATTAGAAAAAAGAAAGTTATTTTTAAGAAAACCTAAATTTAGGGTTTGGAGAAAACCTAAAAAGGTTAAAACCTAAACCCTAACCCTAAAACCTAAAGTGAAAAATAAGTTAAAACCTAAATCCTAATATGAAAACCCTAAGGTTCAAACCATAAACCCTAGAAGTGTAATATTCATAAATACGTGTATAAATACAAAAAATATACGGATACAAAACAAATGCATTAATTCAGGAGTAATGCAAGTGGTGGGGCCCGCTGTCATATCAACAAAAGATTCCCTCTGCTCCAACAGAAAAGCGTCACGTTTCCCAAAATCTATAAGAACTCGCTCCGCTGCTCCAGGTCACTTCGGAGTACGAAGTGACTTAAGCCAATACCAAGGGGCACTTTCGTAATTATGAAAAAAGTACATAATTCCAACAAGAATAGTTTTTCATCTCCAGACCGTAATATGCAACCAAAATTGAATATAAATAAATATTTATATTTATGTACGAAAAATAGATGTCCCAAAATTAATAAATACAATAAAAAGAAATCATCATTACTAGCAATATATAAATATTTTCTAAAAATATTGACCTGCAAAAAAAATAATTAATAAAAAAATAAAAAAAATGTTTATTTATTTTAAACGGAAATTATTTTTCACCCGAACAACAACAATGTTTCTCAAACCCAGATTCCGATCATCGGAACTGTTGGCCGGAATAATGTCACCGGAATCTGGAAAAAAAAAGGCAATTTAATTGGACTTTTAAGATTCCAACCTGATCCATAGGTATATGGGTCTTAAATTGAACAAATAAATACATGCATATATTTATTTGTTAGACACAGTAAATAAAAAATTAAAAGAAAAAAAATATCTATAACACGCATTAACTACCAGCAACCTCATAATAAATTTTATTTATTATTTTTCACTAGATAAACCACCAGTCTTTGCTAGAGCACACCTTTTGGGAAATAAACACCATTATTTCTACCATATCAATCCACCACCTTTCCTGTTATAAAATTTCCAAAAACACACCTTACCAGAGAGTAAGTGCGCTGTGCTTACCTCATCCTACTACACTCAACCAAAAAAACTAAAGTTTTTTTGACATAAGATTACCTATATTCTATATTCTATCTTTTAGATATTAGATTGAAATTATTACTTAATTAGATAATGCGAGAGGTGATTCACAATTCAATTTTCTGAGTCAATTTCATTGGTCACGAGTCAATTGCTGTAGAATATACTAAATTAAATTAGTAAATATTTATAAAAAAAAGTTATACAAACTAACCCGTGCCTCACATGGGCTATCAAACATGTAAGATTAAAAGCATAAACTTCGTTTCACCAATTTTTGGTTTCACAAATTTTTGGCTCAATTTTCCTATTCATACATACTAGTTGATAACCCGTGCAATGCACGGGCTAGTTTGAATAATGAATTAAATATTTTGCTAAACATGTGATGAAAATGATATCTGCAAGACAATAACACCAAAATATATAAATTTATAAACACACCTCAGCATTTTCATGTCGATCTTATTTATTTCTCTCTTCATCTTGTATTCACTCCCAAAAGCTCTTCATCTTTCTCACCTGTTGCATGAAACAAACTCTTTACTTCTCAACTTCAAATTCATCATACTACGTACTTCGTTTCGCATGAAAATGAAATTACACTATCGAGTTTAAAGCATGATTATAATGAATATGGGGAAAAGCAAAATCAATGTGGTTAGATGCAAAATACAAAGGAAAAGTAAGAGCAAACAAATGTTGTAAGCATATTTAAATGAAGGAGAAATATGTGGCGTTCTTGCTGATTATTTATTCCACTGTACAATTTTGCAAAAAATGCATCTTTGACAAATAAATAATATATTATAAATATCCTCTCCCAGAGAATCAACGAACTCCTATTCCCCTAAATAATTAAATAATCTCATATGAACAACATCAATGTCCCCCAAATCATTAAATCATCTCACATGAACAAAAATACCAATTAAGAATGTTTTACCATTTCAAACTCCTATAATCCTTCATATGTATCAATGATACTCGTTAGTTGAAGCTTTCAAAACCATAAATGTCAAGAATCCTATAATAACCCAGTAATTTTCCTGTATTTTCATGATCTAATCTTGCCAAATATATCTGCCACCTGACATACGTAGTAGCTAGAGTATTTAATGGAGCAAAGAAGATATAAAGGAAAAAATAAATCAGCATAATGGAGGTATAAGATACCTTGGAAGATAATCCAAGCACTTGGGCACGCTCTCGACGAAGAAATTATATGAAAATATGCAGTTCTTAACTATAACGAACGACATAAATTTGTAGGATTCCTGTTTGAGACATACCTGTAGCAAATTAAACAGAAGATGAATTTAATAACTTAGATAAAGATGAAAATAAAACATCCTAGGTAGCCGAGGCATGGCTCAGAAACCAAACATACCAACAAAAACCAAGAGAGACTTGGTACATTCACTTAGCCACAAAATACCTTTTTAGTCATCTGATTCTAGGTTTTGCAAAAATAGTAGTGGTGTGATTCCTGTGGTGACTTATGCGGAGACAAAGGGTGGAGTTTTGGAGACTTGTATCTTCGCCTCACAATGGTTCTCAATTTTTTGCCTCCCAATGCTTCTTAGTATTTTTTATTATTAAGTTTTTGAATGAGAATTCTAAATATCCATTTGATGTAATAAGTAGGCTACGCTATACATGAAGATTATAAAATTACATTAGCATTATTAATAGGCTATTGATCATACTAGTGTTCTTTTAATGGTTGATGTATAGAGGAACATGAACTCTTACGATAACAACAAAATTATGGGCAACATGTTGGAAAACAAAAATGAAATATGTTCTCAACCCTATTTCATCCAACTTAGAATACACTATACAAATCATGTAAACAAAATCTGCTTGGTAATAAAGTGAGACGTTAGGGAGTGAATAAAATGTATACCTCAGTTAGGTTTGTGTACCAACTCATGTATACAAAATCTACTTGGTATGCACAGGATATTTAATACAAAATTGTATGGAGATAATTGACAACTTGCATACCAAATATTTGACATCATAGTCATGCTGTATGTAGGGGTTACTACCACATCTCAAAATAGATTACCTTCCAGTTATGTTTGAATATTTCATCTCGAAACCACAATTAATATATCTTATTACATAGCCTTTCTAAGTTAATCTCTGTTGTTTTAAACTCAATCTTTAGCTTCCATATGATCTAACCTTTATAGAGCAGAGTATTGAAATGGGTATCCCTGATTTTCAGGGCTTCATCACAATTTTTAAGAGTTTGGGCAAAATCCCTCATCCAAGTAGTTGTGTCTCATACCTGCAAAAACATTTAGTGGTGAAATTGATTTGGGATTCTATCATTATTTCGACTAAAACTGTAATAACCCAAGATTTTAATATAAGTAAATAAGAAATTTTACGTATAATTTTTTTATTTATTAAAGCAAGTATGGAATGTGTGCAAGGAAAGGAATGTGAATATGTAATATGTATATATATATTTATTTCATATATGGTTTCAAATAAATTTCTTATTAAAGAAATAGTTGATATTTATAAATTATATTCTTTTAATAAATTAAATTTTATATTTTATAAAAATATGATTACTATATTATTTAAATGATAAATGTATATTTTAAGAAATGATTATTATTATTACTATGATTATTTCTTTATGACATGAAATTGTAAGATTAGTCAATTTATTTTAAATTGATTATGTATGGTAAATGTGGTAAAGTGACATTACGAATCAAAGCCCTAATTTGATCTACGGTAATTTTAAATATAATTATTGTTGTAATTATATTTAAAAGGATTTATGTTTATATAATGGATATATGAATACTAAGAATTTATTTTCTTATGTAAATTTGAATATTAAATATACTAATGATTATATTTATATTTGAATGTGTGAATGTATATTATGGATATTAATTTAAAATATAATTAATGATATAATTATAAATATAATAAAGGAATATGTATTTTGGATATTAAGAATTTGTTTTGTTTAAAGTAATTTAAATATTAAATATAGTTATTAATTATATTTGTATGCATGTATGTACATTATGTGAATAATGGGAATTATGTGGGAAACCCTAATTTATAATTTAGGAAACCCTAATAAATATATTTGAAACCCTAATTCATAATTTGAAAATTTTAATTTAGAAAATCTTCTTGTTATTTTTATTCTCATTAGAAAGTTTGTATTAAAGCTTTATTTAATACTAATTTTAATTATGCAAACCCTAGAAAATTTTGATAAACCCTAAGGGTTAAAACCTAAGGGTTAAACCCTAGGAATATTTAGAATGACATGTATGCCATTAAAACTAAAAGTAAAATGACTAAAGTGCCCTTTTTGCTTCTTAAATATCAAAGATAAGACCAAATCTTGGTGAGTCATCACTTGAGATCTCACATGTGCTGAAAATGCAATTCCATCAGCCAAATATGGACAGCTAGCAAGGCATGTGCAATGAATCAAAAGATTGGAAAAAGAAAAAAGAAAAAGAAAAGAAGAAAAACTCTCACTTTAATTTTATAAGCCAAGACACTCACTCTCTCTAAAAGCTACGAATTTCTCTCTCTAACTCAATCACAATATCAGCCTAGGACATTCCATAGAAATTCAGGATCAGAATCAAATAGTGAAACTCAAAAATTTCTCAAGAAAGGTATAAACCCAACCCTTCATGCTAGATCTTTAATGCCTAAGTAAAATTTGTGTTTAAGTGTTTATATAAGTGCTATGTTATGTTATTTGATGATCTGGGTTGTTTAAAAAAGTTTTTATAACATCTAAATGCATGAAATGAAAGATTTGACCAACTGTTCAAAGTGTTAAACATGTGGTCTGACAGCCTAATGTCAGAGTCTATAGATCATGATCTGTTAATTTTTTTATGTGTTTAAGACTTTGTAGTTATATTATGATATGTTATTCGTAAACTGGAAGTGGAATAATTATCATAGCATGTCTATATCGAAAGTTATTCATGGTCAAAAGTCATTGACCGATCATGAAAACTGTTTCTGGAAAACCCAGAAAATTTACTAAGTAAAACATATGGTCTGACAGTCAAATGTCAGAGGACATATATCTTTATCTGTAAATCTTTTGATGTGTTTAAATCTTTTTAGTGATATTATGCCAGTATTTTAACAATCTAGAAGTGGAATGACGATTATATAATGTATTTATTGAAAGTTATTCACGGTCAAACCCCATTGACCGATCACAAAATCTGGAATTCTGGGTAACCCAGAAAATGAAGAACAGCCTCTGATAGGCCGTTTGACCGGCTTGGATCTTTCTCATATGATGTTTTTAAGTTTAAAAAATGTATTAATATTAAACCTTGACATATAAAATACATTTTCGTGTCACTGTAACACTTATATAATATACATGATCAAAGTTATTAACGCTTGAAAAACGTTGACCATCATTGACCAGAAATCTGGAATTTCCAGAAATGAAGAACAGCCCTACAAGGTAGTTTGACTAAGCTAGATCTTTCAATTGTAATTTGTTTATCACCTAAAATTGATATGAAATTGTATCATTACATTATTAATACATCAATAAACCACCCTAAATCCCAGAAAGAAACGTAAATGAAAATCAATCACGGTCAAAGTAGCCTCCTCGGCATTGACTGGGTTGTTCTTGGTGTTCTTCATGGGCTGAAGAACACCTATAGCGACACTTTCTGTCGCTAAAGCCCTTTTGCAACAGTTTTATTAAAAATTAATTATATTAATTAAATAAATAGAAAATAAATATTAAAAATTCATAAAATAGTTTTAAAAAAAAATTATTTTATTATAAAAATAAACTTTTAATATTTTGACATAAATTTCATTAATATTTTAATATTAATGATATTAATTAATTTAATATTTATATTAAATAAATTATTTAAAAATGATTTTAGTACTTTAAAAATCATTTAAAGGCGATAATAATGTTTTAAAAATGTTTTTAAGATATAATAAATAACTTTTAATGTGTTTCCATGTAGTTCATTAATATTTTAAATTATTTGAATATTAATGATAATGAAATTATTTATTAATTAAATCATTATAAATGATATAGGTGCTTGAAAAATCATTATAAATGATTTTAATGTTTGGAAAAATGTTATAATTGATAATTAAATTATCTAATATAATATTTAAGTTCTTGAACAAAGTTTCATTGAAAAGAAACTCATTGATTATTTGATAATGCAATCGGGACACCGAAATAGTATCGAACTCAAACCAAATGGACATAGTTTGACATGATAACTGTTCGTAAATATTTCAATAACTGATATGAATATGTGACAACATGTTTAAGATGTATAATAACTGCTAATAAGCAGTATTATGTGTTAAGTTGTATTATTCTAATTAAAAGAATAATTTTATTGATGATAGGACTTCGTATTAAAGATAAAAGTTTAAGCTATATTGTGTTGCAGTAAACAGCGATCAAGGCAAGTATCCTAACCTTTGCATATACTTTATGCAATGGATCTTATCAATCAAATATCTTAACTCATTACAATTGTTCTGTTATTGTACGGTAATTCCTGATATGTAAGTATTTGAATTCTTTCTTTACTGTGCAAGTATCTAAACTTTATGCACTACTTTTATTTCGTGCGAACAGGCATATGCTATGCTAGTTCCTAACTCAACATGAGTTAAAAATTTCAAAAATGCTCGTGAATAATTATTGATAATTGTTCATATTAATAATCTTTATTATTCGTTTATGCAAGTACTACTATTTTATCGAATTTCCTTTGATTCGTTCATTGTTAAAAGTATCTCATTACTGATTTGTTATGGCTCATATTGAAAATTTGTATTCTAAGTTTGGTTATGCAAGTGTCCCCACTTGTATGAACTATTGTACATTATCAATTACCCTTGAATCCGAAATTCTTTGACAAACTCTGATACATACTCTTAAATTTCGGTATGTATACCTAGTTTAAAGATTGTCTAAGCTATTTGACCAGCTAGACCTAATCTGAAAAGCATTGTTGAACATTATTGGTTATGATAAAGTCGTCCAACTGAATTGTTTAGTTAGGACTCCAGACTGAGTAAGAACAACCCGTAATGGGGAATATGATTTTGTGCCCAAGGCGAACAGAGTGAACGCAATTAGCGTTCAATCAGATAGTATTGATCAATACAGGACATAACGGGGCTGATCACCCTACATGTCCGTAAGACCAGAGCGGTTTACAGATGAATTTCTGTTTAAACCTTTTCAAAAATGAAAAATTACAGTTCATGGTCTTTTGACCACTCAGTATTCAAAAGTCAGTACGTCGTGTCAAAAATCTTAAAAAGTTTCGTATATGTTGTTAAACATGGTTTCAAATGACTTCACCATTATTGATTCGTGGTAGAAGTAGTCTTCAAAGAAAACATTTACTTCTTCAGCGCATTATTATAATTTGTTATTACTTGCTGAGCAATTGAATGCTCATTCTTGCTTTAAATTAAATGATTTCAGCTAAGTGTGATCGACCAGCAGGCTCTGGCAAGGACAAGGGAAAGGGCAAGCTGAAGGATTTAGTATAAGGTGTTCTTGGTAATAGTTAGACTTCATTAAGTTGTTAATATTTATTATCTATCATGCAATGGGATACTGTAAAGGTCGCGTACCTGGGATTAGACAACTCTGATATGTATATTAAGTTTGTAAATTTTATTATTCCGCTCAAAGAATTGGTATCGTGTAGCACCAAGTTCGGGTTTCAAGCACCTGAATTTGGGGGCGTCACAAAAACACTATAAAATTATCAACCAATAATGGTCTTAGAGAAGGGTATGAAAAATTTATTTACGGATTAACAATCTGTGCTTGCAACAAAAAGTGATGGAGCAGTAAAGTAGGAACATAACTCACCAATTTTGGAGAGACAACGTTCTGTTGAACCCAAATCACATATCAAATTTTCATGAAGAAAAAACCCCAAATCATATACCCATTCATTTTTGAACAAATTCATGAAAAAAAAATTCACAAATCACATACCTAATTCATTTTTAAATAAATTCATAAAGAAAAAACCCAAATCACATACCCAATTTTTAATAAGAATAAACCCCAAGTCACATACCTATTTCATTTTTGTACAAATTCATAAAGAAACCCCAAACCCAGAGCTCCAAGATCTTTTACCAAAAGTACCTCATTTACTTGGCACCAATGAGCACATTCAACTAAATATAGTGATAATGTATTTATTAGAGACCGTATTGTTAAAGTTACAATAGAATAAATAAACGTCCAGTCAACCAAATATGTTAACAATTGCGATGGCTGCCAAACCGTTTAAGATGCAAATGATGACATGCTTCAAGCTTGCAGATGGCTTGATTAATGGATTAATAGCTGGCCGGGATTAAATGAAGTAGATGGTTAATTGATAAAATATTTAAGCACAACTGTTGGTGCACTCTTTTTCTATTAAAGAAGAGATGAAGACATGATTGATATCGATCCAATATAGTAGTACAAAGTACAAACAAAAGTCACATGCTTGACTCATCATATGGGATACTTCTCATTTCACTTGGGAAAGGAATGTCACAACTCTAATGTAGCTATATTATCTAACCACCTGTCAATGTCATTTCTTTAACTCGTAAACGCCAGGTTGAATCCAACATCTACATATTTTTATTCAAAATCAAGTAATAAAAAGATGGGAATTAAAAAAATGGGGGGAACAAAGAGTTCTGTAATAACCCGATTATTAACGATATTTCTTTTAAATGAAATATTAAACGAATAAATAAGGTTGGAGATTTAAAACCCAAATTGGAGAAAAGAAATGGGTAAAAGAGGATTACTTTTTTTTTTTATGTACATGGTTATTTAATTATAAATTAAATAAAGAATGGCAAATTAAGCTATGAAATATAATTAATTAATTTAATTATAATTGAATAATGTTAAATTATTTAACTAGTTGAATGTTAGCCTTGATAGCCAACTGTTGATTTTTTTTATAATTAAGTGTGTAACTTAATTAATGTCTTAAGAAATAATATTAAATTATTATTTGATAACTAACTCAAGTTACTAATAATTAAAGTTGTGAAGTGATGTAAATAATTTGTATTATCTTATGGTATTCATTTAAATTATTAGAATATTATAATGTTAATACTTATTTTACGACCCAAGTTATTAAATTAACAAAAAGGTCTTGATTGATGTGGGTAATAATTTAATTCAAGGCCCAAATTTTGGCATTTTCGGGCAAGGGAAAATTTATTGGCCAATTGGGAAATTAAATTGACCAAGCCGATTTAAAGTTGGTGGAAAGCCCCAATCACTTAATTAGTCAAGCCAAAGTCCTTGATTTATGAACATTGCCGACAGCCTTAGGGGAGCCCAATGCCGAAATGAGTTTAAGGAAGCCCAAGCTTTTGTTTTCTTTTAAATTGATCAGCCTTGTTAAGTTGTTCCATCTTGGAGCATTAATTTTATTAGAATATACATGTGTGTGTGTGTGTGTGTGTGTGTGTGTGTGTATATATATATATATATATATGTAATCTGTTCCAACAACCGTAGGGGAGAAGGCCATGCTAGCAGCACTCATGAGTAGAAGTAGCCTAGCAATTATTGCAAAAAGAACCTATATATCTATAGCAGTCAATTTAGAGTTGAAGCTGACCATTTTAGTAGCTAAAGGAGTAAAATCGGCAGCCCATATGGGCAGTTGATGGGTGACTTAGCAGGCCATGAGTGTAGGGGTAAGCTAAGTTCAGTTCATTTTTCTAATTGTAAACCAAAAAGTGCAAGCAAGTTAGAAAAGAGAAAATGAGGAGCTCAATAAACTGAAGAAGTAGAGCAGCAGTCTTAGCAAAGCCTCACAACAACTCAAGCAAAGAGAGTCACCAAGCATTAAGGTATATAAATGTTTCTATTAAACTCGTAAGCAACTTGGTGTTCATGGTTTGTTTTGGTTATTGTTGTGGGAGTTTGTTAGTAATGTTAGAGATCATGATGGATCTAGGAGTATAAGGATGGAATTATAAGGGAGTTATGAGAATAGTTATGGGTTTACATTTCATTTCGTTACCAAGAAAGGATTTATTAAGTTTGTATTTAAAATGGGTTTGTTAAATTCCAAATGTTAAGCTATATTATGGGCGCGAGTCTGTAGAGAAGATTCTCAGAAATCTAACAAGCTAAACGATTCGTTATTTTGTTGAGAAACTAAGGAGAATGAGAAAAGAAAACTTCGCCGAAAAATATTTTCGGATGTCTGTTTCAATGTGAAATATCTAACGGATTTTGAAACTAATTATATGTATGGACACTTGAGAATGGGTAGATGATTTCTGGGCAGAAAATGATGAAAAACTCGTAGGAAAATCAGCACAGTCGCCGGAGAAGACGGCCGGATTTTTGCCACCGGTGATTTTTCCGGTAGACCCCGTTTCTCCATGTTAGAGGCGAAATTTGAAATCATTTTGTATTAGAAAGTTATAGAGAATTTAATTTCATGCGAAATGGATATAAGATTCGTAATTTTCTGATAAAAGGGCTAATTATTATGAATTTTTGAAGTTTTAACACTTTGAAAATTATAAATAAATTACTGAAAATAATTTTTGGGCTGAAATAAATTTACAGTAATCTTATAATAGTATTTATGAATTACTGTAAATATTTGGAAAATTATTGAAAAGCAGAAGTTTTTATTATACCTTTTAAGCCATTTAAAGTTAGTTTAAAAATGGTAGAAATTCATAGAAATTCTATAAATGGTGAAAAATTATGAAACTTTGATGAAAAATATTATAATAATATAAGATAAATATTGGTGGTGTTTTGAGGACATAAAAGTATGTTGAGTTATTATTTTATTTTGAAGCTATTAAATGATAGTTTTTATAAATAGAAATAATTGCAGAAAATTGTCGAATAATTCGAAAAATGTAAAAATTGGCCAAAAAGTCTAAAATAATATTTTAAATACTTTAAAAGGTTTAGTGGACTCAAGAGGTGTCGGGACATTGTGGATCGTGTGTTAACTAGTCAATGAGCATAACGGTCTTTTTACGTAAGGGACGAGAATTGATCGAGAGAATTTGAGTATACTTTTATAGTATAATATTGGTGTTTAGTGTTAATATATCATTAAAATGTGATTGTGAATTTTGAATTAAGGTTTTAGATCAGAATGAGCTGGATAGACCTAATTCAAAAACTAGAAGTTGAGCCGGGACATTGTGAAACCGAGGCATGTTTTTCAGTTTTATTTGCTATGTGTAAACTTATCATTACTTGAGAATTGTGCTATAATATGAATACAATGTGTACGACATTTGATGAGTGTGTATTAAGTGTTATGTGATTGAATATGAAGCATGGAAAATGTGAAATGGGTATTAATTTTACCGCATAAAATTTGTGATACATTGCATGAAATGTATGACGCATGTAATACAAAGTATGAAATACATCACGCGCGAATAAAATGCAAGCATGTATGAATTACGTGAAGCATGAAATGTGTTAACTGTTAGACTTGTTGAGCCGTCGTGCTCATTCTTGTTTTAAAATAAACATTTTCAGATAAATGCAAGACATCCGAAGTTTTCGATAAAGACTAAGGAACAGGAATGCGTAGTGATTTATCATGGAATTGATATATAATCTGATGAACCTTTTTGGGATAAATAGTGTTGCGAAATTGTAAAAATTAGATTAGTGTAATGTTGTATAACATATGTATACGCTAAACACTTGTACTATTACAAGTCGCTAAGAATTTATTGTTGTATTATAGGTCATATATATATGATCTAATAGATATAAAAAAAATTAATTAATGTAAAGATTGCAATTTTTGGGAATACAGAAGAATTGTAATAGTTTTAAAAATAAACTAGTTTATCAATTGTTTTATTGATAAATGTTGTGAATATTAAGGAGAATGATGTTCATTAACGCACGAGGTCGCATGTAGCTAGTACGGGGATTTTCTGGGTGTTACAGTTGGTATCAGAGCTGATAGGTTATAGTTCTTAGGTAGCTGTACCTTAGGCTATAATCGTGGAAATATATTGAAGGCAGTGAAAGGATAAACTCAGATAGAGTTTAAGCAATAAGAGCTAAATATATGAAATTCATAAAGAAGAAAATAAGTGTATATATGAGGAGATTCAAAGAAGGATCTTCAGGGATGTAATCAAAATGAATAGAAAAGAATCAGGGAACACTTGATTTAAGAATTTAAAAAGAAGGATCGTACAGTAAAATGATCAAAGATGAGTGAGAAGATTATAGAATTAAAATATCCTAGAATAAACGAGAAATTGTAAAGTGAAATTAATTGTAAAATAAGATCACGGTGATCATAGTAAAATCATGGAATGGTAGATGGTTTGTTAAATGATTATGAGGATGTGTAGATAGCATGATGCTAGAAAAATGAAATACTATGAAATAGTAAGAAGTGAACTTATAAAGTGTTGTATGTGATAAGGTATCCAGAGAGAGTGAGAAGATTACAGTTATGAATTCACTGAATTTCAGACATGGGATTGCTATTGGAAATATAAACAACTCACTGACCAAAACAAAACAAACTCAGTGAACAAATGTTACGTTTACATTGAAGAAATGGAATGGAGTAATTTTTTAACATCTCAAGTGTATGTTTTGATTGTTGGTGATGGTAGGTGGTGTGATAGATGACATAATTGTCACATACATCCATTTCATTGGAATAGATCTCATTCTATCAAATTAATTTCATTCCACCGCTTCCCTCATAGAACGAAAAGCAAGGGAGTGGAATAATTTTCATTCCATCATAATGGTTTATCAACCAAAATGAGTGCAAAAAAACTATTTTTCATTTCATCTGAATGATTTATCAACCGAAATGAGTACATAAAAGCTATTTTTCATTCCATTGCCAAAGAACACTTCCTCCAATCTAAACATAGCATAAAAGTCCAAAAAGTCCAAAAATCTAAACTTTGCATAAAAGTACACAAAAGGAGTAATTCTTACCAGTAAGTACAACAGAAAGGGTTTTTATTTAAATTAGGAATAATGGCAGCACAAAATACAATTAAAGCTTGCACTTCTAAACATAATTAATATTCTAGAATCTAAAGAATTTAATTGTCTTGCGAATGCAAACCCACTGTCACAAATTATGATGTAGGCTCCACCACTTGGGTAGACCTTAGGCTAGCACCCACTACTACAAAATAGTAAAAAGATAACACTTAAACAACAACGTTTTTGTAAAAAACGTTGTGGTATTTTTTTTACAACGTTTTTTCAAAAAACGTTATAGATACATATGCAAAAACGTTATGTATTTATAAAGGGCAATATTTGGTTTTAAAATTATAACGTTTTCTTAAGAAAAACGTTATCTATTTAAAAAACACGGAGCTTGAAAAAATAGCGCGGAAATGAAAACTTGAAATTAAAACACTGGAGCTCACTCATCCTCACAAGTGAAACAACTATCTCTCATCTCCTCACCCTTTCGCCCTTCCAAACTCTCCGACCTCCACAGCTAATTCCCCTCCCCTAAAAGGCTGAAACCGAAAAATCCCAAAATCCCCCCCCCCCCCCTCTCTCTCTCTCTAATTCTGCCATTGAATATTACTAGCAATATTTTAGCTAGCCTCATGTGGCGACCCCGTGGAAAATCAAGTCCTCAAATTCATAGAACAATCTCCAAAAGTTTTTCCTTCAAAGACGTCGAAACATGGAATATACAAGTCGGTCTAGCTATGTCAGGCTGTTCTTGATTTTCTGGGCTGCCCAAAATTCTGGAAATTCCAGAATTTGTGGTCGACCAGCCACATTCCAGCTAGAATATTTCCTAACATAGTGATCTTATGGGTGTGTGGTTTGTTTCTGTCAATACCCTACATGGAAAGGTACAACTATAAACTTTAAAACTCATCAAACGACCAACACGCTTAGATTAAATCTTCTAACAAGGAGCCTTGTCAGACTGTTCTTGACTGCCCAGAACATAAAGTTAAATCTTATCATTTTAGGCATATAGATGTTATATAAACACAATTTAACCACCCAGATCACTTATTAACATTATATTAGTCATTAATAAACAACAAAACATAATTTTTACTGAAAGATTAAAGATCACCAAGTACAAATAAATTTTGTACCTCTTGAGCAATCTTTGCATTTTTGCCCTTTGATTTTGATCTAGGCTTGCTATGACTGATACTTCGAGCAACTTATAACTGATATTGGGTGTATAACTCGTGGGTTTCAACCTTGGGAGAGCTTGTTATTTATAGGAGAGCTAGGTTAGGGTTTTATGGTCATTATTCAAAACTTCCAAGCTAAGCTTTAATCATTGCAATCCCAGCAGTTATGGACGACCCATGTGCTTCATTAATGGTCCATTAATGTTAGTTATCATCATGTTTGGTGAAATTCATCTCCCAAAATGGATGGACAAGATTTGGCCTACTATTTTGCTTAACAGATGAGAAATTCAATTTAATTTCTCTTACTTGATGTGGCTGAGATTTGGAGGGCAATTTGGTCATTAATTAAACTTAATTGATGCTTAGATTAATCATTCATAATGCTAGCAACTTGATTGGTTGATAACTAATTAATTAACTAAGTAATTTAATTTGTTTAAATCTTTATTTTGATTTAAAATTACTATATAAATAGTTGACTTTCACTATTCATGGTTGACTTTTTCGTATTTATACCGTATAATTTTCGTATTCTATCCGTATAATTTTCGTATTATACGTGTATTTATGAATAGTAACATTTTCTAGGTTTTTAGGGTTTAATCCTTAGGTTTTAAATCCTAGATTAGGTTTGACCCTAGATTAGGGTTTAAATTTTAGGGTTTGTACTTTTTTAGGTTTTAACCTAACCCTAGTTTAGGTTTTCCAAGCCTTAGCTTAGGTTTTTACCTTTTAAATTTAGGGTTTAGATTTTAATAATTGTAACATACTATAATTATTATTTATTATTAACTAAATAATTCTTTTTATTTAAAGTCAACATATTCATCTACTAATAACAATTTAGTAAATTAATTTCCCTCATTCTTATTTAATTTATACCTGTTTGGCATAATATATTAAGCCATTATATAAATATATTGCATTCATATGTAATATATTGTAAAAATAATGAGTGTAATTAACTCCCTCATTTTTATTAATAAATATACCTACCTTAATTCACTATTTTATTTAAGTGAATTAAGTATCTTATTTATGAAATTTAATTCATAATGAATCCATTGTCATTCAAGGCTTATTATTCAAATTATATTATTTCATAATATAATTTTAATTTTAAGCTCAATTAATTAATATTTATAAACTCTCTTTGTTTCCACAATTCATTTCATAATAAATTCAATTCTTCTAACTATTAAATTTCATTTTCAAATGTATATATTTTCACATTTAAAAATATATATACATATTTAATCATCCACATAAATCACGTACTTAAATCTTTATTATTCACATAACATATAAATTAGGTTAATGATTTTTAACCTCTTAGCTGTGTACGATCGTAGTTTCGAGTTGTATTAGGTCTTTAAGATAACTCAAGGTATGCTTGAACAATCGTTCTATAGGTTTTTAAATTGACAACCTTTATCAGATCTTGTTAGATCATTTTTAAAATATTTGGGATATTACATTCAACCCAACTTATAAGAATTTTGTCCTTGAAATTAACTTTACAATTCACTTTAGCCATTTAATATCATATTTATAAGTTCTATAAATATTCAGGATATTACAACCCTAATTAAATATTAAATATTGCAAGTCTAATTGGATTATGTAATTAAATCTAATTTGAGTTTTAAATGGTCCAATAATAATTTAAACAAGCTCAATCAATTATTTAAGAGTTGGACTTGTGGAAACTGCTTGGTAATTAGGTATTTAATTAGTCTAGCCCAATGTTTTTTTAAATTGGAGACTAGTGAATTAATTAGTTGCCCAACATTTCAATGGATCAAAGGAGCATAGATGGCCCAAATAAATTAATTGCTAGCCAAAACTTTGACCCATTAGTAAATTGGCTTCTAGAAGGTTAATTATTCAAATTACATGATAAAAATAATTCCAAAATGGTACCAAAAAGGGGCATGGCTGGTTGTGGAGTGTGGAAGAGCTCCATGGACTTCAAATTTTATCAATTTTAATTGTTTGAGGTAGTGTGTGGATTACTCAATCTTATTGCTAGCAATTTTGGGAAAAACTTGATGTCCAATGTATACTTATATAGGTTATATGTATATATTTCTACTACTATAAATAGAAGCTAGCTCATTTGGTGGAGAGTTTACAAAATATTGCAAGTATTCTCTATATAGTGTGCTAGTGAGTTTTAGTGAGTTAACTAGGTGAGTTAAGGAAAAAGGAAGTGAGTTGTGTAGTGAGTCACCACCGAGTCAAGTGAGTCAAGTCATTTTCTTCAAGGTGGGTGTTATTGGATGTCATCACAACTTATAACCTACTTTGGAAAGCAAAGAAAACAAACCATCAAAAACAAAAGGTATAATATCTATCCTAAAATCCTAGTTTGAAGTTATTATGTTCTATATAAATTTTCTATGGTAGAAAAGTTATTTACAAACTCTAAATGTTTAGATTCATGATGTTTTAGTAGATGAAGAGTTCCATGGGTTTATAATATGTATTTATGTGTGTTTATTATGAATCGTTTAGCAAAAAGCTTGAAAACAACTTTACCGAAAAAACATAAAACATAACAGCCCGCTACTGGAGTTACTGTTCACGATCCGTGAGTCGGATTCATGATCCGTCAACTCCGGGTGATAGATCCATAAGATACGAAGATTCTCCAAGTGGAATGACTAAAAACCTATTTAAAATGAGCAATATACGAATTTTCTACCAAAACACCCCACATATTTCGGGTCTGTGCATAACAGTTCGGTTTGAGGCCATTTCCAGTGACCAAAACAAATTCAAATTTGCTTTTTAATGATGGAATCATGTAGTTTGGGAAGACATGTAGATTTTATTTTATTCAAGTTTGTACAAAGGAGGCCAATTCTGAAAAGGATTTAAAACTCACTGCCAGTTTTTTTTTAAAAAAAACGGCCGGTCCGATTATTTTTAACTTGTGGTGTCCGGTTCGGGTCTTTCTAAATCGGTTCTTATGATGGTTCCAAAAGAGAAAATATTTTGTAATTTAATAAAGAATATTATAAAATTTAGTTTGGGTAATTATAATGTCATTAGGTATTTATTAAAATTATTGAATGATTAAATACCTTACTAAATAATATTAATAATAGATAATTAATTTTAATTACCATTAATTAATAATTAAACTGATTAGTTATTATTTAATTAAGATTAAATAATAATTAAGGATAATTAATTAACTAATTAATATTTAATTACCTTTAAATAATAAGTAAAGGAAATTAAAGTTAATAAACTAATTACTTATTATTTAATTAAGATTAAATAATAAGTAAGGATAATTAATTAATTAATTATTATTTAATTAACATTAAATAATAATTAAAGAAAATTAAAGTTAATAAACTAATTGTTTATTATTTAGTTAGGATTAAATAATAAGTAAGGATAATTAATTAATTATTATTTAATTAACATTAAATAATAATTAAAGAAAATTAAAGTTAATAAATTAATTAATTAATATTTAATTAAGATTAAATAATAATTAAAGATAATAAACTAATTATTTATTATTTAATTAGGATTAAATAATAAGTAAGGATAATTAATTAATTAATTAATTATTATTTAATTAACATTAAATAATAATTAAAGGAAATTAAATTTAATAAACTAAATTATTTATTATTTAATTAAGATTTAATAATAAATTATGATAATTAATAATTAGTTATTATCTATAGTTAATAATTAATAAATAAACATAATTAGTTATTATTTACAGTTAAATAATGACTAAAAGTAATTAATTAATTGCTCTTTAACTGATATTAAAAAGTAATTAATTGAAGATAGAGTTAATAAAATAAAAAGAATTTAATTAAACAATTATAATAAATTGTTTAAGGGTTTAATAAGTGTTTAACACTTAAAAAAAATAATATTGATTAATTAAATCATTAACATAAGATTAATTAAGTGTCTTATACGATTGATGATAGTATATAAAATTATGTGTTATGTGATTGATTATTTGCTAGATAAATAGCATAGGTAAGTGTTTAAAGTGCACAATTATATGTTGTACTAATTGATAGGCCAATGTTATTAATGTTAGGGCATCAAGAGGAGTTTAAATTAAGCGAATTAGCCGTAAGTCGACGGACAGACAAGTTCTTTAACCTTACTCAAATTTTATATTAAGCAAGTTCCCAAACTCAAACTCGAGTTATATTTTTAGATTATGTTCTAAGTGGTTTAATTCTTATAAAGATATTCCACATCTATATGATCATTGTCATTCGTACATAGTGCATGTTGAATTCAAGTTCTATTATTGAACTGTAAATCATTTAAAGTTCTTTTATACATGAATTGTTTAAGAAGTAGTCTATGTCAATTGTTTCAGCTAGACCTTTCAGTATACCTTGTTGTAAAAGCTATCCAAACCTATTGTTGGGCAGATTATTGTACTGAGATGAACAACCCATAATGGGAAAGAACCTAAGTATTAGATAAACGATATATACAGAATAAATGTTATGCATATACATATGGTACGCGAGACTGATCCCCTCAAATACAGTCTGAAAATGTAGCCTAAGAGGG
Source organism: Hedera helix (assembly GCA_947179155.2). Lineage (NCBI taxonomy): Eukaryota > Viridiplantae > Streptophyta > Magnoliopsida > Apiales > Araliaceae > Hedera > Hedera helix. The sequence continues at coordinate 28,188,022 of OX359280.1, read as the reverse complement.
TCAATCAAATGACTGATTTCCCATCGGCACCAAGGCATGTATCTAGGCTTGGAATTTAATATGCATCTGTCGTAACATATACATGAATAACCTCAATTGTTGTGTTAAATCGACAAGACCACAAGCCCCAAACAACCATCCAAAATATACCATTTTCATTCAAACATTTTACTCCATAAAAGGCCTCCGAAAATCCAATAGAACTTTTACTAAACCATACTACTAAATATTACCTCCAAAAGCTTTACACATTTAACAAGTTTATACTAGCTATGGTTTCTCTTATAAACACACCATCTGAAAAATAATTTAAGAATGAAACTAAAAAGGTGTTCTGAATTTAACTTTAAGAAGCATATTAACATAATGTAAGAATGACATATACTCCCTCCATATGAAAACTAAAATCATATTCTTTTTGTTAATTTTCTTTTTCAAAAATCAAATTTGTAAACACTTGGATATAATTCTGTAGATTTATTTTGGAACTTCAAAGCATAAACTTTTTTATTAGGAGAAAGCCAGGGCTTAAAGTTTGTAACTTTAACCTAAGATGAATGAGTGCAAATAAAAAGCCATTGGAGTTTTTGACAATTTGGATTTTTTGGACTTGGCATAAGCCAATTGAGAGGGCAACGGAATTCTCCATATATAAGCGAAGAAGCCATGAGCGTTGCAAAGTCCCACGTCGTTAGAATGCACAAAAGGAAAGAATTATTTATAACCCCAACTCAGTTAACCATTTTACGACCTTACTTGAACAAGATCAGTTCTATAGGCTCAGCAACTTGCTAATATTTTGTCTTGGTATCATCAAGTGACAATTTAAGGCTATAAGATGGAAGAACCCTCCCTCTCTTACAATTTTTTTTATTTATTTATGGTAATTTAAAATTGTATGAGAACTAGAGGTTCGAGGATCTATTCTTACTAAACTCTCCTTTTCCTTTTTCCTGAACCTAAACTTTCCTAAAAATAATAAATTATTATTTCAGTAGTGATGACATGAAAAAATTTATGATAATATATTTAAAGATATTGTAAAAGTTTATTTAATTTTTCACACACACACACACACACACACACACACACACACACACACACACTATATATATATATATATATAGAATTTGAATTTGACGCTTAATCTAAGTTTAGTCTGACAAACAACGGTTTGAATTCCTCCTCATCATTTCAATGGTGAAAAATGGAGTTCGAAGAGAAGAGGGACCTCTTAAAAGAAATTGAGGAAGAAAAAGAGCCTTTGTTATGAGGTAGAGTTAAAATGCTAACAAATTAAAGAATTAAATACAAAATGCAAGATCCAAAATAAGAAAGAGATTCTCCTAACAAATCCCTAGCTTTGACCTCACTTGATAATTTCTCCCCTCCCTGCATATACTCCTCCTTCCCACCAGCTCAACTCCACCTGATATCATCCTATTTAGGCCGTTTTCCTACTTGTGTGGGACTTTGGATTGCATTGGGCTCCATAACTATGTTGGATATTCATTCGACCCATCTTTATTCCCCATATAAGGAAGGATTTTAGTCAATTTGAACAGTCACATGCATTATTTTGTGAAAATAATTTAGAACAATTGTCACTTGTCATCTATGGAAGCATTAAGAATAAAATACAATGGGAAAATAAGGATGTCACAATCACACCAAATTGATTATGACCATGTAATTTCAATTGACTGACAAAATGACCAAATTATGAAATTGTCATTAATTTATAAAATAACCAAAATTATGTCATTTCCACACCATGTAAACCCCAAATTCAGTTTAATCATACAAAAAAAATTCCACCACTTTACTTTTGGATTCATTTTACTACAAAATCAATGGTTTTACATTACAAAAGATACACAACTATCAAAATATATAGTCCCTACGACATGCACACGTTACTTTTCCATATACTACTTGTCTACTATTGGTTAATTGCGAGTGAGTACTCAAATTTTATCTAATAATGTCATCTTCGTATTTGTCATTTGTGAGATTTTTCTTTAAACGGATCGTACCAGTTGGTCAGGTAAGTGTAAGTCAGGTGGGAGTCTCTCTGTACTTTTGCAGCAGTGACTAATTAAATAACTATGTTACTAAAAAGTTGCCTTTGGTACCAGTTTCCTAGACCCTTACAACGTGAACCAAAAGCTCTGATACCAATTGCAGTGAAATCAAGCTCACACAAATACTAAAATAAACACACATAGATAATGATATGAGATATAAAATAATAATAATACAAGAATTTGTAAGTGAAAAACTCAACTAGAAAAAATTCCAAGGAGAGATTTCAAAAATCTACTATGAAAATAATATGGATAATTTCTCAAGCGAGAAATAAACTAAGTGTTTAATTTCTTTCTGTACTTTTTCTATTACTACTAAGCTTTGGTGCTCCTGATGTGTCGAACTAAAGATGCACGAGCTCCTTTTATAGTGTTTGAGAGGAGACAAAATATCACATTTCATGTGGCCAATTTCAAACAAGAAGATTTAGAACACACATTTTCGCACACAAACTGATTAGTTTGTGTGCTAACTACTGTATCTTACTTTGACAATGTGAGCAATGTAGTTCCTTATATCAAAGAATAAGTATAAGTGCACAACATTCAAACATTACATCCATCTTAACCATTAAAAAGTGGGGCATGACATTAAAATCCGTGTCATGCCCCACTTTTTAATGGTTAAGATAGATATAGTATTTGGTTTTGTGTTTGGATGTTGTGTATGTAGACTTGTCCTATTTCAAAACTAAGTTGTACATGCATTTAATGAGGATCCCACTAACTTACCAAATTTGAGTCAATTTTCAACAATTATCTAACACAATCCTTCATTAAAAATTCACATATCCTTTCTAAGACATCCGTGGATTTAGGCATCCTTTACTTTCACCGGATATCCCTTATCATCAGACTCCAAATTGTTGAAATCTTATGTATCGTGAAGATGTTCTATTTGGACCAACAATCTTGCTATGTTGATTCGTTTCCTAACTTCCGTCTCTTCATTCAAATCTAACAAAATCCCCCAATTTCCCGCAATATCTGCCATAATTTTCTTAGCTAACAAAATCCCCCAATTTCTCGCAAATCTTCCATATTTTTCTTGGTTCAGCAACATGGATGGTAATTTGCACTGTTCCCAATGTGATCTTGACATCTTGCTTCAAATGGGGCTAGTAATTTTGACTCTAATTGGAGATGAAATCGGAAATGAAAAATCACCAAATATTATATTTAAGAATGGGGAGGAGATGATACTTATTTTTCCGTCTTAACCCCCACCCTACATCCGCTTTCGAATAGTTTTATATTAAAAAAAATTAATATTTATACTATTATAATTAATTCTTCTTAATTTTATCATGTTTGCACAAAAATATGATTAATTTTTATGTATATATTATTATAAATATAATTAACATTAAATTTTTTCTTTAAGTAATTAATAAAGTATTAATTCATATGGTGATTTAAATTTCTCGTGCGAGATGAATATGGTTATTAAATTAAGAAATTGTCATTAATTTATAAAATAACCTAAATTATGTCATTTAAATTTCTCGTGCGAAATGAAGATGGTTATTAAATTTTAATGCATGTGGTAAATGGAGCGGGCTTTCGATCAAATTCTGCATAAAATTTGTTCATTCACCAAACATGGTTACCTGTCTCCTTAGACAAGAAATCAAGGATACAAAGCAAACCTATTGAACAGATCCTATTAAAGTAAGGTCTTGAATTGATTTTGTGAGTTAGGGCCATAAATATTGCTAACAATCAAAAGCTTGGATTAGTTCAAAACTTATAGTAACACTATATTTACCGCATTAAGGCTGGCATAATATAAGAATAACTTGCCTTAGACATGATATGAACAGCCACTAGATCATTAGGAATGTCCACTGGGCTCACAAGAATACTTAAGATGTGATCAATAAAAGATATACACCAGTTGGAAAACTGGATAAATAAAAATTGGTACTCTTTTTGTTCATCGGAAAGCCTCATTTAGGAATATTTTTATTCCACAAGACGCGACCACTTTTCATTGATAATAGTATAAAATAAGACAATGTACTCTAACGTTATAATTTTATTATCACGCCATAATCACTAAAAGAACAACTTATTACTTTTAGCTTTCAAGGTTAAATACATAATAAAATAAATGCATTCTTATTTCTTAATGTTTGCAAATGTTCTCACAAATAAGACCAACTGTTATATAGTGTGACAGGACATTGGGACTTTTGCGATAAGATATATAAACAAGGTATTACCCATTATGCATAACTACTATCCTGACATATAGTATGTGTATAGAATAAATGAGAAAATATTTGAAAGAAAATAAAAAGGAGAGAGAACATGAAAAAAATTTAGTTTTAAAAAATAATTGTTCCCGTCTTTTAAAACACACAAAAAAAGTAAAAAACTTAACTTTTTTTTTTATTTACACAAAATAGTTGTCAACTCTTTTGTCGTTTTATAATATAAATGGTAAGTTGAAATCTATATTATAAAGGGAGAACAACTGTCCTCCTTAAAAATTGTCGCATTTTCTCTTTCTATTGTACTTACTCTCTATTTTTACTCTCATACTCTTACACAAAATTTTCTTTTATTCTTATTTTTAATTTTTTTTCCCACACATTTAATGTGTGCATATGCATTATTCTTATTTTTAAACTTTTTTTGTCCACACATGTAATTTGTGCATATGCATATAAATTATTAGTGTATGATAAATTATTTTTTGGACAAGTCTATATACACAACATTAAAACACAAAATCAAACATTACATCCATCTTAACCATTAAAAAGTGGGGTATTTAGAAATGAAAAAACCCAACTAAAATGTTGGGTGCCAATTATGCTATTGGGCTAACAATAGGAATTTTCTAGATTGCATTCAATTCACATTTTCTTGAGCCAAAATTGAAATGAATGAACATTTTAAAATGATTTGTAGATGTGGAGAAGTGGTAAGAATTAAAGATTAATTAATTAAGGGCATAAATACGTGGTTTATCTAGTTTGCTTAATTGGCAAGTTAAGAAGTAGCTAAGCAGTTAATTTATAAATAATTAACCACATTTGCTTGTTCATTGTGGAAAGATATATAATTATGTTGTGTCACACTAGCAGTATTATTATCTTAATAAACTGATGTTAGGAATCAATCTAGTAATATGACAAAATGTGTAAAAGATATACAATTATGTTTTGTCACACAAGAATGCAGTCCTTTGAGTTCAAGCTGTATAGACTGATTTTTCAAATTTTGGTTTGTTTACTATGAGTCCATGTATAAAATTAGGGTTTACATTTGACCTAATGAATTTAATGAACTAAAATGGAAAAGTCAAAAATGAATGAATAAGACAGAAATAAATAAATGAGACTTGAGAGGTGCTGTCACAAGTCCTAAGACAGAAGGCTCGTGGGAGCAACTCATTTTTTGGGAATCGATTGAGGGATTAGATTGGTGGCTAGAATAAATAGATGATTTGGGTATTACCCGGGTAACTGGGGGTATTTTAGGATTTTCCTTGTCATTAAGGGTATTTTTTGGAATTTTCCCTTCTGACATATGCCTGACACATGACCTGAACCATATAAATACCTCTTCACTTGACAAGTGAAGGGACTTTTGACACTTGGAGAACTTTGGCCATCTAAATGATCTCTCTCTCTCTCTCTCTCTCTATATATATATATATATATATATATATATATATCTCAAAACAAATGCTAAGTTGGAAGGAATTGGGAACTTGTGATCGACTGTAAATCAAGTGAACGAAAGTGTTGGCGTTGCCTATTTTGAATTCACTCGAAACACTTGTCATGGCTCTCGGACACTAGTGGTTACGTCATGATCCTGAGAGTTCTGTCACGTGTTACTCTGGTAGTTACTCATCAATTCTTCTCCCCTCTCCAATCTTTCAACCGATTTTGTATCTTTTACTGGGTTTTTTTTGCCTCCAGCATAACTACGAACCCTAACCCTTGCAAGCAAGGTACACAATTTTCGTGCCTACATTATTTTTGCGACTTCTCCGGGGAGGTGAGAATTTGTGAAGGGTATGCCCACGACTCAGAGTGGGAGAGTCATAGAAAAAGATTCATCGATTACGAGCAGCACTTCATCGCAAATGGCTGATTAACAACTCACGAGTGCCATGACAGTAAACACGAGAGTACAAATTGAGGAAGCAATAAGAGAGCAAAATACCATGGAGGCCATGCAGCGGGAGATGATGAAGGTATTGAAAGAGACTCATGAAGGGCAAAAAGTGATGATGTCCATGATACTGAAAATGCAGAAACAACAGTAGGAGATGATGAGTTTTCGCCAACAAGTTATGCAAATCCCAACCTTTAGAGCCATGTTTCCAAAAAATTCGCAAGGAACACGAGCAGGAGTGGGAAACAGCAATAAGGACACTCAAAAAGCACCTCCAACAATGAAAACTCAACAAATTCCAACTATCACTCTAGAGCCCCAGAATAGTGGTGATATTCCACTATCATAAACAGAAACAAATCCGTGTGTAACCAAAAATAACATAATGGAGGTGATCAACCAACTTCGTAAACAAACAACCAGCCCTGCAGAACTGGACTTCACCCTTCCTTACCTGGCACATGTTCATAGACAACCTCATCCGACAGGTTATATTCAATACCCCCCTCCCCCCATAATTCCCAAAATACAATAGGGAGAAAGGGAACGCAAGGGAACATATAGCCCGATTTGTGGAATCAATGTCCCCATGGTTGGGTCACGATGAAGTTAGTAATCAAAACATCCTATTGAGGGAGTTCAACAAAATGCTGACAGATGGCAAGTGTTTCAATGTGAAACAAGTGACCATAGTAGAGTTGATCAGAATCACACAGAAAGCAAGCGAGAGATTATCAGACTATATAGATAAAGTCAGGACTCAAGCACAGAAGTGTGCAAAATCCATTGAAGAAAAGAACCTCATTAACATATGCAATAACGGTGCTCTAAATGTCTTCAAACCCATTATCTTACCAAGGCTTATGACTCCTTCACAACACTTGCATCATTTGAACAGGATTTGGGAGGAATTGAATCATTACCCAAGGGTCGTGAGACAGTTGCATGGAAGGGTAAGAGGACAACTATTGTGGCTTTACTAGATTCTCAGCTAAAGTCATAAGGTGGACAAGAGGGAAAGGAATGCAAATAATCTAGAGCCGTCAGTCATCACCTGCAGTGAGGCAACATGCTAGATAAACAAGTTACTTTCTTGTTTTCATTTGTGTCTCTTGATATTATTAAATAAATGCATTATATCTTGAGCAAAGAATTTCTTAAAAATTACACTTTGAACTTCAAAAGTGACCAAACAATTTGAATTTATATATATATATATATATATATATATATATATATATATATATATATATAAGTTAAACTTGGAACTTCAAAAGTGATGGAATAATTTATATATATATATATATATATATATATATATATAAGTTACAATTTTTCTTTAAAAGTGATCGAGGCATCCCGACTTAACCAAGTCCTCGAACTCGAAAAAGTTACACTTTTACTTCAAAACTGATGAGGTACTTGACATTAAGCCCTCGACCTGAACAGTTACACTTTGTCTTCAAAAGTGATTGAGGCACACCGACTTGACCAAGTCCTCAAACCCAAAAAAGTTACATTTTTTCTTCAAAAGTGATCGAGGCACCTCGACCCAAAAACTTACACTTTTCTGTCAAAAGTGATAGACTCCAATCACATGTTAGCTTATTAAATGACTAAACCACCCCTTTACTAAAGCTTGCAAAATGACCCTTTTGCCCTTAAATGGCCAACTAAAAGGGAGCTCACCTAGCTTGCTTTGCAAGATCAATTGAAGTGTACAAAGGAAGCTTGGAAGAGCTTGTTCAAGAAGCTAGAAAATAGTGTAAAAACCAAACTACCCTAGGTTTGAAATGCCTATAAATACAAGCCTAAATTTTCATTAATTTCTATCATTTTCCAAAGCTAATTTCTAACCATTAAAGTTATAATCAAAGTTTCATAACAGATAATTTTAGTGACTTATATTTAAAGTGGAAGCCTTGCATTTTTTTGATTAAAAGCTAGCATTTCAAGAGGTACATCTCTATTTATTATTTTGTTTCTTTCAATTCATAGTTTAGTTAAATTATAAGTAGTTATAATAATGATTTTCATTTCATAGCTAGCATAGTTTAAATCATAATATATAGTTGTTATAATTTTCAAATTATTTCGTCTTTTAATTGAAAAGCTCAAGAACATATGTAGTTGCCATGTAGTATTTTTCGTTCTTCGCGTTTCTTCATATGTCTTGAGCAAGAAAATTTTCTTTCATAGTATAAATAGATTAGCTCAAAACACAAGTCGTTATCATGTACGATTTTTCGTTCTCCATGTACTTCGTGTGTTCTTGAGCAAATCTTTTTATGAGTTAAGTTTATGTTATTTCAATTAAAAAGTGTCATAAATCGCATATATAAGTCAATATAATGGAAAAATTATTTCAAGTACGGAAACCAAAAGCTCAAGAACATAAGTCGTTACCATGTATGATTTTTCATTCTTCGCGTTCTTCGCGTGTTCTTGAGCAACAGTCATAAACCCTATATAAAAAGGTTTATGATTTAATTATTTTTATGTTATTGATTGTTATAACATATTATCTTAGCAAATTAATGCTTAAGGTATCATGTTTTATCAATTAGGTCAAAGAAAGTTGAAGTCAATTTTTAGCAGTCCCCTTTGTGCAGAATTCTGTGCAAATTTGTAAGGAATTTGTGACTTTGGTCTAAATATGATTTGCAGATAAGGAAGTTACAAATGCGTGGAATTTTGAATGACTTAAAAATGTTTTAAAACGAAGAAGTTATGAAAGTTTAACCTAGCCGGGGTCTGACAGCAAACATGCTGTCCACTTTTTAAAAAGTGTCTTAAAAATGACTTTTTGAGTTTGTAGATTTTTTGAATAAAACCACCTATGGAAATAGTCTAAAAAAGTTATAAAAAAACTTATTAATAAATAAAATTCGATAAACTAACATTCAGGTACGCGTAAACCATTATGTAGTCTTTTTAACGCTTTACGGGAAACCTTAGTTTTGCTTCAAGTCAAGTTTTCTCCTATCCATTTATGTTTACTTGTTTACACTTGATTTATGCACTTTGTGCAACAACGTGTTACAAATCTTTGATATGAAAGTTATTGTTATTTGTTTCGGCATAACTTACGAAATGAACATTTATTTGTGAAGTATTGAATTGCTATAATACTTTAGTCAAACCAAGTTGTCTTGGTGCGACCTCTACATGTGAAATAATCCTAGTAGAATAAAACTGTAACCACTGTTCATGATTAGTCAAGTGTAATATATGTTATGCATAACATAGGATGTTTTCAGGTTAATCCCCTATAGATATCACTTGATAGTTTTTGAGTCGAAAGACAGAGGAACAAATAGTTCTTGGTTTAATTACCACTCAGTTTTGCTATGTTAAAATAATTGTAACATCTTTTGTTAACCTAATATGAGTTATATGATTAGTAAAGCTTGAATTGAGCTTTAGATATGTTATGTGATTTAGCTATTTGTAGAATTTTGTGTTTTGGTTTAAGTAGTTAACCTTAACGCTTATTAAAATTAAGAAGTTAATTTATGGCAAAAACCTAAATTAGAAAAATCATTAAAACCTAAACCCTAATCTAGGGTCAAAACCTAATCCAGGGTTGAACCTTAAGGGTTAAACCCTAAACCTTAGAAAAGATTACTATTCACAAATACATGTATAATATACAAATTATACGGATAGAATACAAAAATAATACAATAATAATACGTAAATTATATGGTATAAATACGAAATAGTCAACAGTGAATACTGAAAGTCAATTATATAAATTTAGTATACTTGATTAAATTAAAGCTAAATTAAGTGACTTTAATTAGTTAATTAATCCATTAATCAACCAATCAAATGCTAGCTTATTATATGACTAAATTACCTTTGAAATTAAAGTGGAAAAGACCAAAATACCCCTAATTAATTCTCAGCCACTTTGAACAAGAGAAATCAAATTGATTTTCTCTTCCTTTAAGAAAAATGGTAGGCTAGATCTTGACCATTCATTTTGGAGATGATGATGTCACATGTTTGTGATGATGAAAGATTAAATGTGGCGTTAATGGAGGCACATGGGTAGCATAGATGGCTGGTGAATGTGATGATCAAAGCTAGATATTTTGGTGAAAGCTTAACCATGAAGTAATGGCTTAAAGACCATAAAACCCTAACCCTAGCTCTCCTATAAATAGCAAGCACTCTCATTGATGAAACCACGAATTCTAGAGCTAAAATCAGTTATAAGTTGCTCCATATTAGCTCCATAGGCTACCAAGATCAGAATCAAAGAAGGGAAATTGAAATTTTGTTCCAAATAGGTAAAACCCTAATTTCCTTGTAGATATTTGAATCTTTTGTTAGAAATTATGTTGATTGTTTAAATAACTCTAAAACCATGTTATTTAGTGATCTCGGTTGTTAAAATATGTTTTCATAACATCTAGATGCATGAAATGATAGATTTTAGCTCTTTGTTCAAGATTGTGAAGAACAGTCTGACAGGGCTCTTTGTCAGACTATTAGATTCGATCATGTTGCTAGTTTGATCTTTTTTAATATTTAAAGTTATAGTATGCCATGAGTTTAAGACCCAGAAATAAGAATAACACCAATTAAATCATAGTGCTAAGAGATATGATTACTGGAAAGTCCTCACTCGACCTTGAAATTCTAGAAATCTAGAATTTCTAGGTAACCCAGAACGAAAGAACTGCCTGATAGGTTGGTTTGGTCGGATTTGATCTTACAATAGTGATGTTGTTAAAGTCCAAAATAGGCATAAAGTTGTATTATGCCATGTCTAATTTATCTAGCTAGGATCCATTGGTTTGCCAAATAAGTATTTTATCTGAGAGGAAACCTTGTCGAAAAGTGACCAGACGACCATGATCGAATAATTTTCTGGGCAACCCAAAACGTGAAAACAGTCTTAGAAGGTTGTTTGATGATTGGATCAAATCGTCCAAATATGAAGTATTTTAAGTCCAATATTGGTATGTCGTTGTAGTATTTCATGAGTACTACACTTAGAAATAATTTTTATGGCCAAAGAGTACAAGTTTTGAAAATTAATTGAAGTCAAATGTACCTTCTCGACATTGACCGAAAAATCTAGGCAAGGCTTGGGCACCCAGGCGCTGAGTATGAATGCCTAGACGCTGGGCCTATAGCGACGGACCCAACGACGATCACCATCCAGCCTCAAGAACATTGTTAGCGACGGATTAACCATCGCAGTAACCTTTAGCGGCGGATCAACTGAAAATTGTTTAAAATTTAATTTTAAATACTTTTAGCAACAGACTTTAAAATTAAGTTTATTTTCATTTTAAAAACACTTTTAGTGACGGATTTGGTCCATGACAATAGCTATACATGACATAATTAAATTAAACTTAAATAAAACTAGTTTAATCTATCTTTAGCGATAGATTTAATTGAAAATTCATCGAGTTAACTTATAAATTAGTCTTTAGTAACGGATTAAGTTACCAATTTATTAAATTAACATGTTAAACTCTATTTATTGATGGATTTAAGCGACAAATATAATTAATTAACATAATTAATTATCTAATAAAGTGATCTAAACAAAAAATTGACATCAAACCCTAAATGTACATTATTAAATAAATTAAATACATATTTCTATGTATACTAACTATCATTTATGATATGTTGAACATATTTGGGCTACACTATGAGTTCAAATCAACGTAAACTAAACCGTACACTATACATGCAAGTCTTCTAACTATTTTGTGATATGTTTAGAAGTTATAAATATAAATTGTAAGATTTATGTGACAACGTGATATGATTTATCAACATGAAAGTTATTTGTGATATTAAATTAATATTTATGATATGTTAAAAGCATGTTAAGGTATTTATGAAAGCATAAACCGTGTATATGCTATATGTTAGACTTGCTGAGCCGTCGTGCTTATTCTTGCAAATAAAACCTTATTTGCAAATTTAAAGATGAACGTTAAGAAGATCATGAACATAAAGATGAAAAATAGATTAGGTTTTCACGCTTTATTACTTTTATTTGTATAAAGTCATAATGACTATTATTATACAAACAAAGCAAACATGTAACCGAATATTGTATGAATAATATTATTTATTATCATAAGAATGTTGTTATGTCTTTACTTTTATATAACTTAAAATTGTTAAAAATCTATTAATATGAAGGAGGATATTGGTAATATAGATTGATCATGTTATGCCAATACTTTGAACTTCAGGTAGATAGTAAAACGTTAATACAGTATTGATAATGAACTACTTATCAGAATGAGGATGATAAATAATATTTGTGAGTACTACAAGCATCTGAGACACGACTAACCGATGTGAAATGGTCAAATTCATCGTTAGGTTCCTCAAATCCAAGTACAAGTTTGTTGTTACTATTCTGAATGCCAGAGAACTATGAATATTGATATGAAGAGATATCACTATAACCAAATGTGTTTCGAGTGAGGGTTTTAACTAGTTTGGTATGTTCTGTATGGAAAGAGAATTTCTCACCGGATAAAAATACAAACAATAGTTACGGATAAAATGCAAACATTTATCACGAATGAAGATATAAACATCCATTGTGAGATTCTCTGTTCTCAAGAACCGTCCTAATAATTTAATGTCGTGAATCTTGGAATATGTAAAGTTATAGAATATTTAAATCTTAAGGCTAAAATTGGACCATTATATATGGTGTTATCCATTTATGTGAATACACTATAAGTTGATACTTGTAAAAATGATGAGATCGAGATCAAGTTAAGATCCAGGGACTAAGTAAGAGAAAATTTTAATGTATAGTCTAAAATAGACTAATTCAACCAATAGGATTATGGGATCATTTGTTAAGTGGATAAATGTATGGAGTTTAATGCACAAGGTCCACCGTAGTTAGTGCGGGGATTTTGGGGGCGTTACAATGAAAATAGTCTAAACAAGTTATAAAAAACACTTATTAATAAATAAAATTCGATAAACTAACATTTAGGTACGCGTAAACCATTATGTAGGTTTTTTAACGCTTTATAGGAAACCCTAGTTTTACTTCAAGGCAAGTTTTCTCTTATCCACTTATGTTTACTTGTTTATACTTGATTTATGCACTTTGTGCAACAACGTGTTACAAATCTTTGATATGAAAGTTATTGCTATTTGTTTCGGCATAACTTGCGAAATGAACATTTATTCGTGAAGTATTGAATTGCTATAATTGCTTAGTCAAACCAAGTTGTCTAGGTGTTACCTCTGTATGTGAAAAAATCTAAGTTGAACAAAACTGTAACCATTATTCATGATTAGTCCAGTGTAATGTATGTTATGCAAACATAGTATGTCGTCAGGTTGATCCCCTATATATATCACTTGATAGTTTCAGAGTCGAAAGACAGACGAACAAATAGTTCTTGGTTTAATTACCACTCTGATTTGCTATGTTAAAATAATTGTAAAATCTTTTGTTGAGCTATAATCCTTTTAAATCCATATCGATGTGAGTTCACTTATATGCTTTGTGTTTAAACTTGTTGATCTTTTGTATGCTCACCCTTACGAATAAAACCTATTTGTAGACAAATTGAGAGCTCTAGCTCTAAGAAAAAAAAAGAAAGAAGAAATGCGTAGATTGGTTTATGTGAGCCCATGAATAAAATTAGGGTTCACATTGAATGACCTAAAATAAAAAATAATGAATAACGAACAAACGGACAAAGAACAAATGAAGACCGAAAAAGACAGAACGAAGACCCCCTAGGGTTCGCTCCCCCAGAGTGGGCTCCCTTGGGGTGGTCTTTTTTCGCTTCGTGATGCCTTTTTTGTGTGGCTTATTTGACAATAAAATTGATTTATTTGATCTTTCTAGACATTGTATGACCTTAAAGGTACAATTTAAGAGGTGTTGTCATAAGTCCCAAGGTAGAATGTTCATGAGAACAATTTGTATTGGGAATCGGTTGATGGATTGGATTGATGGCTAGAAGAATTTGATGATTTGGGCACTACCTGGGTAACCCGTGGTATTTTAGGAATTCCTCTATCATTAAGGGTATTTCTGGAATTTCCCTTTTTGACATGTGTCTGACACATGACTTGGAGCCTATAAATACCCCTTCACTTGAGAAGTGCAGGGACTTTTGGACATTTGGAGAATCTCTTGCCACATAAAAGCTCTCTCTCTCTCTCTCTCTTAAAACAAAGAAGAGGTAGGAAGTAATTGAGAACTTGTGATCAACTCTGAATTGAGTGAACAAAAGTATTGGCGCCGCCTATCTTTAGTTTACTTAAAACACTTGTCACGACTCTTGGACACCAGTGATTACGCCGTGATTTCGAGAGTTCTGCCACATATTATTCTAGTAGTTACTCACCAGTTCTTCTCCACTCTCCAATCTTTAGACTGATTTCATACTCTGTGCAGATTTCTAGCCTCTACCATTACTATGAACCCTAACTCTAACAAGTTATGTAATTTCTGTGCCTACATTATTTTGGTGACTCTGCTAGGGAGGTGAGAATTTGTGAAGGGTATGCCCATGACTTGGAGTGGGAGAGCCACGAGAAGAGATTCACCGATTACGAGCAGCACTTCATCGCAAATTGTTGATCAATAACTCACTAGAGCCATAGTAGTAAACATGGGAGTACAAAGTGAGGAAGCAATAATAGAGCAAAATACCATGGAGGCCATGCGGCAGGAGATGATGAAGGTACTGAAAGAGACTCTTGAAGGGAAAAAAGTGATGATGTCAATGATGTTGAAAATGCAAAAACAACAGGAGGACATGATGAGTTTTCACTAACATGTTATGCAAATCCCGACCTTTAGAGCCATGTTTCTAGAAAGTTCACAGAGAACACGAGTAGGAGTGGGAAACAGCAACGAGGACATTCAAAACACACCTCTAACAACAAAAACTTAACAAATTCCAACTATCACTCTAGAGCCCCAGAATAGTGGTAACATGCCACTATCCCTAACAGAAACAAATCCGACTCGACCAGCAATAATTTCAACCACCATTTCACCATTTTTCAAGTCAGTATGTAACAAAAAATGACATGATGGAGGTGATCAACCAACTTCGTAAACAAATAACCAGGCCTACAGAACTGGACTTCACCCCTCCTTACCTAGCACATGTTCGTAGACAACCTTATTCGACAGGTTATATTGAATACCCCGCATAATTCCCAAAATACAATGGGGAGAAGGGGAACGCAAGGGAGCATATAGCATGATTTGTGGAATCAATGTCCCATGGTTGGGTCACGACGAAGTTAGTAATCATAACATCCTATTGAGAGAGTTCAACAAAACGCTGACAAATGGCGCATTCAATTGGTACTACAATCTGGAAAAGGATTGATTTAGGATTGGGATGACATAAAGTTACATTTTTTTAAGAAGTTTTTCAATGTGCAGAAATAGGTGACCATAGTTGAGATGATGAGAATCACAAAGAAATCAAGCGTAGGGTTATTAGACTATGTAGATAGATTCAGGACTTAAGCATAGAAATGAGTAGAACCCATTAAAGAAAAGAACCTCGTTAGCATATATATGCAACAACGGTGCTCTGGATGCCTTCAGGCCCCACCTTATTACCAAGACTTGCGACTCTTTCACAACACTTGCATCATTTGCACAAGATTTGGGATGAATTGAATTATTACCTGAGAGATGTAATGCCCCAAAAAATCCCTGCACTTTTAGCTGCGGCGGACCTTGTGCGTTAATTTCATACATCTATCGACTTAACCAATGATCCCATAATCATATTGGTTGAATTAGTCTTATTTTAGACTATACATTAAAATTTTCTCTTAACTTTGTCTCTAGATCTTAACTTGATCTCAGTCTCATAAGTATACAAGTATCAACTTGTATTGCATCCGTATAAATAGATAACACCATATATAACGGTATAATTTTAACCTTAAGATTTAAATATTCTATAACTTTACATGTTCCAACATCCACGACATTAAATCATTAGGACGGCTCTTGGGAACAGAGAATCCCGTGGTGAATGTTTGTATCTTCACCCGTGATAAATGTTTGCATCTTTATCCGTGATAAATGGTTGTATCTTTATCCGGTGCAAAATCCTCTTTACGTACAGAACATTACCCAACTAGTTAAAACCCTTATTCGAAACATATTTGTTTATAGTGATATCTCTTCATATCAATAATCCTACTTATATGGTATTCAAAATAGTAATAGTAATAATGAGTTATATCTGGGTCCGAGGAACCTTAACGATAGATTTGACTAGTCAACATCGCTTAGTCCTGTCTCGGATGTACAACACTTACAAGTTATTTACCGATCCTCATCCAGATAAATAGATCATTATTAATACTATGTTAAGTTTTAACAATTCTAGGTTATATCAAAATAAAGACATAACAACATTCTGATGATAATAATTTATATCATTCATTCAATATTCGGTTACATGTTTGTTTGTTCGTATTACAACAGTCATTATGACTTATACAAATACAACTAATAAACATGAAAACCTAATCTACGCTTCATCTTTACGTTCGTGATCTTCTTAACGTTCATCTTTAATCTGCAAATAAGGTTTTATTCGCAAGAATGAGCACAATGGCTTAGCAAGTTTAACATATAGCACATACGCAGTTTATGCTTTCATATAAACTTTAACATGCATTGACTGAACATAATTCTCCATTTAATATCACATATAACTCACATTCCAACAATTTATATCACATTGACACACGTGTATAAATCATGTTCATAAATCGTAAACATAACGCATAACAGTTAGAAGGCTTGTAAACATCAGTTAAACACTTCACATATCATCTATTACATAACAATTAACACATAAGGGTTTAGAACTTGCCTTGAAACTGATTTAGGGTTTCCCGGGAAATTGTTAAACGCCTACAAAAAGGGTTACGCGTCCCCGAACATTAGTTTATCAAAATTTTCTTTTGAATAAGTCTTAGAATAAATCCATTAGACTATTTTCATTGGTGGAATCATTTTGTTAAGTGGAAAACTCAAAATTCTAATTTTAAGTGCTTCCACCCGAGGTCCCTTAATTTTTCAGCTTTGACGTCCTTTCTGGTAACTGCCATAATTTTGTCATACAGAAACATTTTTGAGTGATTCTTGAGTCTAAATTTCTTAGAATTTCATGATGTACAACTTTCATTTAGGTTGCTAAGGAAGATTCGTACTTTAAAATTTCGGAATTTTGGCATAAAGGTCTATTAGCATACTAGACTTATCTTTATATCTTTGATCCGATTGGTGAAACATGATACCTCAAGAATTAATTTGCTAAGAAATCATGTTCTAACACTCCATAACACTTTATAACATAAAAAAGACAAAATCATAAACCTACTTATGTACAATTTATGACTTTTTTCTCAAGAACACAAAGAACGAATCGAAGAACACGAAGAACATGAAGAACTAAGTTTCATCGTTCTTGGTTTAACTTGTTAAAACATGGTGCCACAAGCATTATTTAGCAAGCCATCATGTTTCATCATCCCATAACAGTAAATTAAAAAATCATAAACCTACTTATATAAGAAATTATGACTTTTGCTCAAGAACACACGAAGAACACGAAGAATGAAAAATCGTACATGGTAACGACTTATGTTCTTGAGCTTTTGAATTTTACACTTGAAATAATTTGAGCATTATAACTGCTTACATATTTGATTATAACACTTTATAATTGACAAAATTTGGTCATTATAATGACTTGTTTATTTGATTATAACAATTTATAAATATTGCTCAAGAACACACGAAGAACACAAAAAACGACAATCGTACATGGCTACGACGTACGTTATTGAGCTTTAAACTATGAAATAAAATTCGACATAACAACGACTTGCTCAAGTCATAAGGAACATGGAGAACGAAAAATCGTACATGACTACAACTTATGTTCTTGAGCCTCATCGATAAAATAAACTTTAAGCATAATAACGATTAAGAATCATACCTTTTATTATTGCAAGCTTTAACTATTTTTTTGCAATCTCTTGATTATAGGAATTTTTCTTTGAAAATTATTGAAGAAATGAATGAGTTAAGCTTCCTATTTATAGGAAAACTAAAGGTCGGGGTAGTTTGGTCATTAATTTAAAAGACCAAGGGCATTTTAGTCTTTTTGTACCTAAAGTGTGCTAGCGTGTGCCAGCATGTGCTAGCATGTGCCAAGCATGTGCCAGCGTGTGCCGGGCATGAAGTAATGAAAGATATTTGGGAATTAAGATGATAATTTTGTTTATGAATAAAGTGAATCATCTATAGACCTAATTATTTAGCTTTTATAGTGAGCACTAAATCAGCTATCTATAGAAAATATAGTGATTTGGGGGCATCACAATATCAACTTGTAATTCATTCGTATACATGAATAACACCATATATACTAGTCAAATTTTAACATTTAGATTTAAATATTCTATAATTTTACATATCCAAGATTCACGGTATTAATAATATGATGGTCCTTGGAACAGAAAAACCTTGCAATAAATATTTGTATCTTTATCCGTGGCAAGATTCCTTTTCTTACAGAACTCCTCATATCATTCAATACTCCCACTTATATATATATATATATATATATATATATATATATATATATATATATATATATATATATATATAGAGTTATCTCTTTATATCGATATTCCCTATCTATCTGAAGTTCACAACATTATTAACACACTTGTACTTGGAACAAAGGAACCTTGCGATGAATTTGATTTCCTCATTGGTGCTAAATCTCTGGTCTTACAGCACTCACAATGTTAATCAATGTTCTCATTCAGATTTATAGTTTTTTACCATACTGTGTTAACTTTTACTATTTATCTAAAATTCAGAGTATCGGCATAACATGATTAGTCCATATTACCAATACTCTCACTCAGATTTATAGATGTTTAATAATTCTAAGTTATATCAAAATAAAGAAATAATAATATTTGATGCTAATATAATAATATCATTTCATAATATTCGGTTACATGGTTTGCTTGTTCGTATTACAACAATTATTATAACTTTATACAAATACAAGTAAATAAAGCATGAAACATAGTCTACGTTTATTCTTTACGTTCATGATCTTTTTATCATTCTTCTTTAACTGCAAATAAAATTTTATTCACAAGAATGAACACTCCGACTCAACAAGTCTAACTAATAACACATAAACAGTTTATACTTTCATAAAAACTTTAAAGTGCTTGACTTAACATATCTTTCGGTTAACGATCATGTTAACTCATGCTCAACAATGGCACATAAACATATATAGCATCACATATTAATTAACACTTAACATTTAATCAACATATCCCACTTAATAACACATAAAAATTTCAAATATGAATTTTCACATATCATCTTCATATAACAACTATCACATAACAAAAAAGGGATAGAAGACTTGCCTGGATGTGTTTAATAATTTAAACACTAAACTTAAACTTGCTTCGTAAACCCTACATATATGGTTATGTGTATATGAGAGTTAGTTTATCGTATAATATAACTTCATAAGTCTTATAATAGCAAGTTTAAACTATTTCCATAGGTGAAATTATTTGAAAAATTGGCTAACTCAAAAACTCATTTTTAAGCCAAATTTTTGGATTTTGGGCAGATTGTTTTCTGCTGGACCTCGGCTCGGTTAAACGGCCATAACTTCTTCCTTTTAAAACATTTTTTAGCTGTTCAAAATTCCACGTGTTCGTAACTTTCCTCTCTACAACTTTCATGAAGGTGACCAAGACAGTTTCCTAACCGATTTGCACAGAATTCACTTGTAAGTGGACTGCTCAAAAACTGTTTCAACTTTCTTTGATACAATTGGTAAAACCTGATATCTAAAGCATTAATTTGTTAAAATAACACGTTCTAACATTCAATAACACTTAAGAGCATAAAAATACCAAAATCATAAACCTGCTTAAGTAAAATTTCACGACTTTTTCTCAAGAATACGAAGAACTAAGTTTCATATATCGTTTCTTTATTACAACTTGATATCGCTAGCGTGTCCAACTAGGACATCATATTTTAGGACTCCATAACACTAAATTATAAAATCATAAGCCTACTTATATAGAGATTTATGACTTTTACTCAAGAACATGAATAACATAAAACATAATTACAAAGCATAATTTTGATTACCTCTAGAAGTGCAAGCTTTATTACTCTTGATCCTTCAAGGACTCAACTAACACTTTCTATATGATTATACTAGTTTTTCAAGCTCTAGATTACTCGGTGAATTGGTAAGGATTATGAAGAGTGAAAGCTCCTATTTATAGGATTTTCTAAGTTAGGGTAAAATGGTAAAAATGACATCAAGCTTTGGCTCCACGTTTGGCTTGGCTTTAACTTTGGCTCCAACTTTGGCTTTGACTTTGGGTCCAAGTTTGGCTTGACTCCAACTTTGGCTTCTACTTTGACTCTAAGTTTGGCTCAAACTTTGGCTCCAAGCTTTACATTCTGGCTCCAAGCCTTAAATATCGAAGACCCTAATGCCCTTCATCTATCTTGCTAAATGACCTTTCATGCCCCTTCCAATATCAAATCTCATACGTTGACTTTTTACTATTCACAGTTGCCTTTTTGTATTTATACCATATAATTTTCGTATTGTTATTGTATTATTTTTGTATTCTATCCGTATAATTTTTGTATTATCCGCGTATTTAAGAATAGTGATTAAGGTTAGGTTATAACTCTTAGGGTTTCTAGGTTTAGGGTTTAGGTTTTAACCCTAGTTTAAGTTTTAACCTTTAAATATCTTTTTGATTTATTTATTTTTAAAAAGTGTTAAGGTTGAATTCTTGAACCAAAACACAAAATCAAACCCATGAAAATCACATAACACATAATTCAATCTTTGTATATCACATAACACATAGATTAGGTTAAAGATTTTTAACCTCTAATCGTATATGATTGTAGTTTTGAATCGTATTTAATTTTGAAGATAGCTCAATCTATACGCGAGCAATCGTTTTTAGGTTTTGAATTGACAATCTTTATCAGATCTTGTCAGATCATATTTGAAATATTTGTGATATTATAATTAGGGGTGTTATTACATTTTATTAGTGTAAACTGTTGAATTTAATCAAGCTAATGAGTGACCCAAATAATTAAATAACTATCGGGAAATAGATGATATGTTTAAATACGAAAATGTATGTTTGTTGGTATAATGTGGCATGTATTAGAAGATGTAATGATATACGTACATTATAATGGTAGTATATGTATTATGGATGTATTAAAAGGCTAAGGAAAATGAAAATGAATTTTTGGTAGCACTTTTGATGGTCAGTTCGGCAGTTCAAAATGGGGAGGAATTGCTAGACTTTTGTAGGACCACAAGTGTAACTTTGGTGTAAATATATTATGAACCAGCTTATGTATTAGTTGGGTTATCTATGTAACCGAATGGGCAAGTGGGGGTATATTGTAGCAGCCAAATGGGGTGTCTTTTGACAGCCCCAAGTGTGCAGCATTCCATCAGCCATTGTGGCTAGTTTAAAGTTTAGTGTAGGGGCTGAGATGTGAACAACGGAGAAGTGACAAGAGGCAGGTGAGCTGCTCCAAAAGTCTGTTGATGGGGTACAAATTATGGCAGCAGGCAGCTCAGTTTGAGGCAGCTGGGAAGGTGACAAGCTAGGTTAGTTTTAGGGGCTGAGTAGGGGTCATGATAGGGGTCATATCAGCTTGTACTGCCTGATGGAATAAGGAGGGATGTCTTCATTATATGCTCAGTTTTTCAATTCACTTGAACTCCTTTACAACCTTAGCAAGAGAACATTGAGAGCGAGGGAACCCGGAGGGTTAAAGAAAAGAAGGAGAGTCCAGCAGCCATAGCATAAAGTTCTTATCAAACTAAAGCAAAATCAAGTAAGGGTTCATTAACTATTAGAAGGTTCGAAAGTCCCCTAATTCTAAAAGTCATAGTTAATCTTTGGGTTCATTGTTAAGCTCTTGTATATTGTTTTGATTTCTGTGATGATTGTTGTGTTTGTGGTTTGATGGGGATCGCGATCCGGGAGGAACAAGGCTGGAAACATATTGAAGGAGCTGTGTGTGTGTATATATCTGTGTGTGGGTATCATTATTTTTTTCATATATAAATATCAATTATTTGAGAATATCACTTTCAATTTTAATATTCCTACACAAAAATTAAAAAAAAAACAAATTAATTTTTAATGTAAAGATAATGTAAAAAATTTAGTCTTTAATAATTTCAGAAATATTTAACCGACGGAGAAAAAAATAAATGGAGGTTGTATAAGGAGGGAGGTCCGTTTTCATTTACCAAAAGTTACTTTTTCCTTTTCCCACCGTAAGCTTTTGATTTTTAGGTGGCTGATCATTTAAATATTTTCACATATTCACAACATTCCAAGCATAAACTTTACGAACTTTACGAAGGTTAGAGTCACTGAAAATCATGTACTTATAAAAGTTAGGGTCAAAGTCAAGCACATATCACCCAGAACCATATTTTATTGGCACTAGCATTCTCGATTGGGAGGAGAAAGAATTCACATTTGTAATATATTTATAAAATTTGTACGGTGCAGTGCGAATTTATGATATCATTTTTAAAATGAAGATTCATATTTTTATAAAAAAAACAATGATATTTTTACAAAATTCTATTCACATGAACAGTAAATAGAGCCCACTTTCATGTGAGAATTTTTTTGCTGAAATATCAATTTTCCTTGTGAAAAGGTCAATTTCCTTCAAAATTAGTATTCGTATATATATGGATGCAAATATAAAGAGCATTCACACCGCATCACATGTATACACACACAGACATACATGCATGCATACATACATACACACATATATATGGAAAAAGATATGAGTAATAATGCTTTGCAATGATCTATGCAATGACTTTTGTAAAAAATGGTTGGACCCACCATGTAAATGGTGGGTCCCGCCATTTTTTGCAAATGTCATTGAATAGATAAGTGGCAATATCATTACATATAGCAAAGCTGAATATATATAGGGGTTGCATCCATGGCAAACGGTTGTTGGGACTACTTTTTTAGCAATCAAATCTTATACCGTGCATAGCAATAATCAATGGGTGGGTAGGGGTAAGGGTGTTCAAAAAAATCAGTCAAACCGATTTTTCGTGTATACTGAACCGAACGGTTCGGTACAAATAGTAACCGATTCGGTATACCGGTACAACCGGTTCGACTGTACCGGTATATACTAGACCATACTGGTTGTACTGATTATCCTATTTTTTTATTTATTTTTAATTATTATTATTATTAAATAATTAATAATAATAATAATAATAATAATAATAATAATTAATAATAATATAAACAATATTAATAATAATTATTATTATTAGCTGTGTTTGCTAATGACTAGTGATGCTCCATAAATATGCATAGAGAATAGAAATGTTACAATTAATACTAAGGATATTATAGGCAAATTATTGTAAAAAAAATAGATTATTTAAGATAAATAGACATTTAACTTGGGACTACCTAAAATAGTAATAAGAACTTTTATCTTGGGATGGAGGGATTAATATTTATCTATTTAATAATATAATAAATCATTATCCATATTGTTATCATTACTAATATATAATAACATAAGAGGTGATCCCAAATCCAATTATTGTGAGCCAATTTCATTGGTTACGAGTCAATTCACCGAATTTGGCTTAACCCAAATTGGATTCTAAAGTCGAAGGGTTGTTTCTTCCCAAACTATTTTTCTCCCATAAAACTCTTCTTTGGAAAGGTCATTCCTTTCCACACTCTTCTTATCCCATAAAACTCTTCTTTTGAAAAAAAGAAAAAGTCAAATGCCAATTACTATCCCACTAATAAAATGTTTAACAGGCCCCTCTCAGCTCAAGCTATACCATTAATATTGAAATAAGTATTATATCTATATCTATATCTATATCTATATATATATATATATAGATATATAGATAGATGCATGTATTTATGATATGACTTTGTTATATAATATTAGATTATCTATATTCTATATTATATCTTTTAGATATTAGATTGAAATTATTACTTGATTAAATAATGCGAGATGTGATTCACAATTTAATTTTCTGAGTCAATTTCATTAGTCATGAGATATTTATGTATGAAAAATAGATGTCCTAGAATTAATAAATACAATAAAAAGAAATCATCATTACCAGCAATATAAAAATATCTCCTAAAAAATATTGACCTACAAAAAAATAATAAATAAATAAATATTTATTATTTATTTTAAACAGAAATTATTTTTCACCCGAACAACAACAGTGTTTCTCAAACCCAGATTCCGATTATCAGAACTATTAGTCGGAATAGTGTCACCGAAATTTGGGGAAGAAAAAAGGCAATTTAGTTGGACTTTTAAGATTCCAACCCGACCCATATGTATATATATAGGTCTTAAATTGAACAAATAAATACATGTATATATTTATTTGTTAGACACAGTAAATAAAAAATTAAAAGAAAAAGAAAAAAAATATCTATAACACGCAGTAACTACTAGCAACCTCATAATAAATTTTATTTATTATTTTTCGCCAGATAAACCACTTGTCTTTGTTAGAGCACACATTTTGGAAAATAAACACCATTATTTCCACCATATCAATCCACCACCTTTCTGTTACAAAATTTCCAAAAACACACCTTACTAGAGAGTAAGGGCCCTGCGCTTACCTTATCCTACTACACTTACCCAAATAAACTAAAGTCTTTTTTCTTGTCATATTTTCCTTGCCAACCTAAAAAGCACCACCTACTTTTATTGTAGTCACCGCTATGGTAACTCACTTCGGTCGCCCTTTGTTATTATATATAAAAGGCGGCCCGTAGGTGTATACAATAGTTGGAAAAAAAATAGGTTTAATTCTGACCACCTAAAGGATGTGTTTATAGAAATCGACCCTCCTGATTACGAATCCGATTTTTAATTTTTTTTTCTTACGATGAACACACATCCTAATTTCTGATTTTCTACGAAAAACCCATTTCTTAAGGGATTTTTTAATTTTTCTGATTTTTATAAACAAATGCTCCAGACCTCCAAAAATCGTGATTTTTGGATATGATGTTAAGAATCAAGTCTTCTATGACAAATAATTTTTTCAGAATTTTTGGATCAAGAGGCTATTTTAAATGATTTTTTTAAGCTAAACATATGCATTAATTCAGGGGTAATGCAAGTGGTGGGGCCCAATGTCATATCAACAAAAGATTCCCTCTGCCCCAACAGAAAAATGTCACGTGTCCCAAAATCTACAGGAACTCACTCCGCTGCTCCAGGTCACTTCGGAGTACGAAATGACTTAAGCCAATACCAAGGGGCACTTTTCGTAATAATGAAAAAAGTACATAATTCCAACAAGAACAATTTTTCATCTCCAGACCGTATTACACAACCAAAATTAAATATAAATAAATATTTATATTTATGTACGAAAAATAGATGTCCCAGAATTAATAAATACAATAAAAAAAAATCATCATTACTAGCAATATATAAATATTTTCTAACAATATTGACCTGCAAAAAAATAATTAATAAAAAAATGTTTATTTATTTTAAACGGAAATTATTTTTCACCCGAACAACAACAGTGTTTCTCAAACCCAGATTCTGATCATCGGAAGTGTTGGCCGGAATAGTGTCACCAGAATCTAGAAATAAAAAAAGGCAATTTAGTTGGACTTTTAAGATTCCAACCTGATCCATAGGTATATGGGTCTTAAATTGAACAAATAAATACATGCATATATTTATTTGTTAGACACAGTAAATAAAAAATTAAAAGAAAAAAAATATCTATAACACGCATTAACTACCTGCAACCTCATAATAAATTTTATTTATTATTTTTCACCAGATAAACCACCAGTCTTTGCTAGAGCACACCTTTTGGGAAATAAACACCATTATTTCCACCATATCAATCAACCACCTTTCCTGTTATAAAATTTCCAAAAACACACATTACCAAAGAGTAAGCGCGCTGTGCTTACCTCATCCTACTACACTCAACCAAAAAAACTAAAGTTTTTTTGACATAAGATTACCTATATTCTATATTCTATCTTTTAGATATTAGATTGAAATTATTACTTGATTAGATAATGCGAGAGGTGATTCACAATTCAATTTTCTGAGTCAATTTCATTGGTCACGAGTCAATTGCTGTAGAATATACTAAATCAAATTAATAAATATTTATAAAAAAAAGTTATACAAACTAACCCGTGCCTCACATGGTGTAATATCTTGAATATTTATAGCACTTATAAATATGATATTAAATGAGTAAAGTGAATTGTAAGTTAATTTCGAGGACGAAATTCTTGTAAGTTGGGTTAAATGTAATATCCCAAATATTTTAAAAATAATCTGTCAAGATATGATAAAGGTTGTTAATTTAAAAGCCTAAAAACGATTGCTCAACAATACATTGAGTTATATTAAAGATTAAAAACGACTCGAAACTACGATTCGTTTACGATTAGAGGTTAAACTTTTAACCTAAACTATGTGTTATGTGATTAGTAAAGCTTGAATTGAGCTTTTAAATGTGCTATGTGAATTACTTATGGGTAGGAATTCGTGTTTCGGTTCAAGTAATTAACCTTAACACTTATTAAAATCGAAAAGTTATTTAAAGGTTAAAACCTAAAAACCTAATTCTAGGGTTTGGAAAACCTAAACTAGGGTTTGGTTAAACTTAGAAAAGGTTAAAACCTAAACCCTAAACCTAGAAACCCTAAGGGTTCAAACCCTAAGGGTTATAACCTAACCCTAATCACTATTCACAAATACACGTATAATACGAAAATTATACGGATAGAATACGAAAATAATACGAGAATAATACGAAAATTATACGGTATAAATACGAAAAAGTCAACTGTGAATAGTAAAAGTCAAGTATACAAGTTAGTAGAGAATTAACTAATGTTGAGTTAGTTGTTAACTCTAGTTAGTAGATAAAGTTAAAGCCTAAGCCAAGCCAAAGAATAAACCAAACTTGAAGCCAAAGTTGGAGCCAAGCCAAACTTGGAGCCAAAGTATAAACCAAACTTGGAGCCAAAGTGGGAGCCAAGCCAAACTTGGAGCCAAAGTATAAGCCAAACTTGGAGCCAAAGTTAAAGCCAAGCCAAACTTGGAGCCAAAGCTTGATTGTCATTTTTACCATTTTACCCTAACTTGGAAAATCCTATAAATAGGAGTCTTCACTCTTCATAATCCTTACCAATTCACCAAGTAAATTAGAGCAACAAAGCTAGAGAGATATATTGATAGATTAATCTTGTTGATGAGTATTGAAGCCTTGCACAAATTGTTGTCAAAGCTTGCACTCCAAGAGGTAATCTCTAGTTGTTATTATGTAATTTTTCAATTCGTAGAGTATATGTGAATAGCTATAATGCTCGATTTATTTTATGTCTAGAGTAGTGAAATATAAATTATAAGTAGTTATACTGTCCATTTCATTTCAAGTATTTAGTTAAAAAGCTCAAAACACAAGCCGTTACGATGTTCGATTTTTCTTATCGTTCTTCGATTCGTTCTTCGTGTTCTTGAGAAAAAGTCATAAATTTCCATATAAGTAGGTTTATGATTTTGTTATTTTTATGTTATGAAGTGATACGGAGTGTTAGAACATGTTATCTTAGCAAATTAATGCTTGAGGTATCATGTTTTACCAATCGGATCAAAGAAAGTTAAGTCTAATATAGTCGCAGAATATTTTTGCGAATTTCCGAAAATTTAAAGTCTGAATCTGCCTTAGAAACCTAAATAAAAGTTGTAGCTCATGAAATTCTAAGCAATTTAGACTCAAGAATCACTCAAAAATGTTTTCGTATGACGAAGTTATGGCTGTTACTATAAAAGAGGTCAGAAATATGAATCAGTTTTAGAGCAGTCACCTTTAGGCAGAAATCTGTACAAATCTGTCAGGAATTTCGTACTTTGGTCTAAATATTAATTGTAGAGACGGAAGTTACGAACGCGTGGAATTTTGAACGACTAAAAAATGTTTTAAAACGAAGAAGTTATGGCCCTTTAACTGAGTCGGGGTCTGACAGTCCAACAATCTGCCCAAATCCGAAAATTTGGCTTAAAAATGAGTTTTTGAGTTAGCCAATTTTCCAAATAATTCCACCTATTGAAATAGTTTAAATAAGTTAATATAAGACTTATGAAGTTATATAATACGATGAATCTAACCGCTTATGCACTAAATGACTGTGTAGGGTTTAACGCTCCGCCGGAAAACCCTAGTTTCAATTTGAGGCAAGTTCTAAACTTTTATGTGTTATTAGTATGTTCTAAGATTGTTCATGTTATTATGTGATAGTTTATATGTGAAAGTACATGAATGAAGATCTTATGTGATTAAATGATTAAGTGTTAGTTATTGATTAACTGTTAAATGTTAATTGATATTTGATGATGCATATGAGTATGTATAAAATATGTTTATTGTTAAAGCATAAATTAATATGATTATTAACTGAGATGTATGTTCAGTCAAAGCATGTTAAATTTTATATGAAAGCATAAACTGTGTACGTGATAATATGTTAGACTTGCTGAGCCGTCGTGCTCATTCTTGCGAATAAAACCTTATTTGCAGATTAAAGATGAACATTAAGAAGATCTTGAACGTAAAGATGAAGCGTAGATTAGGTTTTCATGTTTATTACTTGTATTTGTATAAGTCATAACGACTGTTGTAATACGAACAAACAAACATGTAATCGAATATTAAATGAATGATATAAATTATTATCATCAGAATGTTGTTATGTCTTTAAATTTGATATAATGTAGAATTGTTAAATATTAAAACAATGTTGATAATGATCTATTTATCTGGATGAGGATCGGTAAATAACTTGTGAGTGCTGTACATCTGAGACAGAACTAAGCGATGTTGACTGGTCAAATCCATCGTTAAGGTTCCTCGGACCCAGGTATAACTCGTTATTACTATTCTGAATACCATATAAATAGGATTATTGATATGAAGAGATATCTTTGTATATTGATACTTGTAGTACGAATGAGACCGTTACAAGTGGACGTATATAGAATATTTAAATCCTAAGTTTAAAATTAAACTGTTATATATGGTTTTATCCATTTATACGGATGAAATACAAGTTGATACTTGTATACTTATGAGACTGAGATTAAGTTAAGATCCAGGGACAAAGTTAAGAGTAATTTTTAATGTATAGTCTAAAATAAGACTAATTCAACCAATATGATTATGGGATCATTGGTTAAGTCGATAGATGTACGAAGTTAACGCACAAGGTCCGCCGCGTGGAAAGCGCGGGGATTTTGGGGGCGTTACACATGGGCTATCAAACATGTAAGATTAAAAGCATAAACTTCGTTTCACCAATTTTTGGTTTCACAAATTTTTGGCTCAATTTTCCTATTCATACATACTAGTTGATAACCCGTGCAATGCACGGGCTAGTTTGAATAATGAATTAAATATTTTGCTAAACATGTGATGAAAATGATATCTGCAAGACAATAACACCAAAATATATAAATTTATAAACACACCTCAGCATTTTCATGTCGATCTTATTTATTTCTCTCTTCATCTTGTATTCACTCCCAAAAGCTCTTCATCTTTCTCACCTGTTGCATGAAACAAACTCTTTACTTCTCAACTTCAAATTCATCATACTACGTACTTCGTTTCGCATGAAAATGAAATTACACTATCGAGTTTAAAGCATGATTATAATGAATATGGGGAAAAGCAAAATCAATGTGGTTAGATGCAAAATACAAAGGAAAAGTAAGAGCAAACAAATGTTGTAAGCATATTTAAATGAAGGAGAAATATGTGGCGTTCTTGCTGATTATTTATTCCACTGTACAATTTTGCAAAAAATGCATCTTTGACAAATAAATAATATATTATAAATATCCTTTCCCAGAGAATCAACGAACTCCTATTCCCCTAAATAATTAAATAATCTCATATGAACAACATCAATGTCCCCCAAATCATTAAATCATCTCACATGAACAAAAATACCAATTAAGAATGTTTTACCGTTTCAAACTCCTATAATCCTTCATATGTATCAATGATACTCGTTAGTTGAAGCTTTCAAAACCATAAATGTCAAGAATCCTATAATAACCCAGTAATTTTCCTGTATTTTCATGATCTAATCTTGCCAAATATATCTGCCACCTGACATACGTAGTAGCTAGAGTATTTAATGGAGCAAAGAAGATATAAAGGAAAAAATAAATCAGCATAATGGAGGTATAAGATACCTTGGAAGATAATCCAAGCACTTGGGCACACTCTCGACGAAGAAATTATATGAAAATATGCAGTTCTTAACTATAACGAACGACATAAATTTGTAGGATTCCTGTTTGAGACATACCTGTAGCAAATTAAACAGAAGATGAATTTAATAACTTAGATAAAGATGAAAATAAAACATCCTAGGTAGCCGAGGCATGGCTCAGAAACCAAACATACCAACAAAAACCAAGAGAGACTTGGTACATTCACTTAGCCACAAAATACCTTCTTAGTCATCTGATTCTAGGTTCTGCAAAAATAGTAGTGGTGTGATTCCTGTGGTGACTTATGCGGAGACAAAGGGTGGAGTTTTGGAGACTTGTATCTTCGCCTCACAATGGTTCTCAATTTTTTGCCTCCCAATGCTTCTTAGTATTTTTTATTATTAAGTTTTTGAATGAGAATTCTAAATATCCATTTGATGTAATAAGTAGGCTACGCTATACATGAAGATTATAAAATTACATTAGCATTATTAATAGGCTATTGATCATACTAGTGTTCTTTTAATGGTTGATGTATAGAGGAACATGAACTCTTACGATAACAACAAAATTATGGGCAACATGTTGGAAAACAAAAATGAAATATGTTCTCAACCCTATTTCATCCAACTTAGAATACACTATACAAATCATGTAAACAAAATCTGCTTGGTAATAAAGTGAGACGTTAGGGAGTGAATAAAATGTATACCTCAGTTAGGTTTGTGTACCAACTCATGTAT
Organism: Hedera helix; assembly: GCA_947179155.2. Lineage (NCBI taxonomy): Eukaryota > Viridiplantae > Streptophyta > Magnoliopsida > Apiales > Araliaceae > Hedera > Hedera helix. The sequence continues at coordinate 28,156,589 of OX359280.1, read as the reverse complement.
ACAAAATCTACTTGGTATGCACAGGATATTTAATACAAAATTGTATGGAGATAATTGACAACTTGCATACCAAATATTTGACATCATAGTCATGCTGTATGTAGGGGTTACTACCACATCTCAAAATAGATTACCTTCCAGTTATGTTTGAATATTTCATCTCGAAACCACAATTAATATATCTTATTACATAGCCTTTCTAAGTTAATCTCTGTTGTTTTAAACTCAATCTTTAGCTTCCATATGATCTAACCTTTATAGAGCAGAGTATTGAAATGGGTATCCCTGATTTTCAGGGCTTCATCACAATTTTTAAGAGTTTGGGCAAAATCCCTCATCCAAGTAGTTGTGTCTCATACCTGCAAAAACATTTAGTGGTGAAATTGATTTGGGATTCTATCATTATTTCGACTAAAACTGTAATAACCCAAGATTTTAATATAAGTAAATAAGAAATTTTACGTATAATTTTTTTATTTATTAAAGCAAGTATGGAATGTGTGCAAGGAAAGGAATGTGAATATGTAATATGTATATATATATTTATTTCATATATGGTTTCAAATAAATTTCTTATTAAAGAAATAGTTGATATTTATAAATTATATTCTTTTAATAAATTAAATTTTATATTTTATAAAAATATGATTACTATATTATTTAAATGATAAATGTATATTTTAAGAAATGATTATTATTATTACTATGATTATTTCTTTATGACATGAAATTGTAAGATTAGTCAATTTATTTTAAATTGATTATGTATGGTAAATGTGGTAAAGTGACATTACGAATCAAAACCCTAATTTGATCTACGGTAATTTTAAATATAATTATTGTTGTAATTATATTTAAAAGGATTTATGTTTATATAATGGATATATGAATACTAAGAATTTATTTTCTTATGTAAATTTGAATATTAAATATACTAATGATTATATTTATATTTGAATGTGTGAATGTATATTATGGATATTAATTTAAAATATAATTAATGATATAATTATAAATATAATAAAGGAATATGTATTTTGGATATTAAGAATTTGTTTTGTTTAAAGTAATTTAAATATTAAATATAGTTATTAATTATATTTGTATGCATGTATGTACATTATGTGAATAATGGGAATTATGTGGGAAACCCTAATTTATAATTTAGGAAACCCTAATAAATATATTTGAAACCCTAATTCATAATTTGAAAATTTTAATTTAGAAAATCTTCTTGTTATTTTTATTCTCATTAGAAAGTTTGTATTAAAGCTTTATTTAATACTAATTTTAATTATGCAAACCCTAGAAAATTTTGATAAACCCTAAGGGTTAAAACCTAAGGGTTAAACCCTAGGAATATTTAGAATGACATGTATGCCATTAAAACTAAAAGTAAAATGACTAAAGTGCCCTTTTTGCTTCTTAAATATCAAAGATAAGACCAAATCTTGGTGAGTCATCACTTGAGATCTCACATGTGCTGAAAATGCAATTCCATCAGCCAAATATGGACAGCTAGCAAGGCATGTGCAATGAATCAAAAGATTGGAAAAAGAAAAAAGAAAAAGAAAAGAAGAAAAACTCTCACTTTAATTTTATAAGCCAAGACACTCACTCTCTCTAAAAGCTACGAATTTCTCTCTCTAACTCAATCACAATATCAGCCTAGGACATTCCATAGAAATTCAGGATCAGAATCAAATAGTGAAACTCAAAAATTTCTCAAGAAAGGTATAAACCCAACCCTTCATGCTAGATCTTTAATGCCTAAGTAAAATTTGTGTTTAAGTGTTTATATAAGTGCTATGTTATGTTATTTGATGATCTGGGTTGTTTAAAAAAGTTTTTATAACATCTAAATGCATGAAATGAAAGATTTGACCAACTGTTCAAAGTGTTAAACATGTGGTCTGACAGCCTAATGTCAGAGTCTATAGATCATGATCTGTTAATTTTTTTATGTGTTTAAGACTTTGTAGTTATATTATGATATGTTATTCGTAAACTGGAAGTGGAATAATTATCATAGCATGTCTATATCGAAAGTTATTCATGGTCAAAAGTCATTGACCGATCATGAAAACTGTTTCTGGAAAACCCAGAAAATTTACTAAGTAAAACATATGGTCTGACAGTCAAATGTCAGAGGACATATATCTTTATCTGTAAATCTTTTGATATTTTTAAATATTTTTAGTGATATTATGCCAGTATTTTAACAATCTAGAAGTGGAATGACGATTATATAATGTATTTATTGAAAGTTATTCACGGTCAAAACCCATTGACCGATCACAAAATCTGGAATTCTGGGTAACCCAGAAAATGAAGAACAGCCTCTGATAGGCCGTTTGACCGGCTTGGATCTTTCTCATATGATGTTTTTAAGTTTAAAAAATGTATTAATATTAAACCTTGACATATAAAATACATTTTCGTGTCACTGTAACACTTATATAATATACATGATCAAAGTTATTAACGCTTGAAAAACGTTGACCATCATTGACCAGAAATCTGGAATTTCCAGAAATGAAGAACAGCCCTACAAGGTAGTTTGACTAAGCTAGATCTTTCAATTGTAATTTGTTTATCACCTAAAATTGATATGAAATTGTATCATTACATTATTAATACATCAATAAACCACCCTAAATCCCAGAAAGAAACGTAAATGAAAATCAATCACGGTCAAAGTAGCCTCCTCGGCATTGACTGGGTTGTTCTTGGTGTTCTTCATGGGCTGAAGAACACCTATAGCGACACTTTCTGTCGCTAAAGCCCTTTTGCAACAGTTTTATTAAAAATTAATTATATTAATTAAATAAATAGAAAATAAATATTAAAAATTCATAAAATAGTTTTAAAAAAAAATTATTTTATTATAAAAATAAACTTTTAATATTTTGACATAAATTTCATTAATATTTTAATATTAATGATATTAATTAATTTAATATTTATATTAAATAAATTATTTAAAAATGATTTTAGTACTTTAAAAATCATTTAAAGGCGATAATAATGTTTTAAAAATGTTTTTAAGATATAATAAATAACTTTTAATGTGTTTCCATGTAGTTCATTAATATTTTAAATTATTTGAATATTAATGATAATGAAATTATTTATTAATTAAATCATTATAAATGATATAGGTGCTTGAAAAATCATTATAAATGATTTTAATGTTTGGAAAAATGTTATAATTGATAATTAAATTATCTAATATAATATTTAAGTTCTTGAACAAAGTTTCATTGAAAAGAAACTCATTGATTATTTGATAATGCAATCGGGACACCGAAATAGTATCGAACTCAAACCAAATGGACATAGTTTGACATGATAATTGTTCGTAAATATTTCAATAACTGATATGAATATGTGACAACATGTTTAAGATGTATAATAACTGCTAATAAGCAGTATTATGTGTTAAGTTGTATTATTCTAATTAAAAGAATAATTTTATTGATGATAGGACTTCATATTAAAGATAAAAGTTTAAGCTATATTGTGTAGCAGTAAACAGCGATCAAGGCAAGTATCCTAACCTTTGCATATACTTTATGCAATGGATCTTATCAATCAAATATCTTAACTCATTACAATTGTTCTGTTATTGTACGGTAATTCCTGATATGTAAGTATTTGAATTCTTTCTTTACTGTGCAAGTATCTAAACTTTATGCACTACTTTTATTTCGTGCGAACAGGCATATGCTATGCTAGTTCCTAACTCAACATGAGTTAAAAATTTCAAAAATGCTCGTGAATAATTATTGATAATTGTTCATATTAATAATCTTTATTATTCGTTTATGCAAGTACTACTATTTTATCGAATTTCCTTTGATTCGTTCATTGTTAAAAGTATCTCATTACTGATTTGTTATGGATCATATTGAAAATTTGTATTCTAAGTTTGGTTATGCAAGTGTCCCCACTTGTATGAACTATTGTACATTATCAATTACCCTTGAATCCGAAATTCTTTGACAAACTCTGATACATACTCTTAAATTTCGGTATGTATACCTAGTTTAAAGATTGTCTAAGCTATTTGACCAGCTAGACCTAATCTGAAAAGCATTGTTGAACATTATTGGTTATGATAAAGTCGTCCAACTGAATTGTTTAGTTAGGACTCCAGGCTGAGTAAGAACAACCCGTAATGGGGAATATGATTTTGTGCCCAAGGCGAACAGAGTGAACGCAATTAGCGTTCAATCAGATAGTATTGATCAATACAGGACATAACGGGGCTGATCACCCTACATGTCCGTAAGACCAGAGCGGTTTACAGATGAATTTCTGTTTAAACCTTTTCAAAAATGAAAAATTACAGTTCATGGTCTTTTGACCACTCAGTATTCAAAAGTCAGTATGTCGTGTCAAAAATCTTAAAAAGTTTCGTATATGTTGTTAAACATGGTTTCAAATGACTTCACCATTATTGATTCGTGGTAGAAGTAGTCTTCAAAGAAAACATTTACTTCTTCAGCGCATTATTATAATTTGTTATTACTTGCTGAGCAATTGAATGCTCATTCTTGCTTTAAATTAAATGATTTCAGCTAAGTGTGATCGACCAGCAGGCTCTGGCAAGGACAAGGGAAAGGGCAAGCTGAAGGATTTAGTATAAGGTGTTCTTGGTAATAGTTAGACTTCATTAAGTTGTTAATATTTATTATCTATCATGCAATGGGATACTGTAAAGGTCGCGTACCTGGGATTAGACAACTCTGATATGTATATTAAGTTTGTAAATTTTATTATTCCGCTCAAAGAATTGGTATCGTGTAGCACCAAGTTCGGGTTTCAAGCACCTGAATTTGGGGGCGTCACAAAAACACTATAAAATTATCAACCAATAATGGTCTTAGAGAAGGGTATGAAAAATTTATTTACGGATTAACAATCTGTGCTTGCAACAAAAAGTGATGGAGCAGTAAAGTAGGAACATAACTCACCAATTTTGGAGAGACAACGTTCTGTTGAACCCAAATCACATATCAAATTTTCATGAAGAAAAAACCCCAAATCATATACCCATTCATTTTTGAACAAATTCATGAAAAAAAAATTCACAAATCACATACCTAATTCATTTTTAAATAAATTCATAAAGAAAAAACCCAAATCACATACCCAATTTTTAATAAGAATAAACCCCAAGTCACATACCTATTTCATTTTTGTACAAATTCATAAAGAAACCCCAAACCCAGAGCTCCAAGATCTTTTACCAAAAGTACCTCATTTACTTGGCACCAATGAGCACATTCAACTAAATATAGTGATAATGTATTTATTAGAGACCGTATTGTTAAAGTTACAATAGAATAAATAAACGTCCAGTCAACCAAATATGTTAACAATTGCGATGGCTGCCAAACCGTTTAAGATGCAAATGATGACATGCTTCAAGCTTGCAGATGGCTTGATTAATGGATTAATAGCTGGCCGGGATTAAATGAAGTAGATGGTTAATTGATAAAATATTTAAGCACAACTGTCGGTGCACTCTTTTTCTATTAAAGAAGAGATGAAGACATGATTGATATCGATCCAATAGAGTAGTACAAAGTACAAACAAAAGTCACATGCTTGACTCATCATATGGGATACTTCTCATTTCACTTGGGAAAGGAATGTCACAACTCTAATGTAGCTATATTATCTAACCACCTGTCAATGTCATTTCTTTAACTCGTAAACGCCAGGTTGAATCCAACATCTACATATTTTTATTCAAAATCAAGTAATAAAAAGATGGGAATTAAAAAAATGGGGGGAACAAAGAGTTCTGTAATAACCCGATTATTAACGATATTTCTTTTAAATGAAATATTAAACGAATAAATAAGGTTGGAGATTTAAAACCCAAATTGGAGAAAAGAAATGGGTAAAAGAGGATTACTTTTTTTTTTTTATGTACATGGTTATTTAATTATAAATTAAATAAAGAATGGCAAATTGAGCTATGAAATATAATTAATTAATTTAATTATAATTGAATAATGTTAAATTATTTAACTAGTTGAATGTTAGCCTTGATAGCCAACTGTTGATTTTTTTTATAATTAAGTGTGTAACTTAATTAATGTCTTAAGAAATAATATTAAATTATTATTTGATAACTAACTCAAGTTACTAATAATTAAAGTTGTGAAGTGATGTAAATAATTTGTATTATCTTATGGTATTCATTTAAATTATTAGAATATTATAATGTTAATACTTATTTTACGACCCAAGTTATTAAATTAACAAAAAGGTCTTGATTGATGTGGGTAATAATTTAATTCAAGGCCCAAATTTTGGCATTTTCGGGCAAGGGAAAATTTATTGGCCAATTGGGAAATTAAATTGACCAAGCCGATTTAAAGTTGGTGGAAAGCCCAATCACTTAATTAGTCAAGCCAAAGTCCTTGATTTATGAACATTGCCGACAGCCTTAGGGGAGCCCAATGCCGAAATGAGTTTAAGGAAGCCCAAGATTTTGTTTTCTTTTAAATTGATCAGCCTTGTTAAGTTGTTCCATCTTGGAGCATTAATTTTATTAGAATATACATGTGTGTGTGTGTGTGTGTGTGTGTGTGTGTGTGTGTGTGTGTATATATATATATATATATGTAATCTGTTCCAACAACCGTAGGGGAGAAGGCCATGCTAGCAGCACTCATGAGTAGAAGTAGCCTAGCAATTATTGCAAAAAGAACCTATATATCTATAGCAGTCAATTTAGAGTTGAAGCTGACCATTTTAGTAGCTAAAGGAGTAAAATCGGCAGCCCATATGGGCAGTTGATGGGTGACTTAGCAGGCCATGAGTGTAGGGGTAAGCTAAGTTCAGTTCATTTTTCTAATTGTAAACCAAAAAGTGCAAGCAAGTTAGAAAAGAGAAAATGAGGAGCTCAATAAACTGAAGAAGTAGAGCAGCAGTCTTAGCAAAGCCTCACAACAACTCAAGCAAAGAGAGTCACCAAGCATTAAGGTATATAAATGTTTCTATTAAACTCGTAAGAAACTTGGTGTTCATGGTTTGTTTTGGTTATTGTTGTGGGAGTTTGTTAGTAATGTTAGAGATCATGATGGATCTAGGAGTATAAGGATGGAATTATAAGGGAGTTATGAGAATAGTTATGGGTTTACATTTCATTTCGTTACCAAGAAAGGATTTATTAAGTTTGTATTTAAAATGGGTTTGTTAAATTCCAAATGTTAAGCTATATTATGGGCGCAAGTCTGTAGAGAAGATTCTCAGAAATCTAACAAGCTAAACGATTCGTTATTTTGTTGAGAAACTAAGGAGAATGAGAAAAGAAAACTTCGTCGAAAAATATTTTCGGATGTCTGTTTCAATGTGAAATATCTAACGGATTTTGAAACTAATTATATGTATGGACACTTGAGAATGGGTAGATGATTTCTGGGCAGAAAATGATGAAAAACTCGTAGGAAAATCAGCATAGTCGCCGGAGAAGACGGCCGGATTTTTGCCACCGGTGATTTTTCCGGTAGACCCCGTTTCTCCATGTTAGAGGCGAAATTTGAAATCATTTTGTATTAGAAAGTTATAGAGAATTTAATTTCATGCGAAATGGATATAAGATTCGTAATTTTCTGATAAAAGGGCTAATTATTATGAATTTTTGAAGTTTTAACACTTTGAAAATTATAAATAAATTACTGAACATAATTTTTGGGCTGAAATAAATTTACAGTAATCTTATAATAGTATTTATGAATTACTGTAAATATTTGGAAAATTATTGAAAAGCAGAAGTTTTTATTATACCTTTTAAGCCATTTAAAGTTAGTTTAAAAATGGTAGAAATTCATAGAAATTCTATAAATGGTGAAAAATTATGAAACTTTGATGAAAAATATTATAATAATATAAGATAAATATTGGTGGCGTTTTGAGGACATAAAAGTATGTTGAGTTATTATTTTATTTTGAAGCTATTAAATGATAGTTTTTATAAATAGAAATAATTGCAGAAAATTGTCGAATAATTCGAAAAATGTAAAAATTGGCCAAAAAGTCTAAAATAATATTTTAAATACTTTAAAAGGTTTAGTGGACTCAAGAGGTGTCGGGACATTGTGGATCGTGTGTTGACTAGTCAATGAGCATAACGGTCTTTTTACGTAAGGGGCGAGAATTGATCGAGAGAATTTGAGTATACTTTTATAGTATAATATTGGTGTTTAGTGTTAATATATCATTAAAATGTGATTGTGAATTTTGAATTAAGGTTTTAGATCAGAATGAGCTGGATAGACCTAATTCAAAAACTAGAAGTTGAGCCGGGACATTGTGAAACCGAGGCATGTTTTTCAGTTTTATTTGCTATGTGTAAACTTATCATTACTTGAGAATTGTGCTATAATATGAATACAATGTGTACGACATTTGATGAGTGTGTATTAAGTGTTATGTGATTGAATATGAAGCATGGAAAATGTGAAATGGGTATTAATTTTACCGCATAAAATTTGTGATACATTGCATGAAATGTATGACGCATGTAATACAAAGTATGAAATACATCACGCGCGAATAAAATGCAAGCATGTATGAATTACGTGAAGCATGAAATGTGTTAACTGTTAAGACTTGTTGAGCCGTCGTGCTCATTCTTGTTTTAAAATAAACATTTTCAGATAAATGCAAGACATCCGAAGTTTTCGATAAAGACTAAGGAACAGGAATGCGTAGTGATTTATCATGGAATTGATATATAATCTGATGAACCTTTTTGGGATAAATAGTGTTGCGAAATTGTAAAAATTAGATTAGTGTAATGTTGTATAACATATGTATACGCTAAACACTTGTACTATTACAAGTCGCTAAGAATTTATTGTTGTATTATAGGTCATATATATATGATCTAATAGATATAAAAAAAATTAATTAATGTAAAGATTGCAATTTTTGGGAATACAGAAGAATTGTAATAGTTTTAAAAATAAACTAGTTTATCAATTGTTTTATTGATAAATGTTGTGAATATTAAGGAGAATGATGTTCATTAACGCACGAGGTCGCATGTAGCTAGTACGGGGATTTTCTGGGTGTTACAGTTGGTATCAGAGCTGATAGGTTATAGTTCTTAGGTAGCTGTACCTTAGGCTATAATCGTGGAAATATATTGAAGGCAGTGAAAGGATAAACTCAGATAGAGTTTAAGCAATAAGAGCTAAATATATGAAATTCATAAAGAAGAAAATAAGTGTATATATGAGGAGATTCAAAGAAGGATCTTCAGGGATGTAATCAAAATGAATAGAAAAGAATCAGGGAACACTTGATTTAAGAATTTAAAAAGAAGGATCGTACAGTAAAATGATCAAAGATGAGTGAGAAGATTATAGAATTAAAATATCCTAGAATAAACGAGAAATTGTAAAGTGAAATTAATTGTAAAATAAGATCACGGTGATCATAGTAAAATCATGGAATGGTAGATGGTTTGTTAAATGATTATGAGGATGTGTAGATAGCATGATGCTAGAAAAATGAAATACTATGAAATAGTAAGAAGTGAACTTATAAAGTGTTGTATGTGATAAGGTATCCAGAGAGAGTGAGAAGATTACAGTTATGAATTCACTGAATTTCAGACATGGGATTGTCATTGGAAATATAAACAACTCACTGACCAAAACAAAACAAACTCAGTGAACAAATGTTACGTTTACATTGAAGAAATGGAATGGAGTAATTTTTTAACATCTCAAGTGTATGTTTTGATTGTTGGTGATGGTAGGTGGTGTGATAGATGACATAATTGTCACATACATCCATTTCATTGGAATAGATCTCATTCTATCAAATTAATTTCATTCCACCGCTTCCCTCATAGAACGAAAAGCAAGGGAGTGGAATAATTTTCATTCCATCATAATGGTTTATCAACCAAAATGAGTGCAAAAAAACTATTTTTCATTTCATCTGAATGATTTATCAACCGAAATGAGTACATAAAAGCTATTTTTCATTCCATTGCCAAAGAACACTTCCTCCAATCTAAACATAGCATAAAAGTCCAAAAAGTCCAAAAATCTAAACTTTGCATAAAAGTACACAAAAGGAGTAATTCTTACCAGTAAGTACAACATAAAGGGTTTTTATTTAAATTAGGAATAATGGCAGCACAAAATACAATTAAAGCTTGCACTTCTAAACATAATTAATATTCTAGAATCTAAAGAATTTAATTGTCTTGCGAACGCAAACCCACTGTCACAAATTATGATGTAGGCTCCACCACTTGGGTAGACCTTAGGCTAGCACCCACTACTACAAAATAGTAAAAAGATAACACTTAAACAACAACGTTTTTGTAAAAAACGTTGTGGTATTTTTTTTTACAACGTTTTTTCAAAAAACGTTATAGATACATATGCAAAAACGTTATGTATTTATAAAGGGCAATATTTGGTTTTAAAATTATAACGTTTTCTTACGAAAAACGTTATCTATTTAAAAAACACAGAGCTTGAAAAAATAGCGCGGAAATGAAAACTTGAAATTAAAACACTGGAGCTCACTCATCCTCACAAGTGAAACAACTATCTCTCATCTCCTCACCCTTTCGCCCTTCCAAACTCTCCGACCTCCACAGCTAATTCCCCTCCCCTGAAAGGCTGAAACCGAAAAATCCCAAAATCCCCCCCCCCTCTCTCTCTCTCTCTAATTCCGCCATTGAATATTACTAGCAATATTTTAGCTAGCCTCATGTGGCGACCCCGTGGAAAATCAAGTCCTCAAATTCATAGAACAATCTCCAAAAGTTTTTCCTTCAAAGACGTCGAAACTCTCTGCTCCGAAAACAACAACGCCGACCCATCCCCAAACCCGAATCCCTCTTCCGTCAAACCCAACACTACCACCACCCACGCATCCGTCTTACGAACGAGATCTGTCCATGGACTCGGCCTTCATGGACGAGCTACAGAGGATCTTTAACATTGACGAAAAGACCAAAGTGACCCTGCCTAGGGTTTTCATCAGCGGCAGGTACATTGGTGGGGCGGAGGAGCTTCGGCAACTAAACGAGACCGGCGAGCTGAAGAAGTTGGTGGAGAGATTGTCGGCGGCAGAGGCAGGGGTTTGCGAGGAATGCGGCGGCCACAAATTTATCCTCTGCGATGAGTGTAGCGGAAGCCACAAATGTTATATAGAGAAAAACAATGGATTTATGAAGTTCCTTATTTTTTTTGATAAAGAGAACTACGTTTCATGGCACCAACCTTGGAATCCCAGCAGCAGCAACAGGCATCTGACAACAGCAACAACATTTCCCAGACTGAAGTCCCCACCAAATCTAGAGTCACAGTTGTTGGCAGTGGCAATTGGGGCAGTGTGGCAACCAAGCTCATTGCTTTCAACACCCTCAAACTTGCCTCTTTCCGCGGTTTGCCTTTTTCCACCTTTCAAAATATTCACAGTTTTATTGGTGTTTATGTTTATGTATGTATTGTTCTTGATAGAATTGGAATGGAAAAAAACCCAGAAGTTTTGCTAGCCTCGTGTGTAATTTTTATGTTCCAATTGTTCAAATATATGATATTAAGAATGTCCTTTTCGATTTTGGTTGTTGTCATGATGATATATAGATGAAGTGAGAATGTGGGTATTTGAGGAGATTTTACCCTGTGGAGAGAAACTCTCTGAATTCATCAACCAAACCAATGTAATCCCAATCGCACTCGTGTTTTGCTATATTTTTACTATTTATGTTGCATCATAATGATGATAAATTTTAACTTTTTAACAGGAAAATGTTAAATATCTTCCTGGCATAAAGCTTGGACAAAATGTGGTTGCAGTCCCAGACCTTGAAAATGCAGGTATTAAATTTCCTAGCATGCCCTATAGCTCTAACTGATTGATTGGTCAGATAATTAACTAATTAAAACTATCAATTAAAGTTAAATATTATTTAGGGTTTTATTTAATCCATTGGTAACTAGTTCTAGCGGGGGCATGATGCAGTGAGGGATGCAAACATGTTAGTATTTGTGACCCCACATCAATTCATGGAGGGTATATGTAGAAAGATAGCTGGAAAGATAAACCAAGATGCCGAAGCAATTTCCCTCATTAAAGGAATGGAGGTCAAGATGGAAGGTCCATGTATGATCTCCACCCTCATCAAGGAACAACTTGGGATTGATTGTTGTGTTCTAATGGGGGCCAACATTGCTAATGAAGTAATTGAACGAATTTTCAATTTTAAAGACATTGGTTCCGTTTTATAATTGGACATTTGGCAGTCAATTTGCTTAACAAGAAAATCCTGGTTATGCAGATTGTTGTGGAGAAGTTCAGTGAAGCAACAGTTGGATACAAAGAGAACAAAGAGATTGCAGAGAAATGGGTTCAGCTATTTAACACTATTTATTTTATGGTCTCAGCTGTGAGTACATTAGATATGCTTTTAACTGTCAAACATTCACGGTAGCATTGAGCAGATAACTATCCTAATTTGTTCAACTGTAACTGGAAATCAACTGTTAAACATTCAAGGTAGTGTTGAGCAGATAACTATCTCAAAATTCTTTAAATGTAACTGTAAATCAGTTCAATGACCTAAGATCTATGGGAAAAACTCTCAGTACACGGACTACTATGTACAAGCTGATTATGATTCTATATACCATATGGATTAACTAAAATTGGGACCTTTATCTTATGAATGAACAAATTTTGAAAAATAGGTCCAAGACGTGGAAGGAGTTGAACTATGTGGCACATTGACAAATGTTGTGGCCATAGATTATCTTTAGATATCCAGTAGCAATATTAAATATCCAGTAGATTATCTTTAGCAGTCCACAAATTATTTGATATTTGATGACACAGGTTTTGTGGATGGCATGGACATGGGAAATAACACTAAGGCAAAGGCTGAAAGATCTAATCTGTTTTCAACTTATTGCTCATCCAATACACACATAAAAGTTTGTGTCTTGACTATTTATTTGATTATTTCCTAGGCTGCAATAATGAGAATTGGTTTAAGAGAAATGAAAGCCTTTTCCAAGCTACTGTTCTCCTCCGTTAAAGACAGCACCTTCTTTGAGAGCTGTGGTGTGGCTGATCTGATAACAACTTGCTGTAAGGAGGCACATATATTTATTTGTCATCCTGCATGTATTCTTTATTCTTTGTTCAAACCGAAGCAAATACTAGCAACGTGCAACATTCTTAATTTGTTTCATCGTAACAGTGGGGGGCAGAAACATAAAATGTGCAGAGGCTTTTGCTAGGAATGGTAGCAAAAGGTTTCTATCTTCTGCACAAGTCTAATGCTATTCAGAATTTTAGTCGGCATCAATTTTTAATCATGTTTGCCGCAAAATCTTATCTACAGGTCTTTTGATGAGCTTGAAGCTGAGATGCTGCAAGGCCAGAAGTTACAGGTAGATACCAAAACTAGTTACAGAAAGAGCAATACTAGTTATTGAAGATCAATCAGTAATTTAATTGTCCATCTTCACCTCTAACTACCAAATTGAAATATTTTGAAGCATATTGCATTCACTCTGTAACGACCCCAAAATCCCCGCGCTTTCCACGCGGCGGACCTTGTGCGTTAACTTCGTACATCTATTGACTTAACCAATGATCCCATAATCATATTGGTTGAATTAGTCTTATTTTAGACTATACATTAAAAACTTTCTCTTAACTTTGTCCCTGGATCTTAACTTGATCTCAGTCTCATAAGTATACAAGTATCAACTTGTATTTCATCCGTATAAATGGATAAAACCATATATAACGGTCTAATTTTAACCTTAAGATTTAAATATTCTATAACTTTACATGTTCCAACATCCACGGTATTAAATCATTAGGACGGCTCTTGGGAACAGAGAATCTCGTGATGAATGTTTGTATCTTCACCCGTGATAAATGTTTGCATCTTTATCCGTGACAAATGGTTGTATCTTTGTCCGGTGCAAAATTCTCTTTCCGTATAGAACATTACCCAACTAGTTAAAACCCTCATTAGAAACATATTTGTTTATAGTGATATCTCTTCATATCAATAATCCTACTTATATGGTATTCAGAATAGTAATAACGAGTTATACCTGGGTCCGAGAAACCTTAACGATGGATTTGACCAGTCAACATCGCTTAGTTCTGTCTCAGATGTACAGCACTCACAAGTTATTTACCGATCCTCATCCAGATAAATAGATCATTATCAACATTGTTTTAATATTTAACAATTCTACATTATATCAAATTTAAAGACATAACAACATTCTGATGATAATAATTTATATCATTCATTCAATATTCGGTTACATGTTTGTTTGTTCGTATTACAACAGTCGTTATGACTTATACAAATACAAGTAATAAACATGAAAACCTACTCTACGCTTCATCTTTACGTTCAAGATCTTCTTAACGTTCATCTTTAATCTGCAAATAAGGTTTTATTCGCAAGAATGAGCACGACGGCTCAGCAAGTCTAACATATTATCACATACACAGTTTATGCTTTCATATAAACTTTAACATGCTTTGACTGAACATACATCTCAGTTAATAATCATATTAATTTATGCTTAACAATAAACATATTTTATACATACTCATATGCATCATCAAATATCAATTAACATTTAACAGTTAATCAATAACTAACACTTAATCATTTAATCACATAAGACCTTCATTCATGTACTTTCACATATAAACTATCACATAATAACATGAACAATCTTAGAACATACTAAATAACACATAAAAGTCTAGAACTTGCCTCAAATTGAAACTAGGGTTTTCCGGCGGAGCGTTAAACCCTACACAGTCATTTAGTGCATAAGCGGTTAGATTCATCGTATTATATAACTTCATAAGTCTTATATTAACTTATTTAAACTATTTCAATAGGTGGAATTATTTGGAAAATTGGCTAACTCAAAAACTCATTTTTAAGCCAAATTTTCGGATTTGGGCAGATTGTTGGACTGCCAGACCCCGGCTCAGTTAAACGGCCATAACTTCTTCGTTTTAAAACATTTTTTAGTCGTTCAAAATTCCACGCGTTCGTAACTTCCGTCTCTACAACTTTCATTCAGAAAAAAGTTCGAGATTCCTGACAGATTTGTACAGATTTCGGCCTAAAGGGGACTACTTTAAAACTGATTCATATTTCTGACCTCTTTTATAGTAACGGCCATAACTTTGTCATACGAAAACATTTTTGGGTGATTCTTGAGTCTAAATTGCTTAGAATTTCATGATCTACAACTTTCATTTAGGTTTCTAAGGCAGATTAAGACTTTAAATTTTCGGAAATTTGCAAAAATATTCTGCGACGATATTAAACTTAACTTTCTTTGATCCGATTGCTAAAACATGATACCTCAAGCATTAATTTGCTAAGATAACATGTTCTAACACTTCGTATCACTTCATAACATAAAAAAATAACAAAATCATAAACCTACTTATGTAAGATTCATGGCTTTTGCTCAAGAACACACGAAGAACACGAAGAACGGATAAAACCGTACATGGTAACGACTTATGTTCTTGAGCTTTTGGTTTTCGTACTTGAAATAATTTGAGCATTATAAATGCTTACATAAGTGATTAAAACACTTTATGATTGACAAAATTTGGTCATTATAACGACTTGTAAATTGAATTATAACAATTTATAAAAATGCTCAAGAACATACGAAGAACACGGAGAACGAATAAACCGTACATGGCTACGACATATGTTCATTGAGCTTTAAACTACGAATTGAAATTCGACATTATAACTACTACAAAATATAGAAAGGCTCAAGAACACGTGAAGAACACGGAGAACGACAATCGTACATGGCTACGACTCGCGTTCTTGAGCTTTTGAAACTAAAAATTAAATAAACATAATAACAACTAACAATTTACCTCTCGAAGTGCAAGCTTTAACAATTTCTTTGCACTTCCTTCTTGTCTCACAAGAACTCTCTCTATAAAATCTGATTTTTGCTCTTGAACTATGGTGAGAATTAATGAAGACATGGCTTAGTATTTATAGGCAAGCAAAGTCTAGGGCATAAAGGTCATTAAGACAACCAAGCTTTGGCTCCAAGTTTGGCTTGGCTTTAACTTTGGCTCCAAGTTTGGCTCCGACTTTGGCTCCAAGTTTGGCTTGACTTTGGCTTGGAGTTTGGCTTAACTTTGGCTTGGCTTAGGCTTTAACTTTGGCTTGGCTTAGGCTTTAACTTTAACTACTAACTAGAGTTAACAACTAACTCAACATTGGTTAATTCTCTACTAAAGTTAGCAACTTAATTGGTTGATTAGTTTCTTAATTCACCAATTAAATTTTATTAGGTTAATCTTAATTTTAATTAACCTTAATCTTAATCAAGTATACATGTAGCATAGTTGACTTTTACTATTCACAGTTGACTTTTTCGTATTTATACCGTATAATTTTCGTATTATTCTCGTATTATATTCGTATTCTATCCGTATAATTTTCGTATTATACGTGTATTTGTGAATAGTGATTAGGGTTAGGTTATAACCCTTAGGGTTTGAACCCTTAGGGTTTCTAGGTTTAGGGTTTAGGTTTTAACCTTTTCTAAGTTTAACCAAACCCTAGTTTAGGTTTTCCAAACCCTATAATTAGGTTTTTAGGTTTTAACCTTTAAATAACTTTTCGATTTTAATAAGTGTTAAGGTTAATTACTTGAACCGAAACACAAAATCCTACACATAGATAAATTACATAACACCTTTAAAGCTTAATACAAGCGTTACAAATCACATAACACATAGTTTAGGTTAAAAGTTTAACCTCTAATCGTAAACGAATCGTAGTTTCGAGTCGTTTTTAATCTTTAATATAGCTCAATGTATTGTTGAGCAATCGTTTTTAGGCTTTTAAATTAACAACCTTTATCATATCTTGACAGATCACTTTTAAAATATTTGGGATATTACATTCAACCCAACTTACAAGAATTTCGTCCTCGAAATTAACTTACAATTCACTTTACTCATTTAATATCATATTTATAAGTGCTATAAATATTCAGGATATTACACACTCAATTCATTTAAAACAAAATCAGGACCTTTTAGTTTCAGGGAACCTTTATCCTAATGCACTGTTTTCTAAAACTGAAATGCATCTGCACACTTCAACTATTTAGCTGGATAAACAACACCTGTGAATGCCTTTGCACACATATTTAGCCACAAATGTCAGTGATTGGACAAACGTAGTTCTCCTTATCAGTCACTTGTAAATTTTTATAATTTTGTATTAGGCATGATTTCAGATAAGATGGGTTATAAAAATTTATCTATCTGGTCGAAAGAACATCCCAATGTTAGTAAGCCAAAAAATATTGCTTTCTCACTTGTCAAATCCTTTAAAAAGGACGACCCTAATGAACTGGTGCAATTTTGTTACTTATATTTTCCAAACTTCTGCACATACTACTATTGTTACTTCTTGTTGGAAAGTTTCATATGCTTTTAAAGATGTATATATGAACCGAGTTGTGGCCCGAGTATTCTGCAGTTGTTTTCAGTTTTCCAATAATAATAATAATAAATGATCATCGTTGTTGATCAAATGAAAACTAACTGGTGATGGACTTTATTTTAGTTCTTCTGTTAGCAATCTGGAGGGATGTACCTTTCATATGTGACTCCTATTTTTATTTGACCAATTAAAACTCTTTTATTGTCTAATGGAAATCAATCATTTATGTTCATACAGAGGATATTGAAGGAGAAGACAAGATAAAACCAATAGCAGAAGGTCAAGACATTCATGAAGCAGTTGGAAGAGGATTTGATAGGAACAAATGAGAATCATATTCAGAAAGAAATCGCTGTTGGAAGAGGTTAGTTCAATAAATTCAAATTCAGTTCATTTTTACCATGTGTTATAACTCACTATTCTTGTATTGCCATGTTTGATGGATAGAAATAAATCCATAATCTGTAGTTCGTACTTAGGCATATAGATTGAACTAATTTCATTACTTGGAATGAATAGGATAATGTGTCTGTAACTTGATGAATTTGGTGGTCTTTCTTTGCAGAATCTCTCTTTCAACTTTTGAAGGAGAAGTTCCCTTGAAGAAAAGAAGTGTATCACCACAAGAATACAACCCTTAAGAATCCATCTCCGTCTGTTGAACTTGGTGCAGAATGGCTGAATCAACTCAAAGATGGAAAGCCTCTGTATCAGTTTAGGTTCTGAATCGTCTGTCCGTACAGGTTTAGATATTTATTTTGGGAGTTAATGGTGGATGCACATGTTAATTTAGATTAATGTATTTTGGGAGAAGACTTTTTTGCACATGATTAGGTAGTAGTGCACCACAGTTAATTTGGTATATTTTGTGGATAGTTGGTATATTTTGTGGATGTAATAATTTGAAACTATAAATGAATGGTATTATTGGATGTATTTTGAAATTGAGAATGGTTGATACATTTTGGCTTTAAATGAGAATTTAGAGTTTTTTTAACTATATATCATTGCATTAATATTAGCAGTTCTACAAGTACAACATTGCAGGTGCACCACTATTGTGTAATGTGCTAAATAGAAGACACCTTTAAAACGTTGTATAAATGAGCCTAAACGTTGTGTAATGTATTAACAAAGATATATTACAACATTTTTATGTTACACTACAACATTTTAAAAACGTTGTCTAAACGTACTACAATAGATGACATCTTATAAACGTTGTATAAATTAGTCTAAAGGTTGTGTGATGTATCAAACTACAACGTTTTATACCAGAAAATGTTGTGGAATGATACCATCTACAACATTTTCAAGCATCTTAGTATTTATTTAAAGACAATGTACAACATTTTTTAGTAAAAAACGTTGTATTATGAGCCAACTACAACGTTTTAAAAACGTTGTATAAAATGGGTCAAATAGATGACACCCTTAACCTCGACGTTTCTGAGAGAAAATTACAACGTTTTTTAAGTGTTATCTTTTTACTATTTTGTAGTAGTGACCCATTTGCAGTGCAATGAAGGTCAATAGCCTAGGCCATTGGCCTTCTTGATCACCCATCGACCCCATCTAGGTAATTAAGTATGTTCTAATGGTCAATGTACACTCGTATTTATATACTTGTCATGCAACCTAATGTTTGCGTGCTCTCGATGTGGGGCTTATTAATGTAATAACCTAGAAATTTCAAATAAGAATAAAATAATAATAAAAAGATAATAATGATTAAATGGAAATAAAGTTGAGAATAAATTAGCAAGAATTAAATTTAATAAAATGAATAATATTTATAAATTAAACTCAAGCAAATGAGAATTAGAATTTTTTTTAGAAACAAATATGAAGATTTATTTTCCAATAAAAGTTTAAAAAGAAAATGAATTAATTGAGTAAGCAAGTATGGATATTTAATTAGTTAAAGTCCCTAAAAATTGGACCAACATATATATATATATAATAAAAGTAGTGAAGCCCAAATCCAATAATTAATTTTTGGATAGATATATTAGATTAATAAAGCCCAAATATAAAATCAATTATGGAGCCCAAGTTCATGAAGTCAAACTAAGAGACCAAGCCGAAGAATAATGGCCCAATTATAGAATTTTTTGCAAATGGGCACATGGGATAAGCATTGGACATAGATAAGGAAAAAAAAGTAATAATAACCTAAAAGAGGGAGGGACACCCGACCCTAGGGGAGGGGGTGAGGAGGTATACATGTCGCCTAAATATTGAATGAAGTCATTAATTACCTCCATGAGTTGGCAACCTAGAAAAAATATATAATAATTCCATCAATTAAGTTATAAATAAAAATAAATAAAACAAAAACAGCACATGGGATAAAATGAAGAAGGCTAAGTCGGTTATGAGAGGAAATAAGATAAGTTTGGTTAGATTTTATTCAAGAAAAGATTGACCAACATTGACCACATAAAATATATATATATATATATATATAACATACTTGCATAAACAAAAGAAAAGAGAAAAAGAGAGAGAGAGAAAGAAAAACAAAAAGAAAGAGAGAGGAAGTGAAAGACTAGGGGGAGGAAGAAAGAGAAGCCAAGCTAGCAAGAAGATTAATCCAACAAGGAAGGTATAATTACTAATTTATGATTTATATATGCTTTATGTAATTTATTTCATGAAATATTTAAAATCATACTAGTAAAAACATAACATGAATGTGTAAATATGGTGGTTGATGATAATATATAATTTAGATGTAGAGAAATCCACAAGAAAGCAAATGAAAGTAATTTAAGTATAAAAATAAAACCTTAGTTAAGTTTTAGTATTTATTTTCTTTTGTGAAATATATGGAAATATAGGTATGACACTTTTGTATATGTGAATAAGTTGAAATATGATTGTGAATAATTTAAATGATGGGTAGATTAATAAAGAGGCCAAGGAAACGCATGAAAACAAAAGTTGGAAATGGAAAATTTTAATGTATGGGCTGATTTTTGGAGTTATGCAACTTGATGTGTAATTTGGTATTTTAAGCTTAGTTGGTCTTAAATTGAAGCCTTATATGTAAGCTACGTGTAGAAATAAGAATCACTCAAAACAGAGTTAAAACGAAAAAGTTAATAAACATCGAAGTGGGCTAAAATATCACAGGAAGCTGCAAGGGGTAAGCGGCAGGGCCAACACTGGAGTGCGTGTGTGCCAGGCGCTGCGCCTGTGTTCAGCATGCGGTGTCAGGGGGTACTGTAATGTTTCGAACTTCAAAGAATATTGTAATCCAACTTTATATGAATAAATAAAGATTAAGTTACACTTTAAATGTTCTACGGAATTTTCGTGTGTTTATTTTTGTGTTTCGTTTCAAGAATCCAACTTAAACAATTATTAGAAAAATAAAAGTTATTTTTTAGAAAACCTAAAGTTAGGGTTTGGAGAAAACCTAAAAGGGTTAAAACCTAAATCCTAATTTAGAAACCCTAAGGCTCAAACCCTAAACCCTGAAAAGGTACTATTCATAAATACATGTATAAATACAAAAATTATACGGATAGAATACACAAATTATATGGATAGAATATAAAAATAATACGATAATAATACAAAAATTATACGATATAAATACAAAAAAGTCAACTGTGAATAGTAAAAGTCAACTATACAAATTAGAATATTTAATCAAGATTAAGGCTAAACTAAGTAAGTTTGATTAGTTAAATCAATTATTAATCAACTAATCAAATGCTAGCATATAAAGGACTAAACTACCCTTTAACTAAGCTTGGTAAAAGACCATAAATGCCCCTTCGATAATCAGTTATGTGAGCAACCAAACATGGCCTAGAACTATTCATTTGGTAGGCTTGATCTTGGCCATTCAAATGGGAGATGATGATGTAATAAAATGTATTGATTACAAACATTAAATGGCATGAAATGCCATGGAAAATCAGGCCAAATGGGGGGGGGGGGGGGGGGACAATGTGATGATCATTTTGATATTTTGTTCAAAACTTAGCTTGGAATTATTGTAACAATGACCAAACTACCCTAGGTTTGAAAAGCCTATAAATACAAGCCTTACGCCTTCATTATTTTCATCATTTTCGAAAGCTATTTCTATGCATTAAAGTTATAATCAAAGTTTTATATTGAGAGAGTTTGTGAGTTTAATATTTGAAGCCTTGCAAAAATATTGTCTAAGCTAGCATTTTAAAAGGTACATCTCTAGTTTTTATTCTTTTCAATTTATAGTTAGTTAATTCAAGAAAATTAATAGTAGTTATAATGTTTAAATTTCTTCAAGTATATAGTCATAAAGCTTAAAAACTTAAGTTGTAGCCATGTATGATTATTCATTCTCTGTATTCTTCATAAGTTCTTGAGCAAGACATTATTATGTCAAATTTCATTTCATAGTTTAAAGCTCAAGAACGTACGTCATAGCCATGTACGATTGTCGTTCTCCTTGTTCTTCCTGTGTTCTTGAGCAATAATTATAAATTATTATAATCAATTATAGAAGTTAACCCTGGCAGTTGGCGTATTTAAGTTTAGCCCTAGGACAAACCTTAAACTCGGGCGTCCTGGGTTCGAGTCTCACTTGCAACAATTTTTCAGCCTTCTCATAAGAACAGGTTACGGGGCCACGGACCCAGGTCTGACTTGATCGGGTAGCCTGCAAAAGCCTAGTTCGGGGTGGGGAGATTAGTCCGACTACGGTCGAGAAATTCCACATTATCAATATATATATATATATATATATATATATATATATATATATATATATATATATATATATATAGAAGTTGCTATAAGGACCAAATCATTTCAAATATAAGTGTCATAATCACATATGTAAGAAGTTATAATGCTCAAATTATTTCAAATATGAAAACCAAAAGCTTAAGAACATAAGTCGTTACCATGTACGATTTTTCCGTTCTTCGTGTGTTCTTGAGCAAAAGTCATAACTCTCTATATAAGAAGGTTTATGATTTTCTTATTTTATGTTATAAAGTATTATTGATTATTAGAACATGTTATCTTAGCAAATTAAAGCTTAAGGTATCATGTTTCATCAATTTAGCCAAAGAAATAATGAAATAGTTTTGTGCAGTCTCCTTACTGTTGAAATATGTGTAAATCAGTAAGGAATTTCGAACTTTGGTCTAAATACAAATTGTATACGAACGCGTAAAATTTTGAACAACTCAAAAATATTTTAAAACGAAGAAGTTATGGCAGTTTAACTGAGCCAGGGTCTGACAGCCAATGTTACTGTCCACTTTTTAGAAAGTCACTTAAAAATGAGTTTTTGAGTTTAAGAAGTTTCCAACTAAAACTAGCTATGGAAATAGTCTAAAAAAGTTATAAAAGCACTTATTAAGAAATAAAATTTGATAAACTAACATTCGGGTATGCGTAAACAATTATGTAAGCATTTAACGCTTTACTGAAAAAACCCTAAATTGCTTCGAGACAAGTTTTCTATCATTAACCTTTATTTACTTGCTTTTTATGTGATTTATACATCTTGTTCAAACAACGCGTTATAAATCTTTGATATGAAAGTTATTGCTTCTTGTTTCGTCATAACTTAAGAAATGAAATGTTCCTTCTTAATATATTTTCAAACATGCTTTATTTTATCAAACCAAGTTGTCTTGGGGCGATCCTGACATGTAAAGTAAACTGAGATGAACGAATATGTAGCTTTGTTCATGATTAGTCCAGTATAGTGTATGTTATGCGTAACATAGGATGTTGGTAGGTTGATCCCCTTTCTATATCCATGGTATATGGTTCTAAGTCAAAAAGACAAATGAACAATTCAAGGTCTAACCACCACTCAGTCTTGCTATGTTAAAATACTTGTGATATCAATTGTTGTACCATGACTCCTTACAATCTATATTGGTGTGAGTTCACTTATATGCTATGTGTTAGACTTGCTGAACTTTTGTATGTTCACCCTTGCAAATAAACCTAAATTACAGATAAACCCAGAGTTCCGACTCTAAGAAGAAGAAAGGAAAGAAGAAATGCGTAGATTAGTTTACATGTTTTATTAAATTGCTTGTATTTTTGTTTTAAAGTCTTGATGACTTATGTAATATGAACAAGCAAACTGTGTAACTGACTCTATATCAATATATATCAAGTTTCATCACATATTATTGTCATGTCTTTACTTTTATAAGACTTAGAATTGTTAAACATTAACACAGTATTGATATGAACTACTTATCAGAATGAGGATGGTAAATAACATTGTAAGTACTGTAAGTATCCGAGAAAAGACTAATCTATGTTAAATGGTCAAATTCATCGTTAGATTCCTCGTCAAATTCATCGTTAGGTTCCTCAGACCCAAGTACAAGCTTGTTATTACTATTCTGAATGCCAGATAAGTAAGATTATTGATATGAAGAGATACCACTATAACCAAATGTGTTTCGAGTGAGGGTTTTAACTAGTTGGGTATGTTCTGTATGGAAAGAGAATTTTACACTAGACAAAGATACAGACATTTGTCACAGATAAATATGCAAACATTTATCACGGATGAAGATACAAACATTCATCGCGAGATTCTCTATTCCTAAGAACCGACCTAATGATTTAATGCCGTGAATCTTGGAATATGTAAAGTTATAAAATATATGAATCTTAAGGTTAAAATATTATAAATGAGTATTAAGTCTCTTGCATCGATTACAAGGACTTAGTATGAAATAATGAAAGATCTTTGAGAATTAAGATGAGAACTTTATTTATGAATGAAGGGAATCATCTATAGACCTAATAATTTTGCATTTGTAGTGAGCATCAAATCAGCTATAGTGATTTGGGGCGTCACAAGCGCTACTACTGTTGTCTGTTGCCGATGGCTACCGCCACGTGTTGCTGTAATGCACGGTTAATTGAACGAAGTTCGTTTTGAGCCATATACAATTTAAAATATTAACATATTACAAATAAAATGAAATATAAGATAAATATTTTTTTTTAATCTTGGAAATTAATAGTATGAAGAATAAACTAAAATTTAAATAATAGAAAATTACAAAAATAAAGTAAAGGTGTTACAATTTTGAAATGGAATAAAAATTTAAGTTTTCTAAAAATATAAAAATTGGACAACGTAAAACAAAATGAAGACCTTAAATGGAAGTTAGGGTCAAATATAAATCGTTCCAAATAAAAATTTGAATGATGTGAAAATATTATCCGACTATAAATTTTGAAATCAAAGGATTATTATGCATAACATGGGATACGATAGGCTGATCACATAGAGTACCATTGACAAGTAAGTGGATAGCTATGTTTAACTTGGTATTAGTTCATGGTCCCTACGACTGCTCAGTGTAATACTCGAAGCCAAAGAAATTCTTGATTTCTCATTCTGCTTTCGGATTCCATAAGCAAATTGCTTAAATTATTCAACGCTTATTTATTCTGTTATGATAATTCATCATTAAAATATTTGTAAGCTTGTTGAGCGAAATAGTTTCTCAATCTTGCAAATTAAATTTGCAGTTAAAGCCGAAGGAATAGAAAATTAGGTCGCTAATGATAACGGGAAAGGAAAAGCAGAAGAAGGAAATTAGAACTGTAATGTATGTATATTATAAAACATATTTGTATTAAATAATGAAATCTTTTGAGACATTGATATGTAGTGATTGGTAAGTAAATCCTGGGAATGTAATATGTAATATTATTTTGATATTGTAAATTAACATTATTAAATTGTTAGATTTATATTGTGTGGCGGATCGTAATACACCAAGTCTGGAATAATGAGTACTTGGATTT
The DNA here is from genome assembly GCA_947179155.2 of Hedera helix. Taxonomy (NCBI): domain Eukaryota; kingdom Viridiplantae; phylum Streptophyta; class Magnoliopsida; order Apiales; family Araliaceae; genus Hedera; species Hedera helix. The sequence continues at coordinate 28,131,232 of OX359280.1, read as the reverse complement.
AGGGGTGTTACAATTAAAGTAAGAATTACTCTCGCAACTTAGAGCTTATGGCATTTTCGGGCATTTTTCGTTAGTTGTTGTCTTATATAACTTCAGCACAAGGTGACATTTCTGTCTGCAGCCTACTACGATACAATGTAATGCAAAATTGTAAGAATTGACGACCAAATACACAAACATTTCTAATCTTGATTCAAAACGGAGGATATATGAAATTCATGTAATATTAAACACGTAGCTTTCTGAACTCCTACTCCATTTGAATCTTTTGGTTTCAGAACTTGCCCGTCAATTTTTGGAAGTCCACTTTCCCAAGTGGGCTTGCATAACCAAATTCTAGAAGTCCATTGAGCCGCAGTTTCAAGAAGATTTGTGATTTGTCTAATTTCGCAAGGGAATGAGCGAAGGAATTCCCTTCTCTAAGTAGATGACTGAATCCGAAGGATGAAAAAGACTACCACTACTACTACATCGGCTAAGACAGTAGGTAATCACAAAAGGAATTGTAGTCTGAGGGTGTAGAGGTTCTTAGTAGAGACTTTCAAGACTGCTACAGTCATGTTTTTATATCATAATTTTTTAACCAATATTTGTACCATTTCAAAACAACTATTTCTAGGTTTGATTTTATGCTTTTAATCTTTATTTGCAACAGTTTCTTTGCTGAAAATGACTAGATTTTTAAATCTTCTTATTGTTAATGATTTAATATCGAGTTTTCTACAAACACGTGCGGTCTTTGTATACTTTTGAAAAACGAATTCCTCACTTTAAATTATATAAGATAGATTGATCTTCCGATGTATACACAACAAGTGAAACCATAGGATAACACAAAAGTTACCAACATTGAAAGCTTATTGAGGTCATACATCCACGATTATTTTATAAATAAAATTAGGTAATTAACAACAACTACTACACCTATCTTGGTTTCCATCTTGGTTTCTGTTTGATGGATATGATTTGATTTACATACGAGTTTACAAGACAAGGATTCAAGAAAATATATGTTCAACAGCTCTAAGCTTATCTTTAACTTTTACTAAATGCAAGTTTGTAGATTGTTCTTGTTACTTTTTTTGTATTTTCTTAAATCCGAAGCCAGATTCAAATTTCCATGCTTTTTGAATGCTTTGCTTTTACCCATACATATTTAACATGAGGAGTTGGCTGGGTTTATAACTTTTCTTTTTAGTGCTCTCATGGTGTGTTTTGTCCCAAGTTTGTGTGTATTGTATAGCATATGCTTATTTACAACACTAACGCCATCAGTATGTCCATGCTCAATTGCTCATGGTTTGTTACAACTTCCAACATGTTTCTCAAATTTACTCTTTCCACATGGGATGTTCAATGACATTAGCGATTGGTCAGCTACTGTTGGACCAACTTCTTATCCAACTTTAATTGTAAGTTAATTTGCCAAAACCTACAAGAAAAATTGCAATTTGAAATTATTCTAATTTTGACTTTTGTACTCGGTAATATTCCCCGTTGTTCTAAATTTAGAAATATATTTGTCAAAATAACGACTAGTTGGTGTGGAATCTTGTGCTAAGTATAAGGTGAACAAACCTAATAAAGGGGAATTTATGGTCTTATAATTAATACTACTAGTAGTATTTATTTTGAAAAAACAAACTCGTTTAATATTTTAGTTTGGCTTATTACTTTTAACTTTTTATAAAAATATTAATTTTATATAATAATAATAATATAAAATAATACAATTTTTTTTCATTTTATCACCATAATTTTATTACTATATTGTATTACTAAACTAACTAATAGTATTATTGATCTTATAAAAAGCCAAAATGTTTACCCACTTATTTAATATTTCTTTTTTTGGTTTAAATGAAGAAGCTTGTATGAATAAAATTTATGTTGCCTCATTCATAACAATATCATGTAGTTTAGTTGGGTAGTTGCATAAAGTTACGAGGTTGAGATTTTGAGTTTGAATCTTGATGGAAGCAATTTTTTTAGTCTTAGTTTGACTTACTTACCTGTCATCATTGTCACGTAGGATAGTCAATGCCTAGTTGTCACATAGAGGGCTTATTTAGCATTGACCAACAGGCACAAAAGATTTTGAGTTCAAATCTTGATAGAAGCAAATTTTTTAGTCTTAGTTTGACTTACTTACCTGTTATCATTGCCACGTGGGATAGTTAATGCCTAGTTCATTGCCACGTGGGGTAGTTAATGCCTAGTTCATTGCCACACAGGATAGTCACTGCCTAGTTGTCACATAGATGGCTTATTTAGCATTGACCAACAAAAAGAGCATAATATCTAAATAGACTAAGAGTACATCGGTTAGTTTTGCATTTTACTCGAAATAGAATCATACCTTTAATTTTAAAACAGCTAATGTACTTTAAGCAGTTTACAATACTACCTATTACATTGATAAAATAAAAAGTTGGTTCAAGTGTAACAACTCAAGTTTATAAGAATATATATATATATATATATATATACATACTCAACACTGTATATGAGAACATAATAATAATTGCATGTATAAACATTATAAATAATTTGGTGGGGTACGCTAGGCTAAGGCTATAGTGCAAAGCCAAGGAGACACTTGAGAGATCCAGTAGCAAGCTAATGTGATGAACTCTCCCCCTAAAAAAATAAATTTAATATCGTGTGAGCCAATGACTCACATATCAAATATTAAATTGATAAGAACAGATACTACACTTGATCTTAGCCAAAAGGCCGAGAAAGGTATGCTTTAAGATGATCTTAAGCTTCATGTTTTAACGCCTGGATCCCTTTCGGATTCATCTCAACTAGTCGAGGTGGTGCTAAATTTACACCCACTTAGACACTTGAATTATTATTGTATTATTTGAATACATTAATTCAACTGGTATTTCGTTAATAAACATCATTATTAAAGTAATCACTCATCTAGGGGAAAAGTTGAAACAGAATTATATCTTCGAAGTTTATAAATTTTGCAAATAACTCTTTTTACGGAAGGTGAACAGGGGTAGAGCCAAAGGTTGGCTCCGCATGCTGTAGCCTGGCCCAAAAAAAATAAAATTACCCTCCCTTTTCAAGAATCTTAGTTCTAAATTTTGGATTTATAATATTCTTAGTCTGTCCCAATTAAAATTATTGGCTCCGCCACTAATTAGGTGAACATAATATTTTAGTTTTGATTTACTTACAAGAAAGAAATAGAGAATTTATTCTTGTAACTAAATGGACTTGATAAAGGAATATACCAAAGAAAATATACCTTTCTGTCTTATTGGAAAACAAGAACAATAAAACTGAATAATCCCTTTAGTGTGATGGTTTAAATTTTTTCAGAAACATATGGTTGAGAATATTTGAAAGTAAACTATAAACATTTGATTGAGTATCTCATCATCATGCTTCTTTTAGTGTTAGCTAATATATTAAATATTTATACAGAGTTTGTTGATTCTTCTCAATTATCATCCCGCAAAAACATTTCAAAGAGGGAATGATATGGTCCCTCCAAAAATAGGCATATGCCACTATTTGCAACTAGCACACGGTATTCTGTAGTAAAAGGTGAAAGAATAGTTAGCTTTGTGCTTGAAAGTGCAATAATAATCTATAAGGGGGGTTGAATAGATTATTACCGATTAAAAATTATCTTAGGGGTTTTTGAATTTTTGATTAATTAATTTGCAGTGTAATAAATTAGTATGCAAGATAGTAAAAATTCAATCACACAATGCACAGAGATTTAGTTGGTTCACATCATACAGCTCGAGTATGTTGCTATGTCCAGTCTGAAGCTCCTCTCCAGGACTTGAGATCCTATTACTATCAGTAATTAATTCTCCTTCAATAGGCGGAGAAGCCTTTACAAAGTTTTATAGATCAACTTCCAACTATACATACAACTACTTATCTTGGACAGTAGCTCCCAGTCCTTCCTCAATCGTAGCTGTACCTGTTTTTTAGTCTAGTTCTGCTTTACAATCTGGTCTAGAAACAAGAAGTCGGTTCCTTACCTTACAAGTACACTAGAGACTCAACTACCCATTGACCTCTCTAAGACTCTGTTCTTGGTCAATGAATCACTCTCTTTTTCTCACAGATTTAAAGACTACTAACTCACTTAACCTTTTTTTAAATAAATAATTAATTTTGAAAGATGCTTCTTTTTTAAGCAGCTATATATTTTTAGTACAAATTTATAAAGGTTTATTTTTCATGGATTTGTGCTATACTAGGGTTATGTTTTAATTAGTGGGACGTCACCCAAGTCACGTCTAGGTTAAGTCGGTGTTTGTAGAAATTGCAGTAAGGACTATTTACCTTTATAAATCACTGACAGACGTGCTAGTTAAACCCTCACTCTACTCTATCTGTATCCGTTTTGGACAGATAGGGATACTGATAATATTTGTTGGATACAAATAATATCCTCTTTGAAGCGAATACGAACAAATATCTAATATTTTGGATTCTATTTATAGTCTTAAAAATAATGCTCTCAAGTTTACCATCACAATTTTATTATGCAACTCATCACAATTAAACTGGACACTCATCTAGATGTAAACATGAAACACTTAAAGATTTTAATTTAGCAAACGGGAAAAAATATATTTATCTATGAACAAATCATTAATTCAAAACATACCCACAAAAACTGCACAATACTTGAGCTTTACATATTGATTCTCCTTTTAATTTTTCCTTATCATCATAAACGTATATAAAACAATGCCAAAAAAAAGTTGTTTGAGTAGTTCTTCTGCTAGACAGGCTGATCCGCATCTATGATCTTCTTCGATCTGAAGTTGAAACCAATTTGCTTGAAAATTGAAACCCACGTACGTACTCTTCCTAGCTCATTACATACATACACACCTAAAAGAAATTAAGCCATCCCTTGCTTAATAAGCTGGCTTGAGCTATATAGCTCCGTCACTCAACATTAATTTAACGATGATGGTCATGGTATTGGAACAAATCCTACAATTAACCAACTCCAACAAAGACTTTTTCCCAACCAACAAATTAATTAACAGACCACAAAACTAATTAGCACCTTAATTCTTTTTTTTATTAAATTAAAATTTAAATTCACAAAGACATACGTCTCATAAAGAATGAAGATGTTACACCAGTCTCCTTAGAAATCAAGGATACAAAGGTACAATCCTAGTGAATAGATCCCATGGAAATAAGGTCCGGGCTTTATTTTGTGAGTTGAGGCTATAAATACTGCTTCTTTTTGTGCATTTTTGGTGATGTTGGACTTCGTTGCGCCATGGTTTTTTTACTTCTAGGCAGTGTTAATTATGCAATTTTGTGCATTTAAGGTTTCAGAATTAACAACCAAAAGCTTGGATCAGTTCAAAACTTATAGTAACACTATATATATTTACTGCATTAAGGCTGGCATAATATAAGAATAACTTGCCTTAGACATGATTATAAACAGCCACTAGATCATTCAAAATGTCTACTGGGCTATTTTATATCTGTTCTTATCAGTTTAATATCTGATATGTGAGCCAATGGCTCGCACGATATTAAATTTATTTTTTTAGGGGGAGAGTTCATAACAGTAGCTTGCTGCTGGATCTCTAAAGTGTCGCCTTGGCTTTGCACTATAGCCTTGGCCTGGCGCACCTCACCAAATCAGTTACAATACATGCAACTATTATGATCTCATATGAAAGGATGTTCTAATCTTAATATACTAAAATACTTCTTCTGCATGAACATCTGGCAAATGCTATACTTAGCCAAGATTGCAAAAAATCTCCAAACAACTGATTGAAGGGTGAAGCTATGCTTCTGCTATGTCTGATTTCCCATCAGGCGCCAAGGCATGTATGTAGGCCTGAAATTTAATATGCATATGTCGTAACATATAATACAATAATCATTTCACGACCTTACTTGAACAGGATCAGTTCTATAGGCTTGGCAACTTGCTTAAATTAAGGTCTTGAATTGATTTTGTGAGTTGGGGCCATAAATACTGTTAACAACCCAAAAGCTTGGATCAGTTCAAAACTTATAGTAACACTTTATATATTTACCGCATTAAGGCTGGCATAATATAAGAATAACTTGCCTTAGACATGATATGAACAGCCACGTGATCAATAAAAGATATACGCCAGTTGGAAAACTGGATAAATAAAAATCAGTACCCTTTTTGTTCATCGGAGAGCCTCATTTGGAAATATTTTTATTCCACAAAACGTGACCACTTTTCATTCATAATTGTGGCAACCCGAGTATTTATGAGGTTATATATAAACCGGTTATGGGTGTGTTTTGTAATTACGATTCCAAGGACGTAATCTTTATAAGGAGGGAAGAATGTGACATCCCGAAATTTCGATTATATTTTATAAGAATTTAATATATAAAATTCTTATTATAATACGAAACGGGTCAAATGAATAAAATATATATTTATTTTGAATTATGTGATGTGTGGTGGATAAAATATGTATATATTTAAATGTGAAATATATACAATTATTTTATAAAGGAAATTTAATAGTTAATTAAAACTATTAATTAATTATTTGGTATTGAGTTAAGATTATAATATAAATTAATATAATTTGTAAGCCTTGAATGGCAATGGAGCCTTTATGAATTAAATTTCATAAACGTGTAATTAATTCACTTAAATAAAATAGTGAATTAATGAATATATATTATATTATGCCAAACAGAAATAAATTAAATATGAAATGAGGGAAGTATTTCATTAATCTTTATTAGTGGATGAATATGTTAATTTTAATTAATTGAATAAAGAAAGTTATTTTCTTTTATTTAGTTAATGTTGAGGATTATGTTACACTAATTAAAAATGTAACATAAATAAGGGTATAATATTTAATATTATATCAAATTGAGGTGAATTAAATATTATGAATGGTTCAATACATAAAATGTGTAATTGGAACCAAATGTGTAAATTACATTCATAATTTGAATTGTGATTAATTGTTAATGTATTTAATATTATACTAAGTGGATGTGAATTGAAAATATGGAATAAGGGAACAATATTTATTAAATAAATATTGGATGATTAAAATTGGTAAATTAAAATAATATTTAATTTACGGTTAAAGATATTAAATTAGTATAATTAATATTTTAAATAAAATGGCATGAAACAATTTATGGAGAGAAAGAGATAATTTAATTATGAAATATTGATTGGATAAATTAAATTCATGTTTGAATTATGATGAAATATATTATATTAATATATTTGATGATTAAATAAATTGTTCAGAATATCATTTATGGAACGAAGGAGGTAATTAAATTGTTACAAAATTAAATGAGGAAATTAAAAATGATTAATAAATTGTACATTAATTATTTTAATAATTAGTTCGTTTTGCAAATAGTGTTAAATTTAATTATGGATTAAATCCATAATTAATGAAATGAATTTATACATAATTATAAATGTATAAAATTACTAAATTAAGTTTTATTTCTAATACATGTATTTAGATTATAATAGATGTATTAATATTATATTTATATATTTATGTGTTGCGTGTGTATATATATATATATACTAGATGACTTGTATGCATTAGTGGGATACTAGAATACTGAATTGCATTGGTATATGCATGAAATGATTAGATGGCAGTGAGTTTTGATGAGTAATTCACTTGAGCCTTGTGAGCATGCCACCTACATGCTTATTACTATGAAAGTGGACTGACACCAGTTGCGTGCTTGGCTTGTGGAGTGGAGGTCTTCAGTAAGCTAGTTTCTATTACCCTTAGTTTAGTAGACGAAAAGTCTTTCAAGATTCAGCAAATTCTAAGCTCAAAATTTCTAAAGCCATTACCCCTAAAGTTCTCTACCAAAGTTCCATCAAAATGGATACAAATTAGAGGTGCAAGTTGACATTAAAAGAAGAACAGAACAACTTCTGTTAAGGGAGGAGTTTAATTCTATCTCAAATCTAGTATTGAACTAGAGTTCCATCAATTAATATCCCAAGACCAAAGCTTAAAGGCATACGACTTTTCTCTTCTTATTCATAAGAATTGTTTATGTATTAGTTATTATTTTCTGAAATTGGTTGTGGGAGTTGATTTGATTGGGAACCATGAAGGGTTCAAGGGGTTATAAGGTTGGGATTTAGATGGAGGTTATGTGCTGCATGCTTAAATTAACATGAAAATCTGAGTTTTAAAGCATGCATGTGAGGTATTTGATGAAATGTCCAAATTAAGTTATTTTCTAAAAACATAAGTAATTGATGACTATTTGTGAAACAAATCGCATGAGTGGATTCCTGAGAATGTGTAGATGATTTATGGGCAAAAAAAAAAAAAACTTGCCAGAAAACTACTTGGTTCGACGGAGAAGATGACCAGAAAGTCGCCGCCGGCGAACTTTCCGGCAATACTGTTTTTGCTATTTTTCCCCAAAATTTGAAGAAACTTTATACTATAAAGTTGTTGATAATTAAATTTCATGTGAAATGGACATAAAATTCGAAATTTTCGGACAAGCGGTTTATTTTCTATGAATTTTTGAAGTTTCAGCATTTTGAAAATTATAAATAAATTATTGAAAATAAATTTTGGGCTAAAATAAATTTACAGTAATATTATGATAGTATTTATGAATTACTATAAATATTTAGAAAATTATTGAAGAGCAAAAGTTTTTATTGTACTTTTTAAGCCATTTAAAGTTAGTTTTAAAATGGTGGAAATTCATAGAAAATTCTATGAATAGTGAAAAATTATGAAATTTTGTGAAAAATCTTATAATAAAATCAGATTAATATTTATGGCGTTTGGAAGATATAAAAGTATATTGAGTTATTATTTCTATTTTGTAGCTATTAAATGATAGTTTTTAATAAATGGAAATAGTTACAGAAATTGTCGGATAATCCGAAAAATGTGACAATTGGTCAAAAAGTCTAGAATAATATTTTAAAAAGTTAGAATGTTGAACCATGATTTTTGGTTACTTGTATTATGATGAAAGATTTAGGCTTTGGTGTTATAAAGTCCATGAACCACGCAAGCTTAAGAATCTATTTTAAACTCTAAACGGGTATTAAATGAATATGATAGTAAATTTAGTAGCATAGGATGTGTGATGGATGGGGCTATGTTAAATCAAATATTAGTATACTAAAACTAATATTTGAGATAATTTAAATGGAAAATTTTAAGAGTTATACTAACGACTAGGTATAATTGATGCTATGTGTAATACTTGTATTGTGATGTAAGACGAACACGTGAAATAAGCGAAATGAAAATGGATTATAGTCAAATCTAATACACAATGTAAATTAAAAGATGTAATAATATATTACAAAGCGACTAGCTAATGTATACTACATCAAAGTGTATTTTTAAAATATATATATATATATATATATATATATATATATATATATATATACGTGAATCTAATTGTATGCCAACACTATTGTCAGTGTAGGCTAAACAACTGACGATGAACCTAGAAGGGTGATACTGAACCAACTGTGGAATGTTGTTAGTGTGAGATACACACAATGAACTACTAGTGCAATAAGCTAGTATATAGATTAATGTAAAATTTAACAGTAATGATGGTTAAGAGTTACAAGTGTTTATTAGAAACCGATGTTAAACATAAAAGCAATACAAAGGACAACAAAGTTAAAATCTTAAAATAATATTAAGCTTAGAGTCAAACTTTGACTGAAATTGTGCACTGTTGATCTCACATACCATATAGGTCACGCGAAGGACGCGAAAGATTAACGTAATGGTAAAACGTTGGTATAGGCAAGTTTTTCAGAACTTACTCCTATGTGATAACTGTCACTATGTGTGACATGTTTTTTATATGCAAACATCAGTTAATGTGCTTTTATGCCATATGTGATTAAACTATTGTTGTTCAACTGATAAGTTGATTTAGCTGTTATTTGTGAACTGTATAAATTGTGAAGTGACAAGCATATTAATATGGATCATGAATCATGTTTTAGCCCATCTACATGTATAAAATGTCATACATGGATATATTGATAAGCAGACATGATGCATGAATTATGTGTTACGTGTAACTGTTAAACTTGTTGAGTAACGTAGTTGCTCATTCTTGCTTAAATAAATGTTTTCAGCTACGTGCGAGACATATGAGGTTCTAGTAATGATCAAGGACAAGGAATGTTTATGTACTATTCCATGAGATATAGATATTTTTCGATAAAATCTTTGGGGGTAAACAGTGTTACCAAAAGGTATAGACTGTAATTAAATGTTAGTTTTAAATTTAAATCTGTCGTGTACCAAAGCGAGGTACTGTGTAGTTATGTGTAAGAGTGAGAGGTTGAAATAAGTTTTGAATGATAAATAGACTTAATAGATAATTGTAAAGTTAGGGGAAATTAATCTGCATATCTTTTGTATTGAATTAGGTCATGATAGATATATATGATTTGAGGTTTTTAAAGATATATGTAAAGATTGTGATTCTGAGACAAATGATTAAATAATTATTTGTAAAAGTTTAAATTTAATGAGTTTTTAGCAATTATTATTGTTGAACATTGTGGTTAATAAGAATAAGGTTGTACTATAACGCACGAGGTCGCCTGTATCAAATACGGGGATTTTCGGGGTGTTACAGATAATAGTATAAAATAAGACAATGTACTCTATCATTATAATTTTATTATCATGCCATAATCACTAAAAGAACAACTTATTACTTTTAGCTTTCAAGGTTAAATACAGAATAAAATAAATGCATTCTTATTTCTTAATGTTTGCAAATGTTCTCACAAAGAAGACTAACTGTTATATCGTGTGACAGGACATTGTGACTTTTGCGATAAGATATATAAATGAGGTATTACCCATTATGCATAACTACTATCCTGACATACAGTACGTGTATAGAATAAATGAGAAAATATTTGAAAGAAAATAAAGATTGATAAAGTAGTAAGGAGAGAGAAGATGAAAAAAAATTAGTTTAGAAACATAATTGTTCCCGTCTTTTAAAACATAAAAAAAAAAAAAAAAAATAGGTAAAAAACTTCACTTTTTTTTTTTTACACAAAATAACTATCAACTCTCCTCTCGTTTTATAATATAAATGGTAAGTTGAAATCTATATTATAAAGGGAGAACAACTGCCTCCCTTAAAAACTGTCACATTTTCTCTTTTTGTTGTACTTTCTCTATTTTTACTCTCATAATCTTAACACAATTTATTCTTTTATTCTTATTTTAAATTTTTTTTCCACACATTTAATGTATGCATATGCATTATTCTTATTTTTAAACTTTTTTTGTCCACACATGTAATTTGTGCATATGCATATAAATTACTAGTGTATGACGTAAATTATTTTTTGGACAAGTCTATATACACAACATTCAAACACAAAATCAAACACTACATCCATCTTAACCATTAAAAAGTGGGGCATTTAGAAATGAAGAAACCCAACTAAAATGTTTTGTGCTCATTATGCTATTGGGCTAACGATAGGAATTTCCTAGATTGCATTCAATTCACATTTTCTTAAGCCAAAATTGAAATGAATGAAGATTTTTAAATGATTTGTAGATGTGGAGAAGTGGCAAGAATTAAAGATTAATTAATTAAGGGCATAAATACGTGGTTTATCTAGTTTACTTAATTGGCAAGTTAAGAGGTAGTTGAGCAGTTAATTTATAAAGAATTAACCACATTTGCTTGTTCATTGTGGAAAGATATACAATTATGTTGTGTCACATTAGCAATATTATTATCTTAATAAAATGATGTTAGGAATCAAACTAGTAATATGATGAAATGTGTAAAAGATATACAATTATGTTTTGTAACATAAGAATGCAGCCCTTTGAGTTCAAGCTGTATATACTGATTTTTCAAATTTTGGTTTGTTTACTAAGGAAGATAATTAAATTATTTGGATGCTTAGCTAAGCTAGTTGGAAAAATAAGAATAAAACACAGGATTTGACTATAAAATAAAGAAAGGCATAAATTAGACTTATCGATTTAAAGCAAATTATGTTGAATAGAGGCCAGCAGTGCACGTACTGTCCTTAAGTAGAAATTTTGCCCCTCGGAAAACTTTTCTTGGTGCTAAGGTCACTGACAAAATATTACTCTAGGATTCAACAGCTCTTCACCCAACTAATCAACACTCGAAATAGTTGAATGACCTAAGAACAACTTCAATTATTCCTTTACCCAATCATGAACTTAACCACACACACACACACGCACACACATATATACAAGTAATTGTGTTGCTGGGATAAATGGTTGGAATGTAAATAGTTGGTAGCAACTTTTAAAGATGTGTAGTAGAGATTAGAGAGTGGGAAGTTTTTATGAATTACTTTTTGTCAGAATTGTTGATGACTAAAAGGAGTGGGCAAGCAGCTTATTTATACCAAGCTGCAACGGTAACATTTTCTTATGGTAAAGTTCCAACATAAAGAAATTGTAACATTAAGAACTCTCCAACAATAAAAACAACGTTAAAATTTTATCCTATAGAATAGGTCAAATAAGTTTGCAACTAATGAAACACAACCACTCTATTTGTAAAACTTTTGACCCAATCTCAGAACATATATAATTTGTTAATTAGTTTATAATAAATTAATTAATAATATGTTGACACAATCAACAACAAACCACCATAAGAAATATTATTTTTACTTTGAAATATTTAATATTTCATGTAAAATACTACAATCTCCCACATATTACAAAGTCAAAAAAATAAAAGAAATTAAGTAAGGAATATAAGAGAGCAACGCGTAAGCACCGGTGTCTTTTGTACTATGAACCAACGTACAAAGTAAATAGGACTTGATTTGTGACACCTCCAAATTCAAATACCACTACCTTGAATTTGGTGCTCATGCAATAATAAAAATAATCACTGCTAAACAACATTTAATACTAATGTGAAAAATAAATAAACCTATGTTGTCTATTACAATGACTTTCTAATCCCAAGGTCGACAACCTTTACCAAATATATATCACAAACTACAAAAGAATGATAGTGTTTGTGTTACATCATATTAATTCTAAACAAAATATATAACATGCAACAGCTATTCAGCTTTAACAAAGATTTTGCTTTTCCCTTGCCTTTATCTTTAATCGACCCTTTAGGTTTAGCTTTAATATTTTCATGACATAGCAAAGGTGAGCAACTAGCTTGCTCAACAAGTTTAAAATGAATACAAAATATGTCATGTATAAGAATAATGACTGAAAGATTCGATAATAGGAATTTGATATAAGCAACGAACAATTTAATGAGTGGGGATTGATTATTTAATTGCTGAATGGTCAAAAGACCGTGAACTTCTGCTTTGAGGAATAAGTCACTTGATTGACCCTCCTATGTTAAATTTTCCTCCTTATGTCCAACATGTGTATGTATAACATTTAATTTGTTTGTATCATTTATCAGATACTTAAGTTATTCCCCATTATGAGTTGTTCTTATTAATCTAAGAATCTGTACCACTATGGTTTGGATAGATTTCAAAATAACTTTAAATGTGTCTGGCCAAACAAGTGACTTAGACTTCTTCTTAAACAGTTCATAAATGAAAGAACTTTAAATGTTTCACAATTCAATAATGGAACTTGAATTTAACATGCACTATGTGCGAATGTCAATGTTAATGTTAATGTGGAATAACTTGCAATAACTAAACCACAACAATATGGTTTGGACTAGCTTCAATAGTATTCAAGTCAATAGATTGACACATACATGGTCTAACTAAAACAATTGGCTTAGACCTACTTCTCAATTTCAATTCAAAGTTTAGTCGAACAATTGGCTTAGACTACTTCTCAACTTTAATTAAATGTTTAGCCAAACAATTGGCATAGACCTATTCCTTTAAACAGTTCTTATTAAGAATATGACTTGCAAATGTACACTCGTGTGAATAACAATAATTAATACGATATGGAATAATTATCAATAATTAATCCAACTTGAACAATAAAATAATTATCAATAAAATAATTAAAGTTTAGGAACTTGCTCAATATAAAATTTGAGTAAGGTTAGGGAACTTGCCTACCCGTCAACTTACGGCTAATTCACTTAATTTAAACTCCTCTTGATGATCTAACATTAATAACGTTAGCCTATCAATTAGTACTGCATATAATCGTGCACTTTAAACACTTACTTATACTATTTATCTAGCACATAATCAATCACGTAACACATATAATTTTATATACTATCATTAGTCGTATAAGACACTTAATTGATCTTATGTTAATGATTTAATTGATCAGTATTATTTTTCTGAAGTGTTAAACACTTATTAAACCCTTGAATAATTTATTACAATTGTTTAATTAAATTCTTTTTATTTTATTAACTCTATCTTTATTTAATTACTATTTAATATTAGTTAAAGAGTAATTAATTAATTACCTTTAGTCATTATTTAACAATAGATAATGACTAATTATGTTTATTTATTATTTAAAGTTAATTAAATAATAAATAATTAAAGTATTAATCTTAATTGCCTTTAATTATTATTTAATGTTAACTAAATAATAATTAATTTATTAATTATCCTTATTTATTATTTAATCTTAATTAAATAATAAATAATTAGTTTATTAACTTTAATTATCTTTAATTATTATTTAATGTTAATTAAATAATAATCAATTAATTAATTATCCTTACTTATTATTTAATCTTAATTAAATAATAAATAATTAGTTTATTAACTTTAATTATCTATAATTATTATTTAATGTTAATTAATTAATTAATTAATTAATTATACTTACTTATTATTTAATCTTAATTAAATAATAAATAATTAGTTTATTAACTTTAATTATCTTTAATTATTATTTAATGTTAATTAAATAATTAATTATACTTACTTATTATTTAATCTTAAATAATTAGATAATAACTTAATTACACCTTAATTATTATTTAATGTTAATTAAATAGTAAATAATTAGTTTAATTATTATTTATTAGTAAAATAATAATTAATTATCTACTATTTTTATTATTTAGTAAGGTATTAATCAATCACTAAATTTAATAAATACTTAATGACATCATAATTATCCAAACTAAATTTTATAATATTCTTTATTAAATTACAAACATTTTCTCTTTTGGAAGTATCACAATAATCGGCCTAGAAAGACCCGAACCGGACCCCACAAGTTAAAACAAACCGGACCGGCCAATTTTTTTTTAGAAGACCGGCAAAATGTTTCTAACATTTCATGATTTTACCTCCTTTACTAAAACTTGAATACAATGAAATCTTCAAGTTCGATTGACCTCAAATTGGTCTTGTTGGATTTGTATCTTTCCGAACTGCAAGATTCCATCATCAAAATATAAATTTGGACACAATTTGATTACTGAAAATAGTCATGAAGTGGACTGTTTTGCACATCCCTTCGACAATGAGGTCCTTTGGTTCAAAAAGTCATATCTTGCTCATTTTAAATCATTTTCGCATGATTCCAAAGAGATTTTGTTCTTAACTTACCCATATATTTCCAGAAAATATAAAACCACAAAATTAATTTGTAGATTTTAAAATGTGCCATTTATTCAAACAACTTATGTTTTGTGCATTGGTAAAAATGTTTTCAAGCGTTATGCTAGATTTTTTCACAGAAACCCATACCACTACATATTTAAACTACATGGCATCCTATATAAACATGTCTAGCATGATTCTAAGCACAAAGAGCTCAAAGATAACATTTCTATTATAAAAATTAAAAGAAAACCAAGATTATGATTTTTAAAGGATTTTTATACTTTTTTGACTTGTGAGCTACTGTTATCTCCTTTCCAAAATAGATGATGGAGTTAGATGACATCCAAGAACTGTGACACCCCTAAATTCAGATACTACTACCTCGAATTTGGTGCTCACGTATAAATACAATAATCACTGCTAAACAACATTTAATACTAATGCAGAATTTCAATAAACATATGTTATCTATTACAATAGCTTTCTAATCCCAAGGTGTACAACCTTTACAAAAATATATACATCGCAACCTACAAAAAGATATCAGTGTTTGTGTTACATCTAGTAATGTCAAAATACTACTTTAAAACAAGTAATCAGCTATCTAGTTTAACTAGGATTTCATCTTTTCTTTGCCTTATCTTTATTCGAACCTTCAGGGTTAACTGCAATAATATCATGACATAGCAAGGGTGAGCAACTAGTTTGCCCAACAAGTTTAAAAGGAATACAAAATATGCCATGAGTAAGAATAATGACTGAAAGATTCAATAGTATGAATTTGATATAATCAACGCACAATTTAATGAATGAAAATTGATTATTTAAATGCTGAGTGGTTAAAAGACCCTGAACGTCTGCTTTGAGGAATCAGTTCACGTGATTGACCCTCTTAGGTTACATTTT
The DNA here is from genome assembly GCA_947179155.2 of Hedera helix. Classification (NCBI taxonomy): domain Eukaryota; kingdom Viridiplantae; phylum Streptophyta; class Magnoliopsida; order Apiales; family Araliaceae; genus Hedera; species Hedera helix. Next base: position 28,114,734 of record OX359280.1, on the reverse strand, counting down.
TAGACTGTACTTGAGGGGATCAGCCTTGCGTACCATATGTATATGCATAACATTTATTCTGTATGTATTGTTTATCTGATACTTATGTTCTTCCCCATTATGGGTTGTTCATCTTAATACAAGAATCCGCCCAACAATAGGTTTGGATAGTTATTACAACAAGGTATATCGAAAGGTCTAGCTAAAATAATTGACATAGACTACTTCTTATAATAGAACTTGAATTCAACATTCACTATGTGCGAATGACAATGATCATATAGATGTGGATAACTTTACAAAAATTAAACCACTTAAAACATAATCTAAAAATATAACTCGAGTTTGAGTTAGGGAACTTGCTCAATATAAATTTGAGTAATGTTAAAGAACTTGTCTATCCGTCGACTTACGACTAATTTGCTTAATTTAAACTCCTCTTGAAGACCTAACATTATTAACGTTGGCCTATCAATTAGTACAACATATAATTGTTCACTTTAAACACTTACCTATGCTATTTATCTATCAAATAATCAATCACATAACACATATAATTTTATATACTATCATTAATCGTATAAGACACTTAATTGATCTTATGTTAGTGATTTAATTAATCAATATTATTTTTCTTAAGTGTTAAACACTTTTTAAACCCTTAAACAATTTATTATAATTGTTTAATTAAATTCTTTTTATTTTATTAACTCTATCTTCATTTAATTACTATTTAATATTAGTTAAAGAGTAATTAGTTAATTACCTTTAGTAATTATTTAACAATAGTTAAAGGGTTAATCTTAATTGCCTTTAATTATTATTTAATATTACTTAAATAATAATTAATTTATTAATTATCCTTATTTATTATTTAATCTTAATTAAATAATAAACAATTAGTTTCTTAACTTTAATTTCCTTTAATTATTATTTAATGTTAATTAAATAATTAATTAATTACCCTTACTTATTATTTAATCTTAATTAAATAATAATAATTAATTTATTAAATTTAATTTCCTTTAATTATTATTGAATGTTAATTAAATATTAATTAATTAATTAATTATCCTTACTTATTATTTAATCTTAATTAAATAATAAATAAAAAGTTTATTAACTTTAATTTTCTTTAATTATTATTTAATGTTAATTAATTATCCTTACATATTATTTAATCCTAATTAAATAATAAATAATTTGTTTATTAAATTTATTTTCATTTAATTATTATTTAATGTTAATTAAATATTAATTAATTAATTAATTAATTATCCTTACTTATTATTTAATCGTAATTAAATAATAACTAATCATTTTAATTTTTAATTAATGGTAATTAAAATTAATTATCTATTATTAATATTATTTAGTAAGATATTTAATCAATCAATAATTTTAATAAATACCTAATGACATCATAATTACCCAAACTAAATTTTAATTATAATATTCTTTATTAAATTATAAACATTTTCTCTTTTGGAACTATCACAAGAACCGGCCTATAAAGACCCGAACTAGAACCCCTAAGGTAAAAAAAAATGGGACCAACCGGTTTTTTAAGAAAAGCGGCATAATATTTTCTAAAATTTTCTGATTTTGCCTCCTTAACTAAAACTTAAATAATATGAAATGTAAAAGTTTGATTAACCTCAAATTGGTGTTGCTGGATTCGTACCTTTTCGAACTACAATATTCCATCATCAAAAAGCAAATTTGGACATGATTTGATTAATAAAAATGACTGTGAAATGGACTATTTTGCACAGCCCTTCGACAGTGAGGTCCCTTGGTTCAAAAATTCATATCTTGCTCATTTTCACATGATTCCAAAGATATTTTGTTCTTAACTTAGCCATATATTCCCAGAAAATATAAAATCACAAAAATAATTTGTAGATTTCAAAATGTACAATTTATTTGTGCAACCTATGTTTTGTTCGTCAGTAAAAATGTTTTCAAACATTTTGCTATATTTTTCTACATAAAACCATAGCACTACACATTTAAACCACATGGCATCCTATATAAACATGTCTATCATGATTCTAAGAACAAAAAGCTCAAAGATAACATTTCTACCATAAAAATTAAAAGAGAACCAAGATTAGGGTTTTTAAGGGATTTTTATACCTTTTTGACTTGTGAGCTACTTTTCTCTCCTTTCCAAAATAGATGATGGAGTTAGATGACATCCAAGAACACCCCTTGAAGTAATCTAGCTTGACTCGGTAGTGACTCACTAAATAAACAAACTAACTCACTACCTTTTTCTTTAACTTACCTAGTCAACTCACTAGCTTACTAACTCACAATAAAAGAAGCTCTCTAACAATCTTAGCAAACTTTCACCCAAGTGAGCTAAGGTTCATATTTGTACTAGTAGAAATATATACATATAACCTATATATCTACACATTGGACTTCAAGTTTTCTACCAACAACGCTAGCAATTTGTTAAGTGTTCCACACACTAGCTTAAGTAAATCAAATGAATAAAATTTTGGAGTCCATAGTACTCCCTCCCCATAACCAGCCATGCTCCCTTTTAATGCCCCATTTTAGCTTTATTTTTATTGCACAATTTGGTAAATAAAAGTCTTCTAGAAGCTTTGATAATTGGACCAAAAATTGGGCTTGCCATTTAATTCATTTGGGCCACTAGAATGCATAATAATTCATCAATATTGGGCTACCAAAATAATTCACTCACTTCTTAATAAATTGGCCTGGTTTAATTAAATAGCAACCCACAAAGCAAATTCTACAAGTCCCTCACTTAATTAATTGTTTGGGCTTGTTTAAATAATTATAAGAACACTTTAATAATCAAATTAAATTAAATTTTCATAATCCAATTAGACTTGCCATATTCAATATTAATTGAATATTTAATTAGGGTTCAAAAACATATCAATCCCTTGATATTAAAAATTCAACCTTAGGTTAGTCCAATAATTAATAACCCTTCATCGAATTTTATTTAATTAAATTAATTTAATAGTCAAAAATCAAACCATCTTGTTAAGGTTTAAATTAATTCACACCATAATGTAATTAATTAAAAATTAAATTCTCAATTTTATTTATAATGTAACTCAAAATTTTTGGTCCTTACAAGAACACCCCTTGAAGTAATTTAGCTTGACTCGGTAGTGACTCACTAAAGAAACTTACTAACTCAATACCTTTTTCTTTAACTCACCGAGTTAAATCACTCCAACTCACGAACTCACAATATATGGAACTCTAGCAATAATTTTGTAAACTTTAACTTAAATGTGCTAACATCTATTTATAGAAGTATAAATCTATACATATAACATATATATGTATAGATTGGACTTCAACCTTTTTATAAAATTTGCTAGCCAAAAAGTAGAGTGTTCCACACACTAATGCAAGTAAACAAAATTGATAAAATTTGGAGTCCATGGACATCCCTCCCTTAACCAGTCATACCCCTTAATTTGACCCATTTTTAATTTATTTTTATAGTCAATTTGGTAAATAATGGATCTTCTAGAAGGTAGGCTTATTGGATCAAAGTTTGAGCTTGGAATTTAATTATTTGGGCCAATAGAATGCATAATAACTCATCAATATTGGGCTACCAAAATAATTCACTCACTTCTTAATAAATTGGGCTAGATTAATAAAATACCCAATTACATAGCAATTTTCACAAGTCCATCACTTAATTTAATTAATTGGGCTTATTTAAATAATTAAGGAACAATTTAATAATCAACTTTAATTTAATTTACATAATCCAATTAGACTTGTCATATTCAATATTAATTGAATATTTAATTAGGGTTCATTACAAAATAATCTTAGGTTAGTCCGTTAATTTAATAAATCCATTAATCGAACTTCCTTTACTAAAATTAACCGAATAGTCAACAATCAAATTACCACATAAAGGTTTAAATTAAATCACACAATAAATCATTTAATTAGAATTTAATTTTCCAATTTTATTTGTAATATAATTCAAAATCCTTGGTCCTTACATGATTCACAAGAATTTGATGAAATTAAAAAAATTCAATGAACCTTTTTCCTTATTATGAATTAGTAATCCTATTACTCACACTATAAACTTTAATTGAAGTTGTTCTATGCGATTTGGCACATTTTGGCCTTACGTCATACCTGAAATTCTTAGGCGCTCTAGAAAACCTGCCTTGTTTTCATAAGAAGCGGCCCCACTTCTACACTCATATAGGTGTTTCTATCAAATGTGTTCTACAATTAAAGACATCACCCAACAAGACTATGGAAAATATTAAGAGTATATAACTCAACCTTTGGCACTGTAGAATTACACTATCCTACATCATAGGGATGAGCTCAAATATGTATACAATGGATAATGCCTCAACTAATCAACCAATGACTTGTTGTTACCCATATAAACCTACTTCATAGGCTTACCATTCAAATAAATTGGGTTACCATAATTGTTAATCTCTGTAATAGGTAGCAGTTACATCCCCCTCGATGTACTGCTCAATAGCCTCTTGCTTAGTGGCTTTGTCAGAGGATCCGCAAAATTTATCTCTGAACTAACAAAGTTAAGAGATATAATCTCATAAGATAACAATTGTTTCACAATCTCTCACACACACACACACACAGGTATATATATATATATATATATATATATATATATATATATATATGATTGTTTATAATAAAAAAAAAACTTGCTAAAATTGTTTATTTTTGTCATTTTTGGAGTTCTAGTATTATGCTAATGGGTAGGGTTTTAATAGTTGCAATATACATTATTTCAACTTTGAGGATATAAATAATTATTTTTTAAGAAAATTTAACACTAGCTTAGTAGCTTACATACGTCAACTAGAAGAGAATTAATATTTATTACTTTCATCTTGATGACAGACAAAAGGGAACAAGTTAATTGACTTTTATATTAAAAATGTACAAATTTGCTTAGTAGGAATAAATTATTAAAATATGCATACATAAATTTTATAACTAGTAGTATTTTATAATATTTATAATTATATTAATATAAATTAAATAAGTTTATATCAATTTTAAATTTAAAAATATTTAAAATTAACTTTTAAAAAATCTCGTATAATTTAGAACAAACTAGTATATAATATGTGTGATGTATGTTGCATGTGTGTCCCTTTATATATATACACACACACGTCAAACATGTGTCAGCAATTTTCTCCTACCGATGATTTTTTTCCCATAAGAAAAATAAATGTATCAAACGTCGGGTGGAAATTACAAAATGTGTAGGCTATGCTGCCATGCATTTTTGTTTCAATTATACACCAGAGAACCTAACCTGCTTGAGTGATGCACACTCACTGACCAAGAATTGAATTAACAAGCCACACATCTAATTTTGTAGAAATTACTTTCCTACAAGCAGTAAACCACTTAAAAGCTTTGTATTTTATCATCCACACAAGCAATAAACCACTTAAAAGCTTTGTATTGTATCATCCACACAACTGACATGGATTTTTTTTATTGCAAACTATTTAAAAATATTACTCACTGTAAGCTCTATTGTTTCATAATTTTTAATGAATTATCTTAATTTTGAATTTAAAAATGTCTCTAATTAACTTTTAAAAATCAATAATGGTCTCACAATTTGAAATGAACTATTACATTATTTACGTTCGATATTAAACTTCAAAGAGTAAAATTTAGGGAATTGATATTTTCACAAATTAATTTGATATTTCCACAAGATCAAATCTGTGATACCCTGAATATCGATTAGATTTTTTAAATAAAAATCTTGAATGATTAAATAAAGGTTAAAGTTTAAAACCTAGTTTTTGAAAAGGAAAATGTGTAAAGACGATTAAACTTTATATTTAATCTATGTGTTAGGAAGAACCTATAATGGTTAATATATAAGTTTTAAAGAGAGACTTTTGATATGAAGACTTTAAGAAGGATATGTGACGCTATAAATAAAATATTAAATTATTTATAATGAAGAATTTTTATGTAAGATTAATTGTGCCAATGTGGGGTGAATCAGATACATAATTATAAGTATATATTTATGTATAAATTAAACAAGGAATGAAAAGGAAAGCCATATAATATAATTAATGTATTTAATTATAAAATGAAAGCTATGTTACTGTAGACACCCAAATTTTGCACTTCTCTACTAACCCTGACAGGAGGGCAAAATCGTCACTTGACCCGACATGCGAAAAGGAAGGTTGACCCCAACACAAAGCCACCCCAACGACTTACGGTCGAGGCCGCCACAACGAACAACGAGCATAAGGTTACTTGAGGAAAGACAAGCAACTGATCTAGAAGAACTTGATTTGATCACAAAAAACGACAAATGACCACTACACTTACGATGTTCGGGGGTCTCACCGGTGAGCGAGCGGCTGCCCAGCTCGCCGGTGAGCTGGCGGGGGTGGAAGGGGGCAGCGCCCCCTGGAAGCCAAGCACAAAGAGCGATTTATACATCAGGTAATAGCCTTCCAAAATAATACCGCGGAAATTGGCGAGTTAAGACCGCGTGACACGAAAATCGAGAAAAACAAGCCGGACAGCCGCGGATGCACCTGCGCCCATCGACAAAAGGGACAATGCGCGACTCCAGGGCGGCACACGACAGCCGAGGATTCGGCGCGGACGGCCATAGCAGGCAGTCGCAGATGCACCTGCGGCCAGCCGCAGATGCATCTGCGGCTGCCTGCTGAACCCTATAGATCGGCCATTTCCACCCAAGAGGAAAAAAGAAGAGAAGAAATTAGGGAGTTTTAGAGAGAGAAAGTTGGCGGGAGGAGAGAAAAAGAGTGTTGTTCTTGGTTAGATTTGAGTGAAATATTAGTATTCTCTTGCTAGTTAGTCGAGTGTTCTTGTGGTGTTGTCCGATTTGTGAAATAAGAAGCTTTGATCGGCATTTTGCAAGGTGAAAAGGGTTTTCTTTTGATATTTTCTTGTTTGTATTAATGTGATAATGTTGTGTTTTGGGTTTGTGTAACATAGTATGTTGTTGTATTGATGATGATCCGTGGGTTAGGGGTCGTTAGCGAGGGTTCCATTGGAACGTAACTTCCTCCTAATGCCCCGATGACATCTGTACGGTGATATATCATTCGTTGAGTTCATAGATAGTTGTAGTATTGGCATTGAGATTTGTGATGCATATGATACCGTAATGAGTTAGTATTGTTAGATTTGTCGTAGTGTTGATTGTGCAACGATTTGGGTGAATGTGAGCCTAGGGAGGAGATCCTCGTGGTCAAATCCCGATGATGGACATTTTGGCGTATGTAATCATTAGATAGGATTCCCGGTTGTATATATGTAATATCGGGCCTTAAAGCGATACCAAGTCGGGGTCGGGTTAAGGCCCCGTAATAATAAAGATATGTGATTGTGGGTGTTGGGGTTATCTGGATGGCTCACATGCCCATGGATAGCCCCGACACGGTTTGAATGCTTATTTTGATTTACGACACAAAAAACGATTTTCCAAAATAAGGCAAATGATAAAGATTTTCTAAAAAGAATCAAATTAGGATATTAGATACATGAGGTTAAAAAGTAAAGAGTTTTGGCGAAACTTTGATCCTTGTTTGACGAAAAGGCTATATTTGGTTTTGAAATGTCATAAAAGATGTTTTCAAAAAAATAAATAAACGTTTTCATTAAACTTTGTGCACAGGGTTAAAGAGTTCTAGAAGTTGCCTTCATTTTATTTATATTTACTGTTAGAAGGCAATGTATAGTCTCGATTCCTATTTGACAAAAGTTTAAAAACTATTGTTTTCTAAAATGACATCTAATAAAAAACCTCATCGTTTTTGAAATCAAAATCAATCTTTCTTATAAAAAGCGAAGCCTCGTCATTTGTGGGTCAAAAGACGTCTAAACGCTTTCCCGACAAAACACATTTTGCCATATAAAATCAAAGCAACCTTTATGCACAAATTCATCACAAACATCACCTAGGCACGCACGCACACACAAGCAACACACACATTTTAAGATTTAAAAGGATAGGAAAACATCGAGATTGCGGTAACCGTGTTTCACGGAAGTCGGGGGGTGCCTAACACCTTCCCCTCGCTTAAGCAAGCCCCCGAACTCTATGAATCTCGGTTCGCGGACCAATTAAATCGGAGTCACATATGAGCCAGCGATTACGAAAACAAAATTCGGATGAGTTGGTACATCCATTTTAAATATACCAACTGGCGACTCTGATCAAATGGCTCATTATAAAATCGACCTTTCAAAACCCGTCGACATTAAGCCGACCCTTTTCAAAATCACATTTAATTCAAAAGGCAAAAATTGGAAAGGGCTTTTAATTATTAAAAAACGAAACGACGAAAATTCCGGCGTCGACAGTTACTTTAACTAGCTTGACTGAAGGCCTTGTGTGACTATGTAAATGATTTGAAATATCTAAGGGATTAATTAAATTGTTTAATTATTGAAATAATGTTCAATAATTATTTTATGATGGCCCAAATTATTAATTGGGAAAGTTAGTGTAATGCCCCCAAATTCTCCGTACTGACCACGACGAACTTTGTGTGTTAAACTTCCATAACATTTATCAACTTAACCAATGACCCCATAATCATATTGGTTGAATTAGTCTATTTTAGACTATTTATTTAAAAATTTCTTTACCTTCATCCCTAGATCTTAACTTAGTCTCGATCTCAATATTTTTGCAAATATCTATAATGTTCCAAACTTCGAAAAATATTGTAATCTAACTTTATATGAATAAATAAAGATTGAATTACACTTTAAATGCGCTATGGAATTTTCATATGCGTTTATTTTTGTGTTTCGTGTCAAGAATCCAACTTAAACAATTATTAGAAAAAAGAAAGTTATTTTTAAGAAAACCTAAATTTAGGGTTTGAAGAAAACCTAAAAAGGTTAAAACCTAAACCCTAACCCTAAAACCTAAAGTGAAAAATAAGTTAAAACCTAAATCCTAATATGAAAACCCTAAGGTTCAAACCATAAACCCTAGAAGTGTAATATTCATAAATACGTGTATAAATACAAAAAATATACGGATACAAAACAAATGCATTAATTCAGGAGTAATGCAAGTGGTGGGGCCCGCTGTCATATCAACAAAAGATTCCCTCTGCTCCAACAGAAAAGCGTCACGTTTCCCAAAATCTATAAGAACTCGCTCCGCTGCTCCAGGTCACTTCGGAGTACGAAGTGACTTAAGCCAATACCAAGGGGCACTTTCGTAATTATGAAAAAAGTACATAATTCCAACAAGAATAGTTTTTCATCTCCAGACCGTAATATGCAACCAAAATTGAATATAAGTAAATATTTATATTTATGTACGAAAAATAGATGTCCCAAAATTAATAAATACAATAAAAAGAAATCATCATTACTAGCAATATATAAATATTTTCTAAAAATATTGACCTGCAAAAAAAATAATTAATAAAAAAATAAAAAAAATGTTTATTTATTTTAAACGGAAATTATTTTTCACCCGAACAACAACAATGTTTCTCAAACCCAGATTCCGATCATCGGAACTGTTGGCCGGAATAATGTCACCGGAATCTGGAAAAAAAAAGGCAATTTAATTGGACTTTTAAGATTCCAACCTGATCCATAGGTATATGGGTCTTAAATTGAACAAATAAATACATGCATATATTTATTTGTTAGACACAGTAAATAAAAAATTAAAAGAAAAAAAATATCTATAACACGCATTAACTACCAGCAACCTCATAATAAATTTTATTTATTATTTTTCACCAGATAAACCACCAGTCTTTGCTAGAGCACACCTTTTGGGAAATAAACACCATTATTTCTACCATATCAATCCACCACCTTTCCTGTTATAAAATTTCCAAAAACACACCTTACCAGAGAGTAAGTGCGCTGTGCTTACCTCATCCTACTACACTCAACCAAAAAAACTAAAGTTTTTTTGACATAAGATTACCTATATTCTATATTCTATCTTTTAGATATTAGATTGAAATTATTACTTGATTAGATAATGCGAGAGGTGATTCACAATTCAATTTTCTGAGTCAATTTCATTGGTCACGAGTCAATTGCTGTAGAATATACTAAATCAAATTAGTAAATATTTATAAAAAAAAGTTATACAAACTAACCCGTGCCTCACATGGGCTATCAAACATGTAAGATTAAAAGCATAAACTTCGTTTCACCAATTTTTGGTTTCAGAAATTTTTGGCTCAATTTTCCTATTCATACATACTAGTTGATAACCCGTGCAATGCACGGGCTAGTTTGAATAATGAATTAAATATTTTGCTAAACATGTGATGAAAATGATATCTGCAAGACAATAACACCAAAATATATAAATTTATAAACACACCTCAGCATTTTCATGTCGATCTTATTTATTTCTCTCTTCATCTTGTATTCACTCCCAAAAGCTCTTCATCTTTCTCACCTGTTGCATGAAACAAACTCTTTACTTCTCAACTTCAAATTCATCATACTACGTACTTCGTTTCGCATGAAAATGAAATTACACTATCGAGTTTAAAGCATGATTATAATGAATATGGGGAAAAGCAAAATCAATGTGGTTAGATGCAAAATACAAAGGAAAAGTAAGAGCAAACAAATGTTGTAAGCATATTTAAATGAAGGAGAAATATGTGGCGTTCTTGCTGATTATTTATTCCACTGTACAATTTTGCAAAAAATGCATCTTTGACAAATAAATAATATATTATAAATATCCTCTCCCAGAGAATCAACGAACTCCTATTCCCCTAAATAATTAAATAATCTCATATGAACAACATCAATGTCCCCCAAATCATTAAATCATCTCACATGAACAAAAATACCAATTAAGAATGTTTTACCATTTCAAACTCCTATAATCCTTCATATGTATCAATGATACTCGTTAGTTGAAGCTTTCAAAACCATAAATGTCAAGAATCCTATAATAACCCAGTAATTTTCCTGTATTTTCATGATCTAATCTTGCCAAATATATCTGCCACCTGACATACGTAGTAGCTAGAGTATTTAATGGAGCAAAGAAGATATAAAGGAAAAAATAAATCAGCATAATGGAGGTATAAGATACCTTGGAAGATAATCCAAGCACTTGGGCACGCTCTCGACGAAGAAATTATATGAAAATATGCAGTTCTTAACTATAACGAACGACATAAATTTGTAGGATTCCTGTTTGAGACATACCTGTAGCAAATTAAACAGAAGATGAATTTAATAACTTAGATAAAGATGAAAATAAAACATCCTAGGTAGCCGAGGCATGGCTCAGAAACCAAACATACCAACAAAAACCAAGAGAGACTTGGTACATTCACTTAGCCACAAAATACCTTCTTAGTCATCTGATTCTAGGTTCTGCAAAAATAGTAGTGGTGTGATTCCTGTGGTGACTTATGCGGAGACAAAGGGTGGAGTTTTGGAGACTTGTATCTTCGCCTCACAATGGTTCTCAATTTTTTGCCTCCCAATGCTTCTTAGTATTTTTTATTATTAAGTTTTTGAATGAGAATTCTAAATATCCATTTGATGTAATAAGTAGGCTACGCTATACATGAAGATTATAAAATTACATTAGCATTATTAATAGGCTATTGATCATACTAGTGTTCTTTTAATGGTTGATGTATAGAGGAACATGAACTCTTACGATAACAACAAAATTATGGGCAACATGTTGGAAAACAAAAATGAAATATGTTCTCAACCCTATTTCATCCAACTTAGAATACACTATACAAATCATGTAAACAAAATCTGCTTGGTAATAAAGTGAGACGTTAGGGAGTGAATAAAATGTATACCTCAGTTAGGTTTGTGTACCAACTCATGTATACAAAATCTACTTGGTATGCACAGGATATTTAATACAAAATTGTATGGAGATAATTGACAACTTGCATACCAAATATTTGACATCATAGTCATGCTGTATGTAGGGGTTACTACCACATCTCAAAATAGATTACCTTCCAGTTATGTTTGAATATTTCATCTCGAAACCACAATTAATATATCTTATTACATAGCCTTTCTAAGTTAATCTCTGTTGTTTTAAACTCAATCTTTAGCTTCCATATGATCTAACCTTTATAGAGCAGAGTATTGAAATGGGTATCCCTGATTTTCAGGGCTTCATCACAATTTTTAAGAGTTTGGGCAAAATCCCTCATCCAAGTAGTTGTGTCTCATACCTGCAAAAACATTTAGTGGTGAAATTGATTTGGGATTCTATCATTATTTCGACTAAAACTGTAATAACCCAAGATTTTAATATAAGTAAATAAGAAATTTTACGTATAATTTTTTTATTTATTAAAGAAAGTATGGAATGTGTGCAAGGAAAGGAATGTGAATATGTAATATGTATATATATATTTATTTCATATATGGTTTCAAATAAATTTCTTATTAAAGAAATAGTTGATATTTATAAATTATATTCTTTTAATAAATTAAATTTTATATTTTATAAAAATATGATTACTATATTATTTAAATGATAAATGTATATTTTAAGAAATGATTATTATTATTACTATGATTATTTCTTTATGACATGAAATTGTAAGATTAGTCAATTTATTTTAAATTGATTATGTATGGTAAATGTGGTAAAGTGACATTACGAATCAAAACCCTAATTTGATCTACGGTAATTTTAAATATAATTATTGTTGTAATTATATTTAAAAGGATTTATGTTTATATAATGGATATATGAATACTAAGAATTTATTTTCTTATGTAAATTTGAATATTAAATATACTAATGATTATATTTATATTTGAATGTGTGAATGTATATTATGGATATTAATTTAAAATATAATTAATGATATAATTATAAATATAATAAAGGAATATGTATTTTGGATATTAAGAATTTGTTTTGTTTAAAGTAATTTAAATATTAAATATAGTTATTAATTATATTTGTATGCATGTATGTACATTATGTGAATAATGGGAATTATGTGGGAAACCCTAATTTATAATTTAGGAAACCCTAATAAATATATTTGAAACCCTAATTCATAATTTGAAAATTTTAATTTAGAAAATCTTCTTGTTATTTTTATTCTCATTAGAAAGTTTGTATTAAAGCTTTATTTAATACTAATTTTAATTATGCAAACCCTAGAAAATTTTGATAAACCCTAAGGGTTAAAACCTAAGGGTTAAACCCTAGGAATATTTAGAATGACATGTATGCCATTAAAACTAAAAGTAAAATGACTAAAGTGCCCTTTTTGCTTCTTAAATATCAAAGATAAGACCAAATCTTGGTGAGTCATCACTTGAGATCTCACATGTGCTGAAAATGCAATTCCATCAGCCAAATATGGACAGCTAGCAAGGCATGTGCAATGAATCAAAAGATTGGAAAAAGAAAAAAGAAAAAGAAAAGAAGAAAAACTCTCACTTTAATTTTATAAGCCAAGACACTCACTCTCTCTAAAAGCTACGAATTTCTCTCTCTAACTCAATCACAATATCAGCCTAGGACATTCCATAGAAATTCAGGATCAGAATCAAATAGTGAAACTCAAAAATTTCTCAAGAAAGGTATAAACCCAACCCTTCATGCTAGATCTTTAATGCCTAAGTAAAATTTGTGTTTAAGTGTTTATATAAGTGCTATGTTATGTTATTTGATGATCTGGGTTGTTTAAAAAAGTTTTTATAACATCTAAATGCATGAAATGAAAGATTTGACCAACTGTTCAAAGTGTTAAACATGTGGTCTGACAGCCTAATGTCAGAGTCTATAGATCATGATCTGTTAATTTTTTTATGTGTTTAAGACTTTGTAGTTATATTATGATATGTTATTCGTAAACTGGAAGTGGAATAATTATCATAGCATGTATATATCGAAAGTTATTCATGGTCAAAAGTCATTGACCGATCATGAAAACTGTTTCTGGAAAACCCAGAAAATTTACTAAGTAAAACATATGGTCTGACAGTCAAATGTCAGAGGACATATATCTTTATCTGTAAATCTTTTGATGTGTTTAAATCTTTTTAGTGATATTATGCCAGTATTTTAACAATCTAGAAGTGGAATGACGATTATATAATGTATTTATTGAAAGTTATTCACGGTCAAACCCCATTGACCGATCACAAAATCTGGAATTCTGGGTAACCCAGAAAATGAAGAACAGCCTCTGATAGGCCGTTTGACCGGCTTGGATCTTTCTCATATGATGTTTTTAAGTTTAAAAAATGTATTAATATTAAACCTTGACATATAAAATACATTTTCGTGTCACTGTAACACTTATATAATATACATGATCAAAGTTATTAACGCTTGAAAAACGTTGACCATCATTGACCAGAAATCTGGAATTTCCAGAAATGAAGAACAGCCCTACAAGGTAGTTTGACTAAGCTAGATCTTTCAATTGTAATTTTTTTATCACCTAAAATTGATATGAAATTGTATCATTACATTATTAATACATCAATAAACCACCCTAAATCCCAGAAAGAAACGTAAATGAAAATCAATCACGGTCAAAGTAGCCTCCTCGGCATTGACTGGGTTGTTCTTGGTGTTCTTCATGGGCTGAAGAACACCTATAGCGACACTTTCTGTCGCTAAAGCCCTTTTGCAACAGTTTTATTAAAAATTAATTATATTAATTAAATAAATAGAAAATAAATATTAAAAATTCATAAAATAGTTTTAAAAAAAAATTATTTTATTATAAAAATAAACTTTTAATATTTTGACATAAATTTCATTAATATTTTAATATTAATGATATTAATTAATTTAATATTTATATTAAATAAATTATTTAAAAATGATTTTAGTACTTTAAAAATCATTTAAAGGCGATAATAATGTTTTAAAAATGTTTTTAAGATATAATAAATAACTTTTAATGTGTTTCCATGTAGTTCATTAATATTTTAAATTATTTGAATATTAATGATAATGAAATTATTTATTAATTAAATCATTATAAATGATATAGGTGCTTGAAAAATCATTATAAATGATTTTAATGTTTGGAAAAATGTTATAATTGATAATTAAATTATCTAATATAATATTTAAGTTCTTGAACAAAGTTTCATTGAAAAGAAACTCATTGAGTATTTGATAATGCAATCGGGACACCGAAATAGTATCGAACTCAAACCAAATGGACATAGTTTGACATGATAACTGTTCGTAAATATTTCAATAACTGATATGAATATGTGACAACATGTTTAAGATGTATAATAACTGCTAATAAGCAGTATTATGTGTTAAGTTGTATTATTCTAATTAAAAGAATAATTTTATTGATGATAGGACTTCGTATTAAAGATAAAAGTTTAAGCTATATTGTGTAGCAGTAAACAGCGATCAAGGCAAGTATCCTAACCTTTGCATATACTTTATGCAATGGATCTTATCAATCAAATATCTTAACTCATTACAATTGTTCTGTTATTGTACGGTAATTCCTGATATGTAAGTATTTGAATTCTTTCTTTACTGTGCAAGTATCTAAACTTTATGCACTACTTTTATTTCGTGCGAACAAGCATATACTATGCTAGTTCCTAACTCAACATGAGTTAAAAATTTCAAAAATGCTCGTGAATAATTATTGATAATTGTTCATATTAATAATCTTTATTATTCGTTTATGCAAGTACTACTATTTTATCGAATTTCCTTTGATTCGTTCATTGTTAAAAGTATCTCATTACTGATTTGTTATGGCTCATATTGAAAATTTGTATTCTAAGTTTGGTTATGCAAGTGTCCCCACTTGTATGAACTATTGTACATTATCAATTACCCTTGAATCCGAAATTCTTTGACAAACTCTGATACATACTCTTAAATTTCGGTATGTATACCTAGTTTAAAGATTGTCTAAGCTATTTGACCAGCTAGACCTAATCTGAAAAGCATTGTTGAACATTATTGGTTATGATAAAGTTGTCCAACTGAATTGTTTAGTTAGGACTCCAGACTGAGTAAGAACAACCCGTAATGGGGAATATGATTTTGTGCCCAAGGCGAACAGAGTGAACGCAATTAGCGTTCAATCAGATAGTATTGATCAATACAGGACATAACGGGGCTGATCACCCTACATGTCCGTAAGACCAGAGCGGTTTACAGATGAATTTCTGTTTAAACCTTTTCAAAAATGAAAAATTACAGTTCATGGTCTTTTGACCACTCAGTATTCAAAAGTCATTATGTCGTGTCAAAAATCTTAAAAAGTTTCGTATATGTTGTTAAACATGGTTTCAAATGACTTCACCATTATTGATTCGTGGTAGAAGTAGTCTTCAAAGAAAACATTTACTTCTTCAGCGCATTATTATAATTTGTTATTACTTGCTGAGCAATTGAATGCTCATTCTTGCTTTAAATTAAATGATTTCAGCTAAGTGTGATCGACCAGCAGGCTCTGGCAAGGACAAGGGAAAGGGCAAGCTGAAGGATTTAGTATAAGGTGTTCTTGGTAATAGTTAGACTTCATTAAGTTGTTAATATTTATTATCTATCATGCAATGGGATACTGTAAAGGTCGCGTACCTGGGATTAGACAACTCTGATATGTATATTAAGTTTGTAAATTTTATTATTCCGCTCAAAGAATTGGTATCGTGTAGCACCAAGTTCGGGTTTCAAGCACCTGAATTTGGGGGCGTCACAACTTGGTATCAGAGCTATAGGTTAGAAACCTTAGGTGGGGGAATACCTTAGGCTATAACCTTAAGCTAGATAGAAGCGTGGAAAAAAAAAAATGAATAACTCAAATAGAGTTTAAAGGAGATGAATTAAGGAAATTCATCACAAAACGAAATAAAAGCTAACTTATATGAAATATTGTTTGTAATGTGTATATAATATGTACTAATCAAGACTATTTGTGTATAGATGTCAGGAAAGAAAGGACTAGGACCCTCTCATATTGTGAAGAAGGAGAAAATCACTCCGCCTGAAAGCAACCAAGATGAGGTCATCATTTTGGAAAACATAGAACCAGAACCAGAAATGGTAATGCTGGCAGATAGTGATTCGGACACTGAAGTTGGAGCTGACCAAGCATCAACGGAAGTGCAGAATCTGAAGAATAAAGTGTTGTGTCTAGAAAACTTATTGGAAATGGAAAGACTACTGAATAGTCGGATGCGAAAAGCCTTAATCGAAATAATGGAAGAACAAGATAACTTGAAAGTTCAAATTGATGAAATGGGAGCCAAATGCAACAAATCATGTGCAGCTCCAAGCCAAAAAGGAAAAAGAACGATGAATGACTGTGACATCGGAAATTCTGACCAAGGAAACTTTAAGAAAGTATTAAGGTGTGCAAATTGCAACAGGAAACATGAAGGTGTATGCATGAAAGGACAGAATGTGTGTTATAATTGTGGACGTGAAGGACATGTCTCTTCTCATTGTCCCGAACAGAAGCAATGCGTATGTTTTGTATGTGGAATAGTAGGTCACCAGGCAAAAGCTTGTCCAGGAAAGGTGTAGGAAATAACTAGGATAAGTATTCTAGGATTATGTATGGTAAATGATATGATATGTGTGTAATGTACTAATCCCGACTTTTGTTGTCCCTAAGGGATAGTAAGTGATTTTGGCTGTATGTGTAGTGTAAGGAAAAGTACTTTGTACTGTTTAAAAGAATATATGAATATGATTGTGTGTTGGTAAATAGTGAATATTGAATATTGACTGACTGATAATTCATAATTCGGTAAGCTGAGCTCTTAAATTCAGCAAGCCGAATTGATTTAGGTAGCCAACTGAATTCAGGAATATAGCAATCTCAAATGGTTTAAGTTTAAAAGTTTGAATTTAAAACTTGTTTAATACCATTAATTAATTGTGACATAATGGAATATGAATAATAAAATAATAATTAAAGGTTTTGTCTATTCAAACAATGCCACTAAGAAGAGAACAACGACACCGAAGGGTAGATGAATTCAATAATAATGAAGGAGGTCAGGCAAACCCAATGCAGAACTTTATGGATATGTTAGCTCAAGCAATGCAGAATCAAGCACCAGCCGCAGGAAATCCGCCAGGTAATCAATTGGCGAACTTTAAAGACTTCAAGGCAGTAGGACCGCCTGAATTTAAAGGAACGACTGACCCGATAGAAGCCCAAACTTGGATAAAGGAAATCGAAAAAGCGTTTGTAATTGCTAGGGTAGCGGAGGAACAAAAGACCGCCTTTGCTACATATATGATGAAAGGGGAAGCGAACTTCTGGTGGGAGGCTAACCAAACAAGGGCCGGAACAGAAGTCGTCACATGGACAAGGTTCAAAGAACTGTTCAACGAGAATTACTTCTCGACCGGGGTGCAGGCTAGGATGGAAATTAAATTTCTAGAATTAAAGCAAGATAATATGACCGTCTCAGAATACGCCGCCAAGTTTAACGAATTGGCTAGGTTCGCTCCACACCAAGTGGATACTGATGCAAGGAAGGCACGAAGGTTTGAGCAGGGTCTAAAACCCTGGCTCTACAATAAGGTGGCTGTGTTCCAAATGAATTCTTTTGGATTGCTATTAGAAAAGGCTATCATAGCCGAAGAAGGAAGTGAGGCCATAAGCCTCTATAATAAGGAAAAGAAGAATAAGGGAAAGGTTAAAGGAAATAGTGGAAGTGCAAGTGGGAAAAGAAAGTGGACAAATTCTGGAAGTATTGGTAATAGCCAGGGAGGAATAAGGAAAAAGGTTGAACCATGTGAAAATTGCGGGAAGAATCACTCAGGTGAGTGTCTTAAAGGAAAATTTGTGTGCTACATCTGTGGGCAGGAGGGACACATCTCTCCTAACTGTCCCAATTCAAGAAAGACGAACGGATGTTTCATTTGCGGGTCAATCGATCACATGGCAAGGGAATGTCCGAAAAGGAAAGTCGATAGTGGAAGCGTAAAGGCAGGGAAAAGCGGCGAAAAGCTGGCAATAACTTATCCAACTCCGACAAGCAAGCCAACCGCGAGGACCTTTAACATGACGGTTCAAGATACGGTAGCAGCTGGGGATGGAATTCCAGGTACTATTCGAATAAAACTTTATTTTCTTATATATGGTTTTCTTATAAATTTAAAAATAAACCGTTGTATTAAGGAATTTTGAAGGAGGAATTTGAGTTCTATTGGAAATCAAATTCCGTTTAATCATATAGATAAGCTTTATGCTGCTTGGTTAGAGATCAATTTGATCAAATCTGATCAAGATCTACTCGCAATAAATGTGTATGTTATTTACCCTTGTGTGTATAGGTATTGAAGCGGTGATTCCGGGGACGTAATCCTTATAAGGGAGGGTGAATGTAATAACCCAAGATTTTAATATAAGTAAATAAGAAATTTTACGTATAATTTTTTTATTTATTAAAGCAAGTATGGAATGTGTGCAAGGAAAGGAATGTGAATATGTAATATGTATATATATATTTATTTCATATATGGTTTCAAATAAATTTCTTATTAAAGAAATAGTTGATATTTATAAATTATATTCTTTTAATAAATTAAATTTTATATTTTATAAAAATATGATTACTATATTATTTAAATGATAAATGTATATTTTAAGAAATGATTATTATTATTACTATGATTATTTCTTTATGACATGAAATTGTAAGATTAGTCAATTTATTTTAAATTGATTATGTATGGTAAATGTGGTAAAGTGACATTACGAATCAAAACCCTAATTTGATCTACGGTAATTTTAAATATAATTATTGTTGTAATTATATTTAAAAGGATTTATGTTTATATAATGGATATATGAATACTAAGAATTTATTTTCTTATGTAAATTTGAATATTAAATATACTAATGATTATATTTATATTTGAATGTGTGAATGTATATTATGGATATTAATTTAAAATATAATTAATGATATAATTATAAATATAATAAAGGAATATGTATTTTGGATATTAAGAATTTGTTTTGTTTAAAGTAATTTAAATATTAAATATAGTTATTAATTATATTTGTATGCATGTATGTACATTATGTGAATAATGGGAATTATGTGGGAAACCCTAATTTATAATTTAGGAAACCCTAATAAATATATTTGAAACCCTAATTCATAATTTGAAAATTTTAATTTAGAAAATCTTCTTGTTATTTTTATTCTCATTAGAAAGTTTGTATTAAAGCTTTATTTAATACTAATTTTAATTATGCAAACCCTAGAAAATTTTGATAAACCCTAAGGGTTAAAACCTAAGGGTTAAACCCTAGGAATATTTAGAATGACATGTATGCCATTAAAACTAAAAGTAAAATGACTAAAGTGCCCTTTTTGCTTCTTAAATATCAAAGATAAGACCAAATCTTGGTGAGTCATCACTTGAGATCTCACATGTGCTGAAAATGCAATTCCATCAGCCAAATATGGACAGCTAGCAAGGCATGTGCAATGAATCAAAAGATTGGAAAAAGAAAAAAGAAAAAGAAAAGAAGAAAAACTCTCACTTTAATTTTATAAGCCAAGACACTCACTCTCTCTAAAAGCTACGAATTTCTCTCTCTAACTCAATCACAATATCAGCCTAGGACATTCCATAGAAATTCAGGATCAGAATCAAATAGTGAAACTCAAAAATTTCTCAAGAAAGGTATAAACCCAACCCTTCATGCTAGATCTTTAATGCCTAAGTAAAATTTGTGTTTAAGTGTTTATATAAGTGCTATGTTATGTTATTTGATGATCTGGGTTGTTTAAAAAAGTTTTTATAACATCTAAATGCATGAAATGAAAGATTTGACCAACTGTTCAAAGTGTTAAACATGTGGTCTGACAGCCTAATGTCAGAGTCTATAGATCATGATCTGTTAATTTTTTTATGTGTTTAAGACTTTGTAGTTATATTATGATATGTTATTCGTAAACTGGAAGTGGAATAATTATCATATCATGTCTATATCGAAAGTTATTCATGGTCAAAAGTCATTGACCGATCATGAAAACTGTTTCTGGAAAACCCAGAAAATTTACTAAGTAAAACATATGGTCTGACAGTCAAATGTCAGAGGACATATATCTTTATCTGTAAATCTTTTGATGTGTTTAAATCTTTTTAGTGATATTATGCCAGTATTTTAACAATCTAGAAGTGGAATGACGATTATATAATGTATTTATTGAAAGTTATTCACGGTCAAACCCCATTGACCGATCACAAAATCTGGAATTCTGGGTAACCCAGAAAATGAAGAACAGCCTCTGATAGGCCGTTTGACCGGCTTGGATCTTTCTCATATGATGTTTTTAAGTTTAAAAAATGTATTAATATTAAACCTTGACATATAAAATACATTTTCGTGTCACTGTAACACTTATATAATATACATGATCAAAGTTATTAACGCTTGAAAAACGTTGACCATCATTGACCAGAAATCTGGAATTTCCAGAAATGAAGAACAGCCCTACAAGGTAGTTTGACTAAGCTAGATCTTTCAATTGTAATTTTTTTATCACCTAAAATTGATATGAAATTGTATCATTACATTATTAATACATCAATAAACCACCCTAAATCCCAGAAAGAAACGTAAATGAAAATCAATCACGGTCAAAGTAGCCTCCTCGGCATTGACTGGGTTGTTCTTGGTGTTCTTCATGGGCTGAAGAACACCTATAGCGACACTTTCTGTCGCTAAAGCCCTTTTGCAACAGTTTTATTAAAAATTAATTATATTAATTAAATAAATAGAAAATAAATATTAAAAATTCATAAAATAGTTTTAAAAAAAAATTATTTTATTATAAAAATAAACTTTTAATATTTTGACATAAATTTCATTAATATTTTAATATTAATGATATTAATTAATTTAATATTTATATTAAATAAATTATTTAAAAATGATTTTAGTACTTTAAAAATCATTTAAAGGCGATAATAATGTTTTAAAAATGTTTTTAAGATATAATAAATAACTTTTAATGTGTTTCCATGTAGTTCATTAATATTTTAAATTATTTGAATATTAATGATAATGAAATTATTTATTAATTAAATCATTATAAATGATATAGGTGCTTGAAAAATCATTATAAATGATTTTAATGTTTGGAAAAATGTTATAATTGATAATTAAATTATCTAATATAATATTTAAGTTCTTGAACAAAGTTTCATTGAAAAGAAACTCATTGAGTATTTGATAATGCAATCGGGACACCGAAATAGTATCGAACTCAAACCAAATGGACATAGTTTGACATGATAACTGTTCGTAAATATTTCAATAACTGATATGAATATGTGACAACATGTTTAAGATGTATAATAACTGCTAATAAGCAGTATTATGTGTTAAGTTGTATTATTCTAATTAAAAGAATAATTTTATTGATGATAGGACTTCGTATTAAAGATAAAAGTTTAAGCTATATTGTGTAGCAGTAAACAGCGATCAAGGCAAGTATCCTAACCTTTGCATATACTTTATGCAATGGATCTTATCAATCAAATATCTTAACTCATTACAATTGTTCTGTTATTGTACGGTAATTCCTGATATGTAAGTATTTGAATTCTTTCTTTACTGTGCAAGTATCTAAACTTTATGCACTACTTTTATTTCGTGCGAACAGGCATATGCTATGCTAGTTCCTAACTCAACATGAGTTAAAAATTTCAAAAATGCTCGTGAATAATTATTGATAATTGTTCATATTAATAATCTTTATTATCCGTTTATGCAAGTACTACTATTTTATCGAATTTCCTTTGATTCGTTCATTGTTAAAAGTATCTCATTACTGATTTGTTATGGCTCATATTGAAAATTTGTATTCTAAGTTTGGTTATGC
Source organism: Hedera helix (assembly GCA_947179155.2). Lineage (NCBI taxonomy): Eukaryota > Viridiplantae > Streptophyta > Magnoliopsida > Apiales > Araliaceae > Hedera > Hedera helix. Next base: position 28,091,823 of record OX359280.1, on the reverse strand, counting down.
AAGTGTCCCCACTTGTATGAACTATTGTACATTATCAATTACCCTTGAATCTGAAATTCTTTGACAAACTCTGATACATACTCTTAAATTTCGGTATGTATACCTAGTTTAAAGATTGTCTAAGCTATTTGACCAGCTAGACCTAATCTGAAAAGCATTGTTGAACATTATTGGTTATGATAAAGTCGTCCAACTGAATTGTTTAGTTAGGACTCCAGACTGAGTAAGAACAACCCGTAATGGGGAATATGATTTTGTGCCCTAGGCGAACAGAGTGAACGCAATTAGCGTTCAATCAGATAGTATTGATCAATACAGGACATAACGGGGCTGATCACCCTACATGTCCGTAAGACCAGAGCGGTTTACAGATGAATTTCTGTTTAAACCTTTTCAAAAATGAAAAATTACAGTTCATGGTCTTTTGACCACTCAGTATTCAAAAGTCAGTATGTCGTGTCAAAAATCTTAAAAAGTTTCGTATATGTTGTTAAACATGGTTTCAAATGACTTCACCATTATTGATTCGTGGTAGAAGTAGTCTTCAAAGAAAACATTTACTTCTTCAGCGCATTATTATAATTTGTTATTACTTGCTGAGCAATTGAATGCTCATTCTTGCTTTAAATTAAATGATTTCAGCTAAGTGTGATCGACCAGCAGGCTCTGGCAAGGACAAGGGAAAGGGCAAGCTGAAGGATTTAGTATAAGGTGTTCTTGGTAATAGTTAGACTTCATTAAGTTGTTAATATTTATTATCTATCATGCAATGGGATACTGTAAAGGTCGCGTACCTGGGATTAGACAACTCTGATATGTATATTAAGTTTGTAAATTTTATTATTCCGCTCAAAGAATTGGTATCGTGTAGCACCAAGTTCGGGTTTCAAGCACCTGAATTTGGGGGCGTCACAAAAACACTATAAAATTATCAACCAATAATGGTCTTAGAGAAGGGTATGAAAAATTTATTTACGGATTAACAATCTGTGCTTGCAACAAAAAGTGATGGAGCAGTAAAGTAGGAACATAACTCACCAATTTTGGAGAGACAACGTTCTGTTGAACCCAAATCACATATCAAATTTTCATGAAGAAAAAACCCCAAATCATATACCCATTCATTTTTGAACAAATTCATGAAAAAAAAATTCACAAATCACATACCTAATTCATTTTTAAATAAATTCATAAAGAAAAAACCCAAATCACATACCCAATTTTTAATAAGAATAAACCCCAAGTCACATACCTATTTCATTTTTGTACAAATTCATAAAGAAACCCCAAACCCAGAGCTCCAAGATCTTTTACCAAAAGTACCTCATTTACTTGGCACCAATGAGCACATTCAACTAAATATAGTGATAATGTATTTATTAGAGACCGTATTGTTAAAGTTACAATAGAATAAATAAACGTCCAGTCAACCAAATATGTTAACAATTGCGATGGCTGCCAAACCGTTTAAGATGCAAATGATGACATGCTTCAAGCTTGCAGATGGCTTGATTAATGGATTAATAGCTGGCCGGGATTAAATGAAGTAGATGGTTAATTGATAAAATATTTAAGCACAACTGTTGGTGCACTCTTTTTCTATTAAAGAAGAGATGAAGACATGATTGATATCGATCCAATATAGTAGTACAAAGTACAAACAAAAGTCACATGCTTGACTCATCATATGGGATACTTCTCATTTCACTTGGGAAAGGAATGTCACAACTCTAATGTAGCTATATTATCTAACCACCTGTCAATGTCATTTCTTTAACTCGTAAACGCCAGGTTGAATCCAACATCTACATATTTTTATTCAAAATCAAGTAATAAAAAGATGGGAATTAAAAAAATGGGGGGAACAAAGAGTTCTGTAATAACCCGATTATTAACGATATTTCTTTTAAATGAAATATTAAACGAATAAATAAGGTTGGAGATTTAAAACCCAAATTGGAGAAAAGAAATGGGTAAAAGAGGATTACTTTTTTTTTTTTATGTACATGGTTATTTAATTATAAATTAAATAAAGAATGGCAAATTGAGCTATGAAATATAATTAATTAATTTAATTATAATTGAATAATGTTAAATTATTTAACTAGTTGAATGTTAGCCTTGATAGCCAACTGTTGATTTTTTTTATAATTAAGTGTGTAACTTAATTAATGTCTTAAGAAATAATATTAAATTATTATTTGATAACTAACTCAAGTTACTAATAATTAAAGTTGTGAAGTGATGTAAATAATTTGTATTATCTTATGGTATTCATTTAAATTATTAGAATATTATAATGTTAATACTTATTTTACGACCCAAGTTATTAAATTAACAAAAAGGTCTTGATTGATGTGGGTAATAATTTAATTCAAGGCCCAAATTTTGGCATTTTCGGGCAAGGGAAAATTTATTGGCCAATTGGGAAATTAAATTGACCAAGCCGATTTAAAGTTGGTGGAAAGCCCAATCACTTAATTAGTCAAGCCAAAGTCCTTGATTTATGAACATTGCCGACAGCCTTAGGGGAGCCCAATGCCGAAATGAGTTTAAGGAAGCCCAAGCTTTTGTTTTCTTTTAAATTGATCAGCCTTGTTAAGTTGTTCCATCTTGGAGCATTAATTTTATTAGAATATACATGTGTGTGTGTGTGTGTGTGTGTGTGTGTGTGTGTATATATATATATATATATATGTAATCTGTTCCAACAACCGTAGGGGAGAAGGCCATGCTAGCAGCACTCATGAGTAGAAGTAGCCTAGCAATTATTGCAAAAAGAACCTATATATCTATAGCAGTCAATTTAGAGTTGAAGCTGACCATTTTAGTAGCTAAAGGAGTAAAATCGGCAGCCCATATGGGCAGTTGATGGGTGACTTAGCAGGCCATGAGTGTAGGGGTAAGCTAAGTTCAGTTCATTTTTCTAATTGTAAACCAAAAAGTGCAAGCAAGTTAGAAAAGAGAAAATGAGGAGCTCAATAAACTGAAGAAGTAGAGCAGCAGTCTTAGCAAAGCCTCACAACAACTCAAGCAAAGAGAGTCACCAAGCATTAAGGTATATAAATGTTTCTATTAAACTCGTAAGCAACTTGGTGTTCATGGTTTGTTTTGGTTATTGTTGTGGGAGTTTGTTAGTAATGTTAGAGATCATGATGGATCTAGGAGTATAAGGATGGAATTATAAGGGAGTTATGAGAATAGTTATGGGTTTACATTTCATTTCGTTACCAAGAAAGGATTTATTAAGTTTGTATTTAAAATGGGTTTGTTAAATTCCAAATGTTAAGCTATATTATGGGCGCGAGTCTGTAGAGAAGATTCTCAGAAATCTAACAAGCTAAACGATTCGTTATTTTGTTGAGAAACTAAGGAGAATGAGAAAAGAAAACTTCGCCGAAAAATATTTTCGGATGTCTGTTTCAATGTGAAATATCTAACGGATTTTGAAACTAATTATATGTATGGACACTTGAGAATGGGTAGATGATTTCTGGGCAGAAAATGATGAAAAACTCGTAGGAAAATCAGCACAGTCGCCGGAGAAGACGGCCGGATTTTTGCCACCGGTGATTTTTCCGGTAGACCCCGTTTCTCCATGTTAGAGGCGAAATTTGAAATCATTTTGTATTAGAAAGTTATAGAGAATTTAATTTCATGCGAAATGGATATAAGATTCGTAATTTTCTGATAAAAGGGCTAATTATTATGAATTTTTGAAGTTTTAACACTTTGAAAATTATAAATAAATTACTGAACATAATTTTTGGGCTGAAATAAATTTACAGTAATCTTATAATAGTATTTATGAATTACTGTAAATATTTGGAAAATTATTGAAAAGCAGAAGTTTTTATTATACCTTTTAAGCCATTTAAAGTTAGTTTAAAAATGGTAGAAATTCATAGAAATTCTATAAATGGTGAAAAATTATGAAACTTTGATGAAAAATATTATAATAATATAAGATAAATATTGGTGGTGTTTTGAGGACATAAAAGTATGTTGAGTTATTATTTTATTTTGAAGCTATTAAATGATAGTTTTTATAAATAGAAATAATTGCAGAAAATTGTCGAATAATTCGAAAAATGTAAAAATTGGCCAAAAAGTCTAAAATAATATTTTAAATACTTTAAAAGGTTTAGTGGACTCAAGAGGTGTCGGGACATTGTGGATCGTGTGTTGACTAGTCAATGAGCATAACGGTCTTTTTACGTAAGGGGCGAGAATTGATCGAGAGAATTTGAGTATACTTTTATAGTATAATATTGGTGTTTAGTGTTAATATATCATTAAAATGTGATTGTGAATTTTGAATTAAGGTTTTAGATCAGAATGAGCTGGATAGACCTAATTCAAAAACTAGAAGTTGAGCCGGGACATTGTGAAACCGAGGCATGTTTTTCAGTTTTATTTGCTATGTGTAAACTTATCATTACTTGAGAATTGTGCTATAATATGAATACAATGTGTACGACATTTGATGAGTGTGTATTAAGTGTTATGTGATTGAATATGAAGCATGGAAAATGTGAAATGGGTATTAATTTTACCGCATAAAATTTGTGATACATTGCATGAAATGTATGACGCATGTAATACAAAGTATGAAATACATCACGCGCGAATAAAATGCAAGCATGTATGAATTACGTGAAGCATGAAATGTGTTAACTGTTAGACTTGTTGAGCCGTCGTGCTCATTCTTGTTTTAAAATAAACATTTTCAGATAAATGCAAGACATCCGAAGTTTTCGATAAAGACTAAGGAACAGGAATGCGTAGTGATTTATCATGGAATTGATATATAATCTGATGAACCTTTTTGGGATAAATAGTGTTGCGAAATTGTAAAAATTAGATTAGTGTAATGTTGTATAACATATGTATACGCTAAACACTTGTACTATTACAAGTCGCTAAGAATTTATTGTTGTATTATAGGTCATATATATATGATCTAATAGATATAAAAAAAATTAATTAATGTAAAGATTGCAATTTTTGGGAATACAGAAGAATTGTAATAGTTTTAAAAATAAACTAGTTTATCAATTGTTTTATTGATAAATGTTGTGAATATTAAGGAGAATGATGTTCATTAACGCACGAGGTCGCATGTAACTAGTACGGGGATTTTCTGGGTGTTACAGTTGGTATCAGAGCTGATAGGTTATAGTTCTTAGGTAGCTGTACCTTAGGCTATAATCGTGGAAATATATTGAAGGCGGTGAAAGGATAAACTCAGATAGAGTTTAAGCAATAAGAGCTAAATATATGAAATTCATAAAGAAGAAAATAAGTGTATATATGAGGAGATTCAAAGAAGGATCTTCAGGGATGTAATCAAAATGAATAGAAAAGAATCAGGGAACACTTGATTTAAGAATTTAAAAAGAAGGATCGTACAGTAAAATGATCAAAGATGAGTGAGAAGATTATAGAATTAAAATATCCTAGAATAAACGAGAAATTGTAAAGTGAAATTAATTGTAAAATAAGATCACGGTGATCATAGTAAAATCATGGAATGGTAGATGGTTTGTTAAATGATTATGAGGATGTGTAGATAGCATGATGCTAGAAAAATGAAATACTATGAAATAGTAAGAAGTGAACTTATAAAGTGTTGTATATGATAAGGTATCCAGAGAGAGTGAGAAGATTACAGTTATGAATTCACTGAATTTCAGACATGGGATTGTTATTGGAAATATAAACAACTCACTGACCAAAACAAAACAAACTCAGTGAACAAATGTTACGTTTACATTGAAGAAATGGAATGGAGTAATTTTTTAACATCTCAAGTGTATGTTTTGATTGTTGGTGATGGTAGGTGGTGTGATAGATGACATAATTGTCACATACATCCATTTCATTGGAATAGATCTCATTCTATCAAATTAATTTCATTCCACCGCTTCCCTCATAGAACGAAAAGCAAGGGAGTGGAATAATTTTCATTCCATCATAATGGTTTATCAACCAAAATGAGTGCAAAAAAACTATTTTTCATTTCATCTGAATGATTTATCAACCGAAATGAGTACATAAAAGCTATTTTTCATTCCATTGCCAAAGAACACTTCCTCCAATCTAAACATAACATAAAAGTCCAAAAAGTCCAAAAATCTAAACTTTGCATAAAAGTACACAAAAGGAGTAATTCTTACCAGTAAGTACAACATAAAGGGTTTTTATTTAAATTAGGAATAATGGCAGCACAAAATACAATTAAAGCTTGCACTTCTAAACATAATTAATATTCTAGAATCTAAAGAATTTAATTGTCTTGCGAACGCAAACCCACTGTCACAAATTATGATGTAGGCTCCACCACTTGGGTAGACCTTAGGCTAGCACCCACTACTACAAAATAGTAAAAAGATAACACTTAAACAACAACGTTTTTGTAAAAAACGTTGTGGTATTTTTTTTTACAACGTTTTTTCAAAAAACGTTATAAATACATATGCAAAAACGTTATGTATTTATAAAGGGCAATATTTGGTTTTAAAATTATAACGTTTTCTTAAGAAAAACGTTATCTATTTAAAAAACACGGAGCTTGAAAAAATAGCGCGGAAATGAAAACTTGAAATTAAAACACTGGAGCTCACTCATCCTCACAAGTGAAACAACTATCTCTCATCTCCTCACCCTTTCGCCCTTCCAAACTCTCCGACCTCCACAGCTAATTCCCCTCCCCTGAAAGGCTGAAACCGAAAAATCCCAAAATCCCCCCCCCCCTCTCTCTCTCTCTAATTCCGCCATTGAATATTACTAGCAATATTTTAGCTAGCCTCATGTGGCGACCCCGTGGAAAATCAAGTCCTCAAATTCATAGAACAATCTCCAAAAGTTTTTCCTTCAAAGACGTCGAAACTCTCTGCTCCGAAAACAACAACGCCGACCCATCCCCAAACCCGAATCCCTCTTCCGTCAAACCCAACACTACCACCACCCACGCATCCGTCTTACGAACGAGATCTGTCCATGGACTCGGCCTTCATGGACGAGCTACAGAGGATCTTTAACATTGACGAAAAGACCAAAGTGACACTGCCTAGGGTTTTCATCAGCGGCAGGTACATTGGTGGGGCGGAGGAGCTTCGACAACTAAACGAGACCGGCGAGCTGAAGAAGTTGGTGGAGAGATTGCCGGCGGCAGAGGCAGGGGTTTGCGAGGAATGCGGCGGCCACAAATTTATCCTCTGCGACGAGTGTAGCGGAAGCCACAAATGTTATATAGAGAAAAGCAATGGATTTATGAAGTTCCTTATTTTTTTTGATAAAGAGAACTACGTTTCATGGCACCAACCTTGGAATCCCAGCAGCAGCAACAGGCATCTGACAACAGCAACAACATTTCCCAGACTGAAGTCCCCACCAAATCTAGAGTCACAGTTGTTGGCAGTGGCAATTGGGGCAGTGTGGCAACCAAGCTCATTGCTTTCAACACCCTCAAACTTGCCTCTTTCCGCGGTTTGCCTTTTTCCACCTTTCAAAATATTCACAGTTTTATTGGTGTTTATGTTTATGTATGTATTGTTCTTGATAGAATTGGAATGGAAAAAAACCCAGAAGTTTTGCTAGCCTCGTGTGTAATTTTTATGTTCCAATTGTTCAAATATATGATATTAAGAATGTCCTTTTCGATTTTGGTTGTTGTCATGATGATATATAGATGAAGTGAGAATGTGGGTATTTGAGGAGATTTTACCCTGTGGAGAGAAACTCTCTGAATTCATCAACCAAACCAATGTAATCCCAATCGCACTCGTGTTTTGCTATATTTTTACTATTTATGTTGCATCATAATGATGATAAATTTTAACTTTTTAACAGGAAAATGTTAAATATCTTCCTGGCATAAAGCTTGGACAAAATGTGGTTGCAGTCCCAGACCTTGAGAATGCAGGTATTAAATTTCCTAGCATGCCCTATAGCTCTAATTGATTGATTGGTCAGATAATTAACTAATTAAAACTATCAATTAAAGTTAAATATTATTTAGGGTTTTATTTAATCCATTGGTAACTAGTTCTAGCGGGGGCATGATGCAGTGAGGGATGCAAACATGTTAGTATTTGTGACCCCACATCAATTCATGGAGGGTATATGTAGAAAGATAGCTGGAAAGATAAACCAAGATGTCGAAGCAATTTCCCTCATTAAAGGAATGGAGGTCAAGATGGAAGGTCCATGTATGATCTCCACCCTCATCAAGGAACAACTTGGGATTGATTGTTGTGTTCTAATGGGGGCCAACATTGCTAATGAAGTAATTGAACGAATTTTCAATTTTAAAGACATTGGTTCCGTTTTATAATTGGACATTTGGCAGTCAATTTGCTTAACAAGAAAATCCTGGTTATGCAGATTGTTGTGGAGAAGTTCAGTGAAGCAACAGTTGGATACAAAGAGAACAAAGAGATTGCAGAGAAATGGGTTCAGCTATTTAACACTATTTATTTTATGGTCTCAGCTGTGAGTACATTAGATATGCTTTTAACTGTCAAACATTCACGGTAGCATTGAGCAGATAACTATCCTAATTTGTTCAACTGTAACTGGAAATCAACTGTTAAACATTCAAGGTAGTGTTGAGCAGATAACTATCTCAAAATTCTTTAAATGTAACTGTAAATCAGTTCAATGACCTAAGATCTATGGGAAAAACTCTCAGTACACGGACTACTATGTACAAGCTGATTATGATTCTATATACCATATGGATTAACTAAAATTGGGACCTTTATCTTATGAATGAACAAATTTTGAAAAATAGGTCCAAGACGTGGAAGGAGTTGAACTATGTGGCACATTGACAAATGTTGTGGCCATAGATTATCTTTAGATATCCAGTAGCAATATTAAATATCCAGTAGATTATCTTTAGCAGTCCACAAATTATTTGATATTTGATGACACAGGTTTTGTGGATGGCATGGACATGGGAAATAACACTAAGGCAAAGGCTGAAAGATCTAATCTGTTTTCAACTTATTGCTCATCCAATACACACATAAAAGTTTGTGTCTTGACTATTTATTTGATTATTTCCTAGGCTGCAATAATGATAATTGGTTTAAGAGAAATGAAAGCCTTTTCCAAGCTATTGTTCTCCTCCGTTAAAGACAGCACCTTCTTTGAGAGCTGTGGTGTGGCTGATCTGATAACAACTTGTTGTAAGGAGGCACATATATTTATTTGTCATCCTGCATGTATTCTTTATTCTTTGTTCAAACCGAAGAAAATACTAGCAACGTGCAACATTCTTAATTTGTTTCATCGTAACAGTGGGGGGCAGAAACATAAAATGTGCAGAGGCTTTTGCTAGGAATGGTAGCAAAAGGTTTCTCTCTTCTGCACAAGTCTAATGCTATTCAAAATTTTAGTCGGCATCAATTTTTAATCATGTTTGCCGCAAAATCTTATCTACAGGTCTTTTGATGAGCTTGAAGCTGAGATGCTGCAAGGCCAGAAGTTACAGGTAGATACCAAAACTAGTTACAGAAAGAGCAATACTAGTTATTGAAGATCAATCAGTAATTTAATTGTCCATCTTCACCTCTAACTACCAAATTGAAATATTTTGAAGCATATTGCATTCACTCAATTCATTTAAAACAAAATCAGGACCTTTTAGTTTCAGGGAACCTTTATCCTAATGCACTGTTTTCTAAAACTGAAATGCATCTCCACACTTCAACTATTTAGCTGGATAAACAACACCTGTGAATGCCTTTGCACACATATTTAGCCACAAATGTCAGTGATTGGACAAACGTAGTTCTCTTTATCAGTCACTTGTAAATTTTTATAATTTTGTATTAGGCATGATTTCAGATAAGATGGGTTATAAAAATTTATTTATCTGGTCGAAAGAACATCCCAATGTTAGTAAGCCAAAAAATATTGCTTTCTCACTTGTCAAATCCTTTAAAAAGGACGACCCTAATGAACTGGTGCAATTTTGTTACTTATATTTTCCAAACTTCTGCACATACTACTATTGTTACTTCTTGTTGGAAAGTTTCATATGCTTTTAAAGATGTATATATAAACCGAGTTGTGGCCCGAGTATTCTGCAGTTGTTTTTAGTTTTCCAATAATAATAATAATAAATGATCATCGTTGTTGATCAAATGAAAACTAACTGGTGATGGACTTTATTTTAGTTCTTCTGTTAGCAATCTGGAGGGATGTACCTTTCATATGTGACTCCTATTTTTATTTGACCAATTAAAACTCTTTTATTGTCTAATGGAAATCAATCATTTATGTTCATACAGAGGATATTGAAGGAGAAGACAAGATAAAACCAATAGCAGAAGGTCAAGACATTCATGAAGCAGTTGGAAGAGGATTTGATAGGAACAAATGAGAATCATATTCAGAAAGAAATCGCTGTTGGAAGAGGTTAGTTCAATAAATTCAAATTCAGTTCATTTTTACCATGTGTTATATAACTCACTATTCTTGTATTGCCATGTTTGATGGATAGAAATAAATCCATAATCTGTAGTTCGTACTTAGGCATATAGATTGAACTAATTTCATTACTTGGAATGAATAGGATAATGTGTCTGTAACTTGATAAATTTGGTGGTCTTTCTTTGCAGAATCTCTCTTTCAACTTTTGAAGGAGAAGTTCCCTTGAAGAAAAGAAGTGTATCACCACAAGAATACAACCCTTAAGAATCCATCTCCGTCTGTTGAACTTGGTGCAGAATGGCTAAATCAACTCAAAGATGGAAAGCCTCTGTATCAGTTTAGGTTCTGAATCGTCTGTCCGTACAGGTTTAGATATTTATTTTGGGAGTTAATGGTGGATGCACATGTTAATTTAGATTAATGTATTTTGGGAGAAGACTTTTTTGCACATGATTAGGTAGTAGTGCACCACAGTTAATTTGGTATATTTTGTGGATAGTTGGTATATTTTGTGGATGTAATAATTTGAAACTATAAATGAATGGTATTATTGGATGTATTTTGAAATTGAGAATGGTTGATACATTTTGGCTTTAAATGAGAATTTAGAGTTTTTTTAACTATATATCATTGCATTAATATTAGCAGTTCTACAAGTACAACATTGCAGGTGCACCACTATTGTGTAATGTGCTAAATAGAAGACACCTTTAAAACGTTGTATAAATGAGCCTAAACGTTGTGTAATGTATTAACAAAGATATATTACAACATTTTTATGTTACACTACAACATTTTAAAAACGTTGTCTAAACGTACTACAATAGATGACATCTTATAAACGTTGTATAAATTAGTCTAAAGGTTGTGTGATGTATCAAACTACAACGTTTTATACCAGAAAATGTTGTGGAATGATACCATCTACAACATTTTCAAGCATCTTAGTATTTATTTAAAGACAATGTACAACATTTTTTAGTAAAAAACGTTGTATTATGAGCCAACTACAACGTTTTAAAAACGTTGTATAAAATGGGTCAAATAGATGACACCCTTAACCTCGACATTTCTGAGAGAAAATTACAACGTTTTTTAAGTGTTATCTTTTTACTATTTTGTAGTAGTGACCCATTTGCAGTGCAATGAAGGTCAATAGCCTAGGCCATTGGCCTTCTTGATCACCCATCGACCCCATCTAGGTAATTAAGTATGTTCTAATGGTCAATGTACACTCGTATTTATATACTTGTCATGCAACCTAATGTTTGCGTGCTCTCGATGTGGGGCTTATTAATGTAATAACCTAGAAATTTCAAATAACAATAAAATAATAATAAAAAGATAATAATGATTAAATGGAAATAAAGTTGAGAATAAATTAGCAAGAATTAAATTTAATAAAATGAATAATATTTATAAATTAAACTCAAGCAAATGAGAATTAGAATTTTTTTTAGAAACAAATATGAAGATTTATTTTCCAATAAAAGTTTAAAAAGAAAATGAATTAATTGAGTAAGCAAGTATGGATATTTAATTAGTTAAAGTCCCTAAAAATTGGACCAACATATATATATATATAATAAAAGTAGTGAAGCCCAAATCCAATAATTAATTTTTGGATAGATATATTAGATTAATAAAGCCCAAATATAAAATCAATTATGGAGCCCAAGTTCATGAAGTCAAACTAAGAGACCAAGCCGAAGAATAATGGCCCAATTATAGAATTTTTTGCAAATGGGCACATGGGATAAGCATTGGACATAGATAAGGAAAAAAAAGTAATAATAACCTAAAAGAGGGAGGGACACCCGACCCTAGGGGAGGGGGTGAGGAGGTATACATGTCGCCTAAATATTGAATGAAGTCATTAATTACCTCCATGAGTTGGCAACCTAGAAAAAATATATAATAATTCCATCAATTAAGTTATAAATAAAAATAAATAAAACAAAAACAGCACATGGGATAAAATGAAGAAGGCTAAGTCGGTTATGAGAGGAAATAAGATAAGTTTGGTTAGATTTTATTCAAGAAAAGATTGACCAACATTGACCACATAAAATATATATATATATATATATATATATATATATATATATATATATATATATATAACATACTTGCATAAACAAAAGAAAAGAGAAAAAGAGAGAGAGAGAAAGAAAAACAAAAAGAAAGAGAGAGGAAGTGAAAGACTAGGGGGAGGAAGAAAGAGAAGCCAAGCTAGCAAGAAGATTAATCCAACAAGGAAGGTATAATTACTAATTTATGATTTATATATGCTTTATGTAATTTATTTCATGAAATATTTAAAATCATACTAGTAAAAACATAACATGAATGTGTAAATATGGTGGTTGATGATAATATATAATTTAGATGTAGAGAAATCCACAAGAAAGCAAATGAAAGTAATTTAAGTATAAAAATAAAACCTTAGTTAAGTTTTAGTATTTATTTTCTTTTGTGAAATATATGGAAATATAGGTATGACACTTTTGTATATGTGAATAAGTTGAAATATGATTGTGAATAATTTAAATGATGGTTAGATTAATAAAGAGGCCAAGGAAACGCATGAAAACAAAAGTTGGAAATGGAAAATTTTAATGTATGGGCTGATTTTTGGAGTTATGCAACTTGATGTGTAATTTGGTATTTTAAGCTTAGTTGGTCTTAAATTGAAGCCTTATATGTAAGCTACGTGTAGAAATAAGAATCACTCAAAACAGAGTTAAAACGAAAAAGTTAATAAACATCGAAGTGGGCTAAAATATCACAGGAAGCTGCAAGGGGTAAGCGGCAGGGCCAACACTGGAGTGCGTGTGTGCCAGGCGCTGCGCCTGTGTTCAGCATGCGGTGTCAGGGGGTACTGTAATGTTTCGAACTTCAAAGAATATTGTAATCCAACTTTATATGAATAAATAAAGATTAAGTTACACTTTAAATGTTCTACGGAATTTTCGTGTGTTTATTTTTGTGTTTCGTTTCAAGAATCCAACTTAAACAATTATTAGAAAAATAAAAGTTATTTTTTAGAAAACCTAAAGTTAGGGTTTGGAGAAAACCTAAAAGGGTTAAAACCTAAATCCTAATTTAGAAACCCTAAGGCTCAAACCCTAAACCCTGAAAAGGTACTATTCATAAATACATGTATAAATACAAAAATTATACGGATAGAATACACAAATTATATGGATAGAATATAAAAATAATACGATAATAATACAAAAATTATACGATATAAATACAAAAAAGTCAACTGTGAATAGTAAAAGTCAACTATACAAATTAGAATATTTAATCAAGATTAAGGCTAAACTAAGTAAGTTTGATTAGTTAAATCAATTATTAATCAACTAATCAAATGCTAGCATATAAAGGACTAAACTACCCTTTAACTAAGCTTGGTAAAAGACCATAAATGCCCCTTCGATAATCGGTTATGTGAGCAACCAAACATGGCCTAGAACTATTCATTTGGTAGGCTTGATCTTGGCCATTCAAATGGGAGATGATGATGTAATAAAATGTGATGATTACAAACATTAAATGGCATGAAATGCCATGGAAAATCAGGCCAAATGGGGGGGGGGGGGGACAATGTGATGATCATTTTGATATTTTGTTCAAAACTTAGCTTGGAATTATTGTAACAATGACCAAACTACCCTAGGTTTGAAAAGCCTATAAATACAAGCCTTACGCCTTCATTATTTTCATCATTTTCGAAAGCTATTTCTATGCATTAAAGTTATAATCAAAGTTTTATATTGAGAGAGTTTGTGAGTTTAATATTTGAAGCCTTGCAAAAATATTGTCTAAGCTAGCATTTTAAAAGGTACATCTCTAGTTTTTATTCTTTTCAATTTATAGTTAGTTAATTCAAGAAAATTAATAGTAGTTATAATGTTTAAATTTCTTCAAGTATATAGTCATAAAGCTTAAAAACTTAAGTTGTAGCCATGTATGATTATTCATTCTCTGTATTCTTCATAAGTTCTTGAGCAAGACATTATTATGTCAAATTTCATTTCATAGTTTAAAGCTCAAGAACGTACGTCATAGCCATGTACGATTGTCGTTCTCCTTGTTCTTCCTGTGTTCTTGAGCAATAATTATAAATTATTATAATCAATTATAGAAGTTAACCCTGGCAGTTGGCGTATTTAAGTTTAGCCCTAGGACAAACCTTAAACTCGGACGTCCTGGGTTCGAGTCCCACTTGCAACAATTTTTCAGCCTTCTCATAAGAACAGGTTACGGGGCCACGGACCCAGGTCTGACTTGATCGGGTAGCCTGCAAAAGCCTAGTTCGGGGTGGGGAGATTAGTCCGACTACGGTCGAGAAATTCCACATTATCAATATATATATATATATATATATATATATATATATATATATATATATATATATATATATAAGTTGCTATAAGGACCAAATCATTTCAAATATAAGTGTCATAATCACATATGTAAGAAGTTATAATGCTCAAATTATTTCAAATATGAAAACCAAAAGCTTAAGAACATAAGTCGTTACCATGTACAATTTTTCCGTTCTTCGTGTGTTCTTGAGCAAAAGTCATAACTTTCTATATAAGAAGGTTTATGATTTTCTTATTTTATGTTATAAAGTATTATTGATTATTAGAACATGTTATCTTAGCAAATTAAAGCTTAAGGTATCATGTTTCATCAATTTAGCCAAAGAAATAATGAAATAGTTTTGTGCAGTCTCCTTACTATTGAAATATGTGTAAATCAGTAAGGAATTTCGAACTTTGGTCTAAATACAAATTGTATACGAATGCGTAAAATTTTGAACAACTCAAAAATATTTTAAAACGAAGAAGTTATGGCAGTTTAACTGAGCCAGGGTCTGACAGCCAATGTTACTGTCCACTTTTTAGAAAGTCACTTAAAAATGAGTTTTTGAGTTTAAGAAGTTTCCAACTAAAACTAGCTATGGAAATAGTCTAAAAAAGTTATAAAAGCACTTATTAAGAAATAAAATTTGATAAACTAACATTCGGGTATGCGTAAACAATTATGTAAGCATTTAACGCTTTACTGAAAAAACCCTAAATTGCTTCGAGACAAGTTTTCTATCATTAACCTTTATTTACTTGCTTTTTATGTGATTTATACATCTTGTTCAAACAACGCGTTATAAATCTTTGATATGAAAGTTATTGCTTCTTGTTTCGTCATAACTTAAAAAATGAAATGTTCCTTCTTAATATATTTTCAAACATGCTTTATTTTATCAAACCAAGTTGTCTTGGGGCGATCCTGACATGTAAAGTAAACTGAGATGAACGAATATGTAGCTTTGTTCATGATTAGTCCAGTATAGTGTATGTTATGCGTAACATAGGATGTTGGTAGGTTGATCCCCTTTCTATATCCATGGTATATGGTTCTAAGTCAAAAAGACAAATGAACAATTCAAGGTCTAACCACCACTCAGTCTTGCTATGTTAAAATACTTGTGATATCAATTGTTGTACCATGACTCCTTACAATCTATATTGGTGTGAGTTCACTTATATGCTATGTGTTAGACTTGCTGAACTTTTGTATGTTCACCCTTGCAAATAAACCTAAATTACAGATAAACCCAGAGTTCCGACTCTAAGAAGAAGAAAGGAAAGAAGAAATGCGTAGATTAGTTTACATGTTTTATTAAATTGCTTGTATTTTTGTTTTAAAGTCTTGATGACTTATGTAATATGAACAAGCAAACTGTGTAACTGACTCTATATCAATATATATCAAGTTTCATCACATATTATTGTCATGTCTTTACTTTTATAAGACTTAGAATTGTTAAACATTAACACAGTATTGATATGAACTACTTATCAGAATGAGGATGGTAAATAACATTGTAAGTACTGTAAGTATCCGAGAAAAGACTAATCTATGTTAAATGGTCAAATTCATCGTTAGATTCCTCGTCAAATTCATCGTTAGGTTCCTCAGACCCAAGTACAAGCTTGTTATTACTATTCTGAATGCCAGATAAGTAAGATTATTGATATGAAGAGATACCACTATAACCAAATGTGTTTCGAGTGAGGGTTTTAACTAGTTGGGTATGTTCTGTATGGAAAGAGAATTTTACACTAGACAAAGATACAGACATTTGTCACAGATAAATATGCAAACATTTATCACGGATGAAGATACAAACATTCATCGCGAGATTCTCTATTCCTAAGAACCGACCTAATGATTTAATGTCGTGAATCTTGGAATATGTAAAGTTATAAAATATATGAATCTTAAGGTTAAAATATTATAAATGAGTATTAAGTCTCTTGCATCGATTACAAGGACTTAGTATGAAATAATGAAAGATCTTTGAGAATTAAGATGAGAACTTTATTTATGAATGAAGGGAATCATCTATAGACCTAATAATTTTGCATTTGTAGTGAGCATCAAATCAGCTATAGTGATTTGGGGCGTCACAAGCGCTATTACTGTTGTCTGTTGCCGATGGCTACCGCCACGTGTTGCTGTAATGCACGGTTAATTGAACGAAGTTCGTTTTGAGCCATATACAATTTAAAATATTAACATATTAAAAATAAAATGAAATATAAGATAAATATTTTTTTTTAATCTTGGAAATTAATAGTATGAAGAATAAACTAAAATTTAAATAATAGAAAATTACAAAAATAAAGTAAAGGTGTTACAATTTTGAAATGGAATAAAAATTTAAGTTTTCTAAAAATATAAAAATTGGACAACGTAAAACAAAATGAAGACCTTAAATGGAAGTTAGGGTCAAATATAAATCGTTCCAAATAAAAATTTGAATGATGTGAAAATATTATCCGACTATAAATTTTGAAATCAAAGGATTATTATGCATAACATGGGATACGATAGGCTGATCACATAGAGTACCATTGACAAGTAAGTGGATTGCTATGTTTAACTTGGTATTAGTTCATGGTCCCTACGACTGCTCAGTGTAATACTCGAAGCCAAAGAAATTCTTGATTTCTCATTCTGCTTTCGGATTCCATAAGCAAATTGCTTAAATTATTCAACGCTTATTTATTCTGTTATGATAATTCATCATTAAAATATTTGTAAGCTTGTTGAGCGAAATAGTTTCTCAATCTTGCAAATTAAATTTGCAGTTAAAGCCGAAGGAATAGAAAATTAGGTCGCTAATGATAAAGGGAAAGGAAAAGCAGAAGAAGGAAATTAGAACTGTAATGTATGTATATTATAAAACATATTTGTATTAAATAATGAAATCTTTTGAGACATTGATATGTAGTGATTGGTAAGTAAATCCTGGGAATGTAATATGTAATATTATTTTGATATTGTAAATTAACATTATTAAATTGTTAGATTTATATTGTGTGGCGGATCGTAATACACCAAGTCTGGAGTAATGAGTACTTGGATTTAGGGGTGTTACAATTAAAGTAAGAATTACTCTCGCAACTTAGAGCTTATGGCATTTTCGGGCATTTTTCGTTAGTTGTTGTCTTATATAACTTCAGCACAAGGTGACATTTCTGTCTGCAGCCTACTACGATACAATGTAATGCAAAATTGTAAGAATTGACGACCAAATACACAAACATTTCTAATCTTGATTCAAAACGGAGGATATATGAAATTCATGTAATATTAAACACGTAGCTTTCTGAACTCCTACTCCATTTGAATCTTTTGGTTTCAGAACTTGCCCGTCAATTTTTGGAAGTCCACTTTCCCAAGTGGGCTTGCATAACCAAATTCTAGAAGTCCATTGAGCCGCAGTTTCAAGAAGATTTGTGATTTGTCTAATTTCGCAAGGGAATGAGCGAAGGAATTCCCTTCTCTAAGTAGATGACTGAATCCGAAGGATGAAAAAGACTACCACTACTACTACATCGGCTAAGACAGTAGGTAATCACAAAAGGAATTGTAGTCTGAGGGTGTAGAGGTTCTTAGTAGAGACTTACAAGACTGCTACAGTCATGTTTTTATATCATAATTTTTTAACCAATATTTGTACCATTTCAAAACAACTATTTCTAGGTTTGATTTTATGCTTTTAATCTTTATTTGCAACAGTTTCTTTGCTGAAAATGACTAGATTTTTAAATCTTCTTATTGTTAATGATTTAATATCGAGTTTTCTACAAACACGTGCGGTCTTTGTATACTTTTGAAAAACGAATTCCTCACTTTAAATTATATAAGATAGATTGATCTTCCGATGTATACACAACAAGTGAAACCATAGGATAACACAAAAGTTACCAACATTGAAAGCTTATTGAGGTCATACATCCACGATTATTTTATAAATAAAATTAGGTAATTAACAACAACTACTACACCTATCTTGGTTTCCATCTTGGTTTCTGTTTGATGGATATGATTTGATTTACATACGAGTTTACAAGACAAGGATTCAAGAAAATATATGTTCAACAGCTCTAAGCTTATCTTTAACTTTTACTAAATGCAAGTTTGTAGATTGTTCTTGTTACTTTTTTTGTATTTTCTTAAATCCGAAGCCAGATTCAAATTTCCATGCTTTTTGAATGCTTTGCTTTTACCCATACATATTTAACATGAGGAGTTGGCTGGG
The DNA here is from genome assembly GCA_947179155.2 of Hedera helix. Classification (NCBI taxonomy): domain Eukaryota; kingdom Viridiplantae; phylum Streptophyta; class Magnoliopsida; order Apiales; family Araliaceae; genus Hedera; species Hedera helix. The sequence continues at coordinate 28,072,748 of OX359280.1, read as the reverse complement.
TTTATAACTTTTCTTTTTAGTGCTCTCATGGTGTGTTTTGTCCCAAGTTTGTGTGTATTGTATAGCATATGCTTATTTACAACACTAACGCCATCAGTATGTCCATGCTCAATTGCTCATGGTTTGTTACAACTTCCAACATGTTTCTCAAATTTACTCTTTCCACATGGGATGTTCAATGACATTAGCGATTGGTCAGCTACTGTTGGACCAACTTCTTATCCAACTTTAATTGTAAGTTAATTTGCCAAAACCTACAAGAAAAATTGCAATTTGAAATTATTCTAATTTTGACTTTTGTACTCGGTAATATTCCCCGTTGTTCTAAATTTAGAAATATATTTGTCAAAATAACGACTAGTTGGTGTGGAATCTTGTGCTAAGTATAAGGTGAACAAACCTAATAAAGGGGAATTTATGGTCTTATAATTAATACTACTAGTAGTATTTATTTTGAAAAAACAAACTCGTTTAATATTTTAGTTTGGCTTATTACTTTTAACTTTTTATAAAAATATTAATTTTATATAATAATAATAATATAAAATAATACAATTTTTTTTCATTTTATCACCATAATTTTATTACTATATTGTATTACTAAACTAACTAATAGTATTATTGATCTTATAAAAAGCCAAAATGTTTACCCACTTATTTAATATTTCTTTTTTTGGTTTAAATGAAGAAGCTTGTATGAATAAAATTTATGTTGCCTCATTCATAACAATATCATGTAGTTTAGTTGGGTAGTTGCATAAAGTTACGAGGTTGAGATTTTGAGTTTGAATCTTGATGGAAGCAATTTTTTTAGTCTTAGTTTGACTTACTTACCTGTCATCATTGTCACGTAGGATAGTCAATGCCTAGTTGTCACATAGAGGGCTTATTTAGCATTGACCAACAGGCACAAAAGATTTTGAGTTCAAATCTTGATAGAAGCAAATTTTTTAGTCTTAGTTTGACTTACTTACCTGTTATCATTGCCACGTGGGATAGTTAATGCCTAGTTCATTGCCACGTGGGGTAGTTAATGCCTAGTTCATTGCCACACAGGATAGTCACTGCCTAGTTGTCACATAGATGGCTTATTTAGCATTGACCAACAAAAAGAGCATAATATCTAAATAGACTAAGAGTACATCGGTTAGTTTTGCATTTTACTCGAAATAGAATCATACCTTTAATTTTAAAACAGCTAATGTACTTTAAGCAGTTTACAATACTACCTATTACATTGATAAAATAAAAAGTTGGTTCAAGTGTAACAACTCAAGTTTATAAGAATATATATATATATATATATATATATATACATACTCAACACTGTATATGAGAACATAATAATAATTGCATGTATAAACATTATAAATAATTTGGTGGGGTACGCTAGGCTAAGGCTATAGTGCAAAGCCAAGGAGACACTTGAGAGATCCAGTAGCAAGCTAATGTGATGAACTCTCCCCCTAAAAAAATAAATTTAATATCGTGTGAGCCAATGACTCACATATCAAATATTAAATTGATAAGAACAGATACTACACTTGATCTTAGCCAAAAGGCCGAGAAAGGTATGCTTTAAGATGATCTTAAGCTTCATGTTTTAACGCCTGGATCCCTTTCGGATTCATCTCAACTAGTCGAGGTGGTGCTAAATTTACACCCACTTAGACACTTGAATTATTATTGTATTATTTGAATACATTAATTCAACTGGTATTTCGTTAATAAACATCATTATTAAAGTAATCACTCATCTAGGGGAAAAGTTGAAACAGAATTATATCTTCGAAGTTTATAAATTTTGCAAATAACTCTTTTTACGGAAGGTGAACAGGGGTAGAGCCAAAGGTTGGCTCCGCATGCTGTAGCCTGGCCCAAAAAAAATAAAATTACCCTCCCTTTTCAAGAATCTTAGTTCTAAATTTTGGATTTATAATATTCTTAGTCTGTCCCAATTAAAATTATTGGCTCCGCCACTAATTAGGTGAACATAATATTTTAGTTTTGATTTACTTACAAGAAAGAAATAGAGAATTTATTCTTGTAACTAAATGGACTTGATAAAGGAATATACCAAAGAAAATATACCTTTCTGTCTTATTGGAAAACAAGAACAATAAAACTGAATAATCCCTTTAGTGTGATGGTTTAAATTTTTTCAGAAACATTTGGTTGAGAATATTTGAAAGTAAACTATAAACATTTGATTGAGTATCTCATCATCATGTTTCTTTTAGTGTTAGCTAATATATTAAATATTTATACAGAGTTTGTTGATTCTTCTCAATTATCATCCTGCAAAAACATTTCAAAGAGGGAATGATATGGTCCCTCCAAAAATAGGCATATGCCACTATTTGCAACTAGCACACGGTATTCTGTAGTAAAAGGTGAAAGAATAGTTAGCTTTGTGCTTGAAAGTGCAATAATAATCTATAAGGGGGGTTGAATAGATTATTACCGATTAAAAATTATCTTAGGGGTTTTTGAATTTTTGATTAATTAATTTGCAGTGTAATAAATTAGTATGCAAGATAGTAAAAATTCAATCACACAATGCACAGAGATTTAGTTGGTTCACATCATACAGCTCGAGTATGTTGCTATGTCCAGTCTGAAGCTCCTCTCCAGGACTTGAGATCCTATTACTATCAGTAATTAATTCTCCTTCAATAGGCGGAGAAGCCTTTACAAAGTTTTATAGATCAACTTCCAACTATACATACAACTACTTATCTTGGACAGTAGCTCCCAGTCCTTCCTCAATCGTAGCTGTACCTGTTTTTTAGTCTAGTTCTGCTTTACAATCTGGTCTAGAAACAAGAAGTCGGTTCCTTACCTTACAAGTACACTAGAGACTCAACTACCCATTGACCTCTCTAAGACTCTGTTCTTGGTCAATGAATCACTCTCTTTTTCTCACAGATTTAAAGACTACTAACTCACTTAACCTTTTTTTAAATAAATAATTAATTTTGAAAGATGCTTCTTTTTTAAGCAGCTATATATTTTTAGTACAAATTTATAAAGGTTTATTTTTCATGGATTTGTGCTGTAACGACCCCAAAATCCCCGCGCTTTCCACGCGGCGGACCTTGTGCGTTAACTTCGTACATCTATTGACTTAACCAATGATCCCATAATCATATTGGTTGAATTAGTCTTATTTTAGACTATACATTAAAAACTTTCTCTTAACTTTGTCCCTGGATCTTAACTTGATCTCAGTCTCATAAGTATACAAGTATCAACTTGTATTTCATCCGTATAAATGGATAAAACCATATATAACGGTCTAATTTTAACCTTAAGATTTAAATATTCTATAACTTTACATGTTCCAACATCCACGGTATTAAATCATTAGGACGGCTCTTGGGAACAGAGAATCTCGCGATGAATGTTTGTATCTTCACCCGTGATAAATGTTTGCATCTTTATCCGTGACAAATGGTTGTATCTTTGTCCGGTGCAAAATTATCTTTCCGTACAGAACATTACCCAACTAGTTAAAACCCTCATTAGAAACATATTTGTTTATAGTGATATCTCTTCATATCAATAATCCTACTTATATGGTATTTAGAATAGTAATAACGAGTTATACCTGGGTCCGAGGAACCTTAACGATGGATTTGACCAGTCAACATCGCTTAGTTCTGTCTCAGATGTACAGCACTCACAAGTTATTTACCGATCCTCATCCAGATAAATAGATCATTATCAACATTGTTTTAATATTTAACAATTCTACATTATATCAAATTTAAAGACATAACAACATTCTGATGATAATAATTTATATCATTCATTCAATATTCGGTTACATGTTTGTTTGTTCGTATTACAACAGTCGTTATGACTTATACAAATACAAGTAATAAACATGAAAACCTACTCTACGCTTCATCTTTACGTTCAAGATCTTCTTAACGTTCATCTTTAATCTGCAAATAAGGTTTTATTCGCAAGAATGAGCACGACGGCTCAGCAAGTCTAACATATTATCACATACACAGTTTATGCTTTCATATAAACTTTAACATGCTTTGACTGAACATACATCTCAGTTAATAATCATATTAATTTATGCTTAACAATAAACATATTTTATACATACTCATATGCATCATCAAATATCAATTAACATTTAACAGTTAATCAATAACTAACACTTAATCATTTAATCACATAAGACCTTCATTCATGTACTTTCACATATAAACTATCACATAATAACATGAACAATCTTAGAACATACTAAATAACACATAAAAGTTTAGAACTTGCCTCAAATTGAAACTAGGGTTTTCCGGCGGAGCGTTAAACCCTACACAGTCATTTAGTGCATAAGCGGTTAGATTCATCGTATTATATAACTTCATAAGTCTTATATTAACTTATTTAAACTATTTCAATAGGTGGAATTATTTGGAAAATTGGCTAACTCAAAAACTCATTTTTAAGCCAAATTTTCGGATTTGGGCAGATTGTTGGACTGCCAGACCCCGGCTCAGTTAAACGGCCATAACTTCTTCGTTTTAAAACATTTTTTAGTCGTTCAAAATTCCACGCGTTCGTAACTTCCGTCTCTACAACTTTCATTCAGAAAAAAGTTCGAGATTCCTGACAGATTTGTACAGATTTCGGCCTAAAGGGGACTACTTTAAAACTGATTCATATTTCTGACCTCTTTTATAGTAACGGCCATAACTTTGTCATACGAAAACATTTTTGAGTGATTCTTGAGTCTAAATTGCTTAGAATTTCATGATCTACAACTTTCATTTAGGTTTCTAAGGCAGATTAAGACTTTAAATTTTCGGAAATTTGCAAAAATATTCTGCGACGATATTAAACTTAACTTTCTTTGATCCGATTGCTAAAACATGATACCTCAAGCATTAATTTGCTAAGATAACATGTTCTAACACTTCGTATCACTTCATAACATAAAAAATAACAAAATCATAAACCTACTTATGTAAGATTCATGGCTTTTGCTCAAGAACACACGAAGAACACGAAGAACGGATAAAACCGTACATGGTAACGACTTATGTTCTTGAGCTTTTGGTTTTCGTACTTGAAATAATTTGAGCATTATAACTGCTTACATAAGTGATTAAAACACTTTATGATTGACAAAATTTGGTCATTATAACGACTTGTAAATTGAATTATAACAATTTATAAAAATGCTCAAGAACATACGAAGAACACGGAGAACGAATAAACCGTACATGGCTACGACATATGTTCATTGAGCTTTAAACTACGAATTGAAATTCGACATTATAACTACTACAAAATATAGAAAGGCTCAAGAACACGTGAAGAACACGGAGAACGACAATCGTACATGGCTACGACTCGCGTTCTTGAGCTTTTGAAACTAAAAATTAAATAAACATAATAACAACTAACAATTTACCTCTCGAAGTGCAAGCTTTAACAATTTCTTTGCACTTCCTTCTTGTCTCACAAGAACTCTCTCTATAAAATCTGATTTTTGCTCTTGAACTATGGTGAGAATTAATGAAGACATGGCTTAGTATTTATAGGCAAGCAAAGTCTAGGGCATAAAGGTCATTAAGACAACCAAGCTTTGGCTCCAAGTTTGGCTTGGCTTTAACTTTGGCTCCAAGTTTGGCTCCGACTTTGGCTCCAAGTTTGGCTTGACTTTGGCTTGGAGTTTGGCTTAACTTTGGCTTGGCTTAGGCTTTAACTTTGGTTTGGCTTAGGCTTTAACTTTAACTACTAACTAGAGTTAACAACTAACTCAACATTGGTTAATTCTCTACTAAAGTTAGCAACTTAATTGGTTGATTAGTTTCTTAATTCACCAATTAAATTTTATTAGGTTAATCTTAATTTTAATTAACCTTAATCTTAATCAAGTATACATGTAGCATAGTTGACTTTTACTATTCACAGTTGACTTTTTCGTATTTATACCGTATAATTTTCGTATTATTCTCGTATTATATTCGTATTCTATCCGTATAATTTTCGTATTATACGTGTATTTGTGAATAGTGATTAGGGTTAGGTTATAACCCTTAGGGTTTGAACCCTTAGGGTTTCTAGGTTTAGGGTTTAGGTTTTAACCTTTTCTAAGTTTAACCAAACCCTAGTTTAGGTTTTCCAAACCCTATAATTAGGTTTTTAGGTTTTAACCTTTAAATAACTTTTCGATTTTAATAAGTGTTAAGGTTAATTACTTGAACCGAAACACAAAATCCTACACATAGATAAATTACATAACACCTTTAAAGCTTAATACAAGCGTTACAAATCACATAACACATAGTTTAGGTTAAAAGTTTAACCTCTAATCGTAAACGAATCGTAGTTTCGAGTCGTTTTTAATCTTTAATATAGCTCAATGTATTGTTGAGCAATCGTTTTTAGGCTTTTAAATTAACAACCTTTATCATATCTTGACAGATCACTTTTAAAATATTTGGGATATTACATGTGCTATACTAGGGTTATGTTTTAATTAGTGGGACGTCACCCAAGTCACGTCTAGGTTAAGTCGGTGTTTGTAGAAATTGCAGTAAGGACTATTTACCTTTATAAATCACTGACAGACGTGCTAGTTAAACCCTCACTCTACTCTATCTGTATCCGTTTTGGACAGATAGGGATACTGATAATATTTGTTGGATACAAATAATATCCTCTTTGAAGCGAATACGAACAAATATCTAATATTTTGGATTCTATTTATAGTCTTAAAAATAATGCTCTCAAGTTTACCATCACAATTTTATTATGCAACTCATCACAATTAAACTGGACACTCATCTAGATGTAAAGATGAAACACTTAAAGATTTTAATTTAGCAAACGGGAAAAAATATATTTATCTATGAACAAATCATTAATTCAAAACATACCCACAAAAACTGCACAATACTTGAGCTTTACATATTGATTCTCCTTTTAATTTTTCCTTATCATCATAAACGTATATAAAACAATGCCAAAAAAAAGTTGTTTGAGTAGTTCTTCTGCTAGACAGGCTGATCCGCATCTATGATCTTCTTCGATCTGAAGTTGAAACCAATTTGCTTGAAAATTGAAACCCACGTACGTACTCTTCCTAGCTCATTACATACATACACACCTAAAAGAAATTAAGCCATCCCTTGCTTAATAAGCTGGCTTGAGCTATATAGCTCCGTCACTCAACATTAATTTAACGATGATGGTCATGGTATTGGAACAAATCCTACAATTAACCAACTCCAACAAAGACTTTTTCCCAACCAACAAATTAATTAACAGACCACAAAACTAATTAGCACCTTAATTCTTTTTTTTATTAAATTAAAATTTAAATTCACAAAGACATACGTCTCATAAAGAATGAAGATGTTACACCTGTCTCCTTAGAAATCAAGGATACAAAGGTACAATCCTAGTGAATAGATCCCATGGAAATAAGGTCCGGGCTTTATTTTGTGAGTTGAGGCTATAAATACTGCTTCTTTTTGTGCATTTTTGGTGATGTTGGACTTCGTTGCGCCATGCTTTTTTTACTTCTAGGCAGTGTTAATTATGCAATTTTGTGCATTTAAGGTTTCAGAATTAACAACCAAAAGCTTGGATCAGTTCAAAACTTATAGTAACACTATATATATTTACTGCATTAAGGCTGGCATAATATAAGAATAACTTGCCTTAGACATGATTATAAACAGCCACTAGATCATTCAAAATGTCTACTGGGCTATTTTATATCTGTTCTTATCAGTTTAATATCTGATATGTGAGCCAATGGCTCGCACGATATTAAATTTATTTTTTTAGGGGGAGAGTTCATAACAGTAGCTTGCTGCTGGATCTCTAAAGTGTCGCCTTGGCTTTGCACTATAGCCTTGGCCTGGCGCACCTCACCAAATCAGTTACAATACATGCAACTATTATGATCTCATATGAAAGGATGTTCTAATCTTAATATACTAAAATACTTCTTCTGCATGAACATCTGGCAAATGCTATACTTAGCCAAGATTGCAAAAAATCTCCAAACAACTGATTGAAGGGTGAAGCTATGCTTCTGCTATGTCTGATTTCCCATCAGGCGCCAAGGCATGTATGTAGGCCTGAAATTTAATATGCATATGTCGTAACATATAATACAATAATCATTTCACGACCTTACTTGAACAGGATCAGTTCTATAGGCTTGGCAACTTGCTTAAATTAAGGTCTTGAATTGATTTTGTGAGTTGGGGCCATAAATACTGTTAACAACCCAAAAGCTTGGATCAGTTCAAAACTTATAGTAACACTTTATATATTTACCGCATAAGGCTGGCATAATATAAGAATAACTTGCCTTAGACATGATATGAACAGCCACGTGATCAATAAAAGATATACGCCAGTTGGAAAACTGGATAAATAAAAATCAGTACCCTTTTTGTTCATCGGAGAGCCTCATTTGGAAATATTTTTATTCCACAAAACGTGACCACTTTTCATTGATAATTGTGGCAACCCGAGTATTTATGAGGTTATATATACACCGGTTATGAGTGTGTTTTGTAATTACGATTCCAAGGACGTAATCTTTATAAGGAGGGAAGAATGTGACATCCCGAAATTTCGATTATATTTTATAAGAATTTAATATATAAAATTCTTATTATAATACGAAACGGGTCAAATGAATAAAATATATATTTATTTTGAATTATGTGATGTGTGGTGGGTAAAATATGTATATATTTAAATGTGAAATATATACAATTATTTTATAAAGGAAATTTAATAGTTAATTAAAACTATTAATTAATTATTTGGTATTGAGTTAAGATTATAATATAAATTAATATAATTTGTAAGCCTTGAATGGCAATGGAGCCTTTATGAATTAAATTTCATAAACGTGTAATTAATTCACTTAAATAAAATAGTGAATTAACGAATATATATTATATTATGCCAAACAGAAATAAATTAAATATGAAATGAGGGAAGTATTTCATTAATCTTTATTAGTGGATGAATATGTTAATTTTAATTAATTGAATAAAGAAAGTTATTTTCTTTTATTTAGTTAATGTTGAGGATTATGTTACACTAATTAAAAATGTAACATAAATAAGGGTATAATATTTAATATTATATCAAATTGAGGTGAATTAAATATTATGAATGGTTCAATACATAAAATGTGTAATTGGAACCAAATGTGTAAATTACATTCATAATTTGAATTGTGATTAATTGTTAATGTATTTAATATTATACTAAGTGGATGTGAATTGAAAATATGGAATAAGGGAACAATATTTATTAAATAAATATTGGATGATTAAAATTGGTAAATTAAAATAATATTTAATTTACGGTTAAAGATATTAAATTAGTATAATTAATATTTTAAATAAAATGGCATGAAACAATTTATGGAGAGAAAGAGATAATTTAATTATGAAATATTGATTGGATAAATTAAATTCATGTTTGAATTATGATGAAATATATTATATTAATATATTTGATGATTAAATAAATTGTTCAGAATATCATTTATGGAACGAAGGAGGTAATTAAATTGTTACAAAATTAAATGAGGAAATTAAAAATGATTAATAAATTGTACATTAATTATTTTAATAATTAGTTCGTTTTGCAAATAGTGTTAAATTTAATTATGGATTAAATCCATAATTAATGAAATGAATTTATACATAATTATAAATGTATAAAATTACTAAATTAAGTTTTATTTCTAATACATGTATTTAGATTATAATAGATGTATTAATATTATATTTATATATTTATGTGTTGCGTGTGTATATATATATATATACTAGATGACTTGTATGCATTAGTGGGATACTAGAATACTGAATTGCATTGGTATATGCATGAAATGATTAGATGGCAGTGAGTTTTGATGAGTAATTCACTTGAGCCTTGTGAGCATGCCACCTACATGCTTATTACTATGAAAGTGGACTGACACCAGTTGTGTGCTTGGCTTGTGGAGTGGAGGTCTTCGTAAGCTAGTTTCTATTACCCTTAGTTTAGTAGACGAAAAGTCTTTCAAGATTCAGCAAATTCTAAGCTCAAAATTTCTAAAGCCATTACCCCTAAAGTTCTCTACCAAAGTTCCATCAAAATGGATACAAATTAGAGGTGCAAGTTGACATTAAAAGAAGAACAGAACAACTTCTGTTAAGGGAGGAGTTTAATTCTATCTCAAATCTAGTATTGAACTAGAGTTCCATCAATTAATATCCCAAGACCAAAGCTTAAAGGCATACGACTTTTCTCTTCTTATTCATAAGAATTGTTTATGTATTAGTTATTATTTTCTGAAATTGGTTGTGGGAGTTGATTTGATTGGGAACCATGAAGGGTTCAAGGGGTTATAAGGTTGGGATTTAGATGGAGGTTATGTGCTGCATGCTTAAATTAACATGAAAATCTGAGTTTTAAAGCATGCATGTGAGGTATTTGATGAAATGTCCAAATTAAGTTATTTTCTAAAAACATAAGTAATTGATGACTATTTGTGAAACAAATCGCATGAGTGGATTCCTGAGAATGTGTAGATGATTTATGGGCAAAAAAAAAAAAAAACTTGCCAGAAAACTACTTGGTTCGACGGAGAAGATGACCAGAAAGTCGCCGCCGGCGAACTTTCCGGCAATACTGTTTTTGCTATTTTTCCCCAAAATTTGAAGAAACTTTATACTATAAAGTTGTTGATAATTAAATTTCATGTGAAATGGACATAAAATTCGAAATTTTCGGACAAGCGGTTTATTTTCTATGAATTTTTGAAGTTTCAGCATTTTGAAAATTATAAATAAATTATTGAAAATAAATTTTGGGCTAAAATAAATTTACAGTAATATTATGATAGTATTTATGAATTACTATAAATATTTAGAAAATTATTGAAGAGCAAAAGTTTTTATTGTACTTTTTAAGCCATTTAAAGTTAGTTTTAAAATGGTGGAAATTCATAGAAAATTCTATGAATAGTGAAAAATTATGAAATTTTGTGAAAAATCTTATAATAAAATCAGATTAATATTTATGGTGTTTGGAAGATATAAAAGTATATTGAGTTATTATTTCTATTTTGTAGCTATTAAATGATAGTTTTTAATAAATGGAAATAGTTACAGAAATTGTCGGATAATCCGAAAAATGTGACAATTGGTCAAAAAGTCTAGAATAATATTTTAAAAAGTTAGAATGTTGAACCATGATTTTTGGTTACTTGTATTATGATGAAAGATTTAGGCTTTGGTGTTATAAAGTCCATGAACCACGCAAGCTTAAGAATCTATTTTAAACTCTAAACGGGTATTAAATGAATATGATAGTAAATTTAGTAGCATGGGATGTGTGATGGATGGGGCTATGTTAAATCAAATATTAGTATACTAAAACTAATATTTGAGATAATTTAAATGGAAAATTTTAAGAGTTATACTAACGACTAGGTATAATTGATGCTATGTGTAATACTTGTATTGTGATGTAAGACGAACACGTGAAATAAGCGAAATGAAAATGGATTATAGTCAAATCTAATACACAATGTAAATTAAAAGATGTAATAATATATTACAAAGCGACTAGCTAATGTATACTACATCAAAGTGTATTTTAAAAAAAAAAAAAATATATATATATATATATATATATATATATATATATATATATATATATATATATATATATATATATACGTGAATCTAATTGTATGCCAACACTATTGTCAGTGTAGGCTAAACAACTGACGATGAACCTAGAAGGGTGATACTGAACCAACTGTGGAATGTTGTTAGTGTGAGATACACACAATGAACTACTAGTGCAATAAGCTAGTATATAGATTAATGTAAAATTTAACAGTAATGATGGTTAAGAGTTACAAGTGTTTATTAGAAACCGATGTTAAACATAAAAGCAATACAAAGGACAACAAAGTTAAAATCTTAAAATAATATTAAGCTTAGAGTCAAACTTTGACTGAAATTGTGCACTGTTGATCTCACATACCATATAGGTCACGCGAAGGACGCGAAAGATTAACGTAATGGTAAAACGTCGGTACAGGCAAGTTTTTCAGAACTTACTCCTATGTGATAACTGTCACTATGTGTGACATGTTTTTTATATGCAAACATCAGTTAATGTGCTTTTATGCCATATGTGATTAAACTATTGTTGTTCAACTGATAAGTTGATTTAGCTGTTATTTGTGAACTGTATAAATTGTGAAGTGACAAGCATATTAATATGGATCATGAATCATGTTTTAGCCCATCTACATGTATAAAATGTCATACATGGATATATTGATAAGCAGACATGATGCATGAATTATGTGTTACGTGTAACTGTTAAACTTGCTGAGTAACGTAGTTGCTCATTCTTGCTTAAATAAATGTTTTCAGCTACGTGCGAGACATATGAGGTTCTAGTAATGATCAAGGACAAGGAATGTTTATGTACTATTCCATGAGATATAGATATTTTTCGATAAAATCTTTGGGGGTAAACAGTGTTACCAAAAGGTATAGACTGTAATTAAATGTTAGTTTTAAATTTAAATCTGTCGTGTACCAAAGCGAGGTACTGTGTAGTTATGTGTAAGAGTGAGAGGTTGAAATAAGTTTTGAATGATAAATAGACTTAATAGATAATTGTAAAGTTAGGGGAAATTAATCTGCATATCTTTTGTATTGAATTAGGTCATGATAGATATATATGATTTGAGGTTTTTAAAGATATATGTAAAGATTGTGATTCTGAGACAAATGATTAAATAATTATTTGTAAAAGTTTAAATTTAATGAGTTTTTAGCAATTATTATTGTTGAACATTGTGGTTAATAAGAATAAGGTTGTACTATAACGCACGAGGTCGCCTGTATCAAATACGGGGATTTTCGGGGTGTTACAGATAATAGTATAAAATAAGACAATGTACTCTATCATTATAATTTTATTATCATGCCATAATCACTAAAAGAACAACTTATTACTTTTAGCTTTCAAGGTTAAATACAGAATAAAATAAATGCATTCTTATTTCTTAATGTTTGCAAATGTTCTCACAAAGAAGACTAACTGTTATATCGTGTGACAGGACATTGTGACTTTTGCGATAAGATATATAAATGAGGTATTACCCATTATGCATAACTACTATCCTGACATACAGTACGTGTATAGAATAAATGAGAAAATATTTGAAAGAAAATAAAGATTGATAAAGTAGTAAGGAGAGAGAAGATGAAAAAAAATTAGTTTAGAAACATAATTGTTCCCGTCTTTTAAAACATAAAAAAAAAAAAAAAAAAAAATAGGTAAAAAACTTCACTTTTTTTTTTTTACACAAAATAACTATCAACTCTCCTCTCGTTTTATAATATAAATGGTAAGTTGAAATCTATATTATAAAGGGAGAACAACTGCCTCCCTTAAAAACTGTCACATTTTCTCTTTTTGTTGTACTTTCTCTATTTTTACTCTCATAATCTTAACACAATTTATTCTTTTATTCTTATTTTAAATTTTTTTTCCACACATTTAATGTATGCATATGCATTATTCTTATTTTTAAACTTTTTTTGTCCACACATGTAATTTGTGCATATGCATATAAATTACTAGTGTATGACGTAAATTATTTTTTGGACAAGTCTATATACACAACATTCAAACACAAAATCAAACACTACATCCATCTTAACCATTAAAAAGTGGGGCATTTAGAAATGAAGAAACCCAACTAAAATGTTTTGTGCTCATTATGTTATTGGGCTAACGATAGGAATTTCCTAGATTGCATTCAATTCACATTTTCTTAAGCCAAAATTGAAATGAATGAAGATTTTTAAATGATTTGTAGATGTGGAGAAGTGGCAAGAATTAAAGATTAATTAATTAAGGGCATAAATACGTGGTTTATCTAGTTTACTTAATTGGCAAGTTAAGAGGTAGTTGAGCAGTTAATTTATAAAGAATTAACCACATTTGCTTGTTCATTGTGGAAAGATATACAATTATGTTGTGTCACATTAGCAATATTATTATCTTAATAAAATGATGTTAGGAATCAAACTAGTAATATGATGAAATGTGTAAAAGATATACAATTATGTTTTGTAACATAAGAATGCAGCCCTTTGAGTTCAAGCTGTATAGACTGATTTTTCAAATTTTGGTTTGTTTACTAAGGACGATAATTAAATTATTTGGATGCTTAGCTAAGCTAGTTGGAAAAATAAGAATAAAACACAGGATTTGACTATCAAATAAAGAAAGGCATAAATTAGACTTATCGATTTAAAGCAAATTATGTTGAATAGAGGCCAGCAGTGCACGTACTGTCCTTAAGTAGAAATTTTGCCCCTCGGAAAACTTTTTTTGGTGCTAAGGTCACTGACAAAATATTACTCTAGGATTCAACAGCTCTTCACCCAACTAATCAACACTCGAAATAGTTGAATGACCTAAGAACAACTTCAATTATTCCTTTACCCAATCATGAACTTAACCACACACACACACACGCACACACATATATACAAGTAATTGTGTTGCTGGGATAAATGGTTGGAATGTAAATAGTTGGTAGCAGCTTTTAAAGATGTGTAGTAGAGATTAGAGAGTGGGAAGTTTTTATGAATTACTTTTTGTCAGAATTGTTGATGACTAAAAGGAGTGGGCAAGCAGCTTATTTATACCAAGCTGCAACGGTAACATTTTCTTATGGTAAAGTTCCAACGTAAAGAAATTGTAACATTAAGAACTCTCCAACAATAAAAACAACGTTAAAATTTTATCCTATAGAATAGGTCAAATAAGTTTGCAACTAATGAAACACAACCACTCTATTTGTAAAACTTTTGACCCAATCTCAGAACATATATAATTTGTTAATTAGTTTATAATAAATTAATTAATAATATGTTGACACAATCAACAACAAACCACCATAAGAAATATTATTTTTACTTTGAAATATTTAATATTTCATGTAAAATATTACAATCTCCCACATATTACAAAGTCAAAAAAATAAAAGAAATTAAGTAAGGAATATAAGAGAGCAACGCGTAAGCACCGGTGTCTTTTGGACTATGAACCAACGTACAAAGTAAATAGGACTTGATTTGTGACACCTCCAAATTCAAATACCACTACCTTGAATTTGGTGCTCATGCAATAATAAAAATAATCACTGCTAAACAACATTTAATACTAATGTGAAAAATAAATAAACCTATGTTGTCTATTACAATGACTTTCTAATCCCAAGGTCGACAACCTTTACCAAATATATATCACAAACTACAAAAGAATGATAGTGTTTGTGTTACATCATATTAATTCTAAACAAAATATATAACATGCAACAGCTATTCAGCTTTAACAAAGATTTTGCTTTTCCCTTGCCTTTATCTTTAATCGACCCTTTAGGTTTAGCTTTAATATTTTCATGACATAGCAAAGGTGAGCAACTAGCTTGCTCAACAAGTTTAAAATGAATACAAAATATGTCATGTATAAGAATAATGACTGAAAGATTCGATAATAGGAATTTGATATAAGCAACGAACAATTTAATGAGTGGGGATTGATTATTTAATTGCTGAATGGTCAAAAGACCGTGAACTTCTGCTTTGAGGAATAAGTCACTTGATTGACCCTCTTATGTTAAATTTTCCTCCTTATGTCCAACATGTGTATGTATAACATTTAATTTGTTTGTATCATTTATCAGATACTTAGGTTATTCCCCATTATGAGTTGTTCTTATTAATCTAAGAATCTGTACCACTATGGTTTGGATAGATTTCATAATAACTTTAAATGTGTCTGGCCAAACAAGTGACTTAGACTTCTTCTTAAACAGTTCATAAATGAAAGAACTTTAAATGTTTCACAATTCAATAATGGAACTTGAATTTAACATGCACTATGTGCGAATGTCAATGTTAATGTTAATGTGGAATAACTTGCAATAACTAAACCACAACAATATGGTTTGGACTAGCTTCAATAGTATTCAAGTCAATAGATTGACACATACATGGTCTAACTAAAACAATTGGCTTAGACCTACTTCTCAATTTCAATTCAAAGTTTAGTCGAACAATTGGCTTAGACTACTTCTCAACTTTAATTAAATGTTTAGCCAAACATAGACCTATTCCTTTAAACAGTTCTTATTAAGAATATGACTTGCAAATGTACACTCGTGTGAATAACAATAATTAATACGATATGGAATAATTATCAATAATTAATCCAACTTGAACAATAAAATAATTATCAATAAAATAATTAAAGTTTAGGAACTTGCTCAATATAAAATTTGAGTAAGGTTAGGGAACTTGCCTACCCGTCAACTTACGGCTAATTCACTTAATTTAAACTCCTCTTGATGATCTAACATTAATAACGTTAGCCTATCAATTAGTACTGCATATAATCGTGCACTTTAAACACTTACTTATACTATTTATCTAGCACATAATCAATCACGTAACACATATAATTTTATATACTATCATTAGTCGTATAAGACACTTAATTGATCTTATGTTAATGATTTAATTGATCAGTATTATTTTTCTGAAGTGTTAAACACTTATTAAACCCTTGAATAATTTATTATAATTGTTTAATTAAATTCTTTTTATTTTATTAACTCTATCTTTATTTAATTACTATTTAATATTAGTTAAAGAGTAATTAATTAATTACCTTTAGTCATTATTTAACAATAGATAATGACTAATTATGTTTATTTATTATTTAAAGTTAATTAAATAATAAATAATTAAAGTATTAATCTTAATTGCCTTTAATTATTATTTAATGTTAACTAAATAATAATTAATTTATTAATTATCCTTATTTATTATTTAATCTTAATTAAATAATAAATAATTAGTTTATTAACTTTAATTATCTTTAATTATTATTTAATGTTAATTAAATAATAATTAATTAATTAATTATCCTTACTTATTATTTAATCTTAATTAAATAATAAATAATTAGTTTATTAACTTTAATTATCTATAATTATTATTTAATGTTAATTAATTAATTAATTAATTAATTATACTTACTTATTATTTAATCTTAATTAAATAATAAATAATTAGTTTATTAACTTTAATTATCTTTAATTATTATTTAATGTTAATTAAATAATTAATTATACTTACTTATTATTTAATCTTAAATAATTAGTTAATAACTTAATTACACCTTAATTATTATTTAATGTTAATTAAATAGTAAATAATTAGTTTAATTATTATTTATTAGTAAAATAATAATTAATTATCTACTATTTTTATTATTTAGTAAGGTATTAATCAATCACTAAATTTAATAAATACTTAATGACATCATAATTATCCAAACTAAAATTTATAATATTCTTTATTAAATTACAAACATTTTCTCTTTTGGAAGTATCACAATAATCGGCCTAGAAAGACCCGAACCGGACCCCACAAGTTAAAACAAACCGGACCGGCCAATTTTTTTTTAGAAGACCGGCAAAATGTTTCTAACATTTCATGATTTTACCTCCTTTACTAAAACTTGAATACAATGAAATCTTCAAGTTCGATTGACCTCAAATTGGTCTTGTTGGATTTGTATCTTTCCGAACTGCAAGATTCCATCATCAAAATATAAATTTGGACACAATTTGATTACTGAAAATAGTCATGAAGTGGACTGTTTTGCACATCCCTTCGACAATGAGGTCCTTTGGTTCAAAAAGTCATATCTTGCTCATTTTAAATCATTTTCGCATGATTCCAAAGAGATTTTGTTCTTAACTTACCCATATATTTCCAGAAAATATAAAACCACAAAATTAATTTGTAGATTTTAAAATGTGCCATTTATTCAAACAACTTATGTTTTGTGCATTGGTAAAAATGTTTTCAAGCGTTATGCTAGATTTTTTCACAGAAACCCATACCACTACATATTTAAACTACATGGCATCCTATATAAACATGTCTAGCATGATTCTAAGCACAAAGAGCTCAAAGATAACATTTCTATTATAAAAATTAAAAGAAAACCAAGATTATGATTTTTAAAGGATTTTTATACTTTTTTGACTTGTGAGCTACTGTTATCTCCTTTCCAAAATAGATGATGGAGTTAGATGACATCCAAGAACTGTGACACCCCTAAATTCAGATACTACTACCTCGAATTTGGTGCTCACGTATAAATACAATAATCACTGCTAAACAACATTTAATACTAATGCAGAATTTCAATAAACATATGTTATCTATTACAATAGCTTTCTAATCCCAAGGTGTACAACCTTTACAAAAATATATACATCGCAACCTACAAAAAGATATCAGTGTTTGTGTTACATCTAGTAATGTCAAAATACTACTTTAAAACAAGTAATCAGCTATCTAGTTTAACTAGGATTTCATCTTTTCTTTGCCTTATCTTTATTCGAACCTTCAGGGTTAACTGCAATAATATCATGACATAGCAAGGGTGAGCAACTAGTTTGCCCAACAAGTTTAAAAGGAATACAAAATATGCCATGAGTAAGAATAATGACTGAAAGATTCAATAGTATGAATTTGATATAATCAACGCACAATTTAATGAATGAAAATTGATTATTTAAATGCTGAGTGGTTAAAAGACCCTGAACGTCTGCTTTGAGGAATCAGTTCACGTGATTGACCCTCTTAGGTTACATTTTTAGACTGTACTTGAGGGGATCAGCCTTGCGTACCATATGTATATGCATAACATTTATTCTGTATGTATTGTTTATCTGATACTTATGTTCTTCCCCATTATGGGTTGTTCATCTTAATACAAGAATCCGCCCAACAATAGGTTTGGATAGTTATTACAACAAGGTATATCGAAAGGTCTAGCTAAAATAATTGACATAGACTACTTCTTATAATAGAACTTGAATTCAACATTCACTATGTGCGAATGACAATGATCATATAGATGTGGATAACTTTACAAAAATTAAACCACTTAAAACATAATCTAAAAATATAACTCGAGTTTGAGTTAGGGAACTTGCTCAATATAAATTTGAGTAATGTTAAAGAACTTGTCTATCCGTCGACTTACGACTAATTTGCTTAATTTAAACTCCTCTTGAAGACCTAACATTATTAACGTTGGCCTATCAATTAGTACAACATATAATTGTTCACTTTAAACACTTACCTATGCTATTTATCTATCAAATAATCAATCACATAACACATATAATTTTATATACTATCATTAATCGTATAAGACACTTAATTGATCTTATGTTAGTGATTTAATTAATCAATATTATTTTTCTTAAGTGTTAAACACTTTTTAAACCCTTAAACAATTTATTATAATTGTTTAATTAAATTCTTTTTATTTTATTAACTCTATCTTCATTTAATTACTATTTAATATTAGTTAAAGAGTAATTAGTTAATTACCTTTAGTAATTATTTAACAATAGTTAAAGGGTTAATCTTAATTGCCTTTAATTATTATTTAATATTACTTAAATAATAATTAATTTATTAATTATCCTTATTTATTATTTAATCTTAATTAAATAATAAACAATTAGTTTCTTAACTTTAATTTCCTTTAATTATTATTTAATGTTAATTAAATAATTAATTAATTACCCTTACTTATTATTTAATCTTAATTAAATAATAATAATTAATTTATTAAATTTAATTTCCTTTAATTATTATTGAATGTTAATTAAATATTAATTAATTAATTAATTATCCTTACTTATTATTTAATCTTAATTAAATAATAAATAATTAGTTTATTAACTTTAATTTTCTTTAATTATTATTTAATGTTAATTAATTATCCTTACATATTATTTAATCCTAATTAAATAATAAATAATTTGTTTATTAAATTTATTTTCATTTAATTATTATTTAATGTTAATTAAATATTAATTAATTAATTAATTAATTATCCTTACTTATTATTTAATCGTAATTAAATAATAACTAATCATTTTAATTTTTAATTAATGGTAATTAAAATTAATTATCTATTATTAATATTATTTAGTAAGATATTTAATCAATCAATAATTTTAATAAATACCTAATGACATCATAATTACCCAAACTAAATTTTAATTATAATATTCTTTATTAAATTATAAACATTTTCTCTTTTGGAACTATCACAAGAACCGGCCTATAAAGACCCGAACTAGAACCCCTAAGGTAAAAAAAAATGGGACCAACCGGTTTTTTAAGAAAAGCGGCATAATATTTTCTAAAATTTTCTGATTTTGCCTCCTTAACTAAAACTTAAATAATATGAAATGTAAAAGTTTGATTAACCTCAAATTGGTGTTGCTGGATTCGTACCTTTTCGAACTACAATATTCCATCATCAAAAAGCAAATTTGGACATGATTTGATTAATAAAAATGACTGTGAAATGGACTATTTTGCACAGCCCTTCGACAGTGAGGTCCCTTGGTTCAAAAATTCATATCTTGCTCATTTTCACATGATTCCAAAGATATTTTGTTCTTAACTTAGCCATATATTCCCAGAAAATATAAAATCACAAAAATAATTTGTAGATTTCAAAATGTACAATTTATTTGTGCAACCTATGTTTTGTTCGTCAGTAAAAATGTTTTCAAACATTTTGCTATATTTTTCTACATAAAACCATAGCACTACACATTTAAACCACATGGCATCCTATATAAACATGTCTATCATGATTCTAAGAACAAAAAGCTCAAAGATAACATTTCTACCATAAAAATTAAAAGAGAACCAAGATTAGGGTTTTTAAGGGATTTTTATACCTTTTTGACTTGTGAGCTACTTTTCTCTCCTTTCCAAAATAGATGATGGAGTTAGATGACATCCAAGAACACCCCTTGAAGTAATCTAGCTTGACTCGGTAGTGACTCACTAAATAAACAAACTAACTCACTACCTTTTTCTTTAACTTACCTAGTCAACTCACTAGCTTACTAACTCACAATAAAAGAAGCTCTCTAACAATCTTAGCAAACTTTCACCCAAGTGAGCTAAGGTTCATATTTGTACTAGTAGAAATATATACATATAACCTATATATCTACACATTGGACTTCAAGTTTTCTACCAACAACGCTAGCAATTTGTGAAGTGTTCCACACACTAGCTTAAGTAAATCAAATGAATAAAATTTTGGAGTCCATAGTACTCCCTCCCCATAACCAGCCATGCTCCCTTTTAATGCCCCATTTTAGCTTTATTTTTATTGCACAATTTGGTAAATAAAAGTCTTCTAGAAGCTTTGATAATTGGACCAAAAATTGGGCTTGCCATTTAATTCATTTGGGCCACTAGAATGCATAATAATTCATCAATATTGGGCTACCAAAATAATTCACTCACTTCTTAATAAATTGGCCTGGTTTAATTAAATAGCAACCCACAAAGCAAATTCTACAAGTCCCTCACTTAATTAATTGTTTGGGCTTGTTTAAATAATTATAAGAACACTTTAATAATCAAATTAAATTAAATTTTCATAATCCAATTAGACTTGCCATATTCAATATTAATTGAATATTTAATTAGGGTTCAAAAACATATCAATCCCTTGATATTAAAAATTCAACCTTAGGTTAGTCCAATAATTAATAACCCTTCATCGAATTTTATTTAATTAAATTAATTTAATAGTCAAAAATCAAACCATCTTGTTAAGGTTTAAATTAATTCACACCATAATGTAATTAATTAAAAATTAAATTCTCAATTTTATTTATAATGTAACTCAAAATTTTTGGTCCTTACAAGAACACCCCTTGAAGTAATTTAGCTTGACTCGGTAGTGACTCACTAAAGAAACTTACTAACTCAATACCTTTTTCTTTAACTCACCGAGTTAAATCACTCCAACTCACGAACTCACAATATATGGAACTCTAGCAATAATTTTGTAAACTTTAACTTAAATGTGCTAACCTCTATTTATAGAAGTATAAATCTATACATATAACATATATATGTATAGATTGGACTTCAACCTTTTTATAAAATTTGCTAGCCAAAAAGTAGAGTGTTCCACACACTAATGCAAGTAAACAAAATTGATAAAATTTGGAGTCCATGGACATCCCTCCCTTAACCAGTCATACCCCTTAATTTGACCCATTTTTAATTTATTTTTATAGTCAATTTGGTAAATAATGGATCTTCTAGAAGGTAGGCTTATTGGATCAAAGTTTGAGCTTGGAATTTAATTATTTGGGCCAATAGAATGCATAATAACTCATCAATATTGGGCTACCAAAATAATTCACTCACTTCTTAATAAATTGGGCTAGATTAATAAAATACCCAATTACATAGCAATTTTCACAAGTCCATCACTTAATTTAATTAATTGGGCTTATTTAAATAATTAAGGAACAATTTAATAATCAACTTTAATTTAATTTACATAATCCAATTAGACTTGTCATATTCAATATTAATTGAATATTTAATTAGGGTTCATTACAAAATAATCTTAGGTTAGTCCGTTAATTTAATAAATCCATTAATCGAACTTCCTTTACTAAAATTAACCGAATAGTCAACAATCAAATTACCACATAAAGGTTTAAATTAAATCACACAATAAATCATTTAATTAGAATTTAATTTTCCAATTTTATTTGTAATATAATTCAAAATCCTTGGTCCTTACATGATTCACAAGAATTTGATGAAATTAAAAAAATTCAATGAACCTTTTTCCTTATTATGAATTAGTAATCCTATTACTCACACTATAAACTTTAATTGAAGTTGTTCTATGCGATTTGGCACATTTTGGCCTTACGTCATACCTGAAATTCTTAGGCGCTCTAGAAAACCTGCCTTGTTTTCATAAGAAGCGGCCCCATTTCTACACTCATATAGGTGTTTCTATCAAATGTGTTCTACAATTAAAGACATCACCCAACAAGACTATGGAAAATATTAAGAGTATATAACTCAACCTTTGGCACTGTAGAATTACACTATCCTACATCATAGGGATGAGCTCAAATATGTATACAATGGATAATGCCTCAACCAATCAACCAATGACTTGTTGTTACCCATATAAACCTACTTCATAGGCTTACCATTCAAATAAATTGGGTTACCATAATTGTTAATCTCTGTAATAGGTAGCAGTTACATCCCCCTCGATGTACTGCTCAATAGCCTCTTGCTTAGTGGCTTTGTCAGAGGATCCGCAAAATTTATCTCTGAACTAACAAAGTTAAGAGATATAATCTCATAAGATAACAATTGTTTCACACACACACACACACACACACACACACACACACACACACACACACACACACACAGGTATATATATATATATATATATATATATATATATATATATGATTGTTTATAATAAAAAAAAAAAATTGCTAAAATTGTTTATTTTTGTCATTTTTGGAGTTCTAGTATTATGCTAATGGGTAGGGTTTTAATAGTTGCAATATACATTATTTCAACTTTGAGGATATAAATAATTATTTTTTAAGAAAATTTAACACTAGCTTAGTAGCTTACATACGTCAACTAGAAGAGAATTAATATTTATTACTTTCATCTTGATGACAGACAAAAGGGAACAAGTTAATTGACTTTTATATTAAAAATGTACAAATTTGCTTAGTAGGAATAAATTATTAAAATATGCATACATAAATTTTATAACTAGTAGTATTTTATAATATTTATAATTATATTAATATAAATTAAATAAGTTTATATCAATTTTAAATTTAAAAATATTTAAAATTAACTTTTAAAAAATCTCGTATAATTTAGAACAAACTAGTATATAATATGTGTGATGTATGTTGCATGTGTGTCCCTTTATATATATACACACACACGTCAAACATGTGTCAGCAATCTTCTCCTACCGATGATTTTTTTCCCTTAAGAAAAATAAATGTATCAAACGTCGGGTGGAAATTACAAAATGTGTAGGCTATGCTGCCATGCATTTTTGTTTCAATTATACACCAGAGAACCTAACCTGCTTGAGTGATGCACACTCACTGACCAAGAATTGAATTAACAAGCCACACATCTAATTTTGTAGAAATTACTTTCCTACAAGCAGTAAACCACTTAAAAGCTTTGTATTTTATCATCCACACAAGCAATAAACCACTTAAAAGCTTTGTATTGTATCATCCACACAACTGACATGGATTTTTTTTATTGCAAACTATTTAAAAATATTACTCATTGTAAGCTCTATTGTTTCATAATTTTTAATGAATTATCTTAATTTTGAATTTAAAAATGTCTCTAATTAACTTTTAAAAATCAATAATGGTCTCACAATTTGAAATGAACTATTACATTATTTACGTTCGATATTAAACTTCAAAGAGTAAAATTTAGGGAATTGATATTTCACAAATTAATTTGATATTTCCACAAGATCAAATCTGTGATACCCTGAATATCGATTAGATTTTTTAAATAAAAATCTTGAATGATTAAATAAAGGTTAAAGTTTAAAACCTAGTTTTTGAAAAGGAAAATGTGTAAAGACGATTAAACTTTATATTTAATCTATGTGTTAGGAAGAACCTATAATGGTTAATATATAAGTTTTAAAGAGAGACTTTTGATATGAAGACTTTAAGAAGGATATGTGACGCTATAAATAAAATATTAAATTATTTATAATGAAGAATTTTTATGTAAGATTAATTGTGCCAATGTGGGGTGAATCAGATACATAATTATAAGTATATATTTATGTATAAATTAAACAAGGAATGAAAAGGAAAGCCATATAATATAATTAATGTATTTAATTATAAAATGAAAGCTATGTTACTGTAGACACCCAAATTTTGCACTTCTCTACTAACCCTGACAGGAGGGCAAAATCGTCACTTGACCCGACATGCGAAAATGAAGGTTGACCCCAACACAAAGCCACCCCAACGACTTACGGTCGAGGCCGCCACAACGAACAACGAGCATAAGGTTACTTGAGGAAAGGCAAGCAACTGATCTAGAAGAACTTGATTTGATCACAAAAAACGACAAATGGCCACTACGCTTACGATGTTCGGGGGTCTCACCGGTGAGCGAGCGGCTGCCCAGCTCGCCGGTGAGCTGGCGGGGGTGGAAGGGGGCAGCGCCCCCTGGAAGCCAAGCACAAAGAGCGATTTATACATCAGGTAATAGCCTTCCAAAATAATACCGCGGAAATTGGCGAGTTAAGACCGCGTGACACGAAAATCGAGAAAAACAAGCCGGACAGCCGCGGATGCACCTGCGGCCATCGACAAAAGGGACAGTGCGCGACTCGAGGGCGGCACACGACAGCCGAGGATTCGGCGCGGACGGCCATAGCAGGCAGTCGCAGATGCACCTGCGGCCAGCCGCAGATGCATCTGCGGCCAGCCGCAGATGCATCTGCGGCCAGCCGCAAATGCATCTGCGGCTGCCTGCTGAACCCTATAGATCGGCCATTTCCACCCAAGAGGAAAAAAGAAGAGAAAAAATTAGGGAGTTTTAGAGAGAGAAAGCTGGCGGGAGGAGAGAAAAAGAGTGTTGTTCTTGGTTAGATTTGAGTGAAATATTAGTATTCTCTTGCTAGTTAGTCGAGTGTTCTTGTGGTGTTGTCCGATTTGTGAAATAAGAAGCTTTGATCGGCATTTTGCAAGGTGAAAAGGGTTTTCTTTTGATATTTTCTTGTTTGTATTAATGTGATAATGTTGTGTTTTGGGTTTGTGTAACATAGTATGTTGTTGTATTGATGATGATCCGTGGGTTAGGGGTCGTTAGCGAGGGTTCCATTGGAACGTAACTTCCTCCTAATGCCCCGATGACATCTGTACGGTGATATATCATTCGTTGAGTTCATAGATAGTTGTAGTATTGGCATTGAGATTTGTGATGCATATGATACCGTAATGAGTTAGTATTGTTAGATTTGTCGTAGTGTTGGTTGTGCAACGATTTGGGTGAATGTGAGCCTAGGGAGGAGATCCTCGTGGTCAAATCCCGATGATGGACATTTTGGCGTATGTAATCATTAGATAGGATTCCCGGTTGTATATATGTAATATCGGGCCTTAAAGCGATACCAAGTCGGGGTCGGGTTAAGGCCCCGTAATAATAAAGATATGTGATTGTGGGTGTTGGGGTTATCTGGATGGCTCACATGCCCATGGATAGCCCCGACACGGTTTGAATGCTTATTTTGATTTACGACACAAAAAACGATTTTCCAAAATAAGGCAAATGATAAAGATTTTCTAAAAAGAATCAAATTAGGATATTAGATACATGAGGTTAAAAAGTAAAGAGTTTTGGCGAAACTTTGATCCTTGTTTGACGAAAAGGCTATATTTGGTTTTGAAATGTTATAAAAGATGTTTTCAAAAAAATAAATAAACGTTTTCATTAAACTTTGTGCACAGGGTTAAAGAGTTCTAGAAGTTGCCTTCATTTTATTTATATTTACTGTTAGAAGGCGATGTATAGTCTCGATTCCTATTTGACAAAAGTTTAAAAACTATTGTTTTCTAAAATGACATCTAATAAAAAACCTCATCGTTTTTGAAATCAAAATCAATATTTCTTATAAAAAGCGAAGCCTCGTCATTTGTGGGTCAAAAGACGTCTAAACGCTTTCCCGACAAAACACATTTTGCCATATAAAATCAAAGCAACCTTTATGCACAAATTCATCACAAACATCACCTAGGCACGCACGCACACACAAGCAACACACACATTTTAAGATTTAAAAGGATAGGAAAACATCGAGATTGCGGTAACCGTGTTTCACGGAAGTCGGGGGGTGCCTAACACCTTCCCCTCGCTTAAGCAAGCCCCCGAACTCTATGAATCTCGGTTCGCGGACCAATTAAATCGGAGTCACATATGAGCCAGCGATTACGAAAACAAAATTCGGATGAGTTGGTACATCCATTTTAAATATACCAACTGGCGACTCTGATCAAATGGCTCATTATAAAATCGACCTTTCAAAACCCGTCGACATTAAGCCGACCCTTTTCAAAATCACATTTAATTCAAAAGGCTAAAATTGGAAAGGGCTTTTAATTATTAAAAAACGAAACGACGAAAATTCCGGCGTCGACAGTTACTTTAACTAGCTTGACTGAAGGCCTTGTGTGACTATGTAAATGATTTGAAATATCTAAGGGATTAATTAAATTGTTTAATTATTGAAATAATGTTCAATAATTATTTTATGATGGCCCAAATTATTAATTGGGAAAGTTAGTGTAATGCCCCCAAATTCTCCGTACTGACCACGACGAACTTTGTGTGTTAAACTTCCATAACATTTATCAACTTAACCAATGACCCCATAATCATATTGGTTGAATTAGTCTATTTTAGACTATTTATTTAAAAATTTCTTTACCTTCATCCCTAGATCTTAACTTAGTCTCGATCTCAATATTTTTGCAAATATCTATAATGTTCCAAACTTCGAAAAATATTGTAATCTAACTTTATATGAATAAATAAAGATTGAATTACACTTTAAATGCGCTATGGAATTTTCATATGCGTTTATTTTTGTGTTTCGTGTCAAGAATCCAACTTAAACAATTATTAGAAAAAAGAAAGTTATTTTTAAGAAAACCTAAATTTAGGGTTTGGAGAAAACCTAAAAAGGTTAAAACCTAAACCCTAACCCTAAAACCTAAAGTGAAAAATAAGTTAAAACCTAAATCCTAATATGAAAACCCTAAGGTTCAAACCATAAACCCTAGAAGTGTAATATTCATAAATACGTGTATAAATACAAAAAATATACGGATACAAAACAAATGCATTAATTCAGGAGTAATGCAAGTGGTGGGGCCCGCTGTCATATCAACAAAAGATTCCCTCTGCTCCAACAGAAAAGCGTCACGTTTCCCAAAATCTATAAGAACTCGCTCCGCTGCTCCAGGTCACTTCGGAGTACGAAGTGACTTAAGCCAATACCAAGGGGCACTTTCGTAATTATGAAAAAAGTACATAATTCCAACAAGAATAGTTTTTCATCTCCAGACCGTAATATGCAACCAAAATTGAATATAAATAAATATTTATATTTATGTACGAAAAATAGATGTCCCAAAATTAATAAATACAATAAAAAGAAATCATCATTACTAGCAATATATAAATATTTTCTAAAAATATTGACCTGCAAAAAAAATAATTAATAAAAAAATAAAAAAAATGTTTATTTATTTTAAACGGAAATTATTTTTCACCCGAACAACAACAATGTTTCTCAAACCCAGATTCCGATCATCGGAACTGTTGGCCGGAATAATGTCACCGGAATCTGGAAAAAAAAAGGCAATTTAATTGGACTTTTAAGATTCCAACCCGACCCATAGGTATATGGGTCTTAAATTGAACAAATAAATACATGTATATATTTATTTGTTAGACATAGTAAATAAAAAATTAAAAGAAAAAAAAATATCTATAACACATAGTAACTACCAGCAACCTCATAATAAATTTTATTTATTATTTTTCACCAGATAAACCACCAGTCTTTGCTAGAGCACACCTTTTGGGAAATAAACACCATTATTTCTACCATATCAATCCACCATCTTTCCTGTTATAAAATTTCCAAAAACACACCTTACCAGAGAGTAAGTGCGCTGTGCTTACCTCATCCTACTACACACACCCAAAAAAACTAAAGTTTTTTTGACATAAGATTACCTATATTCTATATTATATCTCTTAGATATTAGATTGAAATTATTACTTGATTAGATAATGCGAGAGGTGATTCACAATTCAATTTTCTGAGTCAATTTCATTGGTCACGAGTCAATTACTGTAGAATTTGCTAATTCAAATTATTAAATATTTATAAAAAAAAGTTATACAAATTAAAAGCATTCTTTAAACCTATAAGATTAAAAGCATAAACTTCGTTTCACCAATTTTTGGCTCAATTTTCCTATTCATACATACTAGTTGATAACCTGTGCAATGCATGAGCTAGTTTGAATAATGAATTAAATATTTTGCTAAACATGTGATGAAAATGATATCTGCAAGATAATAACACCAAAATATATAAATTTATAAACACACCTCAGCATCTTCATTTCAATCTTATTTATTTCTCTCTTCATCTTGCATTCACTCCCAAAAGCTCTTCGTCTTACTTACCTGTTGCATGAAACAAACTCTTTACTATGTACTTCGCTTTACATGAAAATGAAATTACACTATCGAGTTTAAATCATGATTATAATGAATGTGGGGAAAAGAAAAATCAATGTGGTTAGATGCAAAATACAAAGCAAAAGCAAAAGAGCAAGCAAATGTTGTAAGCATATTTAAATGAAGGAGAAATATGTGGCGTTCTTGCTGATTATTTATTCCATTGTACAATTTTGCAAAAAATGCATCTTTGACAAATAAATAATATATTATAAATATCCTCTCCTAAAGAATCACCGAACTCCTATTCCCCTAAATAATTAAATAATCTCATATGAACAACATCAATGTCCCCCAAATCATTAAATCATCTCACATGAACAAAAATGCCAATTAAGAATATTTTGCCATTTCAAACTACTATAATCCTTCATATGTATCAATAATACTTGTTAGTTGAAGCTTTCAAAACCATAAATGCCAAGAATCCTATAATAACCCAGTAATTTTCCTGTTTTTTCATGATCTAATCTTGCCAAATATGCCACCTGACATAAGTAGTAGCTAGAGTATTTAATGGAGCAAAGAAGATATAAAGGAAAAAATAAATATAAAGGAAAAAATAAATCAGCAGAATGGAGGTATAAGATACCTTGGAAGATAATCCAAGCACTTGGGCACGCTCCCGACGAAGAAATTATATGAAAATCTACAACTCTTAACTATAACGAACGACATAAATTTGTAGGATTCCTGTTCGAGACATACCTGTAGAAAATTAAACTGAAGATGAATTTAAGAACTTAGATACATATGAAAATAAAACCTCCTAGGTAGCCAAGGCATGGCTCAGAAGCCAAACATACCAACAAAAACCAAGAGAGACTTGGTGCATTCACTTAGCCACAAAATACCTTCTTAGTCAACTGATTCTAGGTTCTGCAAAAATAGTAGTGGTGTGATTCCCACGGTGACTTTTGCGGAGACAAAGGGTGGAGTTTTGGTGACTTGTATCTTCGCCTCACAATGGTTCTCAATTTTTCGCCTCCTAATGCTTCTTAGTGTTTTTTGTTATTAAATTTCTGAATGGGAATTCTAAATATCCATTTGATGTAATAAGTAGGCTACTCTATACGTGAAGGTTATAAAATTACAATAGCATTATTAATAGGCTATTGATCATACTAATGTTCTTTTAATGGTTGGTGTATAGAGGAACATGAACTCTTACAATAACAACAAAATTATGGGCAACATGTTGGAAAACAAAAATGAAATATGTTCTCAACCCTATTTCATCCAACTTAGAATACACTATACAAATCATGTAAACAAAATCTGCTTGGTAATAAAGTGAGACGTCAGGGAGTGAATAAAATGTATTCCTCAGTTAGGTTTGTGTACCAACTCATGTATATAAAATCTACTTGGTATGCACAGGATATTTAATACAAAATTGTATGGAGATAATCGACAACTTGCATACCAAATATTTGACATCATAATCATGTTGTATGTAGGGGTTACTAACACATTTCAAAATACATTACCTTCCAATTATGTTTGAATATTTCATCTCGAAACCACAATTAATATATCTTATTACGTAGCCTTTCTAAGTTAATCTCTGTTGTTCTACAACTCAATCTTTAGCTTCCATATGATCTAACCTTTATAGAGCAGAGTATTGAAATGGGTATCCTTGATTTTCAGGGCTTCATCACAATTTTTAAGAGTTTGGGCAAAATCCCTCATCCAAGTAGTTGTGTTTCATACATGTGAAAACATTTAGTGGTGAAATTGATTTGGGATTCTATCATTATTTCGACTAAAACACTATAAAATTATCAACCAATAATGGTCTTAGAAAAGGGTATGAAAAATTTACTTACGGATTAACAATTTGTGCTTGCAACAAAAAGTGATGGAGCAGTAAAGTAGGAACATAACTCACCAATTTTGGAGAGACAACGTTCTGTTGAACCCAGATCACATACCAAATTTTCATGAAGAAAAAACCCCAAATCACATACCCATTCATTTTTGAACAAATTCATGAACAAAAAATCACAAATCATATACCTAATTCATTTTTGAATAAATTCATAAAGAAAAAACCCAAATCACATACCCAATTTTTAATAAGAATAAACCCCAAGTCACATACCTATTTCATTTTTGTACAAATTCATAAAGAAACCCCAAACCCAGAGCTCCAAGATCTTTTACCAAAAGTACCTAATTAACCTAGCACCAAGGAGCACATTCAACTAAATATAATGAAAATGTATTTATTAGAGAGTGTATTCCTAAAGTTACAATAGAATAAATAAACGTCCAGTCAACCAAATATGTTAACAATTGTGATGGCTGCCAAACCGTTTAAGATGCAAGTGATGACATGCTTCAAGCATGCAGATGGCTTGATTAATGGATCAATAGCTGGCCGGGATTAAATAAAGTAGATGGTTAATTGATAAAATATGTAAGCATAACTGTTGGTGCACTCTTTTTCTATTAAAGAATAGATGAAGACACGATTGAATCGATCCAATATAGTAGTACAAAGTACAAACAAAAGTCACATGCTTGACTCGTCATATGGGATACTTCTCATTTCACTTGGGAAAGGAATGTCACAACTCTAATGTAGCTATATTATCTAACCACCTGTCAATGTCATTTCTTTAACTCATAAACGCCAGGTTGAATCCAACATCTACATATTTTTATTTAAAATCAAGTAATAAAAAGATGGGAATTAAAAAAATGGGGGGAACAAAGAGTTTTGTACCTGCTCAGAGATACCAAGTCCGATCCCTTCTTTCCAACCATGCTTCTTCAGTAGTTGCATATATGAATGAATGCACCATTAAAACTCCTAGTTATTATTCCATAACACAAAACAGAACGAGTAAAAAATAGCCATATATATATATATATACATACACACACACACACACACACACACTCACATAATTATATAGAGAGAATAAGAGAAAAATATTACCAAAAAACCAATATTAGAGGAGGCGACGGGTGTTGCTGCTGAAGAACCCGATTCGTCCATGGTTCTGATTATACCAATTTAAACTTAATTTCACTCCAAAAGAAAAAGAAGGAATAAAAATGGCTCCAAATATATACACACACACAATTATATAGAGATAATAGGAGAAAAATATTACCTGAAAACCAATATTAGAGGAGGCGAGGTTGCTGTAGAAGAACCCAAATCCGATGGGAACCCTTCTTCAATTTCGTTATTTGACATCACTCCCACCTCCCAAAATCTGCTGAAATTCAAATTTTCCTTCAAGAAGCTAAAGCACTCCTTACCTGTTTGGTGGTTGTTCCTTACCCACACAATTATATAGAGATAATAGGAGAAAAATATTACCTGAAAACCAATATTAGAGGAGGCGAGGTTGCTGCAAAAGAACCCAAATCCGATGGGAACACTTCTTCAATTTCGTTATTTGACATCACTCCCACCTCCCAAAATCTGCTGAAATTATTTGCCTTCAAGAAGCTAGGGCACTTCTTACCTGTTTGTTAGTTGTTCCTTACCCAATTACCCCTAATGAAGATATTAATGAAGAAAAAGAAGATGAAGAGATGAAGAAGCGGAATAGGAAGAGAAAGATGTGGGATATGGAAGAGGAAGAGGAAGAGGAAAATGTCGATTGAATGGAAAAGAAAGATGTCGATTGATAAATCGAAGAAAAATAACTGACCTCGCGAGTATTCAAAATTGGACTATTCAACCGAGTTAACTCGGCAGGTTTTAAAATTAAACCTAGTTAACTTGGTTAGTTAGTTTAATTGTGTTTTGGCTTTTTATATATAGTAAATAGCTGACCTCGCGAGTATTCAAAATTGGACTATTCAACCGAGTTAACTCGGCGGGTTTTAAAATTAAACCGAGTTAACTCGGTTAGTTAGTTTAATTGTGTTTTGGCTTTTTATATATAGTAATAGATTAGCATAAGTACTATCCAAATCTATACCAATTAAATACTATCCAAATTTAAAAATATTTCTATTTCTAATAGGGATTTACAAAAAAAGATCTTTTTCTTTTCTATATAAGTACTATCCAAATTTATATAAATTGAATTTCAATGTATACGGATATTTCGTAGAAAATGCACATTTGTTCTTGAATCTGGGTAATTACATACATGATAAATAAGCAAAGTCTTTCCATTTGGCAAGGAACCAACTTTAGTATGCAAGACGCATACTTGAACACTATAGATTTAATAGTTTCTTTGTAACTCTCCACCCATCTCATATCTTCAGTAAAATGAAACCTTGTGTAAGCGAAAACTTTGGAATTTATCCTTTTCATTCTCACCTAAAATTCATCAAATTCAATTTAACTTTTTCTTACATTTGATTAAGTTAGTGTGTTGATATGATTCAGAAATCAATGCATTTTTTAAGTAACCACAAATATTGTATATTTTGTATTGTGGATCTGATTCTTAACTAACCAAAATGAATGTAAATTTGATTATTTTCAGCTTTGCGGTGTTCACAATCTACTAGAGCCAAAACGAGGATAGCTTAATTATAGCATGCGAAAACTTCACATTTACAGATAATCCTTTTCATCTCATCGTATAACTAATGTTTTGTTCTTCAATCATCTTTAATCGATATGTAAGAAAAATAACATATTTGGTGAGATTATTCCTCTATTTATTCCACAAAAATCTATTAATATTTTTTAGCTATATTTGTTTTATTTTTCACTCCCCATTAGTTTGTAGTTCGGAAATAGTGATATGACAATGAATTATAGAAACTCAAAAAGAGTATTTAAATACAAAGGTTTGCAAATAGTCCCACAACGAGTAAGAGAAGTAGGAAACACACAAAGCAGTAGCCATATATTGAAGCCTCCCGTGGAAGCAAGAGAAGCACGCAGCCACGTGGTGAGCACAAAGCGAACTATTCTTTCGCCTTTTACTAAAGAATACCGTGTGTTCGTCGCACATAGTGGCATACGCTTATTTTTGGAGGACCACTCCTTTTGGTTTGGTCCCTACAACTACAGTTAAGTGATTTGGCGAGGGCATCAATTTTATTTCAAATATTATTATTATCGGTATTATTATTATTATTATAGTTATTATTATTATTATTATTATTTTATTATTATTATTATTATTATTATTATTATTATTATTATAGTGTAGGGGTGAATTTGATTTGGGCGAAAAAAATTTTGTTTGATGAAATATGAGCCATTAGATTAAGTTGGAAGAATCTGAACCGTCATTGTGCTTTTAAATTCAAAATGAGTTCTATTTTATTATATAGATTGTTCAAAAGAAATGGAATATTTTTTGTAATAAGAAAATTGACTAGTCGGGCTCTTTAATTTAGTGGAACGTAGGGAGTAACATTTTAGATATTAGTAAAAACTAGTGAAACGTTTTCAATTGCTTGAACATTATCTACTGAGAACACATCAGTCGTTATAACTTTCTAACTCAGTTTTCCTAGATTCGATCTCTCAAAAAACTTTGCTTTATGAAACTCAAGTACTGAAATCAAAAGTTTAAAAAGGAAATGAATTAATTGAGTAAGCAAGTATGGATATTTAATTAGTTAAAGTCCCTAAAAAGTTGGACCAATATATATATATATATATATATATATATATATATAATAAAAGTAGTGAAGCCCAAATCCTATAATTAATTTTTGGATAGATATATTAGATTAATAAAGCCCAAATATAAAATCAATTATGGAGCCCAAGTTCACGAAGTCAAACTAAGAGACCAAGCCGAAGAATAATGGCCCAATTCTAGAATTTTTCGTAAATGGGCACATGGGATAAGCATTGGACATGGATAAGGATAAAAAAAGCAATAATAACCTAAAAGAGGGAGGGACACCCGACCCTGGGGGGGGGGGGGGGGGGGGGGGGGGGGGGGTTGAGGAGGTATACATGTCGCCTAAATATTGAATGAAGTAATTAATTACCTCCATGGGTTGGCAACCTAGAAAAATTATATAATAATTCCATCAAATAAGTTATAAATAAAATAAATAAAACAAAAACAACACATGGGATAAAATGAAGAAGGCTAAGTCGGTTATTATAGGAAATAAGATAAGTTTGGTTAGAAATTATTCAAGAAAAGATTGACCAACATTGACCACACAAAAAATATATATATAATTTAGATGTAGAGAAATCCACAAGAAAGCAAGGGAAAGTAATTTAAGTATTAAAATAAAACCTTAGTTAAGTTTTAGAATTTATTTTCTTTTGTGAAATATATGGAAAAATAGGTATGACACTTGTGTATATGTGAATAAGTTGAAATATGATTATGAATAATTTAAATGATGGGTAGATTAATAAAGAGGCCAAGGAAACGCATGAAAACAAAAGTTGAAAATGAAAATTTTAATGTATGGGCTGATTTTTGGAGTTATGCAACTTGATGTGTAATTTGGTATTTTAAGCTTAGTTGGTCTTAAATTGAAGCCTTATATGTAAGCTACGTGTAGAAATAAGAATCACTCAAAACGGAGTTAAAACGAAAAAGTTAATAAGCATTGAAGTAGGCTAAATTATCATAGGAAGCTGCAAGGGGTAAGTGGTAAGGCCAGCACTGGAGTGCGTGTGCGCTAGGCGCTACGCCTGTGTGCAGCATGCGGCGTCAGGGGGTACTATAATGTTTCGAACTTCGAAGAATATTGTAATCCAACTTTATATGAATAAATAAAGATTAAATTACACTTTAAATGTTCTACGGAATTTTCATGTGTTTATTTTTGTGTTTCGTTTCAAGAATCCAACTTAAACAATTATTAGAAAAATAAAAGTTCTTTTTTAGAAAACCTAAAGTTAGGGTTTGGAGAAAACCTAAAAGGGTTAAAACCTAAACCCTAATTTAAAAACCCTAAGGCTCAAACTCTAAACCCTGAAAAGGTACTATTCCTAAATACACGTATAAATACAAAAGTTATACAGATAGAATAGACAAATTATATGGATAGAATATAAAAATAATACAAAAATTATATGGTATAAATACGAAAAAGTAAACTATAAATAGTAAAAGTCAACTATAAAATTAGAATATTTAATCAAGATTAAGGCTAAACTAAGTAAGTTTGATTAGTTAAATTAATTATTAATCAACTAATCAAATGCTAGCATATAAAGGACTAAACTACCCTTGAACTAAGCTTGGTAAAAGACCATAAATGCCCCTTCGACCAAACAAGGCCTAGAACTATTCATTTAGTAGGCTTGATCTTGGCCATTCAAATGGGAGATGATGATGTAATAAAATGTGATGATTACAAACATTAAATGGCATGAAATGCCATGGAAAATCAAGCCAAATGGGGGGGGGGGGGGGGACAATGTGATGATCAATTTGATATTTTGTTCAAAACTTAGCTTGGAAGTATTGTAACAATGACCAAACTACCCCAGGTTTGAAAAGCCTATAAATACAAGCCTTACGCCTTCATTATTTTCATCATTTTCGAAAGCTAATTTCTAAGCATTAAAGTTATAATCAAAGTTTTATATTGAGAGAGTTTGTGAGTTTAATATATGAAGCCTTGCAAAAATATTGTCTAAGCTAGCATTTTAAAAGGTACATCTCTAGTTTTTATTCTTTTCAATTTATAGTTAGTTAATTCAAGAAAATTAATAGTAGTTATAATGTTTAAATTTCTTAAAGTATATAGTCATAAAGCTCAAAAACATAAGCCGTAGCCATGTACGATTATTCATTCTTTGTGTTCTTCATAAGTTCTTGAGTAAGACATTATTATGTCAAATTTCATTTCATAGTTTAAAGCTCAAGAACGTACGGCATAGTCATGTATGATTGTCGTTCTCCTTGTTCTTCCTGTGTTCTTGAGCAATAATTATAAATTATTATAATCAATTATAGAAGTTAACCCTGGCAGTTGGCACATTTAAGCTTAGCCCTGGGACAAACCTTAAACCCGGACGTCCTGGGTTCGAGTCCCACTTGCAACAATTGTTCAGCCTTCTCATAAGAACAGGTTACGGGGCCACGGACCCAGGTCTGACTTGATCGGGTAGCCTGCAAAAGCCTAGTTCGGGGTGGGGAGATTAGTTCGACTACGGTCGAGAAATTCCACATTATCAAAGTATATATATATATATATATATATATATATATATAGAAGTTGTTATAATGACCAAATCATTTCAAATATAAGTGTCATAATCACATATGTAATAAGTTATAAAGCTCAAGAACATAAGTCGTTACCATGTACGATTTTTCCGTTCTTCGTATGTTCTTGAGCAAAAGTCATAACTCTCTATATAAGAAGGTTTATGATTTTCTTATTTTATGTTATAAAGTATTATTGATTATTAGAACATGTTATCTTAGCAAATTAAAGCTTAAGATATCATGTTTCATCAATTCAGCCAAAGAAATAATGAAACAGTTTTGTGCAGTCCCCTTACTGTTGAAATCTGTGTAAATCAGTAAGGAATTTTGAACTTTGGTCTAAATATAAATTGTATACGAACGCGTAAAATTTTGAACAACTCAAAAATATTTTAAAACAAAGAAGTTATGACTGTTTAACTGAGCCAGGGTCTGACAGCCAATGTTGTTGTCCACTTTTTAGAAAGTCACTTAAAAATAAGTTTTTGAGTTTGAGAAGTTTCCAACTAAAACCAGCTATGGAAATAGTCTAAACATATTCTAAAAGCACTTATTAAGAAATAAAATTCGATAAACTAACATTCGGGTATGCGTAAACAATTACGTAGGCATTTAACGCTTTATCGAAAAAATTCTAAATTGCTTCGAGACAAGTTTTCTATCATTAACCTTTATTTACTTGCTTTTTATGTGATTTATACATCTTGTTCAAACAATGCGTTATAGATCTTTGATATGAAAGTTATTGTTTCTTGTTTCGGCATAACTTAAGAAATAAAATGTTCCTTCTTAATATATTTTCAAACATGCTTTATTTTATCAAACCAAGTTGTCTTGGGGCGATCTTGACATGTGAAGTAAACTGAGATGAACGAATATGTAGCTCTGTTCATGATTAGTCTAGTATAGTGTATGTTATGCATAACATAAGATGTTGTTAGGTTGATCCCCTTTCTATATCCATGGTATATAATTCTAAGTTGAAAGACAAATGAACAATTCAAGGTCTAACCACCACTCAGTCTTGCTATGTTAAAATACTTGTGATGTCAATTGTTGTACCATGAATCCTTACAATCCATATCGGTGTGAGTTCACTTATATGTTATATGTTAGATTTGCTGAGCTTTTGTATGCTCACCCTTGCAAATAAACCTAAATTGCAGACAAACCCGAGAGTTCTGACTCAAAGAAGAAGAAAGGAAAGAAGAAATGCGTAGATTAGTTTACACGTTTTATTAAATTGCTTGTCTTTTTGTTTTAAAGTCTTGACGACTTATGTAATATGAACAAGCAAACCGTGTAACCGACTCTATATCAATATATATCAAGTTTCATCACATATTATTGTCATGTCTTTACTTTTATAAGACTTAGAATTGTTAAACATTAACACAGTATTGATATGAACTACTTATCAGAATGAGGATGGTAAATAACATTATAAGTACTGTAAGCATCCGAGACAGGACTAATCGATGTTAAATGGTCAAATTCATCGTTAGGTTCCTCAGACCCAAGTATAAGCTTGTTATTACTATTCTGAATGCTAGATAAATAGGATTATTGATATGAAGAGATACCACTATAACCAAATGTTTTTCGAGTGATGGTTTTAACTAGTTGGGTATGTTCTGTACGGAAAGAGAATTTTGCACCGGACAAAGATACAGACATTTGTCACGGATAAAGATGCAAACATTTATCACGGATGAAGATACAAACATTCATTGCGAGATTCTCTATTCCCAAGAACTGACTTAATGATTTAATGTTGTGAATCTTGGAATATATAAAGTTATAGAATATATGAATATTAAGGTTAAAATATTATAGACGAGTATTAAGTCCCTTGCATCGATTACAAGGACTTAGTATAAAATAATGAAAGATATTTGAGAATTAAGATGAGAACTTTGTTTATGAATGAAGGGAATCATCTATAGACCTAATAATTTAGCATTTGTAGTGAGCATCAAATCAGCTATAGTGATTTGGGGCATCACAAGAGCACTACTGCTGCTGTCTGTTGCCGCCGATGGCTACCGCCACGTGTTGCTGTAACGCACGGTTAATCGAACAGAGTTCGTTTTGAGTCATATACGATTTAAAATATTAACATATTAAAATAAAATGAAATATAAGATAAATATTTTTTTTAAAATCTTGGAAATTAATAGTATGAAGAATAAACTAAAATTTAAATAATAGAAAATTACAAAAATAAAGTAAAGGTATTACAATTTTGAAATGGAATAATAATTTAAGTTTTCTAAAAATATAAAAATTGGACAACGTAAAACAAAATGAAGACCTTAAATGGAAGTTGGGGTCAAATATAAATCGTTCCAAATAAAAAATTTGAATGGTGTGAAAATATTATCCGACTATAAATTTTGAAATCAAATGATTATTATGTATAACATGGGATACGATAGGCTGATCACCTGGAATACCATTGACAAGTAAGTGGATAGCTTTGTTGAACTTGGTATTAGTTCATGGTCCCTACGACTGCTCAGTGTAATACTCAAAGCTAAAGAAATTCTTGATTTCTCATTCTGCTTTCGGATTCCATAAACAAATTGATTAAATTATTCAACGCTTATTTATTCTGTTATGATAATTCATCATTAAAATATTTGTAATCTTGCTGAGCAAAATAGTTGCTCACTCTTGCTAATTATATTTGCAGTTAAAGCTGAAGGAATAGAAAATTGGGACGCTAAGGATAAAGGGAAAGGGAAAGCAGAAGAAGGAAATTAGAATTGTAATGTATATATATTATAAAACATGTGTATTAAATAATGAAATCTTTTGAGACATTGATATGTAGTGATTGGTAATTAAATCCTGGGAATGTAATATGTAATATTATTTTAATATTGTAAATTAACATTATTAAATTGTTAGATTTATATTGTGTGGCGGATCATAGTACACCAAGTCTGGAGTAATGAGTACTTGGATTTAGGGGTGTTACAATTAAAGTAAGAATTACTCTCGCAACTTAGAGCATATGGCATTTTCGAGCATTTTTCGTTAGTTGTTGTCTTATATAACTTCAGCACAAGGTGACATTTCTGTCTGCAGCCTACTAAGATACAATGTAATGCAAAATTGTAAGAATTGACAACCAAATACACAAACATTTCTAATCTTGATTCAAAATGGAGGATATATGAAATTCAATGTAATATTAAATGTGTACCACTTGAATCTTTTGGTTTCAGTACTTGCCCGTCAATTTTTGGAAGTCCACTTTCCCAAGTGTGCTTGCATAACCAAATTCTAGAAGTCCATTGAGCCGCAGTTTCAAGAAGATTTGTGATTTGTCTAATTTGGCAAGGGAATGAGCCAAGGAATTCCCTTCTCTAAGTAGATGACTGAATCCGAAGGATGAAAAAGACTACCACTACTACTACAAGACTTACAAGACTGCTACAGTCATGTTTTTATATCATAATTTTTTAACCAATATTTGTACCATTTCAAAACAACTGTTTCTAGGTTTGATTTTATGCTTTTAATCTTTATTTGCAACAGTTTCTTTGCTAAAAATGACTAGATTTTTAAATCTTCTTATTGTTAATGATTTAATATCGAGTTTTCTACAAACACGTGCGGTCTTTGTATACTTTTGAAAAATGAATTCCTCACTTTAAATTACATAAGACAGATTGATCTTCCGATGTATACACAACAAGTGAAACCATAGGATAACACAAAAGTTACCAACATTGTAAGCTTATGGAGGTCATACATCCATGATTTTTTTTAAATAAAATTAGGTAATTAACAACTACTACTACACCTATCTTGGTTTCCATCTTGGTTTCTGTTTGATGGATATGATTTGATTTTCATACGAGTTTACAAGACAAGGATTCAAGAAAATATATGTTCAACAGCTCTAAGCTTATCTTTAACTTTTACTAAATACAAGTTTGTAGATTGTGCTTGTTACTTTTTTTGTATTTTCTTAAATCCGAAGCCAGATTCAAATTTCCATGCTTTTTGAATACTTTGCTTTTACCCATACATATTTGACATGAGGAGTTGACTGGGTTTATAACTTTTCTTTTTAGTGCTCTCATGGTGTGTTTTGTCCCGAGTTTGTGTGTATTGTATAGCAGATGTTTATTTACAACACTAACACTATCAGCATGTCCATGCTAAATTGCTCATGGTTTGTTACAACTTCCAACATGTTTCTCAAATTTACTCTTTCCACATGGGATGTTCAATGACATGAGCGATTGGTCAGCTACTGTTGGACCAACTTCTTATCCAACTTTAATTGTAAGTTAATTTGCCAAAACCTACAAGAAAAATTGGAATTTGAAATTATTCTAATTTTGACTTTTGTACTCAGTAATATTCCCCGTTGTTCCAAATTTAGAAATATATTTGTCAAAATAATGACTATTTGGTGTGGAATCTTGTGCTAAGTCTAAGGTGAACAACCCTAATAAAGGGAAATTTATGGTCTTATAATTAATACTACTAGTAGTATTTATTTTGAAAAAACAAACTCGTTTAATATTTTAGTTTGGCTTATTACTTTTAACTTTTTATAAAAGTATTAATTTTATATAATAATAATAATAATATAAAATAATACAAAAAAAATTCAATTTATCACCATAATTTTGTTACTATATTGTATTACTAAACTAACTAATAGTATTATTGATCTTATAAAAAGCTAAAATGTTTACCCACTTATTTAATATTTCTTTTTTTGGTTTAAATGAAGAAGCTTGTATGAATAAAATTTATGTTGCCTCATTCATAACAATATCATGTAGTTTAGTTGGGTAGTTGCTTAAAGTTACGAGGTTGAGATTTTGAGTTTGAATCTTGATGGAAGCAATTTTTTTAGTCTTAGTTTGACTTACTTACCTGTCATCATTGTCACGTAGGATAGTCAATGCGTAGTTGTCACATAGAGGGCTTATTTAGCATTGACCAACAAAAAGGGGCACGAGAGATTTTGAGTTCAAATCTTGATAGAAGCAAATTTTTTAGTCTTAGTTCGACTTACTTACCTGTTATCATTGCCATGTGGGATAGTTAATGCCTAGTTCATTGCCACATAGGATAGTCAATGCCTAGTTGTCACATAGATGGCTTATTTAGCATTGACCAACAAAAGGAGCACAATATCCAATTAGACTAAAAGTACATCGGTTAGTTTTGCATTTTACTCAAAATAGAATCATTCCTTTAATTTTTAAACAACTAATGTACTTTAAGCAGTTTACAATACTACCTATTACATTGATAAAATAAAAAGTTAGTTCAAGTATAACAACTCAATTTTATAAGAATATATGTATATACATATATGTATGTATATACCTATATATACATACATACAACACTGTATATGAGAACATAATAGTTGCATGTATAAACATTATAACTGATTTGGTGGGGTACGTTAGGCCAAGGCTATAGTGCAAAGCCAAGGAGACACTTGAGAGATCCAGTAGCAAGCTACTGTGATGAACTCTCCCCCTAAAAAAATAAATTTAATATCGTGTGAGCCAATGACTCACATATCATATATTAAACTAATAAGAACAGATACTACACTTGATCTTAGCCAAAAGGCCCAGAAAGGTATGCTTTAAGATGAACTTAAGCTTCCTGTTTTAACACCTGGTTCCCTTTCGGATTCATCTCAACTAGTTGAGGTGGTGCTAAATTTACACCCACTTAGACACTTGAATTATTATTGTATTATTTGAATACATTAGTTCAACTGGTATTTCATTAATAAACATCATTATTAAAGTAGGCACTCATCTAGGGGAAAAGTTGAAACAAAATTATATCTTCGAAGTTTATAAATTTTGCAAATAACTCTTTTTATGGAAGGTGAACAGGGGTGGAGCCAAAGGTCAGCTCTGCAGGCTGTAGC
Source organism: Hedera helix (assembly GCA_947179155.2). Lineage (NCBI taxonomy): Eukaryota > Viridiplantae > Streptophyta > Magnoliopsida > Apiales > Araliaceae > Hedera > Hedera helix. The sequence continues at coordinate 28,029,333 of OX359280.1, read as the reverse complement.
CTGGCCCAAAAAAAAAAATTACCCTCCCTTTTCAAGAATCATAGTTCTAAATTTTGGCATTATAATATTCTTAGCCCGTCCCAATTAAAATTATTGGCTTCGCCACTAATTAGGTGAACATAATATTTTAGTTTTGATATACTTACAAGAAAGAAATAGAGAATTTATTCTTGTAATTAAATGGACTTGATAAAGGAATGTACCAAAGAAAATATACCTTTCCGTCTTATTAGAAAACAAGAACAATAAAACTGAATAATCCCTTTAATGTGATGGTTTAAATTTTTTCAGAAACATTTGGTTGAGAATATCTGAAAGTAAACTACAAACATTTGATTGAGTATCTCATCATCATGCTTCTTTTGGTGTTAGCTGATATATTAAATATTTATACAGAGTTTGTTGATTCTTCTTATCATCCTGCAAAAACGTTTCAAAGAGGGAATGATACGGTCCCTCCAAAAATAGGCGTATGCCACTATTTGCAGCGAGCACATGGTATTCTGTAGTAAAAGGTGAAAGAATAGTTAGCTTTGTGCTTGAAAGTGCAATAATAATATAGAAGGGGGGTTGGATAGATTATTACCGATTAAAAATTATCTTAAGCCTGTTTGAATTTTTGATTAATTAATTTGCAGTGTAATAAATTAGTATGCAAAATAGTAAAAATTCAATCACACAATGCAAAGAGATTTAGTTGGTTCACAACATACAGCTCGGGTATGTTGCTATGTCCAGTTTGAAGCTCCTCTCTATGACTTGAGATCTTATTACTATCCGTAATTAATTCTCCTTCAATAGGCGGAGAAGCATTTACAAAGTTTTATAGATCAACTTCCAACTATACATACAACTACTTATCTTGGACAGTAGCTCTCGCTCCTTCCTCAATCATAGCTATACATGTTTTTGAGTCTAGCTCTGCTTTACAATCTGGTCTTGAAACGAGAAGTCGATTCCTTACCTCATAAGTACACTAGAGACCCAACTACCCATTGACCTCTCTAAGACTCTGTTCTTGGTCAAAGAATCACTCTCTTTTTTCTCACAGATTTAAAGACTACTAACTCCCTTGACCTTTTTTAAATAAATAATTAATTTTGAAAGATGCTTCTTTTTTAAGCAGCTATATATTTTTAGTACAAATTTATAAAGGTTTATTTTTCCTTTATTTTTCTTGGATTTGTGCTATACTAGGGTTATGTTTTAATTAGTGGGACGTCACCCAAGTTCTAGGTTAAGTCTGTGTTTGTAGAAATTACAGTAAGGACTATTTACCTTTATAAATCATTGACAGACGTGCTAGTTAAACCCTCACTCTACTCTATCTGTATCCGTTTTGGACATATACGAATACTGATAATATATGTTGGATACAAATAATATCCTCTTTGAAGCGAATACGAACAAATATCTAATATTTTGGATTCTATTTATAGTCTTAAAAATAATGCTCTCAAGTTTACCATCAAAATTTTATTATGCAACTCATCACAATTAAACTAGACACTCATCTAGATGTAAAGATGAAACACTTAAAGATTATTTTTTTAGCAAACGGGAAAAAATATATTTATTTATGAACAAATCATTAATTCAAAACATACCCACAAAAAGTGCACAATACTTGAGCTTTACATATTGATTCTCCTTTTAATTTTTCCTTATGATCATAAACGTATATAAAACAATGCCAAAAAAAGTTGGTTGAGTAGTTCTTCTACTAGACAGACAGATCCGCATCTATGATCTTCTTCGATCTGAAGTTGAAACCAATTTGCTTGAAAATTGAAACCCACGTACGTACTCTTCCTAGCTCATTACATACATACACACCTAAAAGAAATTAAGCCATCCCTGGCTTAATAACCTGGCTTGAGCTATATAGCTCCATCACTCGACATTAATTTAATGATGATGGTCATGCTATTGGAACAAATTCCTACAATTAGCCAACTCCAACAAAGACTTTTTCCCAACCAACAAATTAATTAACAAACCACAAAACTAATTAGCACCTTAATTCTTTTTTTTTTTGTTAAATTAAATTTTAAATTCACAAAGAGCTCAAATCAAATTAAACATACGTCTCATAAAGAATGAAGATGTTACACCTGTCTCCTTAGAAATCAAGGATACAAAGGTACAATCCTAGTGAACAGATCCCATGGAAATAAGGTCCTGACTACATTTTGTGAGTTGAGACTATAAATACTGCTTCTTTTTATGCATTTTGGTGATGTTGGACTTCGTTGCGCCATGGTTTTTTTTACTTCTAGGCAATGTTAATTATGCAATTTTGTGCATTTAAGGTTTCAGAATTAACAACCAAAAGCTTGGATCAGTTCAAAACTTATAGTAACACTATATATATTTACTACATTAAGGCTGGCATAATATAAGAATAACTTGCCTTAGACATGATTATAAACAACCACTAGATCATTCAGAATGTCTACTGGGCTATTTTGATTCACAAGAATACTGAAGACTTGATCAATAAAAGATATACGCCAGTTGAAAAAATGGAAAAACAAAAAAAAGGTACTCTTTTTATCCCACAAAGAGCCTCATTTGCAAACATTGGTTGACTACAATGTTAAGATTGATTGCGTGTCTGTACTGTACAATCACACAACTATCGTTGATCTTAGCAAGAACCCTATTCTACATGCTAGATCAAAACAAGTTGATTTTAAACATCACTTTCTTCGTGACTATGTTAATAAAGATAATATAAAGATAGTTCATATTGATACTCAACATAATATTGCAGAAATTTTTATTAAATCTCTAAGTGCATATCGTTTCTGTAAACTACGTCATGATTTAGGCACGATGGAGCTTACAAAATGATTAAGTCTGAAAATTAAATCTATTAGGAATGAAAGAAAAATTAACCTCTTTCCTGTGACAAATTTTCAAAATTATGGAAATTAACAAATGAAATTTAAAAGAAATTAAAGCTTAAATTTTATTCTAATTGTCTTATTTAATTTTGAGTATTTTATCATATTTTTCTTAATTAAAATCAATTAGATTAAGTGAATGACTAAAAATAAATGTTTAAAAGTTATTATTTAATTTATTTAATATTTTTGTAATTGATATCACAATTATATTAAGTGAATGACTAAATAACTTTTAAAAATAAATGTTTAAAAGTTATTTACGTGTATGCAATTTTTATACAATTTATAAGTGATTTTTTAACAATTTATGTATATACAATTTATGTATGCTTTGTTTTGTAACAATTTATAAGTGATTTTTTTTTAACTTGTTATGTAGATGAATTTATATATATCGTTTTATCTGGCAAAATGATTTTGATAAGAAATTAGGGCTTGATTCTTTTTATAAAACACAACTTTTGAAATGATTGTACTGAGGCAAGTGATATGAAATAATAGACTAACGCACAATAAACAAGAGATGATCTACTTGAAATGGGTTACAAGGCTGTGTGACATAAGGAAATGGTATTATATTATCTAACAAACAGCCATTTCAGAAATGAAGAGAACGATGCGAATGAAACAGGAACCAACACAATTCACACCAACTTGGGAAATATTTCAAACCAGGCAAATGGGAAGAGAACTGTGTGATTATGAAAGTCACCATCCTTATTAAAACAAATTCTGCAGTTCACAATCTGGTAAGTTATCTCTTCAACCAAAATCTCTTAAAACATTTGACAATGTTTTTGTTTCATATATAATCATTCGTCGCAATGTAAATATGCAAGTGTCCAAATGGATGTAAGTTTAACACCACCTCGATTAGTTGTGACGAACCTGGAAGGGAACTAAGCTTTAAAAGGAGAAACGCACGTACAGATTAAGCATACCTTTCTCGGCCTTTTGGCTAAGATCAAGTGTAGTATCTGTTCTTATCAGTTTAATATCTGATATGTGAGCCAATGGCTCGCATGATATTAAATTTATTTTTTTAGGGGGAGAGTTCATAACAGTAGCTTGCTGCTGGATCTCTCAAGTGTCGCCTTGGCTTTGCACTATAGCCTTGGCCTGGCACACCTCACCAAATCAGTTACAATACATGCAACTATTATGATCTCATATGAAAGGATGTTCTAATCTAATATACTTAAAATACTTCTTCTGCATCAACATCTGGCAAATGCTATACTTAGCCAAGATTGCAAAAAATCTCCAAACAACTGATTGAAGGATGAAGCTATGCTTCTGCTATGTCTGATTTCCCATCAGGCCCCAAGGCATGTATGTAGGCCTGAAATTTAATATGCATATGTCGTAACATATAATACTTGAATAATCATTTCACGACCTTACTTGAACAGGATCAGTTCTATAGGCTTGGCAACTTGCTTAAATTAAGGTCTTGAATTGATTTTGTGAGTTGGGGCCATAAATACTGTTAACAACCCAAAAGCTTGGATCAGTTCAAAACTTATAGTAACACTATATTTACCGCATTAAGGCTGGCATAATATAAGAATAACTTGCCTTAGACATGATATGAACAGCCACGTGATCAATAAAAGATATACGCCAGTTGGAAAACTGGATAAATAAAAATCAGTACTCTTTTTGTTCATCGGAGAGCCTCATTTGGAAATATTTTTATTCCACAAAACGCGACCACTTTTCATTGATAATTGTGGCAACCCGAGTATTTATGAGGTTATATATAAACCGGTTATGGGTGTATTTTGTAATTACGATTCCAATGACGTAATCTTTATAAGGAGGGAAGAATGTGACATCCCGAAATTTCGATTATATTTTATAAGAATTTAATATATAAAATTCTTATTATAATACGAAACGGGTCAAATGAATAAAATATATATTTATTTTGAATTATGTGATGTGTGGTGGATAAAATATGTATATATTTAAATGTGAAGTATATACAATTATTTTATAAAGGAAATTTAATAGTTAATTAAAACTATTAATTAATTATTTGGTATTGAGTTAAGATTATAATATAAATTAATATAATTTGTAAGCCTTGAATGGCAATGGAGCCTTTATGAATTAAATTTCATAAACGTGTAATTAATTCACTTAAATAAAATAGTGAATTAATGAATATATATTATATTATGCCAAACAGAAATAAATTAAATATGAAATGAGGGAAGTATTTCATTAATCTTTATTAGTGGATGAATATGTTAATTTTAATTAATTGAATAAAGAAAGTTATTTTCTTTTATTTAGTTAATATTGAGGATTATGTTACACTAATTAAAAATGTAACATAAATAAGGGTATAATATTTAATATTATATCAAATTGAGGTGAATTAAATATTATGAATGGTTCAATACATAAAATGTGTAATTGGAACCAAATGTGTAAATTACATTCATAATTTGAATTGTGATTAATTGTTAATGTATTTAATATTATACTAAGTGGACGTGAATTGAAAATATGGAATAAGGGAACAATATTTATTAAATAAATATTGGATGATTAAAATTGGTAAATTAAAATAATATTTAATTTACGGTTAAAGATATTAAATTAGTATACTTAATATTTTAAATAAAATGGCATGAAACAATTTATGGAGAGAAAGAGATAATTTAATTATGAAATATTGATTGGATAAATTAAATTCATGTTTGAATTATGATGAAATATATTATATTAATATATTTGATGATTAAATAAATTGTTCGGAAAATCATTTATGGAACGAAGGAGGTAATTAAATTGGTACAAAATTAAATGAGGAAATTAAAAATGATTAATAAATTGTACATTAATTATTTTAATAATTAGTTCGTTTTGCAAATAGTGTTAAATTTAATTATGGATTAAATCCATAATTAATGAAATGAATTTATACATAATTATAAATGTATAAAATTACTAAATTAAGTTTTATTTCTAATACATGTATTTAGATTATAATAGATGTATTAATATTATATTTATATATTTATGTGTTGCGTGTATATATATATATATATATATATATATATATATATATATATATATATATATATATATATATATATATATATCAGTGAGTTTTGATGAGTAATTCACTTGAGCCTTGTGAGCATGCCACCTACATGCTTATTACTATGAAAGTGGACTGACACCAGTTGCGTGCTTGGCTTGTGGAGTGGAGGTCTTCAGTAAGCTAGTTTATATTACCCTTAGTTTAGTAGACGAAAAGTCTTTCAAGATTCAGCAAATTCTAAGCTCAAAATTTCTAAAGCCATTACCCCTAAAGTTCTCTACCAAAGTTCCATCAAAATGGATACAAATTAGAGGTGCAAGTTGACATTAAAAGAAGAACAGAACAACTTCTGTTAAGGGAGGAGTTTAATTCCATCTCAAATCTAGTATTGAACTAGAGTTCCATCAATTAATATCCCAAGACCAAAGCTTAAAGGCATACAACTTTTCTCTTCTTATTCATAAGAATTGTTTATGTATTAGTTATTATTTTCTGAAATTGGTTGTGGGAGTTGATTTGATTGGGAACCATGAAGGGTTCAAGGGGTTATAAGGTTGGGATTTAGATGGAGGTTATGTGTTGCATGTTTAAATTAACATGAAAATCTAAGTTTTAAAGCATGCATGTGAGGTATTTGATGAAATGTCCGAATTAAGTTATTTTCTAAAAACATAAGTAATTGATGACTATTTGTCAAACAAATCACATGAGTGGATTCCTGAGAATGTGTAGATGATTTCTGGGCAAAAAAAAAAAAAAACTTGCCAGAAAACTACTTGGATCGACGGAGAAGATGACCGGAAAGTCGTCGCCGGCGAACTTTCCGGCAATACTGTTTTTGCTATTTTTTCCCCAAAATTTGAAGAAACTTTATACTATAAAGTTGTTGATAATTAAGTTTCATGTGAAATGGACATAAAATTCGAAATTTTCGGACAAGCGGTTTATTTTCTATGAATTTTTGAAGTTTCAGCATTTTGAAAATTATAAATAAATTATTGAAAATAAATTTTGGGCTGAAATAAATTTACAGTAATATTATGATAGTATTTATGAATTACTATAAATATTTAGAAAATTATTGAAGAGCAAAAGTTTTTATTGTACTTTTTAAGCCATTTAAAGTTAGTTTTAAAATGGTGGAAATTCATAGAAAATTCTATGAATAGTGAAAAATTATGAAATTTTGTGAAAAATCTTATAATAATATCAGATTAATATTTATGGTGTTTGGAAGATATAAAAGTATATTGAGTTATTATTTCTATTTTGTAGCTATTAAATGATAGTTTTTAATAAATGGAAATAGTTACAGAAATTGTCGGATAATCCGAAAAATGTGACAATTGGTCAAAAAGTCTAGAATAATATTTTAAAAAGTTAGAATGTTGAACCATGATTTTTGGTTACTTGTATTATGATGAAAGATTTAGGCTTTGGTGTTATAAAGTCCATGAACCACGCAAGCTTAAGAATTTATTTTAAACTCTAAACGGGTATTAAATGAATATGATAGTAAATTTAGTAGCATGGGATGTGTGATGGATGGGGCTATATTAAATCAAATATTAGTATACTAAAACTAATATTTGAGATAATTTAAATGGAAAATTTTAAGAGTTATACTAACGACTTGTATGTAGGTATAATTGATGCTATGTGTAATGCTTGTATTGTGATGTAAGACGAACACGTGAAATAAGCGGAATGAAAATGGATTATAGTCAAATCTAATACACAATGTAAATTACAAAAGATGTAATAATATATTACAAAGCGACTAATGTATACTACATCAAAGTGTATTTTTAAAATATATATATATATATATATATATATATATATGTATATATACGTGAATCTAATTGTATGCCAACACTATTGTCAGTGTAGGCTAAACAACCGACGATGAACCTAGAAGGGTGATACTGAACCAACTGTGGAATGTTGTTAGTGTGAGATACACACAATGAGCTACTAGTGCAATAAGCTAGTATATAGATTAATGTAAAATTTAACAGTAATGATGGTTAAGAGTTACAAGTGTTTATTAGAAACCGATGTTAAACATAAAAGCAATACAAAGGACAACAAAGTTAAAATCTTAAAATAATATTAAGCTTAGAGTCAAACTTTGACTGATATTGTGCATTGTTGATCTCACATACCATATAGGTCACGCGAAGGACGCGAAAGATTAACGTAATGGTAAAACGTCGGTACAGGCAAGTTTTTCAGAACTTACTCCTATGTGATAACTGTCACTATGTGTGACATGTTTTTTATATGCAAACATCAGTTAATGTGCTTTTATGCCATATGTGATTAAACTATTGTTGTTCAACTGATAAGTTGATTTAGCTGTTATTTGTGAACTGTATAAATTGTGAAGTGACAAGCATATTAATATGGATCATGAATCATGTTTTAGCCCATCTACATGTATAAAATGTCATACATGGATATATTGATAAGCAGACATGATGCATGAATTATGTGTTACGTGTAACTGTTAAACTTGCTGAGTAACGTAGTTGCTCATTCTTGCTTAAATAAATGTTTTCAGCTACGTGCGAGACATATGAGGTTCTAGTAATGATCAAGGACAGGGAATGTTTATGTACTATTCCATGAGATATAGATATTTTTCGATAAAATCTTTGGGGGTAAACAGTGTTACCAAAAGGTATAGACTGTAATTAAATGTTAGTTTTAAATTTAAATCTGTTGTGTACCAAAGCGAGGTACTGTGTAGTTATGTGTAAGAGTGAGAGGTTGAAATAAGTTTTGAATGATAAATAGACTTAATAGATAATTGTAAAGTTATGGGCAATTAATCTGCATATCTTTTGTATTGAATTAGGTCATGATAGATATATATGATTTGAGGTTTTTAAAGATTTATGTAAAGATTGCGATTCTGAGACAAATGATTAAATAATTATTTGTAAAAGTTTAAATTTAATGAGTTTTTAGCAATTATTATTGTTGAATTTTGTGGTTAATAAGAATAAGGTTGTACTTTAACGCACGAGGTCGCCTGTATCAAATACGGGGATTTTCGGGGCGTTACATATAATAGTATAAAATATGACAATGTACTCTATCATTATAATTTTATTATCATGCCATAATCACTAAAAGAACAACTTATTACTTTTAGCTTTCAAGGTTAAATACAGAATAAAATAAATGCATTCTTATTTCTTAATGTTTGCAAATGTTCTCACAAACAAGACTAACTGTTATATCGTGTGACAGGACATTGTGACTTTTGCGATAAGATATATAAATGAGGTATTACCCATTATGCAAAACTACTATCCTGACATACAGTACGTGTGTAGAATAAATGAGAAAATATTTGAAAGAAAATAAAGATTGATAAAGTAGTAAGGAGAGAGAAGATGAAAAAAAATTAGTTTAGAAACATAATTGTTCCCGTCTTTTAAAACATAAAAAAAAAAAAGGTAAAAAACTTCACTTTTTTTTTTTTACACAAAATAACTATCAACTCTCCTCTCGTTTTATAATATAAATGGTAAGTTGAAATCTATATTATAAAGGGAGAACAACTGCCTCCCTTAAAAACTGTCACATTTTCTCTTATTGTTGTACTTTCTCTATTTTTACTCTCATAATCTTAACACAATTTTTTCTTTTATTCTTATTTTAAAAAAAAATTCCACACATTTAATGTATGCATATGCATTATTCTTATTTTTAAACTTTTTTTGTCCACACATGTAATTTGTGCATATGCATATAAATTACTAGTGTATGACGTAAATTATTTTTTGGACAAGTCTATATACACAACATTCAAACACAAAATCAAACACTACATCCATCTTAACCATTAAAAAGTAGGGCATTTAGAAATGAAGAAACCCAACTAAAATGTTTTGTGCTCATTATGCTATTGGGCTAACGATAGGAATTTCCTAGATTGCATTCAATTCACATTTTCTTAAGCCAAAATTGAAATGAATGAAGATTTTTAAATGATTTGTAGATGTGGAGAAGTGGCAAGAATTAAAGATTAATTAATTAAGGGCATACATACGTGGTTTATCTAGTTTACTTAATTGGCAAGTTAAGAGGTAGTTGAGCAGTTAATTTATAAAGAATTAACCACATTTGCTTGTTCATTGTGGAAAGATATACAATTATGTTGTGTCAGATTAGCAATATTATTATCTTAATAAAATGATGTTAGGAATCAAACTAGTAATATGATGAAATGTGTAAAAGATATACAATTATGTTTTGTAACATAAGAATGCAGCCCTTTGAGTTCAAGCTGTATAGACTGATTTTTCAAAATTTGGTTTGTTTACTAAGGAAGATAATTAAATTATTTGGATGCTTAGCTAAGCTAGTTGGAAAAATAAGAATAAAACACAGGATTTGACTATAAAATAAAGAAAGGCATAAATTAGACTTATCGATTTAAAGCAAATTATGTTGAACAGAGGCCGGCAGTGCACGTACTGTCCTTAAGTAGAAATTTCGCCCCTCGGAAAACTTTTCTTGGTGCTAAGGTCACTGACAAAATATTACTCTAGGATTCAACAACTCTTCACCCAACTAATCAACACTCGAAATAGTTGAATGACCTAAGAACAACTTCAATTATTCCTTTACCCAATCATGAAATTAACCACACACACACACACACACACACACACACATATATACAAGTAATTGTGTTGCTGGGATAAATGGTTGGAATGTAAATAGTTGGTAGCAGCTTTTAAAGATGTGTAGTAGAGATTAGAGAGTGGGAAGTTTTTATGAATTACTTTTTGTCAGAATTGTTGATGACTAAAAGGAGTGGGCAAGCAGCTTATTTATACCAAGCTGCAACGGTAACAAGTTTCTTATGGTAAAGTTCCAACGTAAAGAAATTGTAACATTAAGAACTCTCCAACAATAAAAACAACGTTAAAATTTTATCCTAAATAATAGGTCAAATAAGTTTGCAACTAATGAAACACAACCACTCTATTTGTAAAACTTTTGACCCAATCTCAGAACATATATAATTTGTTAATTAGTTTATAATAAATTAATTAATAATATGTTGACACAGTCAACAACAAACCACCATAAGAAATATTATTTTTACTTTGAAATATTTAATATTTCATGTAAAATACTACAATCTCCCACATATTACAAAGTCAAAAAAATAAAAGAAATTAAGTAAGGAATATAAGAGAGCAACGCGTAAGCACCGGTGTCTTTTGGACTATGAACCAACGTACAGAGTAAATAGGACTTGATTTGTGACACCCCCAAATTCAAATACCACTACCTTGAATTTGGTGCTCACGCAATAATAAAAATAATCACTGCTAAACAACATTTAATACTAATGTGAAAAATAAATAAACCTATGTTGTCTATTACAATGACTTTCTAATCCCAAGGTCGACAACCTTTACCAAATATATATCACAAACTACAAAAGAATGATAGTGTTTGTGTTACATCATATTAATTCTAAACAAAAATATATAACATGCAACAGCTATTTAGCTTTAACAAAGATTTTGTTTTTCATTTGCCTTTATCTTTAATCGACCCTTTAGGTTTAGCTGTAATATTTTCATGACATAGCAAAGGTGAGCAACTAGCTTGCTCAACAAGTTTAAAATGAATACAAAATATGTCATGTATAAGAATAATGACTGAAAGATTCGATAATAGGAATTTGATATAAGCAACGAACAATTTAATGAGTGGGGATTGATTATTTAATTACTGAATGGTCAAAAGACCGTGAACTTCTGCTTTGAGGAATAAGTCACTTGATTGACCCTCTTATGTTAAATTTTCCTCCTTATGTCCAACATGTGTATGTATAACATTTAATTTGTTTGTATCATTTATCAGATACTTAGGTTATTCCCCATTATGAGTTGTTCTTCTTAATCTAAGAATCCGTATCACTATAGTTTGGATAGATTTCAAAATAACTTTAAATGTGCATGGCCAAACAAGTGACTTAGACTTCTTCTTAAACAGTTCATAAATGAAAGAACTTTAAATGTTTCACAATTCAATAATGGAACTTGAATTTAACATGCACTATGTGCGAATGTCAATGTTAATGTTAATGTGGAATAACTTGCAATAACTAAACCACAACAATATGGTTTGGACTAGCTTCAATAGTATTCAAGTCAATAGATTGACACATACATGGTCTAACTGAAACAATTGGCTTAGACCTACTTCTCAATTTCAATTCAAAGTTTAGCCGAACAATTGGCTTAGACTACTTCTCAACTTTAACTAAATGTTTATACCTATTCCTTTAAACAGTTCTTATTAAGAATATGACTTGCAAATGTACACTCGTGTGAATAACAATAATTAATACGATATGGAATAATTATCAATAATTAATCCAACTTGAACAATAAAATAATTCTAGGTTTAAAATAACTTAGAAGATACATATCAATTAAAGTTTAGGAACTTGCTCAATATAAAATTTGAGTAAGGTTAGGGAACTTGCCTGCCCGTCAACTTACGGCTAATTCACTTAATTTAAACTCCTCTTGATGATCTAACATTAATAACGTTAGCCTATCAATTAGTACTGCATATAATCGTGCACTTTAAACACTTACTTATGCTATTTATCTAGCACATAATCAATCACGTAACACATATAATTTCATATACTATCATTAGTCGTATAAGACACTTAATTGATCTTATGTTAATGATTTAATTGATCAGTATTATTTTTCTTAAGTGTTAGACACTTATTAAACCCTTGAATAATTTATTATAATTGTTTAATTAAATTCTTTTTATTTTATTAACTCTATCTTCATTTAATTACTATTTAATATTAGTTAAAGAGTAATTAATTAATTACCTTTAGTCATTATTTAACAATAGATAATGACTAATTATGTTTATTTATTATTTAAAGTTAATTAAATAATAAATAATTAAAGTATTAATCTTAATTGCCTTTAATTATTATTTAATGTTAACTAAATAATAATTAATTTATTAATTATCCTTATTTATTATTTAATCTTAATTAAATAATAAATAATTAGTTTATTAACTTTAATTATCTTTAATTATTATTTAATGTTAATTAAATAATAATCAATTAATTAATTATCCTTACTTATTATTTAATCTTAATTAAATAATAAATAATTAGTTTATTAACTTTAATTATCTATAATTATTATTTAATGTTAATTAATTAATTAATTAATTAATTAATTAATTAATTATACTTACTTATTATTTAATCTTAAATAATTAGTTAACAACTTAATTACACCTTAATTATTATTTAATGTTACTTAAATAATAATTTAATCAATTAATAATCCTTACCTATTATTTAATATTAATTAAATAATAAATAATTAGTTTAATTATTATTTAGTAGTAAAATAATAATTAATTATCTACTATTTTTATTATTTAGTAAGGTATTAATCAATCACTAATTTTAATAAATACTTAATGACATCATAATTATCCAAACTAAATTTTATAATATTCTTTATTAAATTACAAACATTTTCTCTTTTGGAAGTATCACAATAATCGGCCTAGAAAGACCCGAACCGGACCCCACAAGTTAAAACAAACCGAACCGGCCAATTTTTTTTAGAATACCGGCAAAATGTGTCTAACATTTCATGATTTTACCTCCTTTACTAAAACTTGAATACAATGAAATCTTCAAGTTCGATTGACCTCAAATTGGTCTTGTTGGATTTGTATCTTTCTGAACTGCAAGATTCCATCATCAAAATATAAATTTGGACACAATTTGATTACTGAAAATAGCCATGAAGTGGACTGTTTTGCACATCCCTTCGACAATGAGGTCATTTGGTTCAAAAAATCATATCTTGCTCATTTTAAATCATTTTCGCATGATTCCAAAGAGATTTTGTTCTTAACTTACCCATATATTCCCAGAAAATATAAAACCACAAAATTAATTTGTAGATTTCAAAATGTGCCATTTATTCAAACAACTTATGTTTTGTGCATTGGTAAAAATGTTTTCAAGCGTTATGCTAGATTTTTTCAAAGAAATCCATACCACTACATATTTAAACTACATGGCATCCTATATAAACATGTCTAGCATGATTCTAAGCACAAAGAGCTCAAAGATAACATTTCTATTATAAAAATTAAAAGAAAACCAAGATTAGGATTTTTAAAGGATTTTTATACTTTTTTGACTTGTGAGCTACTTTTATCTCCTTTCCAAAATAGATGATGGAGTTAGATGACATCCAAGAACTGTGACACCCCTAAATTCAGATACTACTACCTCGAATTTGGTGCTCACGTATAAATACAATAATCACTGCTAAACAACATTTAATACTAATGCAGAATTTCAATAAACATATGTTATCTATTACAATAGCTTTCTAATCCCAAGGTGTACAACCTTTACAAAAATATATACATCGCAACCTACAAAAAGATATCAGTGTTTGTGTTACATCTAGTAATGTCAAAATACTACTTTAAAACAAGTAATCAGCTATCTAGTTTAACTAGGATTTCATCTTTTCTTTGCCTTATCTTTATTCGAACCTTCAGGGTTAACTGCAATAATATCATGACATAGCAAGGGTGAGCAACTAGTTTGCCCAACATGTTTAAAAGGAATACAAAATATGCCATGAGTAAGAATAATGACTGAAAGATTCAATAGTATGAATTTGATATAATCAACGCACAATTTAATGAATGAAAATTGATTATTTAAATGTTGAGTGGTCAAAAGACCCTGAACGTCTGCTTTGAGGAATCAGTTCACGTGATTGACACTCTTAGGTTACATTTTTAGACTGTACTTGAAGGGATCAGCCTTGCGTACCATATGTATATGCATAACATTTATTTTGTATGTATTGTTTATCTGATACTTATGTTTTTCCCCATTATGGGTTGTTCATCTCAATACAAGAATCCGCCCAACAATAGGTTTGGATAGTTATTACAACAAGGTATATCGAAAGGTCTAGCTAAAATAATTGACATAGACTACTTTTTATAATAGAACTTGAATTCAACATGCACTATGTGCGAATGACAATGATCATATAGATGTGGATAACTTTACAAAAATTAAACCACTTAAAACATAATCTAAAAATATAACTCGAGTTTGAGTTAGGGAACTTGCTCAATATAAATTTGAGTAATGTTAAAGAACTTGTCTATCCGTCGACTTACGACTAATTTGCTTAATTTAAACTCCTCTTGAAGACCTAACATTATTAACGTTGGCCTATCAATTAGTACAACATATAATTGTTCACTTTAAACACTTACCTATGCTATTTATCTATCAAATAATCAATCACATAACACATATAATTTTATATACTATCATTAATCGTATAAGACACTTAATTGATCTTATGTTAGTGATTTAATTAATCAATATTATTTTTCTTAAGTGTTAAACACTTATTAAACCCTTAAACAATTTATTATAATTGTTTAATTAAATTCTTTTTATTTTATTAACTCTATCTTCATTTAATTACTATTTAATGTTAGTTAAAGAGTAATTAGTTAATTACCTTTAGTAATTATTTAACAATAGTTAAACGGTTAATCTTAATTACCTTTAATTATTATTTAATATTAATTAAATAATAATTAATTTATTAATTATCCTTATTTATTATTTAATCTTAATTAAATAATAAACAATTAGTTTCTTAACTTTAATTTCCTTTAATTATTATTTAATGTTAATTAAATAATTAATTAATTATCCTTACTTATTATTTAATCTTAATTAAATAATAATAATTAATTTATTAAATTTAATTTCCTTTAATTATTATTGAATGTTAATTAAATAATAATTAATTAATTAATTATCCTTACTTATTATTTAATCTTAATTAAATAATAAATAATTAGTTTATTAACTTTAATTATTTTTTAATGTTAATTAATTATCCTTACATATTATTTAATCCTAATTAAATAATAAATAATTTGTTTATTATATTTATTTTCATTTAATTATTATTTAATGTTAATTAAATATTAATTAATTAATTAATTAATTATCCTTAATTATTATTTAATCTTAATTAAATAATAACTAATCATTTTAATTATTAATTAATGGTAATTAAAATTAATTATCTATTTTTAATATTATTTAGTAAGATATTTAATCAATCAATAATTTTAATAAATACCTAATGACATCATAATTACCCAAACTAAATTTTAATTATAATATTCTTTATTAAATTATAAACATTTTCTCTTTTGGAACTATCACAAGAACCGGCCTATAAAGACTCGAACTAGAACCCCTAAGGTAAAAAAAAAATGGGACCAACCGGTTTTTTAAGAAAAGCGGCATAATATTTTCTAAAATTTTCTGATTTTGCCTCCTTAACTAAAACTTAAATACTATGAAATGTACAAGTTTGAACCTCAAATTGGTGTTGTTGGATTCGTACCTTTTCGAACTACAATATTCCATCATCAAAAAGCAAATTTGGACATGATTTGATTACTAAAAATGACTGTGAAATGGACTATTTTGCACAGCCCTTCGACAGTGAGGTCCCTTGGTTCAAAAATTCATATCTTGCTCATTTTAAATCATTTTCACATGATTCCAAAGATATTTTGTTCTTAACTTCGCCATATATTCCCAGAAAATATAAAATCACAAAAATAATTTGTAGATTTCAAAATGTGCAATTTATTTGTGCAACCTATGTTTTGTTCGTCGGTAAAAATGTTTTCAAACATTTTGCTATATTTTTCTACATAAAACCATAGCACTACACATTTAAACCACATGGAATCCTATATAAACATGTCTATCATGATTCTAAGAACAAAAAGCTCAAAGATAACATTTCTACCATAAAAATTAAAAGAGAACCAAGATTAGGGTTTTAAGGGATTTTTATACCTTTTTGACTTGTGAGCTACTTTTCTCTCCTTTCCAAAATAGATGATGGAGTTAGATGACATCCAAGAACACCCCTTGAAGTAATCGAGCTTGACTCGGTAGTGACTCACTAAAGAAACAAACTAACTCACTACCTTTTTCTTTAACTTACCTAGTCAACTCACTAGCTTACTAACTCATAATAAAAGAAGCTCTCTAACAATCTTAGCAAACTTTCACCCAAGTGAGCTAAGGTTCATATTTGTACTAGTAGAAATATATACATATAACCTATATATCTACACATTGGACTTCAAGTTTTCTACCAACAATGCTAGCAATTTGTTAAGTGTTCCACACACTAGCTTAAGTAAATCAAATGAATAAAATTTTGGAGTCCATAGTACTCCCTCCCCATAACCAGCCATGCTCCCTTTTAATGCCCCATTTTAGCTTTATTTTTATTACACAATTTGGTAAATAAAAGTCTTCTAGAAGCTTTGATAATTGGACCAAAAATTGGGCTTGCCATTTAATTCGTTTGGGCCACTAGAATGCATAATAATTCATCAATATTGGGCTACCAAAATAATTCACTTACTTCTTAATAAATTGGCCTGGTTTAATTAAATAGCAACCCACAAAGCAAATTCTACAAGTCCCTCACTTAATTAATTGTTTGGGCTTGTTTAAATAATTATAAGAACACTTTAATAATCAAATTAAATTAAATTTTCATAATCCAATTAGACTTGCCATATTCAATATTAATTGAATATTTAATTAGGGTTCAAAAACATATCAATCCCTTGATATTAAAAATTCAACCTTAGGTTAGTCCGATAATTAATAACCCTTCATCGAACTTTATTTAATTAAATTAATTTAATAGTCAAAAATCAAACCATCTTGTTAGGGTTTAAATTAATTCACACCATAATGTAATTAATTAAAAATTAAATTCTCAATTTTATTTATAATGTAACTCAAAATTCTTGGTCCTTACAAGAACACCCCTTGAAGTAATTTAGCTTGACTCTGTAGTGACTCACTAAAGAAACTTACTAACTCAGTACCTTTTTCTTTAACTCACCGAGTTAAATCACTCCAACTCACTAACTCACAATATATGGAACTCTAGCAATAATTTTGTAAACTTTAACTTAAATGTGCTAACCTCTATTTATAGAAGTATAAATCTATACATATAACATATATATGTATAGATTGGACTTCAACCTTTTTATAAAATTTGCTAGCCAAAAAGTAGAGTGTTCCACACACTAATGCAAGTAAACAAAATTGATAAAATTTGGAGTCCATGGACATCCCTCCCTTAACCAGTCATACCCCTTAATTTGACCCATTTTTAATTTATTTTTATAGTCAATTTGGTAAATAATGGATCTTCTAGAAGGTAGGCTTATTGGATCAAAGTTTGGGCTTGGAATTTAATTATTTGGGCCACTAGAATGCATAATAACTCATCAATATTGGGCTACCAAAATAATTCACTCACTTCTTAATAAATTGGGCTAGATTAATAAAAATACCCAATTACATAGCAATTTTCACAAGTCCATCACTTAATTTAATTAATTGGGCTTGTTTAAATAATTAAGGAACAATTTAATAATCAACTTTAATTTAATTTACATAATCCAATTAGACTTGTCATATTCAATATTAATTGAATATTTAATTAGGGTTCATTACAAAATAATCTTAGGTTAGTCCGTTGATTTAATAAATCCATTAATCGAACTTCCTTTACTAAAATTAACCGAATAGTCAACAATCAAATTACCACATAAAGGTTTAAATTAAATCACACAATGAATCATTTAATTAGAATTTAATTTTCCAATTTTATTTGTAATATAATTCAAAATTCTTGGTCCTTACATGATTCACAAGAATTTGATGAAATTAAAAAAATTCAATGAACCTTTTTCCTTATTATGAATTAGTAATCCTATTACTCACACTATAAACTTTAATTGAAGTTGTTCTATGCGATTTGGCACATTTTGGCCTTACGTCATACCTGAAATTCTTAGGCGCTCTAGAAAACCTGCCTTGTTTTCATAAGAGGCGGCCCGACTTCTACACTCATATAGGTGTTTCTATCAAATGTGTTCTACAATTAAAGACATCACCCAACAAGACTATGGAAAATATTAAGAGTATATAACTCAACCTTTGGCACTGTAGAATTACACTATCCTACATCATAGGGATGAGCTCAAATATGTATACAATGGATAATGCCTCAACCAATCAACCAATGACTTGTTGTTACCCATATAAACCTACTTCATAGGCTTACCATTCAAATAAATTGGGTTACCATCATTGTTAATCTCTGTAATAGGTAGCAGTTACATCCCCCTCGATGTACTGCTCACTAGCCTCTTGCTTAGTGGCTTTGTCAGAGGATCCGCAAAATTTATCTCTGAACTAACAAAGTTAAGAGATATAATCTCATAAGATAACAATTGTTTCACAATCACACACACACACACACACACACACACACACAGGTATATATATATATATATATATATATATATATATATATATATATATGATTGTTTATAATTAAAAAAAAACTTGCTAAAATTGTTTATTTTTGTCATTTTTGGAGTTCTAGTATTATGCTAATGGGTAGGGTTTTAATAGTTGCAATATAAATTATTTCAACTTTGAGGATATAAATAATTATTTTATAAGAAAATTTAACACTAGCTTAGTAGCTTACATATGTCAACTAGAAGAAAATTAATATTTATTACTTTCATCTTGATGACAGACAAAAGGGAACAAGTAAATTGACTTTTATATTAAAACTGTACAAATTTGCTTAGTAGGAATAAATTATTAAAATATGCATACATAAATTTTATAACTAGTAGTATTTTATAATATTTATAATTATATTAATATAAATTAAATAAGTTTATATCAATTTTAAATTTAAAAATATTTAAAATTAACTTTTAAAAAATCTCGTATAATTTAGAACAAACTAGTATATAATATGTGTGATGTATGTTGCATGTGTGTCCCTTTATATATATACACACACACGTCAAACATGTGTCAGCAATCTTCTCCTACCGATGATTTTTTTCCCGTAAGAAAAATAAATGTATCAAACGTCGGGTGGAAATTACAAAATGTGTAGGCTATGCTGCCATGCATTTTTGTTTCAATTATACACCAGAGAACCTAACCTGCTTGAGTGATGCACACTCACTGACCAAGAATTGAATTAACAAGCCACACATCTAATTTTGTAGAAATTACTTTCCTACAAGCAGTAAACCACTTAAAAGCTTTGTATTTTATCATCCACACAAGCAATAAACCACTTAAAAGCTTTGCATTGTATCATCCACACAACTGACATGGATTTTTTTTATTGCAAACTATTTAAAAATATTACTCACTGTAAGCTCTATTGTTTCATAATTTTTAATGAATTATCTTAATTTTGAATTTAAAAATGTCTCTAATTAACTTTTAAAAATCAATAATGGTCTCACAATTTGAAATGAACTATTACATTATTTACGTTCGATATTAAACTTCAAAGAGTAAAATTTAGGGAATTGATATTTTCACAAATTAATTTGATATTTCCACAAGATCAAATCTGTGATACCCTGAATATCGATTAGATTTTTTAAATAAAAATCTTGAATGATTAAATAAAGGTTAAAGTTTAAAACCTAGTTTTTGAAAAGGAAAATGTGTAGAGACGATTAAACTTTATATTTAATCTATGTGTTAGGAAGAACCTATAATGGTTAATATATAAGTTTTAAAGAGAGACTTTTGATATGAAAACTTTAAGAAGGATATGGGACGCTATAAATAAAATATTAAATTATTTATAATGAAGAATTTTTATGTAAGATTAATTATGCCAATGTGGGGTGAATCAGATACATAATTATAAGTATATATTTATGTATAAATTAAACAAGGAATGAAAAGGAAAGCCATATAATATAATTAATGTATTTAATTATAAAATGAAAGCTATGTTACTTTAACTAGCTTGACTGAAGGCCTTGTGTGACTATGTAAATGATTTGAAATATCTAAGGGATTAATTAAATTGTTTAATTATTGAAATAATGTTCAATAATTATTTTATGATGGCCCAAATTATTAATTGGGAAAGTTAGTGTAATGCCCCAAATTCTCCGTACTGACCACGACGAACTTTGTGTGTTAAACTTCCATAACATTTATCAACTTAACCAATGACCCCATAATCATATTGGTTGAATTAGTCTATTTTAGACTATTTATTTAAAAATTTCTTTACCTTCATCCCTAGATCTTAACTTAGTCTCGATCTCAATATTTTTGCAAATATCTATAATGTTCCAAACTTCGAAAAATATTGTAATCTAAACTTTATATGAATAAATAAAGATTGAATTACACTTTAAATGCGCTATGGAATTTTCATATGCGTTTATTTTTGTGTTTCGTGTCAAGAATCCAACTTAAACAATTATTAGAAAAAAGAAAGTTATTTTTAAGAAAACCTAAAGTTAGGGTTTGGAGAAACCCTAAAAAGGTTAAAACCTAAACCCTAACCCTAAAACCTAAAGTGAAAAATAAGTTAAAACCTAAATCCTAATATGAAAACCCTAAGGTTCAAACCATAAACCCTAGAAATGTAATATTCATAAATACGTGTATAAATACAAAAAATATACGGATACAAAACATATGCATTAATTCAGGAGTGATGCAAGTGGTGGGGCCCGCTGTCATATCAACAAAAGATTCCCTCTGCTCCAACAGAAAAGCGTCACGTTTCCCAAAATCTACAAGAACTCGCTCCGTTGCTCCAGGTCACTTCGGAGTACGAAGTGACTTAAGCCAATACCAAGGGGCACTTTCGTAATTATGAAAAAAGTACATAATTCCAACAAGAATAGTTTTTCATCTCCAGACCGTAATATGCAACCAAAATTGAATATAAATAAATATTTATATTTATGTACGAAAAATAGATGTCCCAAAATTAATAAATACAATAAAAAGAAATCATCATTACTAGCAATATATAAATATTTTCTAAAAATATTGACCTGCAAAAAAATAATTAATAAAAAAATAAAAAAATATTTATTTATTTTAAACGGAAATTATTTTTCACCCGAACAACAACAATGTTTCTCAAACCCAGATTCCAATCATCGGAACTGTTTGCCGGAATAATGTCACCGGAATCTGGAAAAAAAAGGCAATTTAATTGGACTTTTAAGATTCCAACCCGACCCATAGGTATATGGGTCTTAAATTGAACAAATAAATACATGTATATATTTATTTATTATTTTTCACCACATAAAAAAAGAAATATTATTATTATTATTTATTTATTTATTATTTATTATTTATTATTAAAAGAAAAAAAATATCTATAACACATAGTAACTACCAACAACCTCATAATAAATTTTATTTATTATTTTTCACCAGATAAACCACCAGTCTTTGCTATAGACACCTTTTGGGAAATAAACACCATTATTTCTACCATATCAATCCACTACCTTTCCTGTTATAAAATTTCCAAAAACACACCTTACCAGAGAGTAAGTGCGCTGTGCTTACCTCATCCTACTACACACACCCAAAAAAACTAAAGTTTTTTTGACATAAGATTACCTATATTCTATATTATATCTCTTAGATATTAGATTGAAATTATTACATGATTAGATAATGCGAGAGGTGATTCACAATTCAATTTTCTGAGTCAATTTCATTGGTCACGAGTCAATTACTGTAGAATTTGCTAAATCAAATTATTAAATATTTATAAAAAAAAGTTATACAAATTAAAAACATTCTTTAAACCTATAAGATTAAAAGCATAAACTTCGTTTCACCAATTTTTGGCTCAATTTTCCTATTCATACATACTAGTTGATAACCTGTGCAATGCATGATCTAGTTTGAATAATGAATTAAATATTTTGCTAAACATGTGATGAAAATGATATCTGCAAGATAATAACACCAAAATATATAAATTTATAAACACACCTCAGCATCTTCATGTCGATCTTACTTATTTCTCTCTTCATCTTGCATTCACTCCCAAAAGCTCTTCGTCTTACTTACCTGTTGCATGAAACAAACTCTTTACTATGTACTTCGCTTTACATGAAAATGAAATTACACTATCGAGTTTAAATCATGATTATAATGAATGTGGGGAAAAGAAAAATCAACGTGGTTAGATGCAAAATACAAAGCAAAAGCAAGAGCAAGCAAATGTTGTAAGCATAATTAACCTAGCACCAAGGAGAACATTCAACTAAATATAATGAAAATGTATTTATTAGAGAGCGTATTCCTAAAGTTACAATAGAATAAATAAACGTCCAGTCAACCAAATATGTTAACAATTGTGATGGCTGCCAAACCGTTTAAGATGCAAGTGATGTCATGCTTCAAGCATGCAGATGGCTTGATTAATGGATCAATAGCTGGCCGGGATTAAATGAAGTAGATGGTTAATTGATAAAATATGTAAGCACAACTGTTGGTGCACTCCTTTTCTATTAAAGAAGAGATGAAGACACGATTGAATCGATCCAATATAGTAGTACAAAGTACAAACAAAAGTCACATGCTTGACTCGTCATATGGGATACTTCTCATTTCACTTGGGAAAGGAATGTCACAACTCTAATGTAGCTATATTATCTAACCACCTGTCAATGTCATTTCTTTAACTCATAAACGCCAGGTTGAATCCAACATCTATATATTTTTATTTAAAATCAAGTAATAAAAAGATGGGAATTAAAAAAATGGGGGGAACAAAGAGTTTTGTACCTGCTCAGAGATACCAAGTCCGATCCCTTCTTTCCAACCATGCTTCTTCAGTAGTTGCATATATGAATGAATGCACCATTAAAACTCCTAGTTATTATTCCATAACACAAAACAGAACGAGTAAAAAATAGCCATATATATATATATATATACATACATACACACACACACACACACACACACACACATAATTATATAGATAATTATATAGAGAGAATAAGAGAAAAATATTACCAGAAAACCAATATTAGAGGAGGCGACGGGTGTTGCTGCGAAAGAACCCGATTCATCCATGGTTCTGATTATACCAATTTAAACTTAATTTCACTCCAAAAGAAAAAGAAGGAATAAAAATTGCTCCAAATATATACACACATACAATTATATAGAGATAATAGGAGAAAAATATTACCTGAAAACCAATATTAGAGGAGGCGAGGTTGCTGTAGAAGAACCCAAATCCGATGGGAACCCTTCTTCAATTTCGTTATTTGACATCACTCCCACCTCCCAAAATGTGCTGAAATTCAAATTTTCCTTCAAGAAGCTAAAGCACTCCTTACCTGTTTGGTGGTTGTTCCTTACCCACACAATTATATAGAGATAATAGGAGAAAAATATTACCTGAAAACCAATATTAGAGGAGGCGAGGTTGCTGCAGAAGAACCCAAATCCGATGGGAACCCTTCTTCAATTTCGTTATTTGACATCACTCCCACCTCCCAAAATCTGTTGAAACTATTTGCCTTCAAGAAGCTAGGGCACTTCTTACCTGTTTGTTAGTTGTTCCTTACCCAATTACCCCTAATGAAGATATTAATGAAGAAAAATAAGATGAAGAGATGAAGAAGCGGAATAGGAAGAGAAAGATGTGGGATATGGAAGAGGAAGAGGAAGAGGAAAATGTCGATTGAATGGAAGAGAAAGATGTCGATTGATAAATCGAAGAAAAATAACTGACCTCGTGAGTATTCAAAATTGGACTATTCAACCGAGTTAACTCGGCAGGTTTTAAAATTAAACCTAGTTAACTCGGTTAGTTAGTTTAATTGTGTTTTGGCTTTTTATATATAGTAAATAGCTGACCTCGCGAGTATTCAAAATTGGACTATTAAACCGAGTTAACTCGGCGGGTTTTAAAATTAAACCGAGTTAACT
Source organism: Hedera helix (assembly GCA_947179155.2). Lineage (NCBI taxonomy): Eukaryota > Viridiplantae > Streptophyta > Magnoliopsida > Apiales > Araliaceae > Hedera > Hedera helix. The sequence continues at coordinate 28,004,366 of OX359280.1, read as the reverse complement.
CGGTTAGTTAGTTTAATTGTGTTTTGGCTTTTTATATACAATAATAGATTAGCATAAGTACTATCCAAATCTATACCAATTAAATACTATCCAAATTTAAAAATATTTCTATTTCTAATAGGGATTTACAAAAAAAGATCTTTTTCTTTTCTATATAAGTACTATCCAAATTTATATAAATTGAATTTCAATGTATACGGATATTTCGTAGAAAATGCACATTTGTTCTTGAATCTGGGTAATTACATACATGATAAATAAGCAAAGTCTTTCCATTTGGCAAGGAACCAACTTTAGTATGCAAGACGCATACTTGAACACTATAGATTTAATAGTTTCTTTGTAACTCTCCACCCATCTCATATCTTCAGTAAAATGAAACCTTGTGTAAGCGAAAACTTTGGAATTTATCCTTTTCATTCTCACCTAAAATTCATCAAATTCAATTTAACTTTTTCTTACATTTGATTAAGTTAGTGTGTTGATATGATTCAGAAATCAATGCATTTTTTAAGTAACCACAAATATTGTATATTTTGTATTGTGGATCTGATTCTTAACTAACCAAAATGAATGTAAATTTGATTATTTTCAGCTTTGCGGTGTTCACAATCTACTAGAGCCAAAACGAGGATAGCTTAATTATAGCATGCGAAAACTTCACATTTACAGATAATCCTTTTCATCTCATCGTATAACTAATGTTTTGTTCTTCAATCATCTTTAATCGATATGTAAGAAAAATAACATATTTGGTGAGATTATTCCTCTATTTATTCCACAAAAATCTATTAATATTTTTTAGCTATATTTGTTTTATTTTTCACTCCCCATTAGTTTGTAGTTCGGAAATAGTGATATGACAATGAATTATAGAAACTCAAAAAGAGTATTTAAATACAAAGGTTTGCAAATAGTCCCACAACGAGTAAGAGAAGTAGGAAACACACAAAGCAGTAGCCATATATTGAAGCCTCCCGTGGAAGCAAGAGAAGCACGCAGCCACGTGGTGAGCACAAAGCGAACTATTCTTTCGCCTTTTACTAAAGAATACCGTGTGTTCGTCGCACATAGTGGCATACGCTTATTTTTGGAGGACCACTCCTTTTGGTTTGGTCCCTACAACTACAGTTAAGTGATTTGGCGAGGGCATCAATTTTATTTCAAATGTTTTGCATGCTTTTACCGCCAAACTGAAAGTACTATTAACAACTAAATATTTTTAAGGTTAAACATAGAATATTATCTGTAACATTTTTTGATGTTGTGAATGCAACAATTTTAGTTAAACTAATGCAGTATATATAACCTTACATATATGAAGAATTATCAATAGCTAAAATAATCTGGCAATTTATTTAGATGCACTACTGCAGGATTAATGTTCACCTTTATGGTTCTCTAGTTTATAGGCTGTTGTTTCTCAAATATAAAACACCTTTATGGTTCTCTAGTTTATAGGCTGTTGTTTCTCAAATATAAAACAAATGGTTCGGAGAGGATAAAAATACATTTAAAAGTTTTAAAAAAAAGGAACATTTCTTAACATGTGCGTGTCATCCTCGGGCAGGGTCCATGCTTATCTTCTCTGTATCGTTTCAATTTTATCAGATGTCCCCAAAGGAGCTATAGTAATGGCCGCATTGGTATTTGAAGAGGTGAATTCTTTACAAGTTTATTGATGTGGGATTTTGTTCTAAAGACATTACTTCCAATTTACTTTGCTCCATCATTCTCTACATATGACACTGAAAGCATATTTCATTCGTCAGCTATGCTCAGGAATGTGAAAAATCACTGCCTTGAAAGTTTGTTCCCTAAACCAAAGCCTATGGAAATTTGTTCTTTAAACTAAATCCTATTATAATGGCTTAAACTTTCAGGAGTGGGGTCAACAATTTTTATAGAACAAAAGGAAATGTCATCCAAAATGCACACAAATTCATTAAATAAGAATCTACGTATTCTATGGAGTCGGGCTCTAGTGGATAAAGAACAGAGAAAACTTATATGCCATCCGTTGTACAACCCTGTTTCACAAAATGAGTCCTATTTACTATTTTCTTTGTACAGCTTGCCCTAAATTTGTTGTGTTAGGTTTAGTAGTCATGACATGATAATGAATTGTGATAGTAAAACTCGAAGACATCGTGTCATATAATACTACTAGTAATTGTCCATGCCTGAAGGCACGACATAATGAAAAATTAATTTAAAATTCAAAAAATAAAAATATTATTATTATCTGTATTATTATTAAGGAAATTATAAAATATAAATATTATAAATATTATTATTATCGGTATTATTATTATTATTATTATTATTATTATTATTATAGTTATTATTATTATTATTATTATTATTATTATTATTATTATAGTTAGGGATGAATTTGATTTGGGCGAAAAAAAATTTGTTTGATGAAATACGAGCCATTAGATTAAGTTGGAAGAATCTGAACCGTCTTTGTGCTTTTAAATTCAAAATGGGTTCTATTTTATTATATAGATTGTTCAAAAGAAATGGAATATTTTTTGTAATAAGAAAATTGACTAGTCGGGCTCTTTAATTTAGTGGAATGTAGGGAGTAACATTTTAGATATTAGTAAAAACTAGTGAAACGTTTTCAATTGCTTGAACATTATCTACTGAGAACACATTAGTCGTTATAACTTTCTAACTCAGCTTTACTAGATTCGATCTCTCAAAAAACTTTGCTTTATGAAACTCAAGTACTGAAATCAAAATTGGTATTGATTCTGCCTGCTATCTTTTGGATTAAGATTTTCTCAGTAAAAATGAATTTGCTTTTGCCAGAGAGAGTGAGAAGATTACAATCATGAATTCACTGAATTTCAGATATAGGACTGTTATTGGAAATATAAACAACTCACTGACCAGAACAAAACAAACTCTGTGAACAAATGCTACGTTTACATTGAAGAAATGGAATGGAGTAATTTTTTAACCTCTCAAGTGTATGTTTTGATTGTTGGTGATGGTAGGTGGTGTGATAGATGACATAATTGTCACATACATCCATTTAATTGGAATAGATCTCATTCTACCAAATTAATTTCATTCCACCGCTTCCCTCATAGAACGAAAAGCAAGGGAATGGAATAATTTTCATTCCATCATAATGGTTCATCAACCAAAATGAGTGCAAAAAAACTATTTTTCATTTTATCAAACCGATTTATCAGCCGAAATGAGTACATAAAAGCTATTTTTCATTCCATTGCCAAAGAACACTTCCTCCATTCTAAACATAGCATAAAAGTCCAAAAATCTAATCATTGCATAAAAGTACACAAAAGGAGTAATTCTTACCAGTAAGTACTACAGAAGGGTTTTTATTTAAGTTAGGAACAATGGCAACACAAAATACAATTAAAGCTCGCACTTCTAAACATAATTAATATTCTGGAGTCTAAAGGATTTAATTGTCTTGCGAACGCAAACCCCAACTGTCACAAATTATGATGTAGGCTCCACCACTTGGGTAGACCTTAGGCTAGCACCCCTTTGCTGTGCAAGTCAATAGCCTAGGCCATTGGCCTTCTTGATCACCTACCGACCCCATCCAGGTAATTATGTATGTTCTAATGGTAGATGTACACTCGCATTTATATACTTGTCATACAGCCTAATGTTTGCGTGCTCTCGATGTGGGACTTATTAATGTAATAACCTAGAAATTCAAATAACAATAAAATAATAATAAAAAGAAAATAATGATTAAATGGAAATAAAGTTGAGAATAAATTAGCAAGAATTAAATTTAATCAAATGAATAATATTTATAAATTAAACTCAAGCAAATGAGAATTAGAATGTTTTTTAGAAACAAATATGAAGAGTTATTTTCCAATAAAAGTTTAAAAAGGAAATGAATTAATTGAGTAAGCAAGTATGGATATTTAATTAGTTAAAGTCCCTAAAAAGTTGGACCAATATATATATATATATATATATATATATATATATATATATATATATATATATATATAATAAAAGTAGTGAAGCCCAAATCCTATAATTAATTTTTGGATAGATATATTAGATTAATAAAGCCCAAATATAAAATCAATTATGGAGCCCAAGTTCATCAAGTCAAACTAAGAGACCAAGCCGAAGAATAATGGCCCAATTCTAGAATTTTTCGTAAATGGGCACATGGGATAAGCATTGGACATGGATAAGGATTAAAAAAAAAAGTAATAATAACCTAAAAGAGGGAGGGACACCCGACCCGGGGGGGGGGGGGGGGGGGGGGAGGAGGAGGTATACATGTCGCCTAAATATTGAATGAAGTAATTAATTACCTCCATGGGTTGGCAACCTAGAAAAATTATATAATAATTCCATCAAATAAGTTATAAATAAAATAAATAAAACAAAAACAACACATGGGATAAAATGAAGAAGGGCTAAGTCGGTTATTAGAGGAAATAAGATAAGGGGTTGTTTGATGGCAACTTAATGGGGCTGAATCTGAATCGGTCAGATGGGCTGAATCATTAAGTGCGTTTGTTTGCACTTAATGGCTGAATCGGTCAGACGCGCCGGCTGAATGGTTAAGGTCAGAAATTGTGGCTGAATGGAGCTGAATGGTGGCTGAATGGAGAACAAAATAAAAAAAAATAAAAAAAATTATATTATGTAATATTAAATAAATTTACAACAACCTTAAATTTTTTCAGAGGGGTAAAATATTAAAAATATGTCATTCAGATCTTTCAGATATGTCAATTATCAAACAACTTTTTTCATTCAGATTCAAATTCAGATTCAACTCATTCAGATTCAGATTCAGATTCAGCTCATTCAATTTTTATCAAACACCCCCTAAGTTTGGTTAGATTTTATTCAAGAAAAGATTGACCAACATTGACCACACAAAATATATATATAATTTAGATGTAGAGAAATCCACAAGAAAGCAAGGGAAAGTAATTTAAGTATTAAAATAAAACCTTAGTTAAGTTTTAGAATTTATTTTCATTTGTGAATTATATGGAAAAATAGGTATGACACTTGTGTATATGTGAATAAGTTGAAATATGATTATGAATAATTTAAATGATGGGTAGATTAATAAAGAGGCCAAGGAAACGCATGAAAACAAAAGTTGAAAATGGAAAATTTTAATGTATGGGCTGATTTTTGGAGTTATGCAACTTGATGTGTAATTTGGTATTTTAAGCTTAGTTGGTCTTAAATTGAAGCCTTATATGTAAGCTACGTGTAGAAATAAGAATCACTCAAAACGGAGTTAAAACGAAAAAGTTAATAAGCATTGAAGTAGGCTAAATTATCACAGGAAGCTGCAAGGGGTAAGTGGTAAGGCCAGCACTGGAGCGCGTGTGCGCTAGGCGCTACGCCTGTGTGCAGCATGCGGCGTCAGGGGGTACTGTAATGTTTCGAACTTCGAAGAATATTGTAATCCAACTTTATATGAATAAATAAAGATTAAATTACACTTTAAATGTTCTACGGAATTTTCATGTGTTTATTTTTGTGTTTTGTTTCAAGAATCCAACTTAAACAATTATTAGAAAAATAAAAGTTATTTTTTAGAAAACCTAAAGTTAGGGTTTGGAGAAAACCTAAAAGGGTTAAAACCTAAACCCTAATTTAAAAACCCTAAGGCTCAAACCCTAAACCCTGAAAAGGTACTATTCCTAAATACATGTATAAATACAAAAATTATACAGATAGAATAGACAAATTATATGGATAGAATATAAAAATAATACAATAATAATACAAAAATTATATGGTATAAATACAAAAAAGTAAACTATAAATAGTAAAAGTCAACTATAAAATTAGAATATTTAAGTTTGATTAGTTAAATGAATTATTAATCAACTAATCAAATGCTAGCATATAAAGGACTAAACTACCCTTGAACTAAGCTTGGTAAAAGACCATAAATGCCCCTTCGACCAAACAAGGCCTAAAACTATTCATTTGGTAGGCTTGATCTTGGCCATTCAAATGGGAGATGATGATGTAATAAAATGTGATGATTACAAACATTAAATGGCATGAAATGCCATGGAAAATCAAGCCAAATGGGGGGGGGGGGGGGGGGGCAATGTGATGATCAATTTGATATTTTGTTCAAAACTTAGCTTGGAAGTATTGTAACAATAACCAAACTACCCTAGGTTTGAAAGCCTATAAATACAAGCCTTACGCCTTCATTATTTTCATCATTTTCGAAAGCTAATTTCTAAGCATTAAAGTTATAATCAAAGTTTTATATTGAGAGAGTTTGTGAGTTTAATATTTGAAGCCTTGCAAAAATATTGTCTAAGCTAGCATTTTAAAAGGTACATCTCTAGTTTTTATTCTTTTCAATTTATAGTTAGTTAATTCAAGAAAATTAATAGTAGTTATAATGTTTAAATTTCTTCAAGTATATAGTCATAAAGCTCAAAAACATAAGTCGTAGTCATGTACGATTATTCATTCTCTGTGTTCTTCATAAGTTCTTGAGCAAGACATTATTATGTCAAATTTCATTTCATAGTTTAAAACTCAAGAACGTACGTCATAGTCATGTATGATTGTCGTTGTCCTTGTTCTTCCTGTGTTCTTGAGCAATAATTATAAATTATTATAATCAATTATAGAAGTTAACCTTGGCAGTTGGCGCATTTAAGCTTAGCCCTGGGACAAACCTTAAACTCGGACGTCCTGGGTTCGAGTCCCACTTGCAACAATTGTTCAGCCTTCTTATAAGAATAGGTTACGGGGCCACGGACCCAGGTCTGACTTGATCGGGTAGCCTGCAAAAGCCTAGTTCGGGGTGGGGAGATTAGTTCGACTACGGTCGAGAAATTCCACATTATCAATATATATATATAGAAGTTGTTATAAGGACCAAATCATTTCAAATATAAGTGTCATAATCACATATGTAAGAAGTTATAAAGCTCAAGAACATAAGTCGTTACCATGTACGATTTTTCCGTTCTTCGTATGTTCTTGAGCAAAAGTCATAACTCTCTATATAAGAAGGTTTATGATTTTCTTATTTTATGTTATAAAGTATTATTGATTATTAGAACATGTTATCTTAGCAAATTAAAGCTTAAGGTATCATGTTTCATCAATTCAGCCAAAGAAATAATGAAACAGTTTTGTGCAGTCCCCTTACTGTTGAAATCTGTGTAAATCGGTAAGGAATTTTGAACTTTGGTCTAAATATAAATTGTATACGTACGCGTAAAATTTTGAACAACTCAAAAATATTTTAAAACAAAGAAGTTATGACTGTTTAACTGAGCCAGGGTCTGACAGCCAATGTTGTTGTCCACTTTTTAGAAAGTCACTTAAAAATAAGTTTTTGAGTTTGAGAAGTTTCCAACTAAAACCAGCTATGGAAATAGTCTAAACAAATTATAAAAGCACTTATTAAGAAATAAAATTCGATAAACTAACATTCGGGTATGCGTAAACAATTACGTAGGCATTTAACGCTTTACCGAAAAAATTCTAAATTGCTTCGAGACAAGTTTTCTATCATTAACCTTTATTTACTTGCTTTTTATGTTATTTATACATCTTGTTCAAACAACGCGTTATAGATCTTTGATATGAAAGTTATTGTTTCTTGTTTCGGCATAACTTAAGAAATAAAATGTTCCTTCTTAATATATTTTCAAACATGCTTTATTTTATCAAACCAAGTTGTCTTGGGGCGATCTTGACATGTGAAGTAAACTGAGATGAACGAATATGTAGCTCTGTTCATGATTAGTCTAGTGTAGTGTATGTTATGCATAACATAGGATGTTGTTAAGTTGATCCCCTTTCTATATCCATGGTATATAATTCTAAGTCGAAAGACAAATGACCAATTCAAGGTCTAACCACCACTCAGTCTTGCTATGTTAAAATACTTGTGATATCAATTGTTGTACCATGAATCCTTAGAATCCATATCGGTGTGAGTTCACTTATATGTTATATGTTAGATTTGTTGAGCTTTTGTATGCTCACCCTTGCAAATAAACCTAAATTACAGACAAACCTGAGAGTTCTGACTCAAAGAAGAAGAAAGGAAAGAAGAAATGCGTAGATTAGTTTACACGTTTTATTAAATTGCTTGTCTTTTTGTTTTAAAGTCTTGACGACTTATGTAATATGAACAAGCAAACCGTGTAACCGACTCTATATCAATATATATCAAGTTTCATCACATATTATTGTCATGTCTTTACTTTTATAAGACTTAGAATTGTTAAACATTAACACAGTATTGATATGAACTACTTATCAGAATGAGGATGGTAAATAACATTGTAAGTACTGTAAGCATCCGAGACAGGACTAATCGATGTTAAATGGTCAAATTCATCGTTAGGTTCCTCAGACCCAAGTACAAGCTTGTTATTACTATTCTGAATGCCAGATAAATAGGATTATTGATATGAAGAGATACCACTATAACCAAATGTGTTTCGAGTGATGGTTTTAACTAGTTGGGTATGTTCTGTACGGAAAGAGAATTTTGCACCGGACAAAGATACAGACATTTGTCACGGATAAAGATGCAAACATTTATCACGGATGAAGATACAAACATTCATTGCGAGATTCTCTATTCCCAAGAACTGACCTAATGATTTAATGTTGTGAATCTTGGAATATGTAAAGTTATAGAATATATGAATATTAAGGTTAAAATATTATAGATGAGTATTAAGTCCCTTGCATCGATTACAAGGACTTAGTATAAAATAATGAAAGATATTTGAGAATTAAGATGAGAACTTTGTTTATGAATGAAGGGAATCATCTATAGACCTAATAATTTAGCATTTGTAGTGAGCATCAAATCAGCTATAGTGATTTGGGGCATCACAAGAGCGCTACTGCTGATGTCTGTTGCCGCCGATGACTACCACCACGTGTTGCTGTAACGCACGGTTAATCGAACAGAGTTCGTTTTGAGCCATATACGATTTAAAATATTAACATATTAAAATAAAATGAAATATAAGATAAATATTTTTTTTAAAATCTTGGAAATTAATAGTATGAAGAATAAACTAAAATTTAAATAATAGAAAATTACAAAAATAAAGTAAAGGTATTACAATTTTGAAATGGAATAATAATTTAAGTTTTCTAAAAATATAAAAATTGGACAACGTAAAACAAAATGAAGACCTTAAATGGAAGTTGGGGTCAAATATAAATTGTTCCAAATAAAAAATTTGAATGGTGTGAAAATATTATCCGACTATAAATTTTGAAATCAAATGATTATTATGTATAACTTGGGATACGATAAGCTGATCACCTGGAGTACCATTGACAAGTAAGTGGATAGCTTTGTTGAACTTGGTATTAGTTCATGGTCCCTACGACTGCTCAGTGTAATACTCAAAGCTAAAGAAATTCTTGATTTCTCATTCTGCTTTCGGATTCCATAAACAAATTGATTAAATTATTCAACGCTTATTTATTCTGTTATGATAATTCATCATTAAAATATTTGTAAGCTTGCTGAGCAAAATAGTTGCTCACTCTTGCTAATTATATTTGCAGTTAAAGCTGAAGGAATAGAAAATTGGGACGCTAAGGATGAAGGGAAAGGAAAAGCAAAAGAAGGAAATTAGAATTGTAATGTATATATATTATAAAACATATGTGTATTAAATAATGAAATCTTTTGAGACATTGATATGTAGTGATTGGTAAGTAAATCCTGGGAATGTAATATGTAATATTATTTTAATATTGTAAATTAACATTATTAAATTGTTAGATTTATATTGTGTGGCGGATCGTAGTACACCAAGTCTGGAGTAATGAGTACTTGGATTTAGGGGTGTTATAATTAAAGTAAGAATTACTCTCGCAACTTAGAGCATATGGCATTTTCGAGCATTTTTCGTTAGTTGTTGTCTTATATAACTTCAGCACAAGGTGACATTTCTGTCTGCAGCCTACTAAGATACAATGTAATGCAAAATTGTAAGAATTGACAACAAAATACACAAACATTTCTAATCTTGATTCAAAATGGAGGATATATGAAATTCAATGTAATATTAAATGTGTAGCTTTATGAACTCCTACACCACTTGAATCTTTTGGTTTCAGAACTTGCCCGTCAATTTTTGGAAATCCACTTTCCCAAGTGTGCTTGCATAACCAAATTCTAGAAGTCCATTGAGCCGCAGTTTCAAGAAGATTTGTGATTTGTCTAATTTGGCAAGGGAATGAGCCAAGGAATTCCCTTCTCTAAGTAGATGACTGAATCCGAAGGATGAAAAAGACTACCACTACTGCTACAAGACTTACAAGACTGCTACAATTATGTTTTTATATCATAATTTTTTAACCAATATTTGTACCATTTCAAAACAACTGTTTCTAGGTTTGATTTTATGCTTTTAATCTTTATTTGCAACAGTTTCTTTGCTGAAAATGACTAGATTTTTAAATCTTCTTATTGTTAATGATTTAATATCGAGTTTTCTACAAACACGTGGGGTCTTTGTATACTTTTGAAAAATGAATTCCTCACTTTAAATTACATAAGACAGATTGATCTTCCGATGTATACACAACAAGTGAAACCATAGGATAACACAAAAGTTACCAACATTGTAAGCTTATTGAGGTCATACATCCATGATTTTTTTTTAAATAAAATTAGGTAATTAACAACTACTACTACACCTATCTTGGTTTCCATCTTGGTTTCTGTTTGATGAATATGATTTGATTTTCATAAGAGTTTATAAGACAAGGATTCAAGAAAATATATGTTCAACAGCTCTAAGCTTATCTTTAACTTTTACTAAATACAAGTTTGTAGATTGTGCTTGTTACTTTTTTTGTATTTTCTTAAATCCGAAGCCAGATTCAAATTTCCATGCTTTTTGAATGCTTTGCTTTTACCCATACATATTTGACATAAGGAGTTGACTGGGTTTATAACTTTTCTTTTTAGTGCTCTCATGGTGTGTTTTGTCCCGAGTTTGTGTGTATTGTATAGCATATGTTTATTTACAACACTAACGTTATCAGCATGTCCATGCTAAATTGCTCATGGCTTGTTACAACTTCCAACATGTTTCTCAAATTTACTCTTTCCACATGGGATGTTCAATGACATGAGCGATTGGTCAGCTACTGTTGGACCAACTTCTTATCCAACTTTAATTGTAAGTTAATTTGCCAAAACCTACAAGAAAAATTGGAATTTGAAATTATTCTAATTTTGACTTTTGTACTCAGTAATATTCCCCGTTGTTCCAAATTTAGAAATATATTTGTCAAAATAACGACTATTTGGTGTGGAATCTTGTGCTAAGTCTAAGGTGAACAACCCTAATAAAGGGAAATTTATGGTCTTATAATTAATACTACTAGTAGTATTTATTTTGAAAAAACAAACTCGTTTAATATTTTAGTTTGGCTTATTACTTTTAACTTTTTATAAAAGTATTAATTTTATATAATAATAATAATATAAAATAATACAAAAAAAATTCAATTTATCACCATAATTTTATTACTATATTGTATTACTAAACTAACTAATAGTATTATTGATCTTATAAAAAGCCAAAATGTTTACCCACTTATTTAATATTTCTTTTTTGGTTTAAATGAAGAAGCTTGTATGAATAAAATTTATGTTGCCTCATTCATAACAATATCATGTAGTTTAGTTGGGTAGTTGTTTAAAGTTACGAGGTTGAGATTTTGAGTTTGAATCTTGATGGAAGCAATTTTTTTAGTCTTAGTTTGACTTACTTACCTGTCATCATTGTCACGTATGATAGTCAATGCCTAGTTGTCACATAGTGGGCTTATTTAGCATTGACCAACAAAAAGGGGCACCAGAGATTTTGAGTTCAAATCTTGATAAAAGCAAATTTTTTAGTCTTAGTTCGACTTACTTACCTGTTATCATTGCCACGTGGGATAGTTAATGCCTAGTTCATTGCCACATATGATAGTCAATGCCTAGTTGTCACATAGATGGCTTATTTAGCATTGACCAACAAAAGGAGCACAATATCCAATTAGACTAAGAGTACATCGGTTAGTTTTGCATTTTACTCAAAATAGAATCATTCCTTTAATTTTAAAACAACTAATGTACTTTAAGCAGTTTACAATACTACCTATTACATTGATAAAATAAAAAGTTGGTTCAAGTATAACAACTCAATTTTATAAGAATATACGTATATACATATATGTATGTACATACCTATACATACATACATACATACATACATATATATATACAACACTGTATATGAGAACGTAATAGTTGCATGTATAAATATTATAACTGATTTGGTGGGGTACGTTAGGCCAAGGCTATAGTGCAAAGCCAAGGAGACACTTGAGAGATCCAGTAGCAAGCTACTATGATGAACTCTCCCCCTAAAAAAATAAATTTAATATCGTGTAAGCCAATGACTCACATATCATATATTAAACTGATAAGAACAGATACTACACTTGATCTTAGCCAAAAGGCCGAGAAAGGTATGCTTTAAGATGATCTTAAGCTTCATGTTTTAACGCCTGGTTCCCTTTCGGATTCATCTCAACTAGTTGAGGTGGTGCTAAATTTACACCCACTTAGACACTTGAATTATTATTGTATTATTTGAATACATTAATTCAACTGGTATTTCATTAATAAACATCATTATTAAAGTAGGCACCCATCTAGGGGAAAAGTTGAAACAAAATTATATCTTCGAAGTTTATAAATTTTGCAAATAACTCTTTTTATGGAAGGTGAACAGGGGTGGAGCCAAAGGTCAGCTCTGCAGGCTGTAGCCTGGCCCAAAAAAAAAAATTACCCTCCCTTTTCAAGAATCATAGTTCTAAATTTTGGCATTATAATATTCTTAGCCCGTCCCAATTAAAATTATTGGCTTCGCCACTAATTAGGTGAACATAATATTTTAGTTTTGATATACTTACAAGAAAGAAATAGAGAATTTATTCTTGTAATTAAATGGACTTGATAAAGGAATGTACCAAAGAAAATATACCTTTCCGTCTTATTAGAAAACAAGAACAATAAAACTGAATAATCCCTTTAATGTGATGGTTTAAATTTTTTCAGAAACATTTGGTTGAGAATATCTGAAAGTAAACTACAAACATTTGATTGAGTATCTCATCATCATGCTTCTTTTGGTGTTAGCTGATATATTAAATATTTATATAGAGTTTGTTGATTCTTCTTATCATCCTGCAAAAACGTTTCAAAGAGGGAATGATACGGTCCCTCCAAAAATAGGCGTATGCCACTATTTGCAGCGAGCACATGGTATTCTGTAGTAAAAGGTGAAAGAATAGTTAGCTTTGTGCTTGAAAGTGCAATAATAATCTAGAAGGGGGGTTGAATAGATTATTACCGATTAAAAATTATCTTAAGCCTGTTTGAATTTTTGATTAATTAATTTGCAGTGTAATAAATTAATATGCAAAATAGTAAAAATTCAATCACACAATGCAAAGAGATTTAGTTGGTTCACAACATACAGCTCGGGTATGTTGCTATTTCCAGTTTGAAGCTCCTCTCTATGACTTGAGATCTTATTACTATCAGTAATTAATTCTCCTTCAATAGGCGGAGAAGCATTTACAAAGTTTTATAGATCAACTTCCAACTATACATACAACTACTTATCTTGGACAGTAGCTCTCGCTCCTTCCTCAATCATAGCTATACCTGTTTTTGAGTCTAGCTCTGCTTTACAATCTGGTCTTGAAACGAGAAGTCGATTCCTTACCTCATAAGTACACTAGAGACCCAACTACCCATTGACCTCTCTAAGACTCTGTTCTTGGTCAAAGAATCACTCTCTTTTTTCTCACAGATTTAAAGACTACTAACTCACTTAACCTTTTTTAAATAAATAATTAATTTTGAAAGATGCTTCTTTTTTAAGCAGCTATATATTTTTAGTACAAATTTATAAAGGTTTATTTTTCCTTTATTTTTCTTGGATTTGTGCTATACTAGGGTTATGTTTTAATTAGTGGGACGTCACCCAAGTTCTAGGTTAAGTCTGTGTTTGTAGAAATTACAGTAAGGACTATTTACCTTTATAAATCATTGACAGACGTGCTAGTTAAACCCTCACTCTACTCTATCTGTATCCGTTTTGGACAGATACAAATACTGATAATATATGTTGGATACAAATAATATCCTCTTTGAAGCGAATACGAACAAATATCTAATATTTTGGATTCTATTTATAGTCTTAAAAATAACGCTCTCAAGTTTACCATCACAATTTTATTATGCAACTCATCACAATTAAACTAGACACTCATCTAGATGTAAAGATGAAACACTTAAAGATTTTTTTTTTTAGCAAACGGGAAAAAATATATTTATTTATGAACAAATCATTAATTCAAAACATACCCACAAAAAGTGCACAACATTAATTTAATGATGATGGTCATGCTATTGGAACAAATTCCTACAATTAACCAACTCCAACAAAGACTTTTTCCCAACCAACAAATTAATTAACAAACCACAAAACTAATTAGCACCTTAATTCTTTTTTTTGTTAAATTAAATTTTAAATTCACAAAGAGCTCAAATCAAATTAAATATACGTCTCATTCACCTGTCTCCTTAGAAATCAAGGATACAAAGGTACAATCCTAGTGAACAGATCCCGTGGGAATAAGGTCTTGACTTTATTTTGTGAGTTGAGGCTATAAATACTGCTTCTTTTTATGCATTTTGGTGATGTTGGACTTCATTGCGCAATGGTTTTTTTACTTCTAGGCAATGTTAATTATGCAATTTTGTGCATTTAAGGTTTCAGAATTAACAACCAAAAGCTTGGATCAGTTCAAAACTTATAGCAACACTATATATATTTACTGCATTAAGGCTGGCATAATATAAGAATAATTTGCCTTAAACATGATTATAAACAGCCACTAGATCATTCAGAATGTCTACTGGGCTATTTTGATTCACAAGAATACTGAAGACTTGATCAATAAAAGATATACGCCAGCTGAAAAACTGGAAAAACAAAAAAAGGTACTCTTTTTATCCCACAAAGAGCCTCATTTGCAAACATTGGTTGACTACAATGTTAAGATTGATTGCGTGTCTGTACTGTACAATCACACAACTATCGTTGATCTTAGCAAGAACCCTATTCTACATGCTAGATCAAAACAAGTTGATTTTAAACATCACTTTCTTCGTGACCATGTTAATAAAGATAATATAAAGATAGTTCATATTGATACTCAACATAATATTGCAGAAATTTTTATAAAATCTCTAAGTGCAGATCGTTTCTGTAAACTACGTCATGATTTAGGCACGATGTAGCTTACAAAATGATTAAGTCTGAAAATTAAATCTATTAAGAATGAAAGAAAAATTAACCTCTTTCCTATGACAAATTTTCAAAATTATGGAAATTAACAAATGAAATTTAAAAGAAATTAAAGCTTAAATTTTATTCTAATTGTCTTATTTAATTTTGAGTATTTTATCATATTTTTCTTAATTAAAATCAATTAGATTAAGTGAATGACTAAAAATAAATGTTTAAAAGTTATTATTTAATTTATTTAATATTTTTGTAATTGATATCACAATTATATTAAGTGAATGACTAAATAACTTTTAAAAATAAATGTTTAAAAGTTATTTATGTGTATGCAGTTTGTATACAATTTATTTTTATACAATTTATAAGTGAATGTTTAACAATTTATGTATGTTTTGTTTTGTAACAATTTATAAGTGATTTTTTTTAACTTGTTATGCAGATGAATTTTTATATATTGTTTTGTCTGACAAAATGATTTTGATAAGAAATTAGGGCTTGATTCTTTTTATCAAACACAGCTTTTGAAATGATTGTACTGAGGCAAGTGATATGAAATAATAGACTAACGCACAATAAACAAGAGATGATCTACTTGAAATGGATTACAAGGTTGTGTGACATAAGGAAATGGTATTATATTATCTAACAAACAGCCATTTCAGAAATGAAGAGAACGATGCGAATGAAACAGTCACCAACACAATTGTCACCAACTTGGGAAATATTTCAAACATGGAATAAGGGAAGAGAACTGTGTGATTATGAAAGTCACCATCCTTATTAAAAACAAATTCTGCAGTTCACAATCTGGCAAATGGATGTAAGTTTAACACCACCTCGATTAGTTGTGACGAACCTGGAAGGGAACTAAGCTTTAAAAGGAGAAACGCACGTACAGATTAAGCATACCTTTCTCGGCCTTTTGGCTAAGATCAAGTGTAGTATTTGTTCTTATCAGTTTAATATCCGATATGTGAGCCAATGGCTCGCACGATATTAAATTTATTTTATTAGGGGGAGGGTTCATAACAGTAGCTTGCTGCTGGATCTCTCAAGTGTCGCCTTGGCTTTGCACTATAGCCTTGGCCTGGCGCACCTCACCAAATCAGTTACAATGTTTATACATGCAACTATTATGATCTCATATGAAAGGATGTTCTAATCTAATATACTAAAATACTTCTTCTGCATCAACATCTGGCAAATGCTATACTTAGCCAAGACTGCAAAAAATTCTCCAAACAACTGATTGAAAGGAGAAGCTATGCTTCTGCTATGTCTGATTTCCCATCAGGCGCCAAGGCATGTATGTAGGCTTGAAATTTAATATGTATATGTCGTAACATATAATACAATAAATACTGTTATATAGGCTTGGCAACTTGCTTAAATTAAGGTCTTGAATTGATTTTGTGAGTTGGGGCCATAAATACTGTTAACTTGATATAAGAATAACTTGCCTTAGACATGATATGAACAGCCACGTGATCAATAAAAGATATACGCCAGTTGGAAAACTGGATAAATAAAAATCAGTACTCTTTTTGTTCATCGGAGAGCCTCATTTGGAAATATTTTTATTCCACAAAACGCGATCACTTTTCATTGATAATTGTGGCAACCCGAGTATTTATGAGGTTATATATAAACCAGTTATGGGAAGTAATCTTTATAAGGAGGGAAGAATGTGACAACCCGAAATTTTTATTAATTGGTATTGAGTTAAGATTATAATATAAATTAATATAATTTGTAAGTCTTGAATGGCAATGGAGCCTTTATGAATTAAATTTCATAAACATGTAATTAATTCACTTAAATAAAATAGTGAATTAATGAATATATATTATATTATGCCAAACAGAAATAAATTAAATATGAAATGAGGGAAGTAATTCATTAATCTTTATTAGTGGATGAATATGTTAATTTTAATTAATTGAATAAAGAAAGTTATTTTCTTTTATTTAGTTAATGTTGAGGATTATGTTACACTAATTAAAAATGTAACATAAATAAGGGTATAATATTTAATATTATATCAAATTGAGGTGAATTAAATATTATGAATGGTTCAATACATAAAATGTGTAATTGGAACCAAATGTGTAAATTACATTCATAATTTGAATTGTGATTAATTGTTAATGTATTTAATATTATACTAAGTGGATGTGAATTGAAAATATGGAATAAGGGAACAATATTTATTAAATAAATATTGGATGATTAAAATTGGTAAATTAAAATAATATTTAATTTACTGTTAAAGATATTAAATTATTATACTTAATATTTTAAATAAAATGGCATGAAACAATTTATGGAGAGAAAGAGATAATTTAATTATGAAATATTGATTGGATAAATTAAATTCATGTTTGAATTATGATGAAATATATTATATTAATATATTTGGTGATTAAATAAATTGTTCGGAAAATCATTTATGGAACGAAGGAGGTAATTAAATTGGTACAAAATTAAATGTACAAATTAAATGAGGTAATTAAAAAATAATTAATAAATTGTACATTAATTATTTTAATAATTAGTTCGTTTTGCAAATAGTGTTAAATTTAATTATGGATTAAATCCATAATTAATGAAATGAATTTATACATAATTATAAATGTATAAAATTACTAAATTAAGTTTTATTTCTAATACATGTATTTAGATTATAATAGATGTATTAATATTATATTTATATATTTATGTGTTGCGTGTATATATATATAATGTATACTAGATGACTTGTATGCATCAGTGAGATACTAGAATACTAAATTGCATTGGTATATGCATGAAATGATTAGATGGCAATGGGTTTTGATGAGTAATTCACTTGAGCCTTATGAGCACGCCACTTACATGCTTATTATTATGAAAGTGGACTGACACCAGTTGCATGCTTGGCTTGTGGAGTGGAGGTCTTCAGTAAGCTAGTTTCTATTACCCTTAGTTCAGTAGACGAAAAGTCTTTCAAGATTCAGCAAATTCTAAGCTCAAAATTTCTAAAGCCATTACCCCTTAAGTTCTCTACCAAAGTTCCATCAAAATGGATACAAATTAGAGGTGCAAGTTGAAATTAAAAAGAAGAACAGAACAACTTCTGTTAAGGGAGGAGTTTAATTCCATCTCAAATCTAGTATTGAACTAGAGTTCCATCAATTAATATACCAAGACCAAAGCTTAAAGTTATAAGACTTTTCTCTTCTTATTCATAAGAATTGTTTACGTATTAGTTATTATTTTCTGAAATTGGTTGTGGGAGTTGATTCGATTGGGAACCATGAAGGGTTCAAGGGGTTATAAGGTTGGAATTTAGATGGAGGTTATGTGTTGTATGTTTAAATTGACATGAAAATCAGAGTTTTAAAGTATGCATGTGAGGTATTTGATGAAATGACCAAATGAAGTTATTTTCTAAAAACATAAGTAATTGATGACTATTTGTGAAACAAATCACATGAATGGATTCCTGAGAATATGTAGATGATTTCTGGGCAGAACAAAAAAACAAAAAAAAAAACCTTGCCGGAAAACTTTTTGGATTGCCGGAGAAGATGACCAGAAAGTCGCCGCCGGCGAACTTTCCGGCAGTACTGTTTCTGCTATTTTCTTTCGAGAATTTGAAGAAACTTTGTACTAGAAAGTTGTTGATAACTAAATTTCATGTGAAATGGACATAAAATTCGTAATTTTCAGACAAGCGGTTTATTTTCTATGAATTTTTGAAGTTTCAGCATTTTAAAAATTATAAATAAATTACTGAAAATAAATTTCGTGCTGAAATAAATTTACAGTAATATTATGATAGTTTTTATGAATTACTGTAAATATTTAGAAAACTATTGAACAGCAAAAGTTTTTATTGTACTTTTTAAGCCATTTAAACTTAGTTTAAAAATGGTGGAAATTCATAGAAAGTTCTATGAATAGTGAAAAATTATGAAATTTTGTGAAAAATCTTATAATAATATCAGATTAATATTTATGGTGTTTGGAGGATATAAAAGTATATTGAGTTATTATTTCTATTTTGAAGCTATTAAATGATAGGTTTTACTAAATGGAAATAGTTATAGAAATTGTCGGATAATCCGAAAAATGTGACAATTGGTCAAAAAGTCTAGAATAATATTTTAAAAAGTTAGAATGTTGAACCATGATTTTTGGTTACTTATATTATGATGAAAGATTTAAGCTTTGGTGTTATAAAGTCCATGAACCAAGGAAGCTTAAAAATCTATTTTAAACTCTAAACATATATTAAATGAATATGATAGTAAATTTAGTAGCATGGGATGTGCGACGCCCCCAAATTCGGGTACTAGTACCTCGAACTCAGTACTCACGATCCAATACAACTCTATCATATACACATCCCAAAACAACACACAATATCTATTGCGGAAAATAAACATATGTTATTTATACAAAAGGATTAACTACTAGTCCCAAGGTACGAAATCTTATCAATAATACATCACGAATTTAATATATACAATAGGATTCGTATTACATGTAATCAGACTTAAACAAAACATAACAGTAGACATTTAGTACCCCATCACGTCTACGAGTTTATCTTCCCCTTGCCCTTATCTTTATCTGAACATTCAGTTTTAGCTGCAATAAAATATCATGACATAGCAAGGGTGATCAACTAGCTTGCTCAGCAAGTTTTATATGAATAATATGAGTTATGTCATGATTGAATAATAATTGAATGATTCAATGAACTCAGGAAAATAAATATCTGAACAATATGATCAATGCTCGAACAATGAATAATAATTGATCATTGAAATGCTGAGTGGTCCAAAAGACCATGAACGTCTGTTAAGGAATCAGTCTCTTGATTGACCCTCTTAGGTTACATGTCCAGAACTGTACTTGAGGGGATTAGCCTCTCGTACTTTGTGTATGCATAACATTTATTCTGTATGTATCGTTTATTGATACTTAGGTTGCTCCCCATTATGGGTTGTTCTTCTCAGTTTAAGAATTCGTACCACCATGGTTTGGATAGCTTTTAAAATAAATTACACATATGTCTAGCCGAACAAGTGGCGTAGACTTCCTTTTTAATTAGTTCATGAATGTAAGAACTTCAAATAATTCATAATTTAAGAATGGAAAATGAATTCAATTGCACCACGTGCGAATAACAATAATATTGATTATGAAATAATTTGTAATATCAAAATAAGTCAGGGTAACTTGCTCAATAATAATATGAGTAAGGTTAAGGAACTTGCCTGGTGCGCGAATTACGTCTACTTTGCTTAATTTAAATTCCTCTTGAAGACCTAACATTTAAAATGTTGGCCTAACAATTAGAACAACACATAATCGCTTTACGTAAATAACCTAAGTCAAATATCATTTAAACATATAGCATAATGTTTACTAATACATTGACTAAACAAATCATATCCCACATATATTAATTATGTGCCAATATTATTATCCCTCTAATATTTAAATCACCTACTGATGTTAATTAATAACATCATAATTGGTTACCAGTATTATTAATTTCCTTAATAATATTTAAAATCTCTTTCTAATATTATTAACCCTTTTAATAATATTTTAATCCTTAATCGTTATTATTAATCCTTTAATAATAATTTAATTATCGACTAATATTATTAATCATTTAATAATATTTTAATCCATTACTATTATTATTAATTATTTAGTAATAATTTAATCACAAACTATTATTATAAGTCAATTAATAATTTAATCATCAACTATCATTATTAATTAAATAATAAGTAATTACTAATTAAATAACAATTAATTAATTATCCTTACCTATTATAAGTTAAATAATAGGTAAATACATTATTTTATCTTATCTTTCTTTAATTATTATTTAATTAAATAATAATTAATTAATTACCTTTATTACTCTTTAATGTTGAATAATGATTAATTACTTTTACTTATCATTTAATCCCAATTAACTAACAAATAGTTGCTTTATTAACTTTAATCCCTCCTTAATTATTATTTAATGTTATTTAAATAATAATTAATTAATTATCTTTATCTCTCTCTTAATCATCATTTAATATTAATTAAATAATGATTAATTATCTTTATCTATTATTTAATCCTAAATAAATAATAAATAATTAGTTTATTTAACCCTTCTTTAATTATTATTCAATATTAGTTAAATAATAACTAATTAGTTATCTTTACTCATTATTTAATGTCAATTAAATAATAAGTAATTATTCTATTAACTTCATTTCTCTTTAATTATTATTTAATATGGAACAATAATTAATTACTTATCTATTCTTATTTATTATTTAATGACCACTAAATAATAAATTTACTATCTTTATTTAATATCCATTAAATAATTAATTACTTAATTAATTAATTAACTTTACTTTATTATTTAACCCCTATTAAATAATAAGTAATTATTTATTATCCCTTAATCATTATTAATTAAATAATAATTAATTAATCTAACATCTTCATTTATTATTTATTTAATACCCAATTAATAAACGATTCACTTGTCATTGTTTAATTATTATTGTTTAATAATAATTCATTAATTCACTTCACTTATTATTTAATATTAACTAAATAATAAGTAGTAAATCTATTATCCTTTAACCATTAAGTAAATATTAAAATTATTTAATTAAATTTCTATGTTTATTATTTAGAAAGAAGTCTTATAATCTTGGGTCATAGAGCAATACTCATGAATACTATAAATTCACAAATAAAGAGATAATGGGAAAAGAGAATGTGACATATGACCAGCTATCAAATGCTCCTACACATGAATAAATACCCCATCATCACATCATTGCAACATAAAGGTACAATAATAAACAGAGGAGGATTTTAATTCAGATGAAGAAGTCGATCAAGTTCAATTGAAATTATCTGGAATGGATAAGATTTAATTCTCCGTAACTGATTATAAAAGAAATTAAGAACAATACCAGAAGCTATTACATACTGGTTTATCAGGAGAAGCAAGACACTGAGTGTGTCAAAAGTTATATGAACCTCCACTTGGAGCTAAACATATGTTTGTTGAAAGTGTAGGACAAAAGGGAGGGCTAAACTTACCAGAAAGTTGCTTTATAAATATTGGGAGTTTAATTAGCTATACTACTTGAATTCTATGTAGTTTCCTTAACATCTATAATTTGACCCACAACTTAATTAAGCTCAGCAATTCATTAAACTGCCATGTTGCTTGCTTGCTTGTTCATAAAAATATACAGCAGTTTATTACTTTCAAAGAAGTTGTGGGAGGCTGCCCAACCGATAACAACCAGCAGCTGTAGCATACAAACACAGCCACACACGCTCACCATACACCACCTAGACGCACGCAACAACCCACCCACTAACAGCAATATATAGCTACTCCGGCGCATTGAACCAAACAGGTGGTGGGCAAGAAATGTTTACACATACATGATAGACATCTGCTACATTCAAACCACCCAAATGGGTTTTATTACTCACAAGACCTGCCAACATAACCCCCCAGTCGCAGCAACTACAATAACTAACACACGACCGACCAAGAATGACCCAACACCGAAAACGATCCAAAGAAAAATACAGCAACAATGTAGCACAGCCAACACAACAACTAATTTACAGCAACTATTTAACAATTACCCATTCGAAACGTAGCAAGCTATCTTAAATAATACACATGAATAACAGAAACGTTGGGTTACCCTTGTTGCGGTTCTCTCCTCTTGGACCAGAAGCTCGACTACAAATGGCGATTCTTCGTGCCTTCAATTCTTGATCCAAACGTTTCTCTCTCTGTATCACTCTTGTTGCTCGGACGCAGCTCTCGGTTCCGCTCCCCTTGCTCTCGGTTTCTCTCTCCTTGCTCTCGGTCTCTCTCTCAACCAAATGGACGGGAAGGAGAAGGAATGGGATGCACTGCTTATACTCCCTCAGACATGGACAAATTATGAGGAAGTTGGCTCTACAGCCCCCCTACATCTGCCTTGTTCCTCATTTTCTCGGCAGCTGCAGTCCTTGAGCTGTGCACAACCACAGCATGCGCTGTGTTCTCCCTGTTGTTGTCCCAAAATGTTGTCACTCCTAATATTCTACCGGATTGAGCATTGCTTTTACTTGGGCTGTTGGATTCGGTACTAAGGCTGGGCTAGTTCTTGTTTTAATTTGTTTCAATTGATGGCCCAATTGGTTAGTTAAATGGCAATTTAGCTTAGGTTGGGTTGTCACACAATTTATTTGGGTCAATTTAAAATATCCAATAACATTAACTAATAATTTTATGAATTAATTTACATAATCTAATTAGACTTGGTATATTCAAATTTAATTGAATTTTTAATTATCTCAAAATCTTATCAATTTCTTAATATTAATAATATTAGATTAGTCCACTAATTTAATTTAACCCATTAGTTGGACTTCCTTTAAATTTTATCTTCATCATATAATAATTTACTACTTTGTCACACCAAGATTTAAATTCGTTCATAAAATATTTATTTCATTAATAAATAAATTCACAATTTATTTATAATGAGATTCAAAAAATTTCGGACATTACAGGATGTGTGATGGATGGGGCTATGTTAAATCAAATATTAGTATACTAAAACTAATATTTGAGATAATTTAAATGGAAAATTTTAAGAGTTATACTAACGACTTATATTTAGGTATAATTGATGCTATGTGTAATGCTTGTATTGTGATGTAAGACGAACACGTGAAATAAGCGGAATGAAAATGGATTATAGTCAAATCTAATACGCAATGTAAATTACAAAAGATGTAATAATATATTACAAAGCGACTAATGTATACTACATCAAAGTGTATTTTTAATTTAATATATATATATATATATATATATATATATATATATATATATATATATATATATATATATAATTATTAGGCGTTTATACGTGAATCTAATTGTATGCCAACACTATTGTCAGTGTAGGCTAAACAACCGACGATGATCCTAGAAGGGTGATACTGAACCAACTGTGGAATGTTGTTAGTGTGAGATACACACAATGAACTACTAGTGCAATAAGCTAGTACATGGATTAATGTAAAATTTAACAGTAACGATGGTTAATAGTTACAAGTGTTTATTAGAAACTGATGTTAAACATAAAAGCAATACAAAGGACGACAAAGTTAAAATCTTAAAATAAGATTAAGCTTATAGTCAAACTTTGACTAATATTGTGCACTGTTGATCTCACATACTATATAGGTCACGCGAAGGACGCGAAAGATTAACGTAATAGTAAAACGTCGGTACAGGCAAGTTTTTCAGAACTTGCTCCTATGTGATAACTGTCATTATGTGTGACATGTTTTTTATATGCAAACATGAGTTAATATGCTTTTATGCCATAATGTGATTAAACTATTGTTGTTCAATTGATAAGTTGATTTAGCTGTTATTTATGAACTGTATAAATTGTGAAGTGACAAGCATGTTAATATGGATCATGAATCATGTTTTAGCCCATCTACATGTATAAAATGTCACACATGGATATATTGATAAGCAGACATGATGCATGAATTATGTGTTACGTGTAACTGTTAAACTTGCTGAGCAACGTAATTGCTCATTCTTGCTTAAATAAATGTTTTCAGCTACGTGCGAGACATATGAGGTTCCAGTAATGATCAAGGACACGGAATGTTTATGTACTATTCCATGAAATATAGATATTTTTCGATAAACTCTTTGGGGGTAAACAGTGTTACCAAAAGGTATAGACTGTAATTAAATGTTAGTTTAAAATTTAAATCTGTTGTGTACCAAAGCGAGGTACTGTGTAGTTATGTGTAAGAGTGAGAGGTTAAAATAAGTTTTGAATGATAAATAGACTTAATAGATAATTGTAAAGTTAGGGGCAATTAATCTGCATATCTTTTGTATTAAATTAGGTCATGATAGATATATATGATTTGAGTTTTTTAAAGATTTATGTAAAGATTGAGATTCTGAGACAAATGATTAAATAATTATTTGTAAAAGTTTAAAGTTAATGAGTTTTTAGCAATTCTTGTTGTTGAATATTGTAGTTAATTAGAACAAGGTTGTACTTTAACGCACGAGGTCGCCTGTATCAAATACGGGGATTTTCAGGGTGTTACAGATAATAGTATAAAATAAGGCAATGTACTCTATCATTATAATTTTATTATCATGCCATAATCACTAAAAGAACAACTTATTACTTTTAGCTTTCAAGGTTAAATATAGAATAAAATAAATCCATTCTTATTTCTTAATGTTTGCAAATGTTCTCACAAACAAGACTAACGGTTATATCGTGTGGTAGGACATTGTGACTTTTGCGATAAGATATATAAATGAGGTATTACCCATTATGCATAACTACTATCCTTCCATACAGTACGTGTATAGAATAAATGAGAAAATATTTGAAAGAAAATAAAGATTGATAAAGTAGTAAGGAGGGAGAAGATGAAAAAAAATTAGTTTTGAAACATAATTGTTCCCGTCTTTTAAAACATAAAAAAAAGGTAAAAAACTTCACTTTTTTTTTTACACAAAATAACTGTCAACTCTCCTCTCGTTTTATAATATAAATGGTAAATTGAAATCTATATTATAAGGGGAGAACAACTGTCTCCCTTAAAAACTGTCACATTTTCTCTTTCTGTTGTGCTCTCTCTATTTTTACTCTCATAATCTTAACACAATTTTTTCTTTTATTCTTATTTTTAATTTTTTTCCACACATTTAATGTATGCATATGCATTATTCTTATTTTTAAACTTTTTTTGTCCACACATGTAATTTGTGCATATGCATATAAATTACTAGTGTATGACGTAAATTATTTTTTGGACAAGTCTATATACACAACATTCAAACACAAAATCAAACACTACATCCATCATAACCATTAAAGAGTGGGGCATTTAGAAATGAAGAAACCCAACTAAAATGTTGGGTGCTAATTATGCTATTGGGCTAACGATAGGAATTTCCTAGGTTGCATTCAATTCACATTTTCTTAAGCCAAAATTGAAATGAATGAAGATTTTTAAATGATTTGTAGATGTGGAGAAGTGGCAAGAATTAAAGATTAACTAATTATGGGCATAAATACATGGTTTATCTAGTTTGCTTAGTTGGCAAGTTAAGAGGTAGCTAAGCAGTTAATTTATAAAGAATTAACCACATTTGCTTGTTCATTGTGGAAAGATATACAATTATGTTGTGTCACACTAGCAATATTATTATCTTAATAAAATGATGTTAGGAATCAAACCAGTAATATGATGAAATGTGTAAAAGATATACAATTATGTTTTGTCACACAAGAATGCAACCCTTTGAGTTCAAGTTGTACACTGATTTTTCAAAATTTGGTTTGTTTACCAAGGAAGATAATTAAATTATTTGGATGCTTAGCTAAGCTAGTTGGAAAAATAAGAATAAAACACAGGATTTGATTATAAAATAAAGAAAGACATAAATCAGACTTATCGATCTAAAGAAAATTATGTTGAGCAGAGGCCGATGGTGCACGTACTGTCCTTAAGTAGAAATTTTGCCCCTCAAAAAACTTTTCTTGGTGCTAAGGACACTGACAAAATACTACTCTAGGATTCAACAGCTCTTCACCCAACTAATCAGCACTCGAAATAGTTGAATGACCTAAGAACAACTTCAATTATTCCTTTACCTAATCACAAAATTAACCACACACACACACACACACACACACACACACACACACACACACAGACATATATACAAGTAATTGTGTTGCTGGGATAAATGGTTGGAATGTAAATAGTTGGTAGTAGCTTTTGAAGATGTGCAGGAGAGATTAAAGAGTGGGAAGTTTTTATGAATTACTTTTCGTCAGAATTGTTGATGACTAAAAGGAGTGGGCAAGCAGCTTATTTATACCAAGCTGCAACGGTAACAAGTTTCTTACGGTAAAGTTCCAACGTAAAGAAATTGTAACGTTAAGAACTCTCCAACAATAAAAACTACAACGTTAAAATTTTATCCTAAATAATAGGTCAAATAAGTTTGCAACTGAAGAAACACAACCACTCTATTTGTAAAACTTTTGACCCAATCTCAGAACATATATAATTTGTTAATTGGTTTATAATAAATTAATTAATAATATGTTGACACAGTCAACAACAAACCACCATAAGAAATATTATTTTTACTTTGAAATACTTAATATTTTATGTAAAATACTACAATCTCCCACATATTACAAAGTCAAAAAATAAAAGAAATTGAGTAAGGAATATAAGAGTGCAACGCGTAAGCACCGGTGTCGTTTGGACTATGAACCAATGTGCAGAGTAAATAGGACTTGATTTGTGACACCCCCAAATTCAGATATCACTACCTTGAATTTGGTGCTCATGCAATAATAAAAATAATCACTGCTAAACAACATTTAATACTAATGCAGAAAATACATAAACCTATGTTGTCTATTACAATGGCTTTCTAATCCCAAGGTCTACAACCTTTACCAAATATATATCACAAACTACAAAAGAATAATAGTGTTTGTGTTACATCATATTAATTCTAAACAAAATATATAACATGCAACAGCTATTCAGCTTTAACAAAGATTTCGCTTTTCCTTTGTCTTTATCTTTAATCGACCCTTTAGGTTTAGCTGCAATATTTTCATGACATAGCAAGGGTGAGCAACTAGCTTGCTCAGCAAATTTAAAATGAATACAAAATATGTCATGAATAAGAATAATGACTAAAAGATTCGATAATAGGAATTTGATATAATCAACGCACAATTTAATGAGTGGGAATTGATTATTTAAATGCTGAATGGTCAAAAGACCATGAACTTCTGCTTTGAGGAATAAGTCACTTGATTGACCCTCTTAGGTTATATTTTCCTCCTTATGTCCAACATGTATATGCATAACATTTAGTCTGTTTGTATCATTTATCAGATACTTAGGTTATTCCCCATTATGAGTTATTCTTCTCAATCTAAGAATCCATACCACTATGGTTTGAATAGATTTCAAAATAACTTTAAATGTGTCTGGCCGAACAAGTGACTTAGACTTCTTCTTAAACAGTTCATAAATGAAAGAACTTTAAATGTTTCACAATTCAAAAATGGAACTTGAATTCAACATGCACTAT
Source organism: Hedera helix (assembly GCA_947179155.2). Classification (NCBI taxonomy): domain Eukaryota; kingdom Viridiplantae; phylum Streptophyta; class Magnoliopsida; order Apiales; family Araliaceae; genus Hedera; species Hedera helix. Next base: position 27,975,737 of record OX359280.1, on the reverse strand, counting down.
GTGCGAATGTCAATGTCAATGTTAATGTGGAATAACTAAACCATAACAATATGGTTTGGACTAGCTTCAATAGTATTCAAGTCAATAGATTGACACATACATGGTCTAGCCAAAACAATTTCAATTCAAAGTCTAGCCGAACAATTGGCTTAGACTACTTCTCAACTTTAATTAAATGTCTAGCCGAACAATTGGCATAGACATATTCCTTTAAACAGTTCTTATTAAGAATATGACTTGCAAATGTACACTCGTGCGAATAACAATAATTAATACGATATGAAATAATTATCAATTAATCCCACTTTACAATAAAATAATTCTAGGTTTAAAATAACTTAGCAGATACATATCAATTAAAGTTTAGGAACTTGCTCAATATAAAATTTGAGTAAGGTTAGAGAACTTGCATGCTCGTCAACTTACGGCTAATTCACTTAATTTAAACTCCTCTTGATGACATAACATTAATAACGTTGGCCTATCAATTAGTACTGCATATAATCGTGCACTTTAAACACTTACTTATGCTATTTATCTAGCAAATAATCAATCACGTAACACATATAATTTTATATACTATCATTAGTTGTATAAGACATTGAATTGATCTTATGTTAATGATTTAATTAATCAGTATTACTTTTCTTAAGTTTTAAATACTTATTAAACCCTTAAATAATTTATTATAATTGTTTAATTAAATTCTTTTTATTTTATTAACTCTATCTTCATTTAATTACTATTTAATATTAGTTAAAGAGTAATTAATTAATTGCCTTTAGTCATTATTTAACAATAGATAATGACTAATTATGTTTATTTATTATTTAAAGTTAATTAAATAATAAATAATTAAAGTATTAATCTTCACTGCCTTTAATTATTATTTAATGTTAACTAAATAAAAATTAATTTATTAATTATCCTTATTTATTATTTAATCTTAATTAAATAATAAATAATTAGTTTATTAACTTTAAATATCTTTAATTATTATTTAATGTTAATTAAATAATAATCAATTAATTAATTATCCTTACTTATTCTTTAATCTTAATTAAATAATAAATAATTAGTTTATTAACTTTAATTATCTTTAATTATTATCTAATGTTAATTAATTAATTAATTAATTAATTATACTTACTTATTATTTAATTTTAATTAAATAATAAATAATTAGTTTATTAACTTTAATTATCTTTAATTATTATTTAATGTTAATTAATTAATTAATTAATTATACTTACTTACTTACTTATTATTTAATCTTAAATAATTAGTTAACAACTTAATTACACCTTAATTATTATTTAATGTTACTTAAATAATAATTTATCCAATTAATTATCCTTACCTATTATTAAATATTAATTAAATAATAAATAATTGGTTTAATTATTATTTAGTAGTAAAATAATAATTAATTATCTACTATTTTTATTATTTAGTAAGGTATTAATCAATCACTAATTTTAATAAATACTTAATGACATCATAATTATCCAAACTAAATTTTGCAATATTCTTTATTAAATTACAAACATTTTCTCTTTTGGAAGTATCACAATAACCGGCCTAGAAAGACCCGAACCGAACCCCACAAGTTAAAACAAACAGGACCGGCCGATTTTTTTCAGAAGACCGGCAGAATGTTACATTTTCTAATTTTGCCTCCTTCACTACAACTTGAATAAAATGAAATCTTCAAGTCCGATTGACCTCAAATTGGTCTTGTTGGATTCGTATCTTTCCGAACTACAAGATTCCATCATCAAAATATAAATTTTGACACAATTTAATTACTGAAAATAGCCATGAAGTGGATTGTTTTGCACAGCCCTTCGACAATGAGGTCCTTTGGTTCAAAAAATCATATCTTGCTCATTTTAAATCATTTTCGCATGATTCCAAAGAGATTTTGTTCTTAACTTACCCATATATTCCCAGAAAATATAAAACCACAAAAATAATTTGAAGATTTCAAAATGTGCCATTTTTTCGAACAACCTATGTTTTGTGCATTGGTAAAAATGTTTTCAAGCGTTATACTAGATTTTTTCATAGAAACCCATACCATTACATATTTAATCCGCATGACATCCTATATAAACATGTCTAGCATGATTCTAAGCACAAAAAGCTCAAAGATAACATTTCTATCATAAAAATTAAAAGAAAACCAAGATTAAGATTTTTAAGGGATTTTTATACTTTTTTGACTTGTGAGCTACTTTTATCTCCTTTCCAAAATAGATGATGGAGTTAGATGACATCCAATAACTGTGACACCCCCAAATTCAGATACTACTACCTCTAATTTGGTGCTCACGTATAAATATAATAATCACTGCTAAACAACATTTAATACTAATGCAGAATCTCAATAAACATATGTTGTCTATTACAATAGCTTTCTAATCCCAAGGTCTACAACCTTTACAAAAATATATACATCGCAACCTACAAAAAGATATCAGTGTTTACGTTACATCTAGTAATGTCAAAATACTACTTTAAAACAAGTAATCAGCTATCTAGTTTAACTAGGATTTCATCTTTCCTTTGCCTTATCTTTATTCGAACCTTCAGGCTTAGCTGCAATAATATCATGATATAGCAAGGGTGAGCAACTAGTTTGCTCAGCAAGTTTAAAATGAATACAAAATATGTCATGAGTAAGAATAATGACTGAAATATTCAATAGTATGAATTTGATATAATCAACGCACAATTTAATGAACGAAAATTGATTATTTAAATGCTGAGTGGTCAAAAGACCCTAAACGTCTGCTTTAAGGAATTAGTCACTTGATTGACCCTCTTAGGTTACATTTTCAGACTGTACTTGAGGAGATCAGCCTTGCGTACCATATGTATATGCATAACATTTATTCTGTATGTATCGTTTATCTGATACTTAGGTTCTTCCCCATTATGGGTTGTTCATCTCAGTACAAGAATTCGCCCAACAATAGGTTTGGATAGTTTTTACAACAAGGTATATCGAAATGTCTAGCCGAAATAATTGACATAGACTACTTCGTATAATAGAACTTGAATTCAACATGCACTATGTGCGAATGACAATGATCATATAGATGTGGAGTAACTTTACAAGAATTAAACGACTTAAAACATAATCTAAAAATATAACTCGAGTTTGAGTTAAGGAACTTGCTCAATATAAATTTGACTAAGGTTAAAGAACTTGCCTATCCATCGACTTACGGCTAATTTGCTTAATTTAAACTCATCTTGAAGACCTAACATTAATATAGTTGGCCTATCAATTAGTACAGCATATAATCGTGCACTTTAAACACTTACCTATTCTATTTATCTAGCAAATAATCAATCACATAACACATATAATTTTATATACTATCATTAATCGTATAAGACACTTAATTGATCTTATGTTAATGATTTAATTAATCAATATTATTTTTCTTAAGTGTTAAACACTTATTAAACCCTTAAACAATTTATTATAATCGTTTAATTAAATTCTTTTTATTTTATTAACTCTATCTTCATTTAATTACTTTTTAATATTAGTTAAAGAGTAATTAGTTAATTACCTTTAGTCATTATTTAACAATAGATAATGACTAAATATGTTATTTATTATTTAAAGTTTATTAAATAATAAATAATTAAAGGGTTAATCTTAATTGCCTTTAATTATTATTTAATATTCATTAAATAATAATTAATTTATTAATTATCTTTATTTATTATTTAATCTTAATTAAATAATAAACAATTAGTTTATTAACTTTAATTTCTTTAATTATTATTTAATGTTAATTAAATAATAATTAATTAATTATCCTTACTTATTATTTAATCTTAATTAAATAATAAATAATTAGTTTATTAAATTTAATTTCCTTTAATTATTATTGAATGTTAATTAAATAATAATTAATTAATTAATTATCCTTACTCATTATTTAATCTTAATTAAATAATAAATAATTAGTTTATTAACTTTAATTTTCTTTAATTATTATTTAATGTTAATTATATAATAATTAATTAATTATTCTTATATATTATTTAATCTTAATTAAAAGATAATAATTTGTTTATTAACTTTAATTTCAACTAATTATTATTTAATGTTAATTAATGAATTACTTAATTAATTAATTAAAATTTCTTACTTATTATTTAATCTTAATTAAATATTAACTAATCACTTTAATTATTAATTAATGGTAATTAAAATAAATTATCTATTATTAATATTATTTAGTAAGGTATTTAATCAATCAATAATTTTAATAAATACCTAATGACATCATAATTACCCAAACTAAATTTTATAATATTCTTTATTAAATTATAAACATTTTCTCTTTTGGAACCATCACAAGAACCGGACTATAAAGACCTGAACCGGACACCCTAAGGTAAAAAAAACGGGATCGACCAGTTTTTTAAGAAAACCGGTAGAATGTTTTCTAAAATTTTCTGATTTTGCCTCCTTAACTAAAACTTGAATAAAATGAAATCTACAAATCCGATTGACCTCAAATTGGTGTTGTTGGATTCGTATCTTTCCGAAATACAAGATTTCATCATCAAAAAGCAAATTTGGACATGATTTGATTATTAAAAATGACCATGAAGTGGACTATTTTGCACAGCCCTTCGACAGTGAGGTCCCTTGGTTCAAAAATTCATATCTTGCTCATTTTAAATCATTTTCACATGATTCCAAAGATATTTTGTTCTTAACTTACCCATATATTCCTAGAAAATATAAAATCACAAAAATAATTTGTAGATTTCAAAATGTACAATTTATTCATACAACATATGTTTTGTTCATTGGTAAAAATATTTTCAAGCATTTTGCTAGATTTTTCTACATAAACCCATAGCACTACACATTTAAACCACATGGCATCCTATATAAACATGTCTAGCATGATTCTAAGCACAAAAAGCCCAAAGATATCATTTCTACCATAAAAATTAAAAGAGAACCAAGATTAGGGGTTTTAAGGGATTTTTATACCTTTTTGACTTGTGAGCTACTTTTCTCTCCTTTTCAAAATAGATGATGGAGTTAGATGACATCCAAGAACACCCCTTGAAGTAATCTAGCTTAACTCGGTAGTGACTCACTAAAGAAACAAACTAACTCACTATCTTTTTTTTTAACTCACCTAGTCAACTCACTAGCTTACTAACTCACAATAAAAGAAGCTCTCTAGCAATCTTAGCAAACTTTCACCCAAGTGAGCTAAGGTTCATATTTGTATTAGTAGAAATATATACATATAACCTATATATCTACACATTGGACTTCAAGTTTTCTACCAACAATGCTAGCAATTTGTTAAGTGTTCCACACACTAGCTTAAATAAATCAAATGAATAAAATTTTGGAGTCCATAGTACTCCCTCCCCATAACCAGCCATGCTCCCTTTTAATGCCCTATTTTAGCTTTATTTTTATTGCACGATTTGGTAAATAAAAGTCTTCTAGAAGCTTTGATAATTGGCCCAAAAATTGGGCTTGCCATTTAATTCATTTGGGCTATTAGAATGCATAATAATTCATCAATATTGGGCTACCAAAATAATTCACTCACTTCTTAATAAATTGTCCTAGTTTAATTAAATAACAACCCACAAAGCAAATTCCACAAGTCCCTCACTTAATTAATTGTTTGGGCTTATTTAAATAATTATAAGAACACTTTAATAATCAAATTAAATTAAATTTTCATAATCCAATTAGACTTGTCATATTCAATATTAATTGAATATTTAATTAGGGTTCAAAAACAGATCAATCCCTTAATATTAAAAATACAACCTTAGGTTAGTCCGATAATTAATAACCATTCATCGGATTTCATTTAATTAAATTAATTTAATAGTCAAAAATCAAACCATCTTGTTAGGGTTTAAATTAATTCACACCATAATGTAATTAATTAAAAATTAAATTCTCAATTTTATTTATAATGTAACTCAAAATTCTTGGTCCATACAAGAACACCCCTTGAAGTAATCTAGCTTAACTCGGTAGTGACTCACTAAAGAAACTTACTAACTCACTACCTTTTTCTTTAACTCACCGAGTTAACTCACTCCTACTCACTAACTCACAATATAAGAAACTCTAGCAATAATTTTGTAAACTCTAACTTAAATGTGCTAGCCTCTATTTATAGAAGTATAAATCTATACATATAACATATATATGTATAGATTGGACTTCAACCTTTTTACAAAATTTGCTAGCCAAAAAGTTGAGTGTTCCACACACTAATGCAAGTAAACAAAATTGATAAAATTTGGCGTCCATAGACATCCCTCCCTTAACCAGTCATACCCCTTAATTTAACCCATTTTTGATTTATTTTTATAGTTAATTTGGTAAATAATTGATCTTCTAGAAGGTAGGCTTATTGGATCAAAGTTTGGGCTTGGAATTTAATTATTTGGGCCACTAGAATGCATAATAACTCATCAATATTGGGCTACCAAAATAATTCACTCACTTCTTAATAAATTGGGCTAGATTAATAAAATACCCAATCACATAGCAATTTCCACAAGTCCATCACTTAATTTAATTAATTGGGCTTGTTTAAATAATTAAGGAACAATTTAATAATCAAATTTAATTTAATTTACATAATCCAATTAGGCTTGTCATATTCAATATTAATTGAATATTTAATTAGGGTTCATTACAAAATAATTTTAGGTTAGTCCGTTAATTTAATAAATCCATTAATCGAACTTCCTTTACTAAAATTAACCGAATAGTCAACGATCAAATTACCACATAAAGGTTTAAATTAAATCACACAATAACTCATTTAATTATAATTTAATTTTCCAATTTTATTTATAATATAATTCAAAATTCTTGGTCCTTACATGATTCACAGGAATTTGATGAAATTAAAGAATTTCAATGAACCTTTTAACTTATTATGAATTAGTAATCATATTACTCACACTATAAACTTTAATTGAAGTTGTTCTATGCGATTTGGCACATTTTGGCCTTACGCCATACCTGGAATTCTTGGGCGCTCTAGAAAACCTGCCTTGTTTTCATAAGAGGCGGCCCCACTTCTACACTCATATAGGTGTTTCTATCAAATGTGTTCTACATTTAAAGAAATCACCCAACAAGACTATGGAAAAAATTAAGAGTATATAACTCAACCTTTGGCACTGTAGAATTACACTATCCCATATCATAGGGATGAGCTCAAATATGTATACAATGGATAATGCCTCAACCAATCAACCAATGACTTGTTGTTACGCATATAAACCTACTTCATAGGCTTACCATTCAAATAAGTTGGGTTACCATAATTGTTAATCTCTGTAATAGGTAGCAGTTTCACCCCCCTCGATGTACTGCTCACTAGCCTCTTGTTTAGTGGCTTTGTCAAATGATCCGTAAAATTTATCTCTGAACTAACAAAGTTAAGATATAATCTCATCAGATAACAATTGTTTCACACACACACACACACACACAGACACACACACACACACACACACACACACACATATATATATATATATATATATATATATATATATATATATATATACATGATTGTCTATAATAAAAAAAACTTGCTAAAATTGTTTATTTTTGTCATTTTTGGAGTTCTAGTATTATGCTAATGGGTAGTGTTTGGAATAAGCATGTGAATGTTATTCCTCTTTTATAAGATTTGATGATGTGCTTAAATGAAAGATAAATGAATCAATATGCAAATATGTCTGCATTGATGAAAGCTGTAAAGTCCTTAATAGATGTTAGACATTATGTTCAAAGGACTTATATTGAAAAGATCAAGATTGTTAGGTTGATCCAATATGAATGAGTAACTTTGTAAAGTCCTTTAGAAGATCACAATGTACAAGGACTATGAACAGAAAGATCAAACTTGTTAGGTTGATCTTAAGCTATAATAGATAGGCCTGAAAGATCGAAATGAACTGCATCAAAGAACAAGTAGTCTAGCAAGAGAGTCAAATAAAGAATCGTAGACTACACTCGAAATTGTATAGACTGCAAGTCATCAACATAGTTAGTCACGCGCTTACATTTCTAAGGCAGAATCATAGAGCAGTCTACCTGAAGACTATTAGAATAAATTCCCTGAATGGTCTGCAAGCAAGCTGAAGATCCAAGCACCAACTTCATCAGCAAGACTGATTGAGGAAGAGAAGCACCATTCAGAAAGAAGTCTTATGCAAACACTCATAGGAAGATCGTTGAGTCCTCCAGGAAGATCGTAGAGTCTGTCAGGCAAACGCAGAATAAGGCTCGGCAGATCGAAGAATCCTCTCAGAAGATCGTAGAGTTGTCTCGGCATCGCAGAACTAACTCTCGGGATCGTAGAGTCAATATAGTCAGTCACTATACGATTTCCATAAAGATAGTCTATGAACCTAGCAGATTCAAATAGCAACCTCTACATGAGCATTCAGAGTCAAGACAACAATCCTCATGAAGATTATCAAGAAGGCTGTCATAGAGCTGTCAAACAAAATGAACGAAGATCTCTAAGTGCATCTAAAGCATCCAATCCTAACAGAGATCGCAGAGTAGTTCAAACCTTCACTCTACGATTGCACTACGACCTGCATCATAGGCAAGGTCGTAGAGTGGCAAAGCAAATGCAGAAGTTTAACGTTCAAGCAATCGTAGAATTGAGCCGAATATGTTTAAAAGCTACTAGACTTAAACAACTTTTAATATGCAGCAGATAAAGCAACTAAAGTTCGCAGAGCAGTCCTCTTTGATATAGCAACACTAGCACCTGAAGATCATAGAGCAGTCCTCTATGACATTGAAGCCAAGTAGAGCGAGCAAACCTGAAGTTCATAGAGCAGTCCTCTATGTTAAAGCACTTGCAAAAGCTTAACCAGATATTCAAGACAGCAAGGCACAGATAAGATCGTAGAGTTAGTACAGTCAACCAGTCTACGATCTCTAAAGCAGTCCAAGTCAAGCAAGATCGTAAAGTTACATAACAGAGCCAACAGATGACTCTACGATCAGAAGTAAAAAGCTAAAACTGAATCGATCGTAGAGTATTTAAGTGCCATCAAGGATTGAAGACATCAAAGTACTTAAGCTAGTAATCCCAAATTAAGCGACTGATTACTTTAGAAACATCTACATCAATACTTCTAAAAGCCTCTGCTAAAGTAGAAGTCAGAAATGTCATATTACTGACTTAGGCGTGCTGAGTATCATAGCAAAGACTTCAAGTATCACGCATCGGCTCAAGAAAACAGAAGACTGTGTCCAAACAGTCGTATTCTCTGAAAGACCTATCTCCTCTATAAAGGTTGGTAAGAACACAAGACTGACATGTCCCTTCCTAGAGAAAAAGAAGGCAACTCAAGTCAGAGTCAGTAGAGCATTAAATACTCTGACTAAATGAATAAAATATTCATAAAGAAGTCTGCAACAAAGCAGGTTCCAACGGAAAGATTTGCAACGAGAAGATTATTCAAAATCTACAAAAGAGCAAATCTTTAAAGAAAAAAGATGTGAAGAAAAAGCAAGAAAAACATACAACCTATCGATTAAAAGGCTTCACCAAAAACACAAGAAGGAATGCCGAAATGCTGACATATGAGCTAAGAGTCGAACGACCAAAGAAGCAAAGATCAAGAGTGATAATGAGCTGAAGGCAAATCTAGAAGAACAACTTTATGATCAACCAATAACACTCTGAGCTGAAATGATAAAGAATATACTGAGAGTGTTCAAAGGGACTGCTGAGCATAAAGCCTATTTAAAGAACCCAGCAGTACATCAAAGGTGATCATGGGACGCTGCTGAATACCAAAAGGAGAAGAACATCAATGAAAAACATTAGCAGCATCTAGAGGTTGATCACAAACAGCTGCTAAGAATCTGAAGATGAAGGAGATCAAAGTTCATCTTAGCAGCACAACCTAACCAACATACAACTCATGTATGCTGGACTTGAGGAGGGTCAACGGATCCTTGCCTAAGTGATTAAAAATAACTCATGTTTGCTGGACTTAATGAAGGTCAAAGGATCCTTGCTTCAGAAGCTAAAAACAACTCAAGTATGCCGGACTTGTGGAGGGCGAAGTGTCCTTGTCTTAGTGACTAAATTAGTGGATTTCCTACTTATCGAAGTAGAAGAGTGTAGTAGGAGTTGTTCAGTGTCTGAACCACTTAAACGTCTTATGTCATTTACTTTACGTCTTTTTCATTATGCACAATAACTGTTATATTTGCTATTACCCATACTGTAGATTAAATCACTAAATTGAGATCATCTACTTATCATAACTAATATACTTTCATAATAATAAAGAAAAAGTTTTAATGATCTATTCAACCCCCCCCCCTAGATCATTGTTGTGTCCACGGGAACTAATAGGTAGGGTTTTAATAGTTGCAATATAAATTATTTCAACTTTGAGGATATAAATAATTATTTTTTTAGAAAATTTTGCACTAGCTTTGTAGCTTACATAGACAACTAGAAGAAAATTAATATTTATTACTCTCATCTTGATGACAGACAAAAGGGAACAAGTTAATTGACTTTTATGTTAAAAATGTACAAATTTGCTTAGTAGGAAGTGGTTGCAATCTGCCTTATGATTCTTTCTCCGGGGACTTTAGTAATTCACCCTATTTGGAACTTTTTGATTTAAGCAAAAAATTAATTAGAAGTCTTTCGGATTGTTTCAGAACTCTTTGTAGGATTAAGTCACTTATTTTCTATAATTATCTAATACTGCAGTTAGTTCTATGTGTGCCTAAAATAGTAACTACAGTATTAAGTAGTCAATGATTCTTTCAAGAGAGTTGCTAGTACACCCAGTTTAACTGATATCATGTGTTCTTATTGGGAAAATTTGGTCAAATTAAAAGGCTATTTTAAGTCAATGCCCTTTGAAAATGATGACAAAATAATTAAAAGGAATATGGGTTTTTAGACTTGTAATCAGAGTTAAGAGGACATGCAGAAATGGGTTTATTTGATGATCTTATGGTACTCTCTCTCTCACTTTCTCTGTGATGCCCCCAAATCCGGGTACCACCTTTGGACTTGGTGTTCACGATACAACACATTCATCACATCTAACCATGCATATAACACTAAAGATAATTAATAATTACATCCTCTGTTACATAGCTAAATACATGCTCTATTACATAGCTAATTACATCCTATGTTACATAGCTAATTACATCTTTCCCTTCCTTTTTATCTCTATCAGGACTTCCGGCATTCTCTGACTTAACTAAAACATTTAGATTAAGTAAGAATGAGCAACTAATTGCTCAGCAAGTTTAAAGCATTCGAGGAATAATATATCATGAGTAAAATTCAATCTTTTTGAAATTTTCAACAATTGAAAAACAATTGAGAAGCAAATCGGAATAATAAGCAATAAAACAGATTCGTTCAAAGGGGATCTTTATATTTCATCACTGAGTGGTCACTATGGACTATGAACTCCTAGGAGGATAATCCTCCAGAGTATTTAACAATCATAACGATTGTAAACAATCTCTGCAAGTACATAAGGTGATCAGCCTAATGTACCCTATGCAATGCATAACAATTAAATATAGGGCGCGAGTCGGAACTACATGCCGGCATAAATATATATACATACCCCTTTTTCAAGGGTTGTTTATCTCAGTGTCATTATAAGATTTCGCGCCAAGGCAATTCGTTTGGATAACTTTCTAAAAACATCACTGTTTCAATCGTTTATCTCAATAAATGTCTAGCCAAAACAAATGACATAGACATACTTTTCAAACATTCTGTGATCATTTAAAGCTTTTAAGATTTTCATCAATTCTTTACCTGAACAAGTCATACGAATGTAAACACTAATACTCACGTTTGATACAATACAATATTCAAGAATTATTTTAGGACTGACACAATATTTGAATTGAAATAATTCAGGAAAATGTAATAATTCAGGAAACTTGCATAATATCAATTGAGTAAGTTTAGGGAAATTGTACAATATCAAATTGATCAAGTTCAAGGAAACTTGCATGGTTTGTCGTTTATAGTTAACTCACAACTTTTTGTCCTTCGGATAACCTACATATTTAATAAGTCAGTATACTAAGTATTCACTATCGGATTTCACCTATTAACTTAACTCGACTCATACATTAGTATATACGTATCTCATTTATCGCCACATCAACAAATAAAATCAACTTTATTATTATTTTATTTTGATATGTTTTGTTTATCTATTAAATTATTATTATTATTATTATTATTATTATTATTATTATTATTATTATTATTATTATTATTATTATTATTATTATTATTATTATTATTATTATTATTACTATTACTATTACTATTATTATTATTATTATTATTATTATTATTATTATTATTATTATTATTATTATTTTATCTTAATTATTAATTAAAAAATAATTCTGACTGAACCCGGACTAAAACCTGACCCAACGCTACCGCGCCTAGTTTTAGCCTTGCACCAGCGATGTCGCACCAGGGCATTAGAGTCTCAAAAACGGGACACGATATGGCCGTGCCTAGAAATGAACTGGGACCTACATAATCTAAAACTTAATTTTTCCATTTTTTTTCAACTTTGTCAATTTTGATTCCTCTTTATTCAAAGCTTCAAAACTTGTTCATTTTACACCCCAAATGAGTTCAATCTGTAACCATAACTTGCTAGATTCATATCTTAACATCATTCAAAGATCTTTATCATTTCCAAACTTGTTTATGGGGACTGATCCATAATATATATTTGCTATAGATCCTTATAGGGTATATACCATCTATACCCTTTAAAACAAAAGTAACAGCTAGGATTTGAGACTAAAAATTAACATATGTTACTATTAGTAGCGGAATGTAAAAACATACGCTACTAATAGTAGCGCACGATAATCAGAATAAGGGTTTATCTTTATTAACTAGGGTTTATGTTTTACTAATCAAGATTTAGGTTTTATAAATTACGGTTTATGGTTTATTAACTCCTTTTTAAGTGGGTTTAGGGTTTATTAACCTTATTAACCTCTGGTTAATAAACCCTAAATCTTGATTAATAAATCCTAAATCGAGTTAATACACCCTAAACTCTAATTAATAAACCTTAAACCCTAGTTAATAAATCCTTAACCCTAGTTAATAAATATTAAACCCAAATTTATAAACCATAAACCCTAGTTATTAAACCCTAAATCTTAGTTAATAAACCCTAAACCCTAGTTAATAAAGCTAAACCCTTATTCTAATTAGCGTCCGCTATTATTAGTAGGGTGTTTTTTTTACAGTCCATTACTAATAATAGTGGACATCTCTAATCTTTGTCGTTACTATTATTTTAAAGGATATATATGGTGTATGCCCTATAAGGATCCATAGCAAATATATGTTATAGATCATTTCCCTTATTTATTAGCCAACATAGTAGTTTAAAAAGAAATTAGGGTTTACAACCAAAACATGTTTCACTAGAAAATTCACCATAATCTGTTTTAACTTATTTTTAATTCGTTCCACTTAGGTTATCTTAGTATTACATATATCTTCAACATATAATTCATAGATCTTTAAAAATAACATACATAACTTAGGTTACATAGCTTGGAAATCACTTCCCACTAGGTTCATTTAGGGTTTTACACATATTCTCATTATTCTTATATTTTCATGCATCAAGCTACAATCTATACACATAAACACCATTAAAACCACCTTATATCTTCATAATCTACCATGATTCCCAACACATAGATCCTCTCACAACTAAACAAGCTATAAACATAAACTAAAGTTTTTAAACTAAAGCTTTAGTTAAGGAAACTTTTAAACCTTTTGAGCTTTGCTTGAATTTAATTCTTCTTGCTATGTTGGATGATGGTTGATCACGTAGTTGCTTGGTACAATGTTTCTTTTCTCCTTCTCCTCTTTCTCTATACCAAAACCTTTTTCTCATTATATTCTCTTTATGTTGATAGCTTGTTGTTGTTGTTGCCTCCCTTGTTTTAGCTTCCTTCTTTAGTTGTCTTCTTCGAAAAATCCCAAATTTGATGATTTGCAGAGCCACATACAAAACATCTCTTGGTCTTCTTCGGCTTGGGGCAGTTAGAAGAGATGTGTCCCTCATACCCGTAGTTGTAACAGATGTTCTTTCCTTTAAAGCACTCCCCTGGATGATTCTTCTCACAAACACCAAAAGCTCTTCCTTTCCTCTTCAAATCCCCTTGCTTACCTCCAACACTATTGATGTTACTCCATTTCCTTTTATTTGAATTAGTTCATCCACCATTCCCTTCTCGATCGCCTCCTTCACTCCTTTTATTCTTCTTCTTTTAGTGATATTTGCTCAAAACTTCACTTCCCCCCTTCAGTCTTCATACTCTTTCGGGACAATTTTTTTGATAAATGGTCAAATGCTCCACACTCGTAACACCCCTTCTACTTTGGATTAGGAAAATTAAGAGATATGTGTCCCTCCTGTCTGCAATTATAGCATGTGCCTCTGCCTTTTAAACACACTCCTAAGTGATTATTTCCATAACTAGCACATGCCTCTATCTTCTTCTTATTCAGTTTTTCCTAACTTTCGTTATACTTATCCTTATTCCACTTCCTTTTACGGTTTTTATTGCTCTCACTACTACTTTCTTCTACTCGATGGTTCTTCACCATCTTCAAAGTATGAATTCTTTGTACCATGACTGGAGTGATTTCTCTTTCTAGATTATTAATTGTCGCCTGACTTCTTCTAAATTCAGCGATCGCTTCTTCAAAAGCATTCACTATTAAATTCACCAATAGCAGTAAGAGATTCCGATCCAACTCCCTGTTTTTCATTTTCTGCTATCTGATGTGTTCCTTCTGCTTAAAGGTCTTTCTCTCGACATTTCTGTTTAACACAAAAATGGTATTTGTGACGACCCTGAATCCAGGTCCCTTGAACCTCGAATCTGGTTCAACACTAGTACTAAATTTTCCTTATTGTTCATAAATTACAACAATATTATAATTGATAAATAATCATGTATTTACAATTCTACAACATCTCTTTCAATTCCAGAATCACAATCTTTAAACAAACCTAGTATGTCTCAATATCATACATGATACGACATTCTATTACACTCATTTTGAGTACTTAACACTCATATTACATATCAACTAAGTCTTATACTACACAGTCATTTTACCTGTCCAATTCAGACTGATATCTACAATAGACATTTAGACCTTCAGTGAAAGTAGTATGCATTCCTGTTTCTTGATCTTTATCAAAAACATTGAATAACTTGCACTATCTGAAAATGTTGATTTTAAGCAAGAATGAGCACGACGGCTCAACAAGTATAACAGTTACACATAACACATTACTTGCTTCACATATTATACATGCTCTGTATTTTATTCTTACATCATGCATTTCATACTTTTCATTTTATGAATGTTTTATACTTCTTATAATAATCAACTAGCATCTAGTAATTCATGCTTCATATCTGAATATATTTCACATGTAACCATATCTCATGTTATGCACATAACACAAATATCATCACTATATCTCCATATCAATAATTTAATAACACATTGTAGCATAGCTATGCACATAGGAGCAAGTTCTGAAAATCGACATTTACGCTTATTTTGCGTCTTTCGTTCAACCTACAATTTATATATAAAATCGACATAATCATTAGTTACAATAACTATTAATTAGTCTTAACTTCAAATTATTAACTCTTAAGATGTCCGACAAACGAACCCTTAAGTTCTGGACAAAAACCCTAGCCCAAACCTAATTGGACATATCGGGTACACTTAACCAACTTACGCGTTCATTACACATTCTTCGTACGACTTACTTTTAATATGTTGTCTAAAAATTTAGTCACAAACGGATTATTTACTTTGGTTTAATTCAATTAAACTTTCTTCTTTTACATAACTTAATGATTCAGACATTTAATAATGTACCAAATACTTCAAAATATTATCTACCTTTGATAATATACAACTACGTTCAAATATTATTAACAATTTAATAATATTTTAATCACTTATTAATATTATTAACCATTTAATAATATTTTACTCACTTATTAATATTATTAACCATTTAATAATATTTTACTCACTTATTAATATTATTAACCATTTAATAATATTTTAATCACATATTAATATTATTAACCATTTAATAATATTTTAATCACATATTAATATTATTAACCATTTAACAATATTTTAATCGCTTATTAATATTATTAACCATTTAAAAATATTTTAATCCCTTATTAATATTATTAACCATTTAATAATATTTTAATCACTTATTAATATTATTAACCATTTAATAATATTTTAATCACTTATTAATATTATTAACCATTTAATAATATTTTAATCATTTACAAATATTATTCACCATTTGATAATATTTTAATCTGTTATTAATATTATTAACCATTTAATAATATTTTAATCACGTTTTAATATTATTAACTATTTAATAATATTTTAATCATTCATTAATATTATTAACCATTTAATAATATTTTAATCACTTATTAATGTTATTAATTATTTAAGAACATTTTCATCATGTACTAATGTTATTAAACATTTAATAACTTTTTAATCAGATACTAATATTATTGATCATTTAATAATATTTTAATAATCTTCAAACAATACCAATAGTTAACTTTTTAATTGTGTTAACTTTAGTCTTTATTTTAAACATTTAGCTACCATTAATGCACTAATAAATTCTACGTATATAGGTTTAGTATCCAAACACATTCATTTTACACTTATTTTAACTTAATTTATCAAAGAACACTTGACTCGGACCAACCCGACCCGACCCGGAGCAAAAAAAATCTGCTAGGCAGATTGTTTTGGCGCAGCTGCGCCACACCGGACGCAGCTGCGCCAGGCCAATCTGTCCGGAAGTCAATTTTTTTGACTGCTCGACCCTCCGATAGTCATAACTTCTTCATTTTAAAATATTTTGTGGTGATTATTTAGTCCATGCTCATCAGAATTTCCCCCTCTACAATTTCTCTTTGTATCCCAAATCCAAATTCCGAACGGAACTGGACTAAAAACTGCTCACAAGGACAAAGTGAAAACTAAAATCACAAATCCTTGGTTTTAATTGTTCAAACTTGAATAAAATAAACTATACACATCCAAATGACACCAACTTAGTGTTGTTGTCTTCTTAACTTCTTGTTTTACAACATTTTATGGTTCAATCATATTTTTGAAAACGTTTGACACGAAATTTAAAGATTGAACCACTTAGGGTTTTAAAACGCCCTATTTTGCGATAAAAGCCATAACTTCCTTGTTTTTCCATGTTTTTGAAAGCTTCAAGTTAGGTTTTCTTAAAAACTCATATATGTAACTTTCTAGCTATAGAAATTAATTTTCCAACTTGTACCTTTCAATCTACAACATTAAATAACACATAGCTACCAAGGTTTTTATCGGTAAATCTCTGTATGCACTTTTCTTCTAATTCTTTGCATACCACCTATACAAATACATGTATTAACTATATTAAACCATGAATATACCTATATATCATAGTTTTAGACTTCTATATCATCAAAATAACTTTTGATCGGTAAAAAATACATTTTAACCGTTCATATCATATCTAAACTATAAAAATGAACTAAAGAGGGTTTAGAACACTTTTTAACCTTTTATACATGGATGCTCTCCTTCCTCTTGACATCATCTTGATTTGTGACTCCTCATTAACTGTCCTCTAGCATTTTTCCATGGTGGATCATCAATC
Source organism: Hedera helix (assembly GCA_947179155.2). NCBI lineage: Eukaryota > Viridiplantae > Streptophyta > Magnoliopsida > Apiales > Araliaceae > Hedera > Hedera helix. The sequence goes on along the minus strand of OX359280.1, from coordinate 27,957,845 downwards.
TCACAAAGTAGCTCTTATTTTTCTCTAGAGCTTCTCTCTCTACAACAATTGAATTAGCTAGCAAATGACTAACTTTTGCTAGCTCTTTCCCTCTTCTCTAGATATAGCACTCCCTTAATCGCCATCAACTCCTACTAATCAACTAACATAGTCAAATTAAGAGCTAATTATGCTTACTATTGGATTGATTAACCACTTGAATGACTAGGGGATTGACTAGGGTTGGTGAACCACTTTGATATTGTGTACAAGTGAAGTAACCAAGCAAAATCAAGCCACCCCCTTGTGGGGCCCACTAAATCTCAGCAAAATGAGATTAAATCCCCTATTTTTGCTTTATTTTTATAGCTTAAATGTACATATATACATCTATATATATATATATATATATATAAATGTTGACCAATTTTGACTACCATTTGGGCTCCACATTGGACTCTAGGATTTAAATATATTGGGCTCATTCATTTAATTTGGTTGGGCTCAATTTAATTATTCTATTGGGCTAACATTAAATACTTTATGTTACATTTAATTAAAACAAGCATCGGACTTGATTAATTATAACTTGAATCAAGGTTTAATTAATTACATGGACTACTAGGTTAATTTATTTAACTTAGTGTAATACATCAATTGGACTTATTATATAATCCAATTAGACTTGCCTTTAAATATTCTACCACCTTGGGTTACATAATTAACTCATCCATAGTTAATTCTCATCAGCATATTTATTCACTTAGCAATTAACTAATGATTGATTAATGCTCTCTCTTGCCTACCAACTAGGGTTATTCAATTAACCTTACATTGATTAATTCTCTATACTCAACAATATTTCTCAACACTTTGACCATCATTTGAATTTTTAAATGGTTGGGCTATCTAGCTTATTTTGCATTAGGTTCTCTTATTTAATTATCCCTCTTTATACAAGTCTTCCCATATTGGGCTAACATCTATAATCCATTTGTGCTAGTCCACTAGTAGTAATTAAATTACTTAGACTCTTTATAACAACTTAATAATTAAGTTAATTACTTAATTAATTAATTTCACATTATTGTCATCCAAGACAATCATCTTAAATTTTCCACAACTTTAACTTATACTAATATAATTAACCTAATTAATTATATTTTATGACTTTATATTTAAACTAATTAATTTATTAGTTTAATTGAATATTAACTTACTCATCTTCTTATTTGGCTAGCAAACACATTTTAGATATATATATATATATATCCACCTTCAATTCTCAAATTAATTTATTTCCTTAATAAATTCTCTACATGCATCATTAAAAATATTCCCACATTTAATTTCTAACAAATAAATTATGTTAAAAAAAATGTTTACTCATTTTCTACACATCTCACTTCAACAACTCTATGTTTTAAACCATAACCTTTAATTAATTATTTCAAATCTTATTTACAATTTTTATAAATATCTAGGATATTATATTCACCCCTTCTTATAAAAATTTCGTCCCCGAAATTTCATCATACTCATTTATACCATTTTCATCTCTGAGAATATCTCTTCACTCATCAAATTCCATGACCACCCTTTTTTAGGAAGTTCATACTTTTAACTTACAATTCCAGAACAATGGAATATCTTGCAGAAGAATAATTTGAAAATCAATATCTTGCAAAAGAATAAATTGAAAATTAAAATATTCATTAAAACTTTCATACTATACTGAGGGGTCATAAAGACCGTGAACATCTGCGAAAAGGTTTATCAATCACAAAGACTGAAAACATTCCATAATTGTTTTGTACGCTAGGTGATCAGCCTATCGTACTCTAGCGCTGTGCACAACAAACTTCACTCAGGGTTGAACTCTTTGGATTTACCAACCCATATTTTGTTATATCAACATGCCACCACTCTTGGGCGCCTCCTTGCGGGTTCTTTATTCATGGCTCTGACATATCCCCCATTATAGGGTTGTTCACCTAAGACTTACTACAAAATTCCGCTCCTGCATAAGTTGCATTGGAAATAAAACTTGAGTCATTTATAACCAAAAGTGTCCAGTCAAAATAAATGACATAAACTCACATAATTGAACTGTTCGTATATTATGAACTAAAAATCATTTTAGATTAGTTAAAATCACTTAAATTCATTTATAGGACGTCATGATACCGCATCATCTTCACAGTACGTAGATGATTTCGTCATTAATTTATGACTTCATGATACCGTACATCTTGACAATACGTTGAGGATTCCGTCATTTTCATCCCCACACCATGGCTTTAATGGCATGTGATGATTTCATAAATACATTTGATATTTTAAAATCAATTTATCTAGCCGAAACAATTAGTATACACTCTTCTTAAAACGTTTTAAAACATTGAAAATTATTTTATAACTTTGTCATACTACATCTGTGACGTCCCCAAATTCGAGTACTTCTACCTCAGACTCAGTGCTCACGATCTAAACATCTATCCATACATAAACAATCTATAATACTAATGCGTAAATAAATAAACATATAATGTTTATTACATAAGACTTACTAAACTCCATAGGTCATTAACCTTAAACATAAACAACATAAAGTACTACCAAATTTACATGTATGGTTTAATACAGGATATCATAACAAAGACAATTATTTAAATAACAAGCAGCTACTCCTTTGTCTTCCCCTTGCCCTTATCTTTACCAGAGCTCTCTGGCCTAACTGCAAATATTCCATGATATAGCAAGAATGAGCAACTAGCTTGCTCAGCAAGTTTAAAAATAAAAAATGAAAGATATATATCATGGATGAATAAGGAATAGCTTCAAAGGATTAAGCGATATGCACAATGGTGAGTAACTGAAACAATATATCTAAAATAATATAATCAAAATTCAAATGCAAGGATGAATAATGGTTATTTACTGTTGAGTGGCCAAAATGACCATGAACAATTGATAAGGAATCAATCTTTCGATTAACCCTTTTAACGTGTAACTCACGAGGTTTTTGTACGCTAGGGGATCAACCTTTTGTACACGATGTATATGCATAACACTTACTTCTTTGTAGTCGGATAACCGACAATTAAATTCCCCTATAAAGGGTTGTTCTCTCAGACTTATAAGAATCCACATCGACCAATGGTTTGGATAGCTTTTACAAAGTTTTAACATACATGTCTCTGGCCGAAACAAATGGTCTAGATTACTTCTAGAACAGTTCATAAATGAAAGAATTGTAGTGCTACATGATTCCATAATTAAATAAAGCTCAAATGCACAAGGTGCGAACATCAAGGATAATATACGATGTGGAATAATTCACAGTAATTAAACCACTTAAGTTATGTCTGGAAATTTATAACTCGAATTGGAATCATCATACATGCTCAATATAATTACAGAAAAAATAAAAACTCGTTCAAAATAACAATATAACTTGGAGTAGGATTCGAGAACTTGCCTCAATCGCGAATTACGCTACGTGAATTAAAGTATTTTTTTTTCTCGAAAACCTAATCATTAATAGGTTAACTAGTAATTAGTGCTAACTCCAATTAATTCAATTAGCACATAATTATCACATATTACACGTATGCATCACATAACACAACCATTATGCCATTTTGATGCCTCTAGGTCGAATAAATCATGTTTCACAATTTATTCGAATTTAACTTAATTACTTATTTAGTTATTCAAGATACAAACATATTTTTCAAAAATATGAAATTAACTTATTATTTTTATATCTTTTGGGAATCAGTATCATACTGTTTTTCATATGCAGAAAAATTTTATTTTAATTTTTCAACTTTGTTTACTATTTTTAATTATGCCATTTCTGTCCAAAACTGTAATAATTATTAAAAATCCAAGTTTTATCAGAAAAATCTGAAACTTGACTGGAAGCTTCTAGACACTATATATTACATCCTGTAATAATTTTAGAGTGTTTGAAGCTATATATTTCAACTTATAACAGTTTCCATTTTACAAACCGAAAACTTGGTTAAGCTACTACACACTCATCCGGAATCGGAATGAGCTCAAATTTGGACAGGAGCTTCGTTAAAACATAAAATTTCACAATACAGAATCCTGGAATTTTTAAAACTTGTTTAATGGCCGAAACAGGCTACTGAAATTTCAGGACAGGGGATTTTTAAGGTTTTTCGGCTTTGGACAGTTTTACGGAAAAAATGATTAAAAATATACCGTAACTCGGAACTTAGTGAATTCAGTTGGGTTTATTCCGGAACTCGAAAATCTAGATCCCAATGTAAACGGATTTTTAAAATGAGTTACGGTTTGAACGCAGTGACTGCGCAAAGTAGGCTGCTGTCAGTGACCATTTTCAAATTTTTATATCTTGTTCAAAATCTCATATCGCGCTCGTTTTAAATCGTTTTGACGCGATACCAACTAGGTGTTGTTCAAAACTTACACCTTTAACATCCTAACACATAAAACTGAGCCTACCAAGTATGCACATAAGGCTACCAAGCACAAAACCACAAACATAGCTTCCGGTAATTAACTAGTTTAACTTAAACAATTCTCCCACAAAACTTATGATGATTAACATATGAATCTAAGCTCATATAACCTCTCTTTTTCTTTTTTCTTTTTGACAACAAAAATTGTTCATCACATCAACTTAGCATACAAGGGTTTTAGAAAATATTTTTACTCAAAACATCACCTAAACTAGTATAAAAGTACTTAACTTATCAAGACAGCAACAAATGAACATTTCTAACACATAAGCTCCATAACATCTTCCACCTTATATCTTCTAGCCCTTCATGGCTACAACACACAAATACCTCCTACAACCAACCATGGCATGAACATTTAAAGAAATAAATAACCAAAAATGAAAGTTAGGATTTCAAGGAAACTTTTAAACCTTAATGATCTTCTAGCAATTCTCCTCCTTCTCCCAAAATATGTGATGAAGGTTGATGTCATGAACTCCCTCTTTCTCTTATTCCAACCGAACGTTATCTCTCTTTCTATGCTTGAGATTTGAATTTGAATTTTTTTTTTTTTGGATGGAGAACTAGTAAGGAAAGGTTGAACAATGGAGGTTTTCTTCTTTTTCTCTCTAGAAATTAAGCTTTCTCTCTCTACTCTCTCTCTACAATTAGGGTCTAGTAAGCTAAGGAGGAAGAAGATGAATAGTTGGTATGAGCACTCTTATTTAGATAAGCATGGACTTGTGAACTTATTAAATCAAGCTATATCTCCAATTTCCAAGCAAATAAAAGTCAATTTGGAAAATCAAATGAGGTCCACCAATAATAATGCAAGGAAATAAGCCACATGGATCCTAGAAATCCTCCAACCAAAACCTCAAATTTGTCCAATTTTTGTTTTATTTTAATTGCTACAAATGATAGTATTGTTGACTAAATAATTGACTTTTAATTAAATACACTTTGGATCAAATGTTGGGCTTGTTTTCAATTCTATTTGGGTTCAATTTAATCAAACATTGGGCCATTCCAATTTTTACTAACATACATGAAATTTAATTCTCATAGCAGCTAGTTAATTAATAAATTAGTCTCACATTATTAATCGATTTAATTAACTCAATTAGTTAATCTAATTAGACTTGCCATATTCAAGAATTACTTGAATATTTACATGGCTCACTATATAAATTTCTTGATATTAAAATTCTTAGGTTCGTCCCTTCAATTAATATATTCATCTATTGGACTTACCTTCATATAATTATCTAGTCACGCAATCGCATAATCGTTTCAAATTAATTCACAAAGTTCACTTCATTGGAAAATAAATTCACAATTTAATTTACAATGTACATTAATATTTGAGGTTATCACATTCTCCCCCCTCCCCCCCCCCCCCCCCCCCCTTAAAAGAATTCCGTCCCCGGAATTTACTCTAAGTTCACGTGAAAAGGTGCGGGTAATTCTCCCTCATCTTTTCCTCAAGCTCCCACGTAGCTTTTTCAGTTGTGTGATTCCTCCATAGCACTTTAACAGAATGTATAACCTTGTTTCTCAACATCTGCTCTTTCCTATCTAGTATTTGAACAGGAACCTCCTCGTAAGTTAGATCATTTTCAACCTGAATTGGTTCATATGATATCACATGCTTGTAATCCGATTTGTATAGTCGTAACACTAAAACATGAAACACGTTGTGGATATGCCCAAGTTCAGGAGGTAAAGCTACCTCATACGCCACTTCGCCAACTCTCTTTAAAACTTCAAATGGCCCTATGAACCTCGGATTCAATTTTCCTTTCTTACCAAATCTTATCTTCCCTTTCCAAGGAGATATTTTCAAAAATACATAGCTTCCGACTTCAAAGTCTTTCTTCTGATGGTGTAAATCCGCATACTTCTTTTGTCGGTCTTAAGCTGCAACCAATGGGGTCTTATTACTTTGATGGTACCCACAGTTTGTTGCATTAATTCAGGACCCAAAATCCTTCGCTCACCCACTTCATCCTAACAAAGTGGTTTGTGACACTTCCTCCCATAAAGTGCTTCATATGGCGGCATGCCAATACTTGCATGATAACTATTGTTGTAGGCAAACTCCACCAAAGGAAGTTGATCTTCGCAGCTGCCTTTGAAATCCATTACACACGCCCGCAACATATCTTCAAGTGTCTGAATTGTTCGCTCGCTCTGGCCATCAGTTTGGGGACGATAAGTCGTGCTCAATCTTAACTGTGTTCCCATTCTCTCTTGTAAGCTTCTCCAGAAATTCGAAGTGAAGCGCGGATCTCTGTCAGATACAATAGATACCGACACTCCATGTCGTGATACAATTTCCTTAACGTATAACTTTGCCAACTGCTCCAAATTATACCGAATCTTGATTGGTAGAAAATGTGCAGACTTCGTAAGACAATCCATGATCACCCAGATTGCGTCAAACCCTTTTTTTGTCTTTGGAAGCCCTACCACAAAATCCATTGCGATATGCTTCCATTTCCATTCTAGGATTTCCAATGGTTGAAGTAACCCACTTGGTCTCTGATGTTCTACTTTAACCTTCTGACAAGTTAAACATCGACTGACACATTCAGCCACTTCTCTTTTCATATTCGGCCACCAAAAATATTGCTTCAAATCTTGATACATTTTCGTGCTCCCTGGATGTACCGAATATCTCAAACTGTGAGCTTCTTGCAGAATTTCTTCCTTTAATTCTAGAACCAACGGTACCCAGATTCTCTTTTCAAACCTTAATAATCCATTTCTATCAATCCAATATTTTAGCTCTTCTCCTTCGGAGATTCGTTTCTTTATATTAATGCATTCATCATCCTTATCTTGAGCCTCATTTACCTTTTCTAGTAAAGTCGGGCTCGCTCTTACTAAAAACAGCTTTTCATTTAACTCTTTTGGATATTTGATTTCCAATTCCAACCTTTCCATTTCTTTTATCAGCATTTCTTGAGTTGTCTACTTCAATAATTTTTCTCTGCCCTTTCTACTCAGCGCATCGGCTACCACATTTGCTTTACGTGGATGGTATAAAATCTCGCAGTCATAATCTTTAATCAATTCCAGCCATCGCCTCCGCCTCATGTTCAATTCCTTCTGAGTGAAAATATACTTCAGACTTTTGTGATCTGTGTATATCTCGCACTTTTCTCCATACAGATAGTGCCTCCAAATCTTCAGAGCAAACACTACTGCTGCTAACTCTAGGTCACGAGTCGAGTATCCCTTCTCGTAGTCCTTTAACTGTCGAGATGCGTACGCAATGACCTTGCCATGCTGCATCAGAACACACCCAAGGCCCTTGTGTGACGCATCACTAAAAACCACAAATCTTCCTGTCTCATCAGGTAAAGATAATACAGGTACTTCACTGAGCCTCTTCTTTAACTCCATAAAACTCTGTTCACATTTATCTGACCATACAAATTTTACTGTCTTCCTTGTCAGATTTGTTAACGGCGTTGCTATCTTCGAAAAATCCTGGATAAACCTCCGATAGTAACCCGCTAAACCTAAGAAACTCCTAACCTCCGTTGGCGTCTTTGGCTGTTCCCAATTTATGATTGCCTCCACCTTTGCTGAATCCACCGATACACCATTCTCATCAATTACGTGACCCAAAAATTGTACCCTTCTCAACCAAAATTCGCATTTAGAAAACTTGGCATACAATCTTTTCTTTCTCAATGTCTCCAGTACTACCCGCAGGTGTTCGACATGCTCCTCCTCCGTCTTTGAGTAAACTAATATATCATCAATAAACACTATGACAAACTTGTCCATATACTGCTTGAATACCCTGTTCATCATATCCATAAAAGCTGCTGGCGCATTTGTCAGCCCGAACGACATCACCATAAACTCAAATTGACCATAACGTGTTCTGAATGCTGTCTTCGGTACGTCATCCCTTCTCACCTTCAGTTGATGATACCCGGTCCTTAAATCAATCTTCGAAAAGTACTTTGCTCCCCTTAATTGATCAAATAGATAGTCTATTCTGGGTAGCGGGTACTTGTTCTTAATTGTAACTTTGTTCAACTCTCGGTAGTCAATACAAAGTCTTAGGGAACCATCTTTCTTCTTGACAAACAACACCGGTGCTCCCCATGGAGACACGCTCGGCTGAATATACTTTTTATCCAACAACCCTTGCAGTTGTATCATCAATTCCTTCATTTCTACCAGGGCCATCCTATATGGTGTTTTCGATATTGGCATTCCCTTGCAGTTGTATCATCAATTCCTTCATTTCTACTGGGGCCATCCTATATGGTGTTTTCGATATCGGCGTTGTCCCCGGTACTAAGTCAATTGCGAACTCAACTTCTCTGTCCGGTGGTAAACCTGGTAACTCATCCGGAAAAACATCCTGAAATTCACTTACCACGGGTATCTGTCCTATCTCTCCTACTTCTCTCTGCGTGTCTACCACGTGAGCCAGATACCCTATACAATCATTTCTCAACAACTTGCTAGCTTGCCTTATCATCAGACAACAGGATTGTCTAGGCAATCTATTTCCATAAAACACCACCTTTGACTTATTCGAAGTCGTCAGGTGTATACTCTTCCTCTGGCAGTCAATCACCGCTCCGTGATTAAACAGCCAATCCATTCCGAGGATCACATCAAACTCCCCTAATCTTATAGGGATCAAGTCCACGCTCAACTTATACCCTCTAATATCAGCACAACAATTCCTATGAATGACTTCAACAGGAATAATTTCTTTATTTGCTACCTCTATGTTCATGGGGTTTGCTAGCTTTTCACGAGGTAAATTTAAACTTCTTGCAAAATCTTCAAATACAGATGAACGCGTAGCTCCCGAATCAAATAACATATATGCATTCATATTATTAATTGGAAAAATACCTGCCACCACGTCCTTCGATTCCATTACGTCCTGCACTGTCATATTGAAGGTACGTGCCACTGGCCTGGGTGGTGGGGGTGGTTCTCCAATGGTAAACTTTCTTTCACTGCTCCTGTTAGCACTGCCTATATCATTCTTGCATCTGGGACAATCTTTGATCAAGTGATCAGTTGCACCACATGAGAAACAACCTCCTTTCTTGGGTTTGGTGCAATGTGGTGCAATATGACCTGGCTGACCGCAGTTGTAACAGACTCCCTTGCCCCTCATGCGGTCTCCGGAATGGCTCTTTCCGCATTTATCACACTTATTCCCTTTCTTTCCTTCACCTCTTGATTTGCTTCCAAAACTCTAGCTGTCCGACCACTTCCGCTTGTGGGGGTTGCTCCCACCACTACTGCCTCCTTCTCGGTGTCCATCATGTCTCTTCTTTTTCTTCTGATCTTGATTATACTTCACCAGTGCCTCATTTCCTCCTTCAGCAATAATGGCTTTTTCCAACAAAGTTGAGAAAGTATTGATCTGTAGTACAGCTACCCTACTGAATATCAATGGTTTTAACCCCTGCTCAAAACGTCTAGCTCTCCTTGCCTCGGTATCCACTAGATGAGTAGCATACCGAGCTAGTTCATTAAACTTAGCAGCATACTCCGTCACCGACATGTTACCCTGCTTCAAGTCTAAAAATTTCATCTCCATCCGCGTCTTCATACTCTATGGAAAATAAGTCTCGAAGAATAACTCTTTGAATCGTGCCCATGCGATTACTCCTTCTCCTGCCCTATTTTTGTTTGCTTTCCACCAAAAACTCGCGTCTGCCTTCAGCATGAAGGTGGCGAATGCCGTTTTCTATTCCTCTGCCACTCGAGCAACCTCAAAAACTTTCTCCATCTCCTCTACCCACGTCTGGGCTTCAATTGGGTCTGTAGTACCGCGGAACTCTGGCGGTCCTACAAGTTTAAAGTCCTTAAAATTAGCTAGGTGGGGTCCTGGCTGTTCACCCACTACTGGTGGTCTGCCTTACATAGCTTCCGTTAGCATATTGGCAAAGATTCTCATCGGGTCCGGTTGGCCCGGTACATCATCCTTAATCTCATCAACCCTTCGCTGTCGCGGTTGTCTTCTAGGCGGCATTATCTGTTGGACAAAACCTTATGTTATTCAATTTATACCTTATATTTTATGCAACAATTCATATCAACTTGAAACATTTAGAAATGCACACACGAATTCAAGACAGGTCATAATCGTATTTATATTCATATACCACTAATGTTAGTACAAAAAGACATTACAATACTGTGGCATATCGCTATAAATGCCCTAAACATCATTGTCTACCCATATATCCATCCTCTTAACAACAGAAGTGGGGACTAACGTCATTCTACCCCTCAGACAAAACAAAAGTCAGGGCTAACAACACTATCCCAAATATAAATAAGGTACTAGGATTTACATCAGATAAACACGTCCCTACTAGAAACAAAATGGGGGGACTATCTGCATCTATATACATAACATAGGCCAAACCACTAATGGAGCATCCCGCGCTCCATGGCGTCCTCGAATTCCTGAGTCCCGATCTGTATCATACGGCTGTGGCTTATGGTCTCCTGTGTCTGACCTTCCTCCGGAGGAAAATAGTACACACGGTCCAGGAAGCGACCAAATCCTGTAGTGAAGGCATAACTCATACGGTCAGTCCTCATCCTCTTACTCCGTACATCCTCCTCTAGATCATGAGCTCTCTCTTACTCAAAATTCAGTTGCTCCTCTATCTGAAGCCTCACTGCCGCCTCCTCCTCTAGCTGGGCTCTAACGAACTGTCTCTCAGCGGTGACACCCTCCAGCTCTACCCTAACGACATCCCTCTCAGTAGTGATCCCCTCTAAATAACCAGTGAAGTGTGCATCCCTCTCTATCAGGTAATGCATCAGTGCTCCCAACTGTGTGGCAGTCTCCTGCCAACCCTGTCTCTCATGCTCTAACTGACCGATCCTAGCCTGCTGCTCCTGATCCCTCGTCTCCATCATCTACATCTGGTCTTGACACTGTTGGACCTCGGTCTACAACTCCTGTACCTGATACTGCTACTACTGGACATTAATCTCCAGCTCCTCAATCCTGGTACCCTGCTCTATAATCCTATCAGCATACTAACTCATCATGTCATCCTCAAAGGTATGATAGAAGACAGGTGATTCGTCATCTGACCCCTCTACCGACTCCTCCTCAGGCTCCGTCTCCTCTACCTCTGTCAGGACTATCTCTGCAGGCAATAACTCTGAGACCACATGGATATCACGTGGCTCCCCTTCTATCTGGCGATTCGACTGTCCAATCTCTGACATCCTACAGCCACCGACAATGAACACAAGAACAACAATATGTCAGTATCACAATAAAATATATTCATTGATAAAATGAAATGATATTTTATCATGTACAGACTTTGCTCGATGAATCCCCATGATCTATCTCCACAACATCATACAACTCAATGAACCTCCCCGGTCCATGTCCTAGCGCACTCGATATGAGTTTAATAATAAGGTTATAGCCTAGGTTTCACAATTCCTAAAGTTTATAACCCTAAGCTCTGATACCAACCACACCCCCAAATTCAGGTACTTCTACCTCAGACTCAGTGCTCACGATCTAAACATCTATCCATACATAAACAATCTATAATACTAATGCGTAAATAAATAAACATATAATGTTTATTACATAAGACTTACTAAACTCCATAGGTCATTAACCTTAAACATAAACAACATAAAGTACTACCAAATTTACATGTATGGTTTAATACAGGATATCATAACAAAGACAATTATTTAAATAACAAGCAGCTACTCCTTTGTCTTCCCCTTGCCCTTATCTTTACCAGAGCTCTCTGGCCTAACTGCAAATATTCCATGATATAGCAAGAATGAGCAACTAGTTTGCTCAGCAAGTTTAAAAATAAAAAATGAAAGATATATATCATGGATGAATAAGGAATAGCTTCAAAGGATTAAGTGATATGCACAATGGTGAGTAACTGAAACAATATATCTGAAATAATATAATCAAAATTCAAATGCAAGGATGAATAATGGTTATTTACTGCTGAGTGGCCAAAATGACCATGAACAATTGATAAGGAATCAATCTTTCGATTAACCATTTTAACGTGTAACTCACGAGGTTTTTGTACGCTAGGGGATCAACCTTTTGTACACGATGTATATGCATAACACTTACTTCTTTGTAGTCGGATAACCGATAATTAAATTCCCCTATAAAGGGTTGTTCTCTCAAACTTATAAGAATCCACATCGACCAATGGTTTGGATAGCTTTTACAAAGTTTTAACATACATGTATCTAGCCGAAACAAACGGCCTAGATTACTTCTGGAACAGTTCATAAATGAAAGAACTGTAGTGTTACATGATTCCATAATTAAATAAAGCTCAAATGCACAAGGCGCGAACATCAAGGATAATATACGATGTGGAATAATTCACAATAATTAAACCACTAAAGTTATGTCTGGAAATTTATAACTCGAATTGGAATCATCATACATGCTCAATATAATTACAGAAAAAATAAAAACTCGTTCAAAATAACAATATAACTTGGAGTAGGATTCGAGAACTTGCCTCAGTCGCGAATTACGCTACGCGAATTAAAGTATTTTTTTTTTCTCGGAAACCTAATCATTAATAGGTTAACTAGTAATTAGTGCTAACTCCAATTAATTCAATTAGCACATAATTATCACATGTGTACGTATGGATCACATAACACAACCATTATGCCATTTTGATGCCTCTAGGTCGAATAAATCATGTTTCACAATTTATTCGGATTTAACTTAATTACTTATTTAGTTATTCAAGATACAAACATATTTTTCAAAAATATGAAATTAACTTATTATTTTTATATCTTTTGGGAATCAGTATCATACTGTTTTTCATATGCAGAAAAATTTTATTTTAATTTTTCAACTTTGTTTACTATTTTTAATTATGCCATTTCTGTCCAAAACTGTAATAATTATTAAAAATCCAAGTTTTATCAGAAAAATCTGAAACTTGACTGGAAGCTTCTAGACACTATATATTACATCCTGTAAAAATTTTAGAGTGTTTGAAGCTATATATTTCAACTTATAACAGTTTCCATTTTACAAACCGAAAACTTGGTTAAGCTACTACACACTCATCCGGAATCGGAATGAGCTCAAATTTGGACAGAAGCTTCGTTAAAACATAAAATTTTATAATACAGAATCCTGGAATTTTTAAAACTTGTTTAATGGCCGAAACAGGCTACTGAAATTTCAAGACAGGGGGTTTTTAAGGTTTTTCGGCTTTGGACAGTTTTACGGGAAAAATGATTAAAAATATACCGTAACTCGGAACTTAGTGAATCCAGTTGGGTTTATTCCGGAACTCAAAAATCTAGATCCCTATCCGAACGGATTTTTAAAATGAGTTACGGTTTGAACGCAGTGACTGCGCAAAGTAGGCTGCTGTCAGTGACCATTTTCAATTTTTTTTATCTTGTTCAAAATTTCATATCACGCTCGTTTTAAATCGTTTTGACACGATACCAACTAGGTGTTGTTCAAAACTTACACCTTTAACATCCTAACACATAAAACTGAGCCTACCAAGTATGCACATAAGGCTACCAAGCACAAAACCACAAACATAGCTTCCGGTAATTAACTAGTTTAACTTAAACAATTCTCCCACAAAACTTATGATGATTAACATATGAATCTAAGCTCATATAACCTCTCTTTTTCTTTTTTCTTTTTGACAACAAAAATTGTTCATCACATCAACTTAGCATACAAGAGTTTTAGAAAATATTTTTACTCAAAACATCACCTAAACTAGTATAAAAGTACTTAACTTATCAAGAAAGCAACAAATGAACATTTCCAACACATAAGCTCCATAACATCTTCCACCTTATATCTTCTAGCCCTTCATGGCTACAACACACAAATACCTCCCACAACCAACCATGGCATGAACATTTAAAGAAATAAATAACCAAAAATGAAAGTTAGGATTTCAAGGAAACTTTTAAACCTTAATGATCTTCTAGCAATTCTCCTCCTTCTCCCAAATTATGTGATGAAGGTTGATGTCATGAACTCCCTCTCTCTTATTCCAACCGAACGTTATCTCTCTTTCTATGCTTGAGATTTGAATTTTAATTTATTTTTTTTGGATGGAGAACTAGTAAGGAAAGGTTGAACAATGGAGGTTTTCTTCTTTTTCTCTCTAGAAATTAAGCTTTCTCTCTCCACTCTCTCTCTACAATTAGGGTCTAGTAAGCTAAGGAGGAAGAAGATGAATAGTTGGTAAGAGCACTCTTATTTAGATAAGCATGGACTTGTGGACTTATTAAATCAAGTTAAATCTCCAATTTCCAAGCAAATAAAAGTCAATTTGGAAAATCAAATGAGGTCCACCAATAATAATGCAAGGAAATAAGCCACATGGATCCTAGAAATCCTCCAACCAAAACCTCAAATTTGTCCAATTTTTGTTTTATTTTAATTGCTACAAATGATTGTATTGTTGACTAAATAATTGACTTTTAATTAAATACACTTTGGATCAAATGTTGGGCTTGTTTTCAATTCTATTTGGGCTCAATTTAATCAAACATTGGGACATTCCAATTTTTACTAACATACATGAAATTTAATTCTCATAGCAGTTAGTTAATTAATAAATTAGTCTCACATTACTAATCGATTTAATTAACTCAATTAGTTAATCTAATTAGACTTGCCATATTCAAAAATTACTTGAATATTTACAGGGCTCACTATATAAATTTCTTGATATTAAAATTCTTAGGTTCGTCCGTTCAATTAATATATTCATCTATTGAACTTACCTTCATATAATTACCTAGTCATGCAATCGCATAATCGTTTAAAATTAATTAACGAAGTTCACTTCATTGGAAAATAAATTCCCAATTTAATTTACAATGTACATTAATATTTGCGGTTATCACATGTAGGCTATGCCGCCATGCATTTTTGTTTCAATTATACACCAGAGAACCTAACCTGCTTGAGTGATGCACACTCACCGACCAAGAATTGAATTAACAAGCCACACATCTAATTTTGTAGAAATTACTTTCCTACAAGCAGTAAACCACTTAAAAGCTTTGTATTTTATCATCCACACAAGCAATAAACCACTTAAAAGCTTTGTATTTTATCATCCACACAACTGACATGGATATTTTTTTTTAATTTTAATTAATACAATGATGAATATTGCAAACTATTTAAAAATATTACTCACTGTAAGCTCTATTGTTTCATAATTTTTAATGAATTATCTCAATTTTAAATTTAAAAATGTCTCTAATTAACTTTTAAGAATCAATAATGGTCTCACAATTTGAAATGAACTATTACATTATTTTCGTTCGATATTAAACTTCAAAGAGTAAAATTTAGAGAATTGATATTTTTACAAGTTAATTTGATATTTCCACAAGATCAAATCTGTGATACCCCGAATATCGATTAGATTTTTTAAATAAAAATCTTGAATGATTAAATAAAGGTTAGAGTTTAAAACCTTGTTTTTGAAAAGGAAAATGTGTAGAGATGATTAAACTTTATATTTAATCTATGTGTTAGGAAGAACCTATAATGGTTAATATATAAGTTTTAAAGAGAGGCTTTTGTTATGAAGACTTTAAGAAGGATATGGGACGCTATAAATAAAATATTAAATTATTTATAATGAAGAATTTTTGTGTAAGATTAATTGTGCCAATGTGGGGTGAATCAGATACATAATTATAAGTGTATATTTATGTATAAATTAAACAAGAAATGAAAAGGAAAGCCATATAATATAATTAATGTATTTAATTATAAAATGAAAGCTATGTTACTTTAACTAGCTTGACTGAAGGCCTTGTGTGACTATGTAAATGATTTGAACTATCTAAGGGATTAATTAAATTGTTTAATTATTGAAATAATGTTCAATAATTATTTTATGATGGCCCAAATTATTAATTGGGAAAGTTAGTGTAATGCCCCCAAATTCTCCGTACTGACCACAACGAACTTTGTACGTTAAACTTCCATAACATTTATCAACTTAACCAATGATCCCATAATCATAGTGGTTGAATTAGTCTATTTTAGACTATTTATTTAAAAAAAAATCTTTAACTTCATCCCTAGAACTTAACTTAGTCTCGATCTCAATATTTTTGCAAATATATGTAATGTTCCAAACTTTGAAGAATATTGTAATATAACTTTATATGAATAAATAAGAGATTGAATTACACTTTAAATGCGCTATGGAATTTTCATATGCATTTATTTTTGTGTTTCGTGTCAAGAATCCAACTTAACTAATTATTAGAAAAAATAAAGTTATTTTTAAGAAAACCTAAAGCTAGGGTTTGGAGAAAACCTAAAAAGGTTAAAACTTAAACCCTAACCCTAAAACCTAAAGTGAAAAATAAGTTAAAACCTAAATCCTAATCTGGAAACCCTAGGTTCAAACCTTAAACCCTAGAAATGTAATATTCATAAATACGTGTATAAATACAAAAAATATACGGATACAAAACATATGCATTAATTTAGGGGTAATGCAACTGGTGGGGCCCGCTGTCATATCAACAAAAGATTCCCTCTGCCCCAACAGAAAAACGTCATGTGTCCCAAAATCTACAGGAACTCATTCCGCTGCTCCAGGTCACTTCGGAGTACAAAGTGAATTCAGCCAATACTAAGGGGCACTTTCGTAATTATGAAAAAAGTACATAATTCCAACAATAACAGTTTTTCATCTCCAGACCGTATTATGCAACCAAAATTAAATATAAATAAATATTTATATTTATGTACGAAAAATAGATGTCCCAAAATTAATAAATACAATAAAAAGAAATCATCATTACCAGGAATATATAAATATTTTCTAAAAATACTGACCAGCAAAAAAAATAATTAATAAAAAAATTAAAAAAATGTTTATTTATTTTAAATGATAATTATTTTTCACCCGAACAACAACAGTGTTTCTCAAACCCAGATTCCGATCATCCGAACTGTTCGCTAGAATAGTGTCACCGGAATCTGAAAAAAAAAAAGGCAATTTAATTGGACTTTCAATATTCCAACCCGACCCATAGGTATATGGGTCTTAAATTGAACAAATAAATACATTTATATATTTATTTGTTAGACATAGTAAATAAAAAATAAAAAATATATATATATCTATAACACGCAATAACTACCAGCAACCTCATAATAAATTTTATTTATTATTTTCCACCAGATAAACCACTAGTCTTTGCTAGAGCACACGTTTTGAGAAATAAACACCAGTATTTCTACCATATCAATCCACCACCTTTCCTGTTATAAAATTTCCAAAAACACACCTTACCAGAGAGTAAGTGCGTTGTGCTTACCTCATCCTACTACATTCACCCAACAAAACTAATGTTTTTTTGACATAAGATTACCTATATTCTATATTCTATCTTTTAAATATTAGATTGAAATTATTGCTTGATTAGATAATGCGAGAGGTGATTCACAATTCAATTTTCTGAGTCAATTTAATTGGTCACGAGTCAATTACTGTAGAATATGCTAAATCAAATTATTAAATATTTATAAAAAAAAGTTATACAAACTAACCCGTGCCTCACACGGGCTATCAAACCTATAAGATTAAAAGCATAAACTTCGTTTCACCAATTTTTGGTTTCACAAATTTTTGGCTCAATTTTCCTATTCATACATACTAGTTGATAACACCTGCAATGCACGGGCTAGTTTGAATAATGAATTAAATATTTTGCTAAACATGTGATGAAAATGATATCTGCAAGACAATAACACCAAAATATATAAATTTATAAACACACCTCATCATCTTCATGTCGATCTTATTTATTTCTCTCTTCATCTTGTATTCACTCCCAAAAGCTCTTCATCTTTCTCACCTGCTGCATGAAACAAACTCTTTACTTCTCAACTTCAAATTCATCATACTATGTACTTCGTTTTAATGAAAATGAAATTACACTATCGAGTTTAAAGCATGATTATAATGAATGTGGGGAAAAGCAAAATCAATGTGGTTAGATGCAAAATACAAAGCAAAAGAAAGAGCAAGCAATTGTTGTAGGCATATTTAAATGAGGGAGAAATATGTGGCGTTTTTGCGGATTATTTAGTCCACTGTACAATTTTGCAAAAAATGCATCTTTGACAAATAAATAATATATTATAAATATCCTCTCCCAGAGAATCAACGAACTCCTATTCCCCTAAATAATTAAATAATCTTATATGAACAACATCAATGTCCCCCAAATCATTAAATCATCTCACATGAACAAAAATACCAATTAAGAACGTTTTGCCATTTCAAACTACTATAATTCTTCATATGTATCAATAATACTTGTTAGTTGAAGCTTTCATAACCATAAATGTCAAGAATCCTTTAATAACCCAGTAATTTTCCTGTATTTTCATGATCTAATCTTGCCAAATCTGCCACCTGACATACGTAGTAGCTAGAGTATTTAATGGAGCAAAGAAGATATAAAGGAAAAAATAAATCAGTAGAATGGATGTATAAGATACCTTGGAAGATAATCCAAGCACCTGGTCACGCTCCCGGCAAATTAAGAAATTATATGAAAATCTGCAACTCTTAACTATAACGAACGACATAAATTTGTAGGATTCCTGTTCGAGGCATACCTGTAGCAAATTAAACAGAATATGAACTTAAGAACTTAGATACAGATGAAAATAAAACCTCCTGGGTAGCCAAGGCATGGCTCAGAAGCCAAACATACAGACAAAAACCAAGAGAGACTTGGTGCATTCATTTAGCCACAAAACACCTTCTTAGTCAATTGATTCTAGGTTATGCAAAAATAGTAGTGGTGTGATTCCTGTGGTGACTTATGCGGAGACAAAGGGTGGAGTTTTGGAGACTTGTATCTTCGCCTCACAATGGTTCTCAATTTTTCACCTCCTAATGCTTCTTAGTGTTTTTTGTTATTAAATTTCTGAATGAGAATTCTAAATATCCATTTGATGTAATAAGTAGGCTATGTTATGCAATCAAGTTCCTTGCAGCTTCAAGAGTCTTATCCACCAAAGCTCTTCCGCTAGCAGCATCGATCATGCTTTTATCGGTCGACATGAGTCCTTCATAAAAATATTGGATAAGAAGCTGCTCACTGATTTGATGGTGGGGACAGCTTGCATACAATTTATTGAAATGTTCCCAATACTCGTATAGGGTCTCTCCACGGTTTTGTCTCACACCACAAATGTTTTTTTTATGTTTGCTGCCCTTGAAGCTGGAAAATATTTTTTTTAAAATAATCTCTTCATCTCTTCTTATGTGATGATGCTTCCGGAAGGTAGATAGTAAAGTCAATCCTTAGCCAAGTCTTTCAAAGAAAATGGAAAAGCTCTCAAATTAATTTGCTCTTCAGTCATTGCAAAAGGTTTTAGACTTGTGCACACCATATGAAATTTCTTTAAATGTTTGTGAGGATCTTCACCTGCAAGGCCATGAAAATTGGGCAATAAATGTATTAGACCAAATTTTAATTCAAATGAATTGTTAACATCTAACGTAGGAAAAATTATGCTTAAAGGCTATTGGTTCAAATCAGGGGCCGCAAGCTCTTTCAAAGTTTGATTTCTAGCCATGACTTCCATCCTTAACCTGCACAACTTAAATAAAATATGAAAACTAGGAAAATAAAAAATCTAAAACTAAATAAATAAATTTACAAAAGCACAAAAATAAATAAAATCGCTCCCCGACAACAACGCCAAAATTTGGTATGCTATCGCAGGCACCCAAAAATAAAATCTTACTTTTGAAAAATATTAATGTAGTAGTGCAAGTAAGAGTAAATCCCACAGAGAATGATTAATTTAATTTTATGTTTTGTAAACCAAAATTGGGGGGGTTTTAATTGAAGAAATAATTTAGATAAAATTAACTAAAATAATTATGCAAGTAATTTAATCTAATAAATAAGAAGAAAAAGTCTTGGTTTAAGTTAGCATCCACCATCAAGAATTTACGACTGATCATTGATGCAAACTAAAGTAATTTATATTTTAAATATTCAACGTGGAATAATTACTCCCATTCGAATAATTTTCCTATCTCTCCTTATTTTTAGTTAAACAGAAACAAGCGATCTAAGTAACCTTTACTACTAAATAACCTCAGACAAGCGCTAAAGATTTAACCTAGTAGTAGCTTTAAGAAATAGAGAGATCATTGAATTAAACAACACAAGCCAAGTGTCTGCATTTAATTTAGATGAATATTCTTCCTAAGATACAATAACCTTTTGATCTGCAAAATAATTATTAATCTTACGTGCTTCGTAAATTAAAGTGAACAAACAATTACCGATTTGATAATTAATTTAAAAGTAGATTTCAATGTATAATAAACTAGTGTGCACCCAAACAATCAAACGAATCAATCATGTAAATAATCACAGAAAAATATTCAATACTCAAAAGATAAATTGAACAATTAAAATAAATTAGATCTCACGGTGTATAAATCTTGATGGCTTCAATCACTTAAACTAAGAAAAATAATTTAGCTACACCTAACTATGAAAAGCACCAAATAATAGTAGAGAGAATTTTTCTAACAAAAAAAATTATGTCCTCCATTGTATCTCAAACCCTCTATTTATATGTTATATAATTTATCATAACCCTAATAGAAATTCTAATTTCTAATTAAAATAAATTATAAATTAAAATCCTATTCCAAATTACAATTGGATTTATTAATAAACCATTCTTCAATTTCAATTTGGAATCCACGAAAATAAGCCTTGCTGCCAAAAACTTAGGTTGGAGAGAGAAGGAATAGAATGACGCATGGAACCCATGCATGGAAGAGGAGAAGAAACAAGTTGGCTGCCAACTGCCTCCTTCCAGTACCGTTGACGTGTGGTAATCACGCGTCTGTGCCAATCTCATGTGGTCGCGCATTGCGCCTTGTTACTTTTGCTTTTAACACTCCGTGTAAGGTGCAGGTGCTGTCTTTTCCCAAATGCGTTAAACGATGTCGTGTTAGCCTTGTGTTGGCTGATTCCTCTAGCGCGCATGGCACGCACTGCTATTCACTTATTTACAAAACTGCCATCCGATTCAATTTTCATACAAAAAAAAATATAGATTGAATAAAAATAATATAAAAATACTAAAAATAATAATAATGTATTAAATTAAATAAATTACCTAAAACACTAAAAATACTTAAAAACTCACAACTAATTAAGCCTAAAAATACCCAATAAATAGATATATAAATCTACTTATCATGCGGCGCCAAGGGGCGCACTGCTAATGCTGTTTGTTGCCGATGGCAACCGCCACGTTTTGTTGTAACACACGATTAATCGAACGTAGTTCGTTTTGAGTCATGCACGATTTAAATTATTAACATATTAAAATAAAATAAAATATAAGATAAATATTTTTTTTAAAATCTAGGAAATTAATAGTATGAAGAATAAACTAAAATTTAAATAATATAAAAGTACAAAAATAAAGTAAAAGTATTACAATTTTGAAATGGAATAAAAAGTTAAGATTTCTAAAAATATAAAAATTGGAAAACATACGTAAAACAAAATGAAGACCTTAAATGAAAGTTGCGGTCAAATATAAATCGTTCCAAATAAAAATTTGAATGATGTGAAAATATTAAGAGCGGAACATGAATAGTAGTTAAAGATTAAATTGGAAAAAAATTATGCTCTGTTATATTATGACTAATAGTTGGATGATGATTTTATAAATTGTGTAGGCTGTATAAGAATCAAAAATTTAAATTTAAATGCTAAAATGAGCAAAACAGGCAAGTTCCCTAATTTGTGCAAGTTTGTAATTCTCTGCAAGTTCCCTGAACTACGCTATTGCAAGTTTCCTGATTGTGCTTATTCTTCAATGTTCAAGATTCTCACTATAAGCAAGTTCCCTTACAGATTAATTATTTCGAGTCAGTTTCTTTATTCTAAATAAAAATTGTTTCATTACGAGCAACCTATTTACTTCAAATAAACTTTCTTATTGTTGTGTACAAGTTCTCTAACTTGTATAGGTTATTCATTGCAAGCACTTGAATTTTATAAATTATATTTATCGTAGATCTATTAATTCATGCAAATCTCTATTTTTGTTGACTCCATGACAAACTACAATTTATTTTCGTGATGCTTCTTGGACCGTCTCTATGCCAATTGTTTCGGCTAAACATAATTGGTAAGTGAATCCAGTGATTGATGTTAATTTAGTAGTGATTAAATCCAATCCAAATTGTTTCGGTGCGGATTCTGTGACTAAGACTGAGTTTGAACAACCCGGATGAAGGGGATCTAGATTTCGGGAATCCGACTAGAAATTTTGAAGTCAAGGGATTGGTATGCATAACATCGGGTACGATAGGCTGATCACCTAGAGTACCATTGACAAGTAAGTGGATAGTTATGTTGAACTTGGTATCAATTCATAGTCCCTACGACCACTCAGTGTAATACTCGAAGCCAAAGAAATTCTTGATTTCTCATTCTGCTTTCAGATTTCATAAACGAATTGCTTAAATTATTCAACGCTTATTTATTCTGTAATGATTATTCATCATTAAAATATTTGTAAGCTTGTTGAGCAAAATAGTTGCTCACTCTTGCAAATTATATTTGTAGTTAAAGCCAAAGGAATAGAAAATTAGGACGCTAAGGATAAAGGGAAAGGAAAAGGAAAAGAAGGAAATTAGAACTGTAATGTATATATTATATAACAAATGTGTATTAAATGATGAAATCTTTTGAGACATTGATATGTATTGATTGGTACGTATATCCTGGGAATGTAATATGTAATATTATTTTAATATTGTAAATTTACATTATTAAATTGTTAGATTTATATTGTGTGGCGGATCGTAGTACACCAAGCCTGGAATAATGAGTAATTGGATTTGGGGGTGTTACAATTAAAGCAAGAATTACTCTCGCAACTTAGAGCTTATGGCATTTTCGGGCATTTTTCGTCATTTGTTGTCTTATGTAACTTCAGCACAAGGTGACATTTTTGTCTGCAGCCTACTAAGATACAATGTAATGCAAAATTGTAAGAATTGACGACCACATACACAAACATTTCTAATCTTGATTTAAAACGGAGGATATATGAAATTTAATGTAATATTAAATGTGTAGCTTTCCGAACTCCTACACCACTTATATCTTTTGGTTTTAGAACTTGCCCGTCGATTTTTGGAAGTCCGCTTTCCCAAGTGGGCTTGCATAACCAAATTCCAGAAGTCCATTAAGCCCCAGTTTCAAGAAGATTTGTGATTTGTCTAATTTGGCCTTAAAATGTACTGGATAATTTGCTTCAATTGTCACATCCATCTATTTCATTGAAATGTATCTCATTCGCTACCTCACATATCTAGTAAAAATTAAGAGAGTAGAATGAATTATAATTTCATCGGAATAGTTTATCCGCCAAAATAATCATTAAATAAACTATTTTTTAAAAATCTTCTTATTGTTAATGATTTATTATCGAGTTTTCTACAAACACGTGCGGTCTTCGTATACTTTTGAAAATCGGATTCCTCACTTTAAATTACATAATACAGATTGATCTTCCGATGTATACACAACAAGTGAAACCATAGGATTTGAACACAAAAGTTACCAACATTGTAAGCTTATTGAGGTCATACATCCACGAATTTATTTTAATAAAATTAGGTAATTAACAACTACTACTACTCCTATCTTGGTTTTCATCTTGGTTTCTGTTTGATGCATATGATTTGATTTACATACGAGTTTACAAGACAAGGATTCAAGAAAATATATGTTCAACAGCTCTAAGCTTATCTTTAACTTTTACTAAATGCAAGTTCGTAGATTGTGCTTGTTACTTTTTTTGTATTTTCTTAAATCTAAAGCCAGATTCAAATTTCCATGCTTTTTGAATGCTTTGCTTTTACCCACACATATTTGACATGAGGAGTTGGCAGGGTTTATAACTTTTCTTTTTAGTGCTCTCATGGTGTGTTTTGTCCTGAGTTTGTGTGTACTGTATAGTATATGCTTATTTACAACACTTAACACCATTATCATGTCCATGCTCAATTGCTAATGGTTTGTTACAACTTCCAACATGTTTCTCAAATTTACTCTTTCCACATGGGATGTTCAATGACATGAGCGATTGGTCAGCTACTGTTTGACCAACTTCTTATCCAACTTTAATCGTAAGTTAATTTGCCAAAACCTACAAGAAAAATTGCAATGTGAAATTATTCTAATTTTTACTTTTGTATTTGGTAATATTCCCCGTTGTTCCAAATTTAGAAATACATTTGTCAAAATAACGACTGTTTGGTGCGGAATCTTGTGCTAAGTCTGAGGTGAACAACCCTAACAAATGGGAAATTTATGGTCTTATAATTAATACTACTAGTAGTAGTATTAATTTTGAAAAAAACAAACTCATTTAAAATTTAGTTTGGCTTATTAATTTTAACTTTTTATAAAAATATTAATTTTATATAATAATAATATAAAATAAAAAAAAAAATTCAATTTATCATCATAATTTTATTGCTATATTGTATTACTAAACTAACAAATAGTATTATTGATCTTATAAAAAGCCAAAATGTTTAACCACTTATTTAATATTTCTTTTTTTTGTTTAAATGAAGAAGCTTGTATGAATAAAATTTATGTTGCCTCATTTGTAACAACATCATGTTGCTTAGTTTGGTAGTTGCTTAAAGTTATGAGGTTGAGATTTTGAGTTCAAATCTTGATGGAAGCAAATTTTTTAGTCTTAGTTTGACTTACTTACCTGTCATCATTGCCACGTAGGATAGTTAATGCCAAGTTGTCACATAGAGGGCTTATTTAGCATTGACCAACAAAAGGGGCACAATATCCAAATAGACTAAGAGTACAGCGGTTAGTTTTGCATTTTACTCAAAATAGAATCATACCTTTAATTTTAAAATGGATAGTGTACTTTAAGCGGTTTACAATACTACCTATTACATTGATAAAATAAAAAGTTGGTTCAAGTATAACAACTCAATTATAGCCGGTTCGTCTGTCGATATATCATAGAAAGCTAACATTTTTGAGCTATAGCGAAGGTACGAACCGTCGCCATAGCTATGGCATCGGCTTTCTATGCTATAGCAATGGACGAAACCATCGCTATAGCCTATTCATTAATGAATCGGTTAGTTGGAGAGCCATATATATATATATATATATATATATATATGTATATATTCTTGCAAATTTGCAAATGCAATTCTACTTATGTTATGGATAAATTAATATACTCTCCGTTCCACATGACAATTAAAATTGCAATTTCTTTATCTTAAGACAGGCAACAATTATAAATTTTATGGGCACTCCATTTTATGATGGTATTCCTTATTTTGATGAAAGGTATGACATAAATTAATTTCTTCATTGATTGCTTAATATTGAGAAGTATTTTTATTTTTATAATATCCGTGAAGAGAATAAGGTCAAGTTGATAACGAATATACGTGTTAAGTATGCAGTTGAAAATTGGACTCAAATAGAGTATATGAGATCGCGTAATGGTATGAGAAAGATTTTTTGTTGAAAAGATATTAAAGATATATTTATTTTTTAATATTACTGACAACACGTCACGTACATTCATTACAAGTAGGATAGATTGGTTGCAAAATATTTTAGATATTATGATGAGTTATTTGTTCAGCCATACATTGATATTCAGAAGTAATTTGAAAGATGCCAGTGAGGCCATGTGGAAGGTTGAAAATATGGTATCGAATATGTCTAGCCAAATGAAAGATTTTTCATTTAAGAAAATCATTGAAGTACTAAAAGTTGTTAAAGAGTCAAAGATTAATATTACACAGATTTTGAGTTGAAAATATACGTTGATACCCTAAAAATTATTAAATACTCGAAAGGAAGAATCTGAAGCATAGGTAGTTGATGAAACCCCAATTTTTGAGGTTCATGATAGTTTTGTTTTAGAGCAAAGTCAACTTGAAGTTACTAATGAGTTGCCCACTATTGAGGAGAGTATGGAAGATGTCACAAAATCTAAGGATGAAGATACTACAGATAGGGATACTACAATTAACAAAATTGATCATGAAATTATTCTAGTATTCTAGAACATTGAAATTATTGATTTTGTTATTTCTAAAAATTTCTTTGTCATGCAGGTAAATTGGAAGATTTTAGTATTTTTTTTCTTACTTATTTTCAAGATTATCTTCTGAGAAAAAAAAAACCATAAAGTTTTGATCTCGCGAAGATTGAAAATTCATTCATGGTGTTTGATAATAACAATGAAAATTAAGATTTGCATATATTTTACTTTATGGGGTTTTAGTTTATTTGATGTATGTTTATTTATTATTTAGAAAAATTCAGTAGTTTAATTTATATTTGGCCCGTTTATGTTTTGATCTTTAGCATTTCTAATTCTATTTAATTTTAGAATTTAATTATTTTCCTTTTTCAAATAGTCATACACAAGTAGTTTAGTACTCCATAAACTAACGAATAGTCAAAGGAAGAATTCAAAGCAAAGATAGTTAATGAAACGCCAATTTTAATGGTTCAGGAGAGTTTTATATTGGAGTGATTAAAGTCAAGTTGAGATTGAAACTACACTGTTGAAGAATTCCAAATTCCTAACGAGTTGCTTATTATTGAGGAAATATCACAAATTCTAAGGATGGAGAAACTGCAAATAGAGATACTACAACAAACAAAATTGGTCATGAGATTGTTCCGGTGTTCGAGAAAATTGAAATTATTGATTCTGTTGTTCCTGAAATTTGTTTTTCGTATGCAGATAAATTGGAAGATATTTGTCTTCTCTCACTTATTTTCAAGATTATCCTCTCAGAAGAACAAGTCATGGAGTTTTAATCACGCGAAGATTGAAGACTCGTTATTGGTGTTTGATACTTGTTCGCTTTAAAATTTGAGGACGAATTTTTTCTAAGAATGGAAGTCTAATGCGGTGGAAAATAATAATGAAAATTCAAATTTCCATGTATTTTAGCATGTGTGAAGATTTAATATATTTTGTGTTTTTTTATTTATTATTTTAAAAATCTAGTAGTTTAATTTATTTTTGGTCTGTTTATATTTTGGACTTTAATTTTCTAATTTTGTTTAGTTTAGGATTTAATTATTTTCCTTTTTCAATTAGTTATAAGAAAGTAGTTTAGTATTATAAATATGTTTTCTAGAGTTTATTTACATGAAAACGTTTTATTCATCAAATATTATTTCCTTTATTATCAAATATTATTATCTTTGTTATCTTTTTGTGAGTTTATTATTTCCTTGAATTCTCTTTGTTTGTTAGTTCAGTATTTCCTTGTGAGTTCATAAATTTTATTTTCTAAGTTCATTATTTCCTAAAATTCCCTTTTTGAGTTCATTCACATTATTCCTTGTGAATTACAATTAAATAATTTATTCCATTCATTTTAGTACCAACTTTAATATCATGTTTGTTTAAAAGCTCGAAATTTACCATCCACTTTGTTTTTTAATGCTCAGTTCGCTTCCCTCTTGTTCGCATCCAGTCGGTGTGGGTCTAAACCTAACTAACCCCACTTAGACACTAAAGCCTCAGATACCTTCAGGCTTCAGTTATCTTTTCATCAAATTGTCCTACAACATATATATATATATATATAAAGCCAGAGAACCATAAAACCCAATTATATTGATACTTCTTCGTATACATGGATGCTGCTAGGCCGATATTTTTGCGCATAAGAATATTTATGCAGATTATGACTCTTCTAAACTAGTGCCACCAAAACTATTCAACTAGACGAAATGACGTGTTGCGCCTTTACCTATAATAGTAACAATTGTTGTCAACTAACACATCTTAGAGCAATTATATTAACCCAATATAGGTAGCACTTCTACAAAATGTAATTTAAAACTTATTTGGTGGGGTGCAACCAAGCAAAGCTGTAATGCATTGACAAACCTTCTTACAAAGAATTTGCACATACAACACTGCATATGATAACATAATAGTTGCATGTATAAACATTTTAACTATTTTGGTGGGGTGCGCCAGGCCAAGGCTATAGTGCAAAGCCAAGGAGACACTTGAGAGATCCAGCAGCAAGCTACTGTGATGAACCCCCACCCTAAAAAAATAAATTTAATATCGTGTGAGCCAATGACTCACATATCAGATATTAAACTGATAAGAACAGATACTACACTTGATCTTAGCCAAAAGGCCGAGAAAGGTATGCCTTAAGATGGTTATAAGCTTCGTGTTTTAATGCTTGGTTCCATTTCGGATTCATCTCAACTGGTCGAGGTGGTACTAAACTTACACCCACATACACACTTGCATTATTATTGTATTTAAATAAATTCCCACATTTGGTGGCTACTGATACTCCTTCCTTCATCATACTAAGACTCATTTTGCAAAAGTTTTTGTTACAAAAAATAATCCCATTCTTTCGATAGTAGTATTAAAAAGGTGCTCAAGTTTACCATCACAATTTCATTATGATCCATCACACAATTAAACTAGACACTCATCTAGGGGTAAAGTTGAAACAAAATTATATCTTCGAAGTTTATAAATTTTGCTAATGACTCTTTTTATGGAAGGCGAACATACTATTTTAACTGTGAGACACTGTCATTCGGATGAATTTTCTCCTCCTAGAACACGACCTTCTTGTTTAATAAACGCAAGGCCTGATGTACAAATCAATTGCTCTGTATATCATACAATTATCAGAATCTTATAGGTAATCACAATATTCTTTCATTTTGATTTACTTACAAGAAAGAAATAGAGAATTTATTCTAGTAATTAAATGGAGTTGATAAAGGAATGTACCAAAGAAAATATACCTTCATGACAAAGGCTAAAGTAATCAGGAGGAAAAGCAAGAAGAACAAGAGAAGGAAAAGGCAATCAAAAGGCACTAAGCAAAAAGCAATTCAAGATCAGGTAAATAATGGTGTTGAAGAGGTAAATTTTGAGGTTATTTCTGATGTAGAACGAGCTCTGAAGGTTAGTCAACTATTAGGTTTGACTTTGAACAAAGAATACAATGAGCAAGCTATAAGGGAAAGCTTTAAGGTTTTTATCCAAGGAATTGATTCTGCAGTTAAGGATAAAAAGTGTTGTCTTTTCAATAACGAAAAAGTGGAAGGGTTCGGGACTAAACAAAGTGTTGTAAGAGGAATAGGGTCCTCTTTGAAGGGTAACTTGGTAAAAAATGCAGTTGGTTCAGATATGGTGTATTTTGTTATCTTGCAGGAGTCCTAAGTTTTGATTTTAGGAGGAAGGTAGATTTTTTAGATATGGGGTATTGATGTAGTGGGATGGGTTTTTAGTATAGCTTGTAGAAATTCAGGAGGTTTGGTGTCATTTTGGGATTCTTCTAATTTTGTCAAGCAGGGGATTGGGTTCATCAAATTGGTTGGCAGTGTGGGGTTTTCTATCCAAGGAAAGTGTGGAAGTTGACGATTATTAGTAAAAGAAGAAATAAGTTTTGTACGGGGTCAATTGTTGAATAGGCATTTTATTGTCTTCCGAATAGTTTTATATTAAAAAAAATTAATATTTATACTATTAATTGGTTGCAGTGTGTGTGTGTGTGTGTGTGTTATTTAATATTTCTTAATTTTATCATGTATGCACTAAAATATGATTAATTTTTATGCATATATTTTTGTAAATATAATTAAAATTAAATTTTTTCTTTAAGTAATTCATAAAGTATTAATTCATATGATGATTTAAATTTCTCGTGCGAGATGAAGATGATTATTAAATTTTAATGCATGTGGTAAATGGAGCAGGCTTTCAATCAAATTCTGCATAAAATTTGTTCATCCACCAAACATGGTTACCTGTCTCCTTAGACAAGAAATCAAGGATACAAAGCAAGCCTATTGAACAGATCCCATTAAAGTAAGGTCTTGAATTGATTTTGTGAGTCGGGGCCATAAATACTGCTAACAACCAAAAGCTTGGGTCAGTTGAAAACTTATAGTAAACACTATATTTACCGCATTAAGGCTGGCATAATATAAGAATAACTTGCCTTAGACATGATATGAACAGCCACTAGATCATTAGGAATGTCCACTGGGCTCACAAGAATACTTAAGACTTGATCAATAAAAGATATATGCCAGTTGGAAAACTGGATAAATAAAAATCGGTACTCTTTTTGCTCATCGGAGAGCCTCATTTGGAAATATTTTAATTCCACAAAACGCGACCACTTTTCAATAATAATAGTATAAAATAAGACAATGTAGGCATAATCACTGAAAGAACAACTTATTACTTTTAGCTTTCAAGGTTAAATACAGAATAAAATAAATGCATTCTTATTTCTTAAACAAATAAGACTAAAACTGTTATAACGTGTGACAGGACATTGTGACTTTTGCGATAAGATATATAAATGAGGTATTATCCATTATGCATAACTACTATCCTGACATATAGTACGTGTATAGAATAAATAAGAAAATATTTGAAAGAAAATAAAGATTTATAAAGTAGGAAGGAGAGAGAAGATGAAAAAAATTTAGTTTTAAAAAATAACTGTTCCCGTCTTTTAAAACATACAAAAAAGTAAAAAACTTCACTTTTTTTGTTTACACAAAATAACTGTCAACTCTCCTTTCGTTTTATAATATAAATGGTAAGTTGAAATCTATATTATAAAGGGAGAACAACTGTCTCCCTTAAAAATTGTCACATTTTTTCTTTCTGTTGTACTTTCTCTCTATTTTTACTCTCATACTCTTACACAATTTTTTCTTTTATTCTTATTTTTAATATTTTTTTCCATACATTTAATGTGTGCATATGCATTATTCTTATTTTAAAAGTTTTTTTTGTCTACACATGTAATTTGTGCATATGCATATAAATTAAATTACTAGTGTATGACACATTTTTTTTTGGACAAGTCTATATGCTCAACATTCAAACACAAAATCAAACCGTACGTCCATCTTAACTATTAAAAAGTGGAGCATTTAGACATGAAGAAACCTAACTAATATGTTGGGTGCCAATTATGCTACTGGGCTAACGATATGAATTTCCTAGATTGCATTCAATTCACATTTTCTTGAGCCAGAATTGAAATGAATGAAGATTTTTAAATGATTTGTAGATGTGGAGAAGTAGCAAGAATTAAAGATTGATTAATTAAGGGCATAAATATGTAGTTTATCTAGTTTGCTTAATTGGCAATTTAAGAGGTAGCTAAGCAGTTAATTTATAAAGAATTAACCACATTTGCTTGTTCATTGTGGAAAGATATACAATTATGTTGTGTCACACTAGCAATATTATTATCTTAATAAACTGATGTTAGGAATCAAACTAGTAATATGATGAAATGTGTAAAAGATATACAATTAAGTTTTGTCACACAAGATTAATGCAGCCCTTTGAGTTCAAGCTGTACACACTGAGTTTTCGAAATTTGGTTTGTTTACCAAGGAAGATAATTAAATTATTTGGATGCTTAGCTAAGCTAGTTGGAAAAATAAGAATAAAACATAGAATTTGGCTATAAAATAAAGAAAGGCATAGATCAGACTTATCGATTTAAAGCAAATTATGTTAAGCAGAGGCGGGCGGTGCACTATCCTTAAGTAGAAATTTCGCCCCTCAGAGAACTTTTCTCGGTGCTAAGGTCACTAACAAAATGCTACTATATGATTCAATGGCTCTTCACCCAACTAATCGACACTCGAAATAGTTGAATGACCTAGGATCAGCTTCAATTATTCATTTACCCAATCACGAAATTAATCGTACACACACACACACACATATAAGTAATTGGGCTGCTGGGATAAATGGTTGGAATGTAAATAGTTGGTGGCAGCTTTTGAAGATGTGCAGGAAAGTGGAGAGTGAGAAGTTTTTATGAATTACTTTTCGTCAGAATTGTTGATGACTAAAAGGAGTGGGCAACCAACTTATTTATACCAAGCTGCAACGGTAACAAGTTTCTTACGGTAAAGTTCCAATGTAAAGAAATTGTAACGTTAAGAACTCTCCAACAGTAAAAACTTCAACGTTAAAATTTTATCCCAAATAATAGGTCAAATAAGTTTGCAACTGAAGAAACACAACCACTCTATTTGTAAAACTTTTGACCCAATCTCAGAACGTATATAATTTGTTAATTAGTTTATAATAAATTAATTAATAATATGTTGACACGGTCAACAACAAACCACCATAAGAAATATTATTTTTACTTTGAAATACTTAAAGGAATATAAGAGTGTAACGCATAAGCACCGGTGTTTTTTGGACCGTGAACAAACGTACAGAGTAAATAGGATTTGATTCACAAGAATTCAATGAAATTAAAGAATTTAAATGAACCTTTTTCCTTATAATGAATTAGTAATCATATTACTTACACTATAAACTTTAATTGAAGTTGTTCTACGCGATTTGGCACATTTTGGCCTTACGCCATACCTGGAATTCTTGGGCGCTCTAGAAAACCTACCTTGTTTTCATAAGAGGCGACCCCACCACCACACTCATATGGGTGTTTCTATCAAATGTGTTCTATAGTTAAACACATCACTTAACAAGACTATGGAAAATATTAAGAGTATATAACTCAACTTTTGGCACTATAGAATTATACTATCCTACATCATAGGGATGAGCTCAAATATGTATACAATGGATAGTGCCTCAACCAATCAACCAAAGACTTGTTGTTACCCATATAAACCTCCTTCATAGGATTACCATTCACATAAGTATTGTTAATGTAATATCTCAGATATTTAGAAGAATTGTAAATAAGATTTGAAATAATTAATTAATGGTTATGGTTTAAAACCTAGAGTTATAGAAGAGAGATGTGTAGAACACGGGTGAACATTTTTTTTTTTAACAATTTATTTGTTAGAAATTAAATATGAGAATATTGTAATGATGCATGTAGAGAATTTATTAAGGAAATAAATTCAATTGAGAAGTGAAGGTGGTTATATTGATATACATATAAACCTAAAGTGTGCTTGTTAGCCAAACAAGTAGATGAATAAATTAAATACTCAATTAAACTAATAAATTAATTAGTTTAAATATGAAGTCATGAAGTATAATTAATTAGGTTAATTATATTAGTAAGAGTTAAAGTTATGAAAAATTTAGGATAATTGTCTTGGATGGCAATAATGGGAGGTAATTAATTAAGTAATTAACTTAAGTTGTTGTATAGAGTCCATTAATGGATTTAAAATAAGCCCAATATTTTAATTGTTAAAAGTCTTGTTGGTATTTAAAAAGAGGTCCAAATAAATTTATGGATCTAACCTCATGAAGAATCCAAGTAATTTAATTACTATTAGTGGACTAGCCCAAAAGGATTATAGATGTTAGCCCAATATGGGAATACTTGCATGAAGGGGGATAATTAAATAAGAGAGCCCAATGCAAAATAAGCTAGATAGCCCAACCATTTAAAAAGTCAAATGATGGTCAAAGTGTTGGGAAATATTGTTGAGTATAGAGAATTAATCAATGTAAGGTTAATTGAATAACCCTAGTTGGTAGGCAAGAGAGAACCTTAACCAATCAATGTTTAATTGCTAGGTAAATAAAGGTGGTGTTGAGAATTAACTATGGATGAGTTAATTATGTAACCCAACGTGATAGAATAATTTAATGCAAGTCTAATTGGACTATAATATAAGTCCAAATGAGGTATTAAACTAGGTCAAATTAATTAACCTAGTAATCCATGTATTTAATTAAGCCTTGATCCAAGTAATAATTAAGCTAGTCAATGCTTGTTTTAATTAAATTTAGCATAGGGTATTTAATGTTAGCCCAATGTAATAAATAAATTGAGCACAAATAATTAAATTAATGAGCCCAATATATTAAATCCTAAAGTCCAATGTGGAGCCCAAATGGTAGTCAAAATTGGTCAACATTTATATATATATACATATATATATATATATATATATATATATATATATATATAAGCTATAAAAATAAAGCAAAAATGGGGGATTAAATCCCATTTTGCTGAGATTTAGGGGACCCACAAGTGGGTGGCTTGATTTCTCATGTTGCTTTACTTGTACACAATGTTGTGGTGGTTGAACTAACCCTAGTCAATTACAAGTCATTCAACAAATCAATCCATCCAATAGTAATCTCAATTAAGCCTTAATTTGACTATGTTGGTGGATTAGGAGAGTTAATAAGGGTTTAGCAAATGGCTATATATAGAGTGCTCCACACAAGTGTTATGTTGGTTGGTGAATTGCTAGAGCATTCAAGAGAGAAAATAGAGAGCATTCTAGAGAAAAGTAAATAAACATTTGTTTGTTGAAGGAGATTGCTAGAGGAGGAGCTTGGTGGATGGCACACAGCTTCATAGCATACTTTGGAAGGAAAATAAGAAGAGCATCCATGTCCAAGAGGTTAAAAAGTATTCTAAACTTTCTTTAGTTCATTTCTATAGTCTAGATATGTTTTAATCGGTCAAAAAGTATTTTTGACCGAACAAAAGTTGTTTTAATGATCTAGAAGTCTAAAACTATGATATATAGGTATATTCATGGTTTGATATAGTTAATACATGTATTTGTTTGGGTGGTACGCAAAGAATTAGAAGGAAAGTGCATATAACGATTTACCGGTAAAACCCTAGATGATTCGATCTTAAATTTCTTATCAAAACATTTTAAAAAATGTGATTGAACCATGAAATATTGTAAAACAAGAAATTAGGAAGACAACAACACTAAGTTGGTGTCATTTGGATGTGTAGAGTGTATTTTATTCAAGTTTGAACAATTAAAACCAAAGATTTGTGATTTTAGTTTTCACTTTGTCCTTGTGAGCAGTTTTTAGTCCCGTTTCGTTCGGAATTTTGATTTGTGACCTAAATAGAAATTGTAAAGGGGGAAATTGTGATGAGAATGGACTCAAGAATTATCCCAAAATATTTTAAAATGAAGAAGTTATGGCTGTCGGAGTATCGGAGAGTCGAGCAGACAAAATATTAAAAATGTTTCTGCAACACAAGGGCAGGGGCCCTTGTTTTGCACTAAAAAGGAGGGTCGGGGCCCTCGTCACTGTTCATGGGCAATGCATTTTTCGTTCCGGGTTGGGTTGAGCCATTCGGGTCGGGTTGGTTCAGGTTATTTAAGTCCAAATTGGATAAAAATGTGTAAAAAATAATATAATTAATTTGGGACCCAAGTCTAATAATTATTTATTATTTTTATAATAAATAATAAATAAAGTGAATAAATTCCTTATTATAATTAATTATTATTTAATTAATAGTAAATAATAATTAAAGCAAATAAATATACTAGCTAATTATTTATTATTAAATAATAAATAAAGGAGGATATAAAGTTAATACATAATTATTTATTATTTAATATTAAATGCTAAATAAGGATGATTAGATAATTAATTATTATTTAAAGGATATTAAATAGTAATTAAAGAAAGATGAAGTTAATAAGGTAATTATTTATTATTTTAATAAATAAGGATAATTAGTTAATTAATTATTATTTAAAGGATATTAAATAATAATTAAAGGGAGATGAAGTGAATAAAATGATCATTTGTTATTTAATTAATATTAAATAATAAATGGGGTTAATTAATTAGGAGATTATTATTTAAATAATCATTAAAGGATTTGAGGATTGTTAAAATATTGTTAAAGGATTAAATATGTAAGTAACTAAAATGTTATGAAATGAGTACTAACATTAGTATATGATGAAAAAGATATTAAATAATTAATGACATTAGTAAGTGATTAAAATATTATTAAATGGTTAATAATATTAATGACTGATTAAAATATTATTAAATGGTTAATAATATTAATAAGTGATTAAAATATTATTAAATGGTTAATAATATTAATAAGTAATTAAAATATTATTAAATAATTAATAATATTAATGAGAGATTAAAATATTATTAAATGGTTAATAATATTAATAAATAATTAAAATATTATTAAATGATTAATATTATTAATGAGAGATGAAAATATTATTAAATGGTTAATAATATTAATAAGTGATTAAAATATTATTAAATGGTTAATAATATTAAAAAGTGATTAAAATATTATTAAATGGTTAATAATATTAATAAGTGATTAAAATATTATTAGATGGTTAATAATATTAATAAGTGATTAAAATATTATTAAATGGTTAATAATATTTGATTGTAGTTGTATATTATCAAAGGTAGATAATATTTTGAGATATTTGGTACATTATTAAATGTCAAAATCATTAAGTTATGTAAAAGAAGAACGTGTAGTGAATGCGTATGATGGTTAAAGTGTACCTGACATGTCCAAACTAGGTTTGGGCTAGGGTTTTTGTCCGGAACTTAAAAGTTCATTTGTCAGACAACTAAAGAATTAATAATTTGAAATTATGGTCTTAAGTTAAGACTAATTAATAGTCATTATAACTAATGATTATGTCAATTAGTGAGATAAATTGTAGGTTGAGCGAAAGACGCAAATAAGCGTAAATGGTAGAAGCGAATCAGGCAAGTTTTTCAGAACTTACTCCTGTGTGCATTAATATGCTACAATTTGATGTTATATTATTAACATGAAGATATTTTAATGATATTTGTGATATATGAATAACATCATATATGGTTACATGTGAAATATGTACCGATGTGAAGCATGATTTGCTAGATGTTAGTTGTTTATTGTATGTGATGCATAAAAAGTATGAAGCATTCATAAAATGAAATGCATGAAATGCATGTTGTAAGAATAACATGCAGAGCATGTATAATATGTGAAGCATGTAATGTGTTATGTGTAACTGTTGATGTGAGGATCCGAATTTTCAGAATTCTTTTAATAATATTAAATGAGAATTTAATTGATAAAATTATCAAGGTTGTTAAATAAATTATTATTTTATGTGATTTAAAGTATATGAAGAGATTTAATTGATAAATTAAATCTGTGCAGAGATGATGAGGAATTATGTTAATTTTAGAATAATTGAAAAAGTAAATAAATTGTTTAGAAACAATTTATGAAGAATAAGAGAAATTATATGCAAGGTACAATATATTGTACAATAAAATTATTATGGAGGAGCAGAAATTGTTATTTAAATGAGGTTATGTGATAATGTGAAATGCATGAATTATATATGTATATATTTATATACATTTGTATATATATGTGAATGTTTAATTGAAATTATAGATTTCATTAATTATGAGAATTAATGGATTAATAATTAAATTAATCCAAAGTTAAATGAAAAGGTAATGAGGAAATTAGTGAAATTGTGATTATGAATGTTAGAATTTATCAAGAATAATGGAGAAAGTTTAGAAATTAATTGAGAAGAAATGTAATTATATAAATTATATAATAAGAAATTATATAATTTATATAAGAAAATTAAAATAAGGTACGAAGAAAATAATAATTATATAAATTATATAAGAATAATTATATAATTTATATAAGGTGATTAAATGGAGTAAGGTTGAAGGAAATTAAGAAATTAATTTAAGAAAGGAGAATGTAAATATATAAATTATATAATATTAAATTATATAATTTATATATAAGGAAAGTAATGTGAATATTAAAGAAATGAAATTAAACGAGAAAAAATGAATGTTTTAAATTCATTAAAAATTATGTTTATGCATAATGAAATTATTATGACGTTGATGAAGAATAATATTTCGGAAACGGGAACATGTTAATGTAACATGTTGTGCAAGAAACGAAGTGAAAAATTATGAAAGATAATTTTTATATGTCCTATGAATTATTTTATGATTTATGGAGGTATTAATTACCTCAAATAATTACATGCATGTCATTATGCGTGTACAAAATTTGTCAAGAAAAGTACACGAAAGAGGTATTAAAATTAAGGATAAATCATATTATGATTTTTAGTGAATTAAAATAAATATTTTATATTTATTATATAAAATATTTATTACACGAAATAATTATGAAATGTATTAGAAAAATTATTTTTGCATGCCTGATTTTTTTGGAGGAAAGTTCGAGAGACAAGTGTTGGAAGAATAAGTCGGTGGAAAAAATTTTTAATTCCGGATGGCTTGTTGGTGCTTGACTATATAAAGAGAAAACAAAGAAATAAAGCAAGCAAAGGAAAAGAAAACAAAAGAAGAAAAAAAAACATTTCATTCTCTTGCTATTCTCACCGTGAGCACCACCATGACCGCCGGAAAACTCCATGGCTGCCAAAAAAAAAAAAAAAAAAAGAGAATAAGTTGGTGTCATCCAAGTGAGAGAAGGCTTCAAGGAAGGTATAAAAACTATTTTTTTAATTATCTTTTAATATTTTGTGTTAAATAATTTGTGGAAGAAAATAGAAATTAATTAGAATAAATATTCCAAATAATTTTTGGGTAAAGATATGTTGATTATGTGATTTATAGAATAATTATGTGGTGGAAATTGTGAAGAAAATGAATGATTTTTGGATTAAATTGGTAAGTTGGCGCACTGTTTTGCTGAAGGAAATGAGGAAGAAGAAAATGCGCGGCAGCCATTTTTTTTGCCAGGCGCGCTTTAAAACGACGGCGTTTTGACGCTGTAAGGGCAGGCCGCGCCTTGCGCGGTCGAGAATTCTGAAGGAAGGTCCGAAACGACGTCGTTTGACGTCCACTGTGGGGCGCCGCGCGTTACGCGCGGCCGACGAATTTGGCGGAAATGACCGTGATGCCCCTGCTCTTTTCCGGTAATGCCGAGTATGCCCTTGGCGCACGGAAATTACAGATTTGGCCCTGGACTTTCCGGAAAATTCCGGATTTGTCCCTAACATGGCCAAAATGACGGAAATGCCCCTGGGCTTTCCAGAAAATGTCGGTTATGTCCCTTTGGGCGCGGAAATTACCGAAATGCCCCCAGAACATTGTTTTTAATAAAATAAATGTTTAAAAATTGTTTAAAAATTCTAGAAAAATACTAAAAATATAGAAATGATGTTTGGGCATTAAACTTAATATTTTTGTAAAAATATTAAATATTGGGGATTAATATTTAAATGTTTAAATATTAATCTAATAAGGTTAAAGTTTAGAAAATGGTTTAAATGAAAATGCGGACAACCAGAAATGCTAAAATGTTATCCTATGAGCCGGGTTGTCCGTAGTGAAGGCATTAAATATTAAGTTATGTTAATATTTAAAGGACGAGGTTAATATAATTAACCATATTAATTAATAATTAACCCAATACCCTAAAATTTAAGGGTCGGGTAGAGTTAATTACGTTATAGATGATATTAATTAATTAAGTTAATATCATGAAAGAATAAATAATTATTATTTGATTATTTTATGATCATAGGTCATACGAGAAGCACGATAGAAGGGTATTTATTAATTAACTGGACGACAGGCAAGTTCTTCAGTCCCTTTTATGTTAAATGTTGGAATGTTATGATATGTAATTCTTGTTTTAAATACATACAAATTATGTGTTATGTGTTACGTGATAAATATGACCACAATGTGTTCTTTGTGCAACGATATGAGATATATTGCCATAGTAGAAGCATAAGCACATGATGTTTGACACACACCAAGCATATTAAGGTATGTGCTATGTGACACATAAACTGTTGAACTTGCTGAGCCGTTGTGCTCATTACTTGCTTAAATTAAACTTTTGCAGGATAAAGAAATAAGTTTCAGGAATACTGGATTAAATTAGAGATAAATTGCCTAGAAGGTGGGGAAATGTTATTGCTATATTTTCCATTCAATGTGGATGCATGTGTTAAGTTCTATTGATGTTATGTATGTACGGATATGTTGAATCCAGACAGAATGAGTAAAAATTAAATTGTGAATTGTAAATGTATGAGATAAACGTTACGATATAGAATTACGCAATGGTTAATTATGAATTATTAAATAAAGGATAATTGTGGAAATATAGTCAACATTAAAATTAAATGTTGAGCTTTATGATACAAGTGAAAGAAAGAAAAAGTTAAGGTTGCGATCCAGGGACTAGGATCCAGAGGTAAAGATTCTAAACATCCAAATATTATAATACAATGATTGAGTTGAGAAAAGAATAAAAATTTATACCGAAAATTTGGTAATTGATGATTTATCAAATCAATCAAAGGATTAAAGAAGGTGATGAAAGATTTATTAACGGACCGAAATTTGGACGTAAGGAATATAATGTTAAATAAACATGAAAAAGTAAGATGATAAAGTGGGTCGAATTTCGGGGTCGTTACAGTTGAACTTGCTGAGCCGTCGTGTTCACTCTTGCCTAAACCAACATTTTCAGATAGTGCAAATTATTTGAAGTTCTCGATAAAGATCAAGGAACAGGAAAGCATATTACTTTCACTGAAGATCTAAATGTCTATTGTAGATATCAATCCGAATTGGACAGGTAAATGATTGTGTAGTATAAGACTTAGTTGGTATGTTATATGAGTATTAAATACTCAAATTGATTGTAATAGAATGTCGTATCATGTATGATATTAAGACAGACTAGGAATGTATAAAGATTTCGATTCTGGAATAGAAAGAGATGATGTAAAATTGTAAATAAATGATTATTTAGCAATTATAATATTGTTGTAATTCATGAACAATAAAGAAAATATAGTACTAGTGTTGAACCGGATCCGAGGTTAAAGGAACCCGGATTTGGGGTCGTCACAGTTAATCTCTGTAATAGGTAGTAGTCACAACCCCCTCAATGTACTGCTCACTAGCCTCTTGCTTAGTGGCTTTATCAAAGGATCCGCAAGATTTATCTCTGAACTAACAAAGTTATGGGATATAATCTCATCAGATAACAGCTGTCTCACAATCTCACACACACACACACACACACATACATATATATATATATATATATATATATATATATATATGATTGCTTATAATAAATAAATAAATAAACTTGCTAAAAAATTTTATTTTTGTTATTTTTGGAGTTCTAGTATTATGCTAATGGGTGGGGTTTTAATAGTTGCAATATAAATTATGTCAACTTTAAGGATATAAATAATTATTTTTTTAGAAAATTTAGCACTAGCTTACATACATCAACTAAGGACAATTAATATTTATTTACTCTCATCTTGATGATAGGCAAAAGGGAACAAGTTAATTGACTTTTATGTTAAAAATGTACCAATTTTGCATAGTAAAAATAAATAATTAAAATATGCATACATAAATTTTGATATTTTCACAAGATCAAA
Organism: Hedera helix; assembly: GCA_947179155.2. Lineage (NCBI taxonomy): Eukaryota > Viridiplantae > Streptophyta > Magnoliopsida > Apiales > Araliaceae > Hedera > Hedera helix. The sequence continues at coordinate 27,915,957 of OX359280.1, read as the reverse complement.
TCTGTGATACAACATATGCATTAATTTAGGGGTAATGCAAGTGGTGGGGCCCGCTGTCATTTCAACAAAAGATTCCCTCTGCCCCAATAGAAAAACGTCATGTGTCCCAAAATCTACAGGAACTCACTCCGCTGCTCCAGGTCACTTCGGAGTACGAAGTGACTTAAGCAAATATTAAGGGGCACTTTCCTAATTATGAAAAAAGTACATAATTCCAACAAGAACAGTTTTTCATCCCCAGACCGTATTATCCAACCAAAATTAAATATAAATAAATATTTATATTTATGTACGAAAAATAGATGTCCCAGAATTAATAAATACAATAAAAAGAAATCATCATTACTAGGAATATATAAATATTTTCTAAAAATATTGACCAGCAAAAAAATAATTAATAAAAAAAATAAAAAAATGTTTATTTATTTTAAATGAAAATTATTTTTCACCCGAACAACAACAGTGTTTCTCAAACCCAGAATCCGATCATCGGAAATGTTAGTTAGAATAGTGTCACCGGAATCTGAAAAAAAAGGCAATTTAATTGGACTTTCAAGATTCCAACCCGACCCATAGGTATACGGGTCTTAAATTGAACAACTAAATACATTTATATATTTATTTGTTAGACACAGTAAATTAAAAATTAAAAATATATATATATCTATAACACGCAATAACTACCAGCAACCTCATAATAAATTTTATTTATTATTTTCTACCAGATAAACCACTAGTCTTTGCTAGAGCACACCTTTTGAGAAATAAACACCAGTATTTCTACCATATCAATCCACCACCTTTCCTGTTATAAAATTTCCAAAAACACACCTTACCAGAGAGTAAGTGCCGTTGTGCTTACCTCATCCTACTACATTCACCCAACAAAACTAATGTTTTTTTAACATAAGATTACCTATATTCTATATTCTATCTTTTAGATATTAGATTGAAATTATTACTTGATTAGATAATGCGAGAGGTGATTCACAATTCAATTTTCTGAGTCAATTTAATTGGTCACGAGTCAATTACTGTAGAATATTTTAAATCAAATTATTAAATATTTATAAAAAAAAGTTATACAAACTAACCCGTGCCTCACACGGGCTATCAAACTTATAAGATTAAAAGCATAAACTTCGTTTCACCAATTTTTGGTTTCACAAATTTTTGGCTCAATTTTCCTATTCATACATACTAGTTGATAACTCATGCAATGCACGGGCTAGTTTGAATAATGAATTAAATATTTTGCTAAACATGTGATGAAAATGATATCTGCAAGACAATAACACCAAAATATATAAATTTATAAACACACCTCAGCATCTTCATGTCGCTCATATTTATTTCTCTCTTCATCTTGCATTCACTCCCAAAAGCTCTTCATCTTTCTCACCTGCTGCATGAAACAAACTCTTTACTCCTCAACTTCAAATTCATCATACTATGTACTTCGTTTTACATGAAAATGAAATTACACTATCGAGTTTAAAGCATGACTATAATGAATTTGGGGAAAAGCAAAATCAATGTGGTTAGATGCAAAATACAAAGCAAAAGAAAGAGCAAGCAATTGTTGTAGGCATATTTAAATGAGGGAGAAACATGTGGCGTTTTTGCTGATTATTTATTCCACTGTACATTTTTGCAAAAAATGCATCTTTGACAAATAAATAATATATTATAAATATCCTCTCCCAGAGAATTAACAAACTCCTATTCCCCTAAATAATTAAATAATCTCATATGAACAACATCAATGTCCCCCAAATCATTAAATCATCTCACGTGAACAAAAATACCAATTAAGAATGTTTTGCCATTTCAAACTACTATAATCCTTCATATGTATCAATAATACTTGTTAGTTGAAGCTTTCATAACCATAAATGTCAAGAATCCTATAATAACCCAGTAATTTTCCTGTATTTTCATGATCTAATCTTGCCAAATCTGCCACCTGACATACGTACGTAGTAGCTAGAGTATTTAATGGAGAAAAGAAGATATAAAGGAAAAAATAAATCAGTAGAATGGAGGTATAAGATACCTTGGAAGATAATCCAAGCACTTGGTCACGCTCCCGGCAAAGAAATTATATGAAAATCTGCAACTCTTAACTATAACGAACGACATAAATTTGTAGGATTCCTGTTCGAGGCATACCTGTAGTAAATTAAACAGAATATGAATTTAAGAACTTAGATACAGATGAAAATAAAACCTCCTAGGTAGCCAAGGGATGGCTCAGAAGCCAAACATACCGACAAAAACCAAGAGAGACTTGGTGCATTCATTTAGCCACAAAACACCATCTTAGTCAACTGATTCTAGGTTCTGCAAAAATAGTAGTGGTGTGATTCCTGTGGTGACTTATGCGGAGACAAAGGGTGGAGTTTTGGAGACTTGTATCTTCGCCTCACAATGGTTCTCAATTTTTTGCCTCCCAATGCTTCTTAGTGTTTTTTGTTATTAAATTTCTGAATGGGAATTCTAAATATCCATTTGATGTAATAAGTAGACTATGTTATGCAATCAAGTTCCTTGCAGCTTCGGGAGTCTTATCCACCAAAGCTCTTCCGCTAGCAGCATCGATCATGCTTTTATCAGTCGACATGAGCCCTTCATAAAAATATTGGATAAGAAGTTGCTCACTGATTTGATGGTGGGGACAGCTTGCATACAATTTCTTGAAATGTTCCCAATACTCGTATAAGGTCTCTCCACGGTTTTGTCTCACACCACAAATGTTTTTCTGATGTTTGTTGCCCTTGAAGCTGGAAAATATTTTTCTAAAAATAATCTCTTCATCTCTTCCTATGTGATGATGCTTCCGGAAGGTAAATAGTAGAGCCAATCCTTAGCCAAGTCTTTCAAAGAAAATGGAAAAGCTCTCAAATTAATTTGCTCTTCAGTCATTGCAAAAGGTTTTAGACTTGTGCACACCATATGAAATTTCTTTAAATGTTTATGAGGATCTTCACCTGCAAGGCCATGAAAATTGGGCAATAAATGTATTAGACCAAATTTTAATTCAAATGAATTGTTAACATCTAACGTAGGAAAAGTTATGCTTAAAGGTTGTTGGTTCAAATCAGGGACCGCAAGCTCTTTCAAAGTTTGATTTCTAGCCATGACTTCCATCCTTAACCTGCACAACTCAAATAAAATATGAAAACTGGGAAAATAAAAAATCTAAAAATAAATAAATAAATAAATAAATTTACAAAAGCACAAAAATAAATAAAATCGCTCCCCGGCAACAGCGCCAAAATTTGGTGTGCTGTCGCAGGCACCCAAAAATAAAAATTTACTTTTGAAAAATATTAATGTAGTAGTGCAAGTAAGAGTTAATCCCACAGAGAATGATTAATTTAATTTTATGTTTTGTAAACCAAAATTGGGGGGTTTTTAATTGAAGAAATAATTTAGATAAAATTAACTAAAATAATTATGCAAGTAATTTATTCAAATAAATAAGAAGAAAAAGTCTTGGTTTAAGTTAACATCCACCATCAACAATTTACGACTGATCGTTGATGCAAAAATAAAGTAATTTATATTTTAAATATTCAACGTGGAATAATTACTCCCATTCGAATAATTTTCCTATCTCTCCTTATTTTTAGTTAAGCAGAAACAAGCGATCTAAGTAACCTTTACTACTAAATAACCTCAGACAAGCGCTAAAGATTTAACCTAGTAGTAGCTTTAAGAAATAGAGAGATCATTGAATTAAACAACACAAGCCAAGTGTCTGCATTTAATTTAGATGAATATTCTTCCTAAGATACAATAACCTTTTGATTTGCAAAATAATTATTAATCTTAGTTGCTTCGTAAATTAAAATGACCAAACAATTACCGATTTGATATTTAATTTAAAAGTAGATTTCAACGTATAATAAACACGTGTGCACCCAAGCAATCAAACGAATCAATCATGTAAATAATCACAGAAAAATATTCAATACTCAAAAGATAAATTGAACAATTAAAATAAATTAGATCTCACGGTGTATAAATCTTGATGGCTTCAATCACTTAAACTAAGAAAAATAATTTAGCTACACATAACTATGAAAATCACCAAATAATAGTAGAGAGAATTTTTCTAACGAAAAAAATTATGTCCTCCATTGTATCTCAAACCCTCTATTTATATGTTACATAATTTATCATAACCCTAATAGAAATTATAATTTCTAATTCAAATAAATTATAAATTAAAATCCTATTCCAAATTACAATTGGATTTATTAATAAACCATTCTTCAATTTCAATTTGGAATCCACGAAAATAAGCCTTGCTGCCAAAAACTCAGGTTGGAGAGAGAAGGAATAGAATGACGCGTGGAACCCATGCATGGAAGAGGAGAAGAAACAAGCTGGCTGCCAACTGCCTCCTTCCAATACCGTTGGCGTGTGGTAATCACGCGCCTGTGCCAATATCATGTGGTCGCGCATTGCGCCTTGTTACTTTTGCTATTAACACTCCGCGCAAGGTGCAGGTGCTCTCTTTTCCCAAATGCGTTAAACGATGTCGTGTTAGCCTTGTGTTGGCTGATTCCTCTAGTGCGCTTGGCGCGCACTGCTATTCACTTATTTACAAAACTGCCATCCGATTCAATTTTTATACAAAAATAAATATAGATTGAATAAAAATAATATAAAAATACTAAAAATAATAATAATGTATTAAATTAAATAAATTACCTAAAACACTAAAAATACTTAAAAACTCACAACTAATTAAGCCTAAAAATATCCAATAAATAGATATATAAATCTACTTATCATGTGGCGCCAGGGGGCGCACTGCTAATGCTGTTTGTCGCCGATGGCTGCTGCCACGTGTTGTTGTAACGCACGATTAATCGAACGTAGTTCATTTTGAGTCATGCACGATTTAAATTATTAACATATTAAAATAAAATGAAATAGAAGATAAATATTTTTTTTTAAATCTAGGAAATTAATAGTATGAAGAATAAACTAAAATTTAAATAATATAAAAGTACAAAAATAAAGTAAAAGTATTACAATTTTGAAATGGAATAAAAATTTAAGATTTCTAAAAATATAAAAATTGGAAAACATATGTAAAACAAAATGAAGACCTTAAATGAAAGTTGCGGTCAAATATAAATCGTTCCAAATAAAAATTTGAATGATGTGAAAATATTAAGAGCAGAACAAGAATAGTAGTTAAAGATTAAATTGGAAAAAAATTATGCTCTGTTATATTATGACTAATAGTTGGATGATGATTTTATAAATTGTGTAGGCTGTATAAGAATCAAAAATTTAAATTTAAATGCTAAAAAGGGCAAAACAGGCAAGTTCCCTAATTTGTGCAAGTTTGTAATTCTCTGCAAGTTCCCTCAACTACGCTATTGCAAGTTTCCTGATTGTGCTTATTCTTCAATGTTCAAGATTCTCACTATAAGCAAGTTCCCTTACAGATTAATTATTTCAAGTCAGTTTCTTTATTCTAAATAAAATTTGTTTCGTTACGAGCAACCTATTTACTTCAAATAAACTTACTTATTGTTTTGTACAAGTTCTCTAACTTGTACAGGTTATTCATTGCAAGCACTTGAATTTTATAAATTATATTTATCGTAGATCTATTAATTCATGCAAATCTCTATTTTTGTTGACTCCATGACAAACTACAATTTATTTTCGTGATGCTTCTTGGACCGTCTCTATGCCAATTGTTTCGGCTAAACATAATTGGTAGGTGAATCCAGTGATTGATGAAATTTTGAAGTCAAGGGATTGGTATGCATAACATCGGGTACGATAGGCTGATCACCTAGAGTACCATTGACAAGTAAGTGGATAGTCATGTTGAACTTGGTATCAATTCATAGTCCCTACGACCACTTAGTGTAATACTCGAAGCCAAAGAAATTCTTGATTTCTCATTCTGCTTTCGGATTTCATAAACGAATTGCTTAAATAATTCAACGCTTATTTATTCTGTAATGATAATTCATCATTAAAATATTTATAAGCTTGTTGAGCAAAATAGTTGCTCACTCTTGCAAATTATATTTGTAGTTAAAGCCAAAGGAATAGAAAATTAGGACGCTAAGGATAAAGGGAAAGGAAAAGGAAAAGAAGAAAATTAGAACTTTAATGTATATATTATACAACAAATGTGTATTAAATGATGAAATCTTTTGAGACATTAATATGTATTGATTGGTACGTATATCCTGGGACTGTAATATGTAATATTATTTTAATATTGTAAATTTACATTATTAAATTGTTAGATTTATATTGTGTGGCGGATCGTAGTACACCAAGCCCAGAGTAATGAATAATTGGATTTGGGGGTGTTACAATTAAAGCAAGAATTACTCTCGCAACTTAGAGCTTATGGCATTCTCGGGCATTTTTGGTCATTTGTTGTCTTATGTAACTTCAGCACAAGGTGACATTTTTGTCTGCAGCCTACTAAGATACAATGTAATGCAAAATTGTAAGAATTGACGACCACATACACGAAAATTTCTAATCTTGATTTAAAACGGAGGATATATGAAATTTAATGTAATATTGTGATAACCCGAATATTGACAATACTTCTTTTAAATAAATATTTTAAAAGAAAATAAAGGTTTAAAATTAAAAACCTAAGTTTAGAGTATAGAAAATGTGTAGAGGTGATTAAATGAATTATGAAATATGTGAAGAGTTGCCTAATTAATCCAGTTAAGTGAATTAATTAAGGAGTGAGGAAGGAAGTCAATTGATTTAATAATTTAAATCCTTAGATGCGACATAAAAGTTAAGTTATATATATAACTAACTTGAATCCTAGCATTTGTAATGACAAGAAAATTTTGTGTAATATTTAATTTAAATTAAATGAGGTATATGAACTAAATGTTAGCGATGTGAGAAGATGAAGGTATACATTTTTATAAATGTATACTTAAATAAAATAAAAAGAAAAGCCAACATGGCTTAAATAGTGAAAGTTACGTGTGATCAAGAACAGAAGGAGATGTGTACCTAGTTAATCCAAATAATTGAATTAATTAGGGAACGAAAGGGAAGGTTGCATGAATTAATTTATCTAACTTAATTCATGAGTTATGATCTAAATGTAGGCTATTTAAATTAATAATTTAATTGTGGGCCCTAAAAGGCCAACTTTGGGACGTAATTAATTAAGCCCAAAAATTAATTATGCTATATTGGAACAATGCGAGATAATTATTTTGAAACACAGGTTATTAATTTACCTTGTGGGTTATGAATTATGGGGTTTGAACTTATAAACCCAGCCTAACTAAATTCTAATTTTAATTGAAAATAGTCATAATTAGGTTACTTAAATAATTACTGTACAATTAGTGGGAAAAATTTAAATTATTATGTATGTACTTTAATTATGGAATAAGATGAGAATATACAATAATATAATTGTATGTTCAATTTGATAAGTGGTTTTGATAGATAATTAAATCATTTATTTGCATGAGTAGCTAAGCAATTTGAGTTATTTATTAAATAACTTAAATTGATGATCTCATAGGTGGGTATAACAAAATACTTAATTAAATGATATATTTAATTAAGGTATTTTATTAGGGATAATTAACTTAACTGAGTAATGGCCTTGAAGGGTCGGACTCAAGGTTTTAAATAATTAAATTAATAACTTAATTAAGGAGCTGATGTATAATAATCAATGATTATTTAATGTTGGCCTTGGATTTCGATGTTAATGATGTTAATTAATTAAGTAATTAACTTATTTAATTTAAAGATGGAATAATAATAATTGTTCAAGGATTCAAGTTATTTAATTAACAAGGATGGAGTGTGATGTATGCGATAAATTAAAGTCCAAGTTAGAGGCTAAGGCTCAAGTGAATTAAAATTAAACCCAAACTCAATCACATACATTTTTGGGTGGGAGTATTAATTGACCCAAATAAATTGGTTAAGCAAAACCATGTCACAATTACTTAAAGCCTCACTCATGACTAAATTAAGAAGGACAACCATGCGGTTTGTGCTTAACATTTCAGCAGCCCAAATGTGACCATTATTTAATTTCGGTTGAAGCAGGGGGGAGGAGAATGTAACGACCAAGAATATTTTAATATAAATAATGGAAATTAATAACAGTAATGTAAATTTCTGGGCGATAAATTAAATCATTATATGATGGCTTGGTTTAATTAATTATATGTTGAGATAATTAAAGGGATTTAAGGAAGGTTCAATTAATGGGTTAATGAAATTAATGGACCAACCTAAGTTGTGTAATATAAGATTTTGATAAGAGTAATGGTCTATGAGATTTTTAATTAAATAGCTAGCAAGTTAAATTGAAGGTGTAAATTAATTAATGAGGTTATTAATTAATAAGAATGCGTGCACATTAATAAAGTTATTTTTGCTTCTATTTAGAAAGTTATTAATAGTGGGGTATTTATACTTTATAATTCCGCTAGGAAATTTGTTAATAGTGGAGTTATACATTTGGTTTATTTAAATAAATTCAATCTTTATGGAATTTAAATTTGGACATGTAATTAATTAAATTGGATCTAAATTAGTAGGTCACGGGAGGTTATTTTTAAAAACAATCGGGTATGGATATATATTTATAGACATTTTCAGTCTATGTTTTCCTCGAGCCGTGCTGGAAAGGGAGGCAGCTTTGTAGGATGTGCTAATTTATTTCATTTTCAGTCGGCTACACCTATTTCTTTTCAGTCGGCTATAGCAGAGGGGTCTTTGTTTTTAAAAACGCACACCCAACTTCATTTCTCCTTAAGTTGTTTTACTGAGAGTGAGCGAGAGGTTTATCAGAGGAGTAATTAGAGAGGAAGGAGTAGTTGTTGGAGCATTGAAGGAGGAGACCAGAGCAGTTAAGAAGTAGTTACTCAGGCCGGTAAACATCTTCCATTTCACCGTTCATTTCGGAAGGTAAAACGAAATCCTTTCCTCTTGCTTATCTCAGTGCGTTCAATATCTGTGGTAGTGTATATTTATTAAACTGGGGTTATATATGTTGAGCTTTCCTTGCTAAGAAGATGTATGTATGTGTTTGGGTGTGAGAAAACTCACTATTTTCCATAAATGGCCGAGCAATCGGAGCTGTGAGTATAGGAGAAATCTAACAAACTAAACGATTCTGTGAGTATAGGAGAAATCTAACAAACTAAACGATTCATTATATGGTTGAGAAACTAAGGAGAAATGATAAAAGAAAACTTCGCCGAAAAATATTTTCGGATGCTTGTTTCAACGTGAAATGTCTAACGGATTTTGAAACTAATTATATGTATGGACACCTGAGAATGGGAAAATGATTTCTGGGCAGAAAACAATGAAAAATTCGCCGGAAAATCTGCACAGTCGCCGGAGAAGATGGCCGGATTTTGCCGCCGGCGAACTTTTCCGGCAGAGCCCGTTTCTCTATGTTAGAGGCATAATTTGAAGAAACTTTGTACTAGAAAGTTATAGAGAATTAAATTTCATGCGAAATGGACATAAAATTCATAATTTTCGGATAAACGGACTAATTATTATGATTTTTGGAAGTTTCTGCACATTAAAAATTATAATTTAATTACAGAAAAATTATTTTTTTTCTGGAAATTATTTTACAGTAGTGTTATGATATTATTTCTGAATTACTGGAAATTTTGGTGAATTATTGGAGAGCTTAGATATTTATTGCATTTTTATGGTTATTTAAAAATAGTGGAAATTCATAGAAAATTCTATGAATGTTTGAAAATTATGAAAATTGGTGAAAAATCTTATATTAATATAAGATAGATGTTGATAGTGTTTGGAGAATATAATAAATATTTAGGATTAATATTTAAATGTTTTAAGTATTAATCTAGTTAGTTTAATATTATATTTTCCAAATTTATGATTAAATTAATTATTTATTATTTAATTAATATTAAATAATAAACAAGGGTGATAAATTAATTCATTATTATTTAATTACTATTAAATAATAAGTAAAGACAACTAAGATTGATTATTTAATTATTTATTATCTTATTAACTTTAAATAATAAATAAATCCAGTTAGTTATTATTATTATTAAATAATAACTAATGATATTTGATCATTTACTATATAATTTGATTATTTATTATTTAATTAACTTTAAATAATAAATGAATCTAGTTAGTTAGTTATTATTTATTATTAAATAATAACTAAGGATATTTGATTATTTATAATATAATATAATTATTTATTATTTGATTAACTTTAAATAATAAATAAATCTAGTAAGTTATTATTTATTATTAAATAATAACTAAAGGTAGTTAATTGCTTACTATTTAATTAATGTTAAATAGTAATTAAATGAAATTAGATTTAATGAAGTAAAGAAAATGTCTTTTAACTCATTTGTTTAAACAATTATAATAAATTGTTTAATAGTTTAATAAGTGTTTAACACTTGAGAAAATTGATATAAATTAATTAAATTATTAACCTAAGATTGATTAATTGTTTTATAGGTTAATGATAGTATATTAAATTATTTGTTATGTAACTTTTATTTGCTAGATAAATAGCATAATTGAGCACGTAATTGTACAATTTTACGTAGTGCTAATTGATAGACCAATGTTGTTAATATTAGGTCATTCAAAGAGAGTTATTTAAAACTCGTTAGCTGTAGATCGACTATCAGGCAAGTTTCCTTAAACCCTACTCAATTTATATTCGAGCATGATATATTATTTTATTGAGCAAGTTTTCTTCACTTGTGCACACTTTTATTATTCCGTGCAAGTATTTTGACTGCAAGTTCTTTAACCTTAAACTCATTATTTGAGTAAGTTCCTAACTTTGGCTTGAATTATCATTTTCAAGCATGCTTGTGGTTTAATTATTGTCTATTATTCCACTTCAATAATATTTATTGTTAATCGCACTTGGTGCAAATTGCATATGTTCAATCGGGTATGAAAGGCTGATCACCTTGATTACCAAAGTATTTGTTCATGGTCATTGTTGGCCCCTCAGCGTTATTGATTTAGTTATTCAATTATTATATATTGTTGAAAATTCGAAAGCCTATTCTTTTTCAATCATGATATATCTTTCTTGTATTTAAACTTGCTGAGCAAAATAGTTGTTCACTCTTGCTATATCATGATAATATTTCAGTTAAGCTCGAATGCTTCAAGAAGGACAAAGACAAGATAAGAAATTCAAGAGTAGATTATCAGGCGATATTATCTGCTATGTTATCTAATGTGGTTTGACTATGTAAACTTTTTTAGTTATTAAAGGTATGTATTAAGTTAAAGTTGATAGACCCTTGGGGAAATTGTTGGGGAATCATTTGGAATAAAAACTGTATGTTTATATTTTCCGCGTTAATTGTATAGAGTGTAAGAAGATGACATATCGTGACGTATCAAGTCCAAGGTTCAAGGTACCCGGATTTGGGGGCGTCACAAATATTAAACGCGTAGCTTTCTGAACTCCTACACCACTTATATCTTTTGGTTTTAGAACTTGCCCGTCGATTTTTGGAAGTCCGCTTTCCCAAGTGGGCTTGCATAACCAAATTCCAGAAGTCCATTAAGCCCCAGTTTCAAGAAGATTTCTGATTTGTCTAATTTGGCCTTAAAATGTACCGGGTAATTTGCTTCAATTGTCACATCCATCTATTTCATTGAAATGTATCTCATTCGCTACCTCACATATCTAGTAAAAATTAAGAGAGTGGAATGAATTATAATTTCATCGAAATAGTTTATCCGCCAAAATAATCATTAAATAAACTATTTTTTAAAAATCTTCTTATTGTTAATGATTTATTATCGAGTTTTCTACAAACACGTGCGGTCTTTGTATACTTTTGAAAATCGGATTCCTCACTTTAAATTACATAATACAGATTGATCTTCCGATGTATACACAACAACTGAAACCATAGGATTTGAACACAAAAGTTACCAACATTGTAAGCTTATTGAGGTCATACATCCACGAATTTGTTTTAATAAAATTAGGTAATTAACAACTAATACTACTCCTATCTTGGTTTCTGTTTGATGCATATGATTTGATTTACATACGAGTTTACAAGACAAGGATTCAAGAAAATATATGTTCAACAGCTCTAAGCTTATCTTTAACTTTTACTAAATGCAAGTTCGTAGATTGTGCTTGTTACTTTTTTTGTATTTTCTTAAATCTAAAGCCAGATTCAAATTTCCATGCTTTTTGAATGCTTTGCTTTTACCCACACATATTTGACATGAGGAGTTGGCAGGGTTTATAACTTTTCTTTTTAGTGCTCTCATGGTGTGTTTTGTCCTGAGTTTGTGTGTACTGTATAGTATATGCTTATTTACAACACTTAACACCATTATCATGTCCATGCTCAATTGCTAATGGTTTGTTACAACTTCCAACATGTTTCTCAAATTTACTCTTTCCACATGGGATGTTCAATGACATGAGCGATTGGTCAGCTACTGTTTGACCAACTTCTTATCCAACTTTAATCGTAAGTTAATTTGCCAAAACCTACAAGAAAAATTGCAATGTGAAATTATTCTAATTTTTACTTTTGTATTTGGTAATATTCCCCGTTGTTCCAAATTTAGAAATACATTTGTCAAAATAACGACTGTTTGGTGCGGAATCTTGTGCTAAGTCTGAGGTGAACAACCCTAATAAAGGGAAATTTATGGTCTTATAATTAATACTACTAGTAGTAGTATTAATTTTGAAAAAAACAAACTCATTTAAAATTTAGTTTGGCTTATTAATTTTAACTTTTTATAAAAATATTAATTTTATATAATAATAATATAAAATAATAAAAAAAAATTCAATTTATCATCATAATTTTATTGCTATATTGTATTACTAAACTAACAAATAGTATTATTGATCTTATAAAAAGCCAAAATGTTTAACCACTTATTTAATATTTCTTTTTTTTGTTTAAATGAAGAAGCTTGTATGAATAAAATTTATGTTGCCTGATTTATAACAACATCATGTAGCTTAGTTGGGTAGTTGCTTAAAGTTATGAGGTTGAGATTTTGAGTTCAAATCTTGATGGAAGCAAATTTTTTAGTCTTAGTTTGACTTACTTACCTGAGTGCGGTTAGTTTTGCATTTTACTCAAAATAGAATCATACCTTTAATTTTAAAATAGATAGTGTACTTTAAGCGGTTTACAATACTACCTATTACATTGATAAAATAAAAGTTGGTTCAAGTATAACAACTCAATTATAGTCGGTTCGTCTGTCGATATATCATAGAAAGCTAACATTTTTGAGCTATAGCGAAGGTACGAACCGTCGTCATAGCTATGGCATCGGCTTTCTATGCTATAGCAATGGACGAAACCATCGCTATAGGCTGTTCGTTAATGAATCGGTTAGTTGGAGAGCCGTATATGTGTGTGTGTGTGTGTGTGTGTGTGTGTGTATATATATATATATATATATATATATATATATATATATATATATATATATATATATATTCTTGCAAATTTGCAAATGCAATTCTACTTATGTTATGGATAAATTAATATACTCTCTGTTCCACATGACAATTAAAATTGCAATTTCTTTATCTTAAGACAGGCAACAATTATAAATTTTATGGGCACTCCATTTTATGATGGTATTCCTTATTTTGATGAAAGGTATGACATAAATTAATTTCTTCATTGATTGCTTGATATTGAGAAGTATTTTTATTTTTATAATATCCGTGAAGAGAATAAGGTCAAGTTGATAACGAATATACGTGTTAAGTATGCAGTTGAAAATTGGAGGAATATTACTGACAACACGTCACGTACATTCATTACAAGTTGGATAGATTGGTTGCAAAATAATTTAGATATTATGATGAGTTATTTGTTCAGCCATACATTGATATTCAGAAATAATTTGAAAGATGCCAGTGAGGCCATGTGGAAGGTTGAAAATACGGTATCAAATATGTCTAGCCAAATGAAAGATTTTTCATTTAAGAAAATCATTGAAGTACTAAAAGTTGTTAAAGAGTCAAAGATTAATATTACACAGATTTTGAGTTGAAAATATATGTTGATACCCTAAAAATTATTAAATACTCAAAAGGAAGAATCTGAAGCATAGGTAGTTGATGAAACCCCAGTTTTTGAGGTTCATGATAGTTTTGTTTTAGAGCAAAGTTAACTTGAAGTTACTAATGAGTTGCCCACTATTAAGGAGAGTATGGAAGATGTCACAAAATCTAAGGATGAAGATACTGCAGATAGGGATACTACAATTAACAAAATTGATCATGAAATTATTCTAGTATTCTAGAACATTGAAATTATTGATTTTGTTATTTCTAAAAATTTCTTTGTCATGCAGGTAAATTGGAAGATTTTAGTATTTTTTTTCTTACTTATTTTCAAGATTATCTTCTGAGAAAAAAAAACCATAAAGTTTTGATCTCACGAAGATTGAAAATTCGTTCATGGTGTTTGATAATAACAATGAAAATTAAGATTTGCATATATTTTACTTTATGGGGTTTTAGTTTATTTGATGTATGTTTATTTATTATTTAGAAAAATTCAATAGTTTAATTTATATTTGGCCCGTTTATGTTTTGATCTTTAGCATTTCTAATTCTATTTAATTTTAGAATTTAATTATTTTCCTTTTTCAAATAGTCATACACAAGTAGTTTAGTACTATGAATATGCTTCCTAGGGTTTCTGAATCAGAACATTTATTCATTAATTGAGATTATTACATTTGTTCTCTTTGTGAGTTCATTAATTATTTTCTTAGTGGATTCAAGAGTTTATTCCGTTTGTGTTAACCATATTATTCCGTAGCGTCAATTTGAGATATTTATGCGTGAGTTTTTTTACTTAGCCATAGATTGTTATCCAAAAGCAAGTGAAAAAAGTTAGTAAAGCCATGCAAAAGGTTTTAGATACAATCTCAAAAGCGTCTAATCAAATGAAATATTGTGCCTCCAAGAAAATCAACGAGATACCAAAAGTTGTTCAAAATTAGATAACTAATGTTACAGATTGTGAGTTGGAGATATCTATTGATAACCCATAAATTAACGAATAGTCAAAGGAAGAATTCAAAGCAAAGATAGTTAATGAAACGCCAATTTTAATGGTTCAGGAGAGTTTTATATTGGAGTGATTAAAGTCAAGTTGAGATTGAAACTACTACTGTTGAAGAATTCCAAATTCCTAACGAGTTGCATATTATTGAGGAAATATCACAAATTCTAAGGATAGAGAAACTGCAAATAGAGATACTACAACAAACAAAATTGGTCATGAGATTGTTCCAGTGTTCGAGAAAATTGAAATTATTGATTCTGTTGTTCTTGAAATTTGTTTTTCTTATGCAGATAAATTGGAAGATATTTGTCTTCTCTCACTTATTTTCAAGATTATCCTCTCAGAAGAACAAGTCATGGAGTTTTAATCCCGCGAAGATTGAAGACTCGTTATTGGTGTTTGATACTTGTTCGCTTTAAAATTTGAGGACGAATTTTTTCTAAGAATAAAAGTCTAATGCGGTGGAAAATAATAATGTATTTTAGCATGTGTGAAGATTTAATATATTTTGTGTTTTTTTATTTATTATTTTAAAAATCTAGTAGTTTAATTTATTTTTGGTCTGTTTATATTTTGGACTTTAATTTTCTAATTTTGTTTAGTTTAGGATTTAATTATTTTCCTTTTTCAATTAGTTATAAGAAAGTAGTTTAGTATTATAAATATGCTTTCTAGAGTTTATTTACATGAAAACGTTTTATTCATCGAATATTATTTCCTTTATTATCAAATATTATTATCTTTGTTATCTTTTTGTGAGTTTATTATTTCCTTGAATTCTCTTTGTTTGTCAGTTCAGTATTTCCTTGTGAATTCATAAATTTTATATTCTAAGTTCATTATTTCCTAAAATTCCCTTTGTGAGTTCATTCACATTATTCCTTGTGAATTACAATTAAATATTTTATTCCATTCATTTTAGCACCAACTTTAATATCATGTTTGTTTAAAAGCTCGAAAATTATCATCCACTTTGTTTTTTAATGCTCAGTTCGCTTCCCTCTTGTTCGCATCCAGTCGGTGTGGGTCTAAACCTAACTAACCCCACTTAGCCACGTGCTGGCCTCAGATACCTTCAGGCTTCAGTTATCTTTTCATCAAATTGTCCTACAACATATATATATATATATAAAGCCAGAGAACCATAAAACCCAATTATATTGATACTTCTTCGTATACATGGATGCTGCTAGGCCGATATTTTTGCGCATAAGAATATTTATGCAGATTATGACTCTTCTAAACTAGTGCCACCAAAACTATTCAACTAGACGAAATGACGTGTTAAGCTTTTACCTATAATAGTAACAATTGTTGTCAATTCGGTGGGGTGCAACTAAAGCCAAGCTGTAACGCATTGACAAACCTTCTTACAAAGAATTTGCACATCTACAACACTGCATATGATAACATAATAGTAGCATGTATAAACATTGTAACTATTCTGGTGGGGTGCGCCAGGCCAAGGCTATAGTGCAAAGCCAAGGAGACACTTGAGAGATCCAGCAGCAAGCTACTGTGATTAACTCTCCCCCTAACAAAATAAATTTAATATCGTGTGAGCCAATGACTAACATATCAGATATTAAACTGATAAGAACAGATGCTATACTTGATCTTAGCCAAAAGGCCGAGAAAGGTATGCCTTAAGATGGTCATAAGCTTCGTGTTTTAATGCTTGGTTCCATTTCGGATTCATCTCAACTGGTCGAGGTGGTACTAAACTTACACCCACATACACACTTGCATTATTATTGTATTTAAATAAATTCCCACATTTGGTGGGCTACTGATACTTCTTCCTTCATCATACTCCTTCCGTTCCGGAAAAACTCATTTTGCAAAAGTTTTTGTTACAAAAAATAATCCCATTCTTTCGATAGTAGTATTAAAAAGGTGCTCAGGTTTACCGTCACAATTTCATTATGATCCATCACACTATTAAACTAGACACTCATCTAGGGGTAAAGTTCAAACAAAATTATATCTTCGAAGTTTATAAATTTTGCAAATGACTCTTTTTATGGAAGGCGAACATACTATTTTAACTGTGAGACACTGTCATTCGGATGAATTTTCTCCTCCTAGAACACGACCTTCTTGTTTAATAAACGCAAGGCCTGATGTACAAATCAATTGCTCTGTGTATCATACAATTATCAGAATCTTATAGGTAATCACAATATTCTTTCATTTTGATTTACTTACAAGAAAGAAACAGAGAATTTATTCTAGTAATTAAATGGAGTTGATAAAGGAATGTACAACAGAAAATATACCTTCCTGTCTTATAAAATGACTTTTACCTGAAGGTCTTCTATAAAATGACCATAACCGAAGGTCTTTTATAACCATGTTGATTTCTTCTTTAGTTTATGGTTTGTGATGGTATTATTTGAATAACAATGGGGTTCGGGAAGAATAATGAAAATGGAGATGAGGGTGGTTGTTCAAAAATGGTGAGACTGTAAGATTTAATTTGTCAAGAAGAAAATGAAGACTTGAAATTATATGTGTGAATTTTAGATTTGCTAATTTGTTTTTTTTTTCTTCCTTCTATCATCTTTTTGCTCAAGTTTCTCTGTAATTAATTTGGGGAATATATCTAGGGTTGAAGATGAAGAAGAGGAGAGAAAAAAAAATTATAATCAATTTGGAGAATATATCAAGTGTTTCAATTTTGGATGATTCAATTTGGGCATATGTTTTTTGGGTTGAAAATGAAGAAATCAAGAGAGAAATACTATTTTTTGGGTTGAAGATGAGTAAGTGGAGAGAGAAAGAAAAATAAAATAAAATGAAATTAGTCAATGGCAAAAAATTCACGTTGGATTTTTTAAGTCAGCCACGTATGAATTTTAAGTGAGGTGACTACTAATTTCTTTCTCTTGTCATTTTCTTGAATTTTTTAGTTTTATAAAAGAAACCATGTAGATAATTAAAAGACGACCATCTAATGAATTTAACATAATGGTATAATCTTAAAATTTTAATTAGTTCCATGGGTTGCTTGCATATTTTTAAAGTTTAGTAGGGTAATACTTACAACTTGACAACCACAGTGGGGTAAAACTCTTTTTTGTCCTTTTTTTAAAATCCACTTCAGAATTTTTTTGACAGCCAAATAGACCATTTAGGATTTACACATCATTTCTTTCTTTTTTTTTTAAATCCACGTAAGAAATTTTCTGATGTCTGTTAAAAAAATCAGACGAAATGGGGTATTTAATCTATTTTAGAAAGTTTAGCTGGCAAATTCTATTTTTTTAAAGTTCAATGGTGTAATCCTTACAACCACAATTTGGTAAAAGCCATTTTTGCCATTTAGAATTATATCTGAATGAAAAAATGTTGTTTGATAATTAATTTTTCCAAAATATCTAAATAACACTATTTTTTCCATTATAACCCTCTGCGTTGTCTAAAAATTTTATTTGATAATTTTAAATATTCAGTTTAATAAAATCGAGTGAATAATATTGCTGATTGTTTTTATATAAGAAAATTTATATACTCTAGTAAATAAATATTAAACAAGTCACCTAAAAAACTTAGCAAAAATTTATAATATGATGACTATTACATTAGATTAAAAAAAATGTCAAGTTTAATAGAACAACAACAAAATGTAATAGTTCAAGAGAAGAATTATCTTTTCTTCGTTTTAAAATATAAAATCATTATATATAATTGACATGAATTTCTTTGATTTTAGTTTATACAATGATGAATATTGAAAAATATAAAAAATCTAATACTCATTATAAGATTCATTGTTTCATAATTTTTAATAATCTCAATTTTAAATTTGAAAATATCTCAAATTAACTTTACAAAAATCAATAATAATCTTAAAATTTGGAATGGGGGGAGTATAATTTTATTGAGGATATTTTTGTCCATAGATTAAAAAAAATTATTAAGAGACGACTCTTAATGATTTAGACTTCATTTTTTATATTCTTAACGATTTAGAAGCATTAAGAGGAATATTTTTTTACTAAGCAACTTCAAACCTCTTAACGAATTAGATATTAGGCTGTTAAGATGTTTTCAGATGCAATCAAACACCATCTTAGGTTGTTTCCCTCAGTTTTGCATACATAGCCGTTACATTGTATCTTTGTTGCTACAGCGCTGACACAATGAGGGACTTTATATTAGTCTGCTTGCCTGCGCTCCCTAATCAGTCCTCTCCAAGTATGTAGAATGATGTAGCTTTGTTGGAAAATGATGTAGCTTTGACGGAGAATGTTGCCCAAGATATTGGGACTTCAAAATTTTCAAATGGCTCATTTATTGAAGTTGGGGGTCAATGTACTTCTTCGAAGAAATTTGATTGTTCCCATGAGCAAGAGGTGGTAGTCAATGATAAATCAAGTAATGAATTTAGACTTTTTGGTTCTCATTTACAGAAGAATAAAGGACGTCAATGTCAAGAGTGTGAGGTTTTTAAGAAAAATGCTCAATCATCTCATGACAAAGGCTAGAGTAATCAGGAGGAAAAGCAAGAAGAACAAGAGAAGGAAAAGGCAATCAAAAGGCACTAAGCAAAAAGCAATTCAAGATCAGGTAAATAATGGTGTTGAAGAGGTAAATTTTGAGGTTATTTCTGATGTAGAACGAGCTCTGAAGGTTAGTCAACAATTAGGTTTGACTTTGAACAAAGAATACAATGAGCAAGCTATAAGGGAAAGCTTTAAGGTTTTTATCCAAGGAATTGATTCTGCAGTTAAGGATAAAAAGTGTTGTCTTTTCAATAACGAAAAAGTGGAAGGGTTCGGGACTAAACAAAGTGCATCAGAATGAAGGTAGTGAACTGGATTGTAAGAGGAATAGGGTCCTCTTTGAAGGGTAACTTGGTAAAAAATGCAGTTAGTTCAGATATGGTGTATTTTGTTATCTTGCAGGAGTCCTAAGTTTTGATTTTAGGAGGAAGGTAGATTTTTCAGATATGGGGTATTGATGTAGTGGGATGGGTTTTTAGTATAGCTTGTAGAAATTCAGGAGGTTTGGTGTCATTTTGGGATTCTTCTAATTTTGTCAAGCAGGGGATTGGGTTCATCAAATTGGTTGGCAGTGTGGGGTTTTCTATCCAAGGAAAGTGTGGAAGTTGACGATTATTAGTAAAAGAAGAAATAAGTTTTGTACGGGGTCAATTGTTGAATAGGCATTTTATTGTCTTCCGAATAGTTTTATATTAAAAAAAATTAATATTTATACTATTATAATTAAAAACTATGTCTTTTTGTGTGTGTGTGTGTGTGTGTGTGTGTGTGTGTGTGTGTATATATATATTATTTAATATTTCTTAATTTTATCATGTATGCACTAAAATATGATTAATTTTTATGCATATATTATTGTAAATATAATTAAAATTAAATTTTTTCTTTAAGTAATTCATAAAGTATTAATTCATATGATGATTTAAATTTCTCGGTGCGAGATGAAGATGATTATTAAATTTTAATGCATGTGGTAAATGGAGCAGGCTTTCAATCAAATTCTGCATAAAATTTGTTCATCCACCAAACATGGTTACCTGTCTCCTTAGACAAGAAATCAAGGATACAAAGCAAGCCTATTGAACAGATCCCATTAAAGTAAGGTCTTGAATTGATTTTGTGAGTTGGGGCCGTAAATACTGCTAACAACCAAAAGCTTGGGTCAGTTCAAAACTTATTGTAAACACTATATTTACCGCATTAAGGCTGGCATAATATAAGAATAACTTGCCTTAGACATGATATGAACAGCCACTAGATCATTAGGAATGTCCACTGGGCTCACAAGAATACTTAAAACTTGATCAATAAAAGATATACGCCAGCTGGAAAACTGGATAAATAAAAATCGGTACTCTTTTTGCTCATCGGAGAGCCTCATTTGGAAATATTTTAATTCCACAAAACGCGACCACTTTTCAATAATAATAGCATAAAATAAGACAATGTACTCTATCATTATAATTTTATTATCGTGGCATAATCACTGAAAGAACAACTTATTACTTTTAGCTTTCAAGGTTAAATACAGAATAAAATAAATGCATTCTTATTTCGTAAACAAATAAGACTAACTGTTATAACGTGTGACAGGACATTGTGACTTTTGCGATAAGATATATAAATGAGGTATTATCCATTATGCGTAACTACTATCCGGACATATAGTACGTGTATAGAATAAATAAGAAAATATTTGAAAGAAAATAAAGATTTATAAAGTAGTAAGGAGAGAGAAGATGAAAAAAATTTAGTTTTAAAAAATAACTGTTCCCGTCTTTTAAAACATACAAAAAAGTAAAAAAACTTTACTTTTTTTGTTTACACAAAATAACTGTCAACTCTCCTTTCGTTTTATAATATAAATGGTAAGTTGAAATCTATATTATAAAGGGAGAACAACTGTCTCCCTTAAAAATTGTCACATTTTTTCTTTCTGTTGTACTTTCTCTCTATTTTTACTCTCATACTCTTACACAATTTTTTCTTTTATTCTTATTTTTAATTTTTTTTCCATACATTTAATGTGTGCATATGCATTATTCTTATTTTAAAAGTTTTTTTTTGTCTACACATGTAATTTGTGCATATGCATATAAATTAAATTACTAGTGTATGACACATTTTTTTTTTGGACAAGTCTATATGCACAACATTCAAACACAAAATCAAACAGTACGTCCATCTTAACTATTAAAAAGTGGAGCATTTAAACATGAAAAAACCTAACTAATATGTTAGGTGCCAATTATGCTACTGGGCTAACGATAGGAATTTCCTAGATTGCATTCAATTCACATTTTCTTGAGCCAAAATTGAAATGAATGAAGATTTTTAAATGATTTGTAGATGTGGAGAAGTGGCAAGAATTAAAGATTAATTAATTAAGGGCATAAATATGTAGTTTATCTAGTTTGCTTAATTGGCAATTTAAGAGGTAGCTAAGCAATTAATTTATAAATAATTAACCACATTTGCTTATTCATTGTGGAAAGATATACAATTATGTTGTGTCACACTAGCAATATTATTATCTTAATAAACTGATGTTAGGAATCAAACTAGTAATATGATGAAATGTGTAAAAGATATACAATTATGTTTTGTCACACAAGATTAATGCAGCCCTTTGAGTTCAAGCTGTACAGACTGAGTTTTCGAAATTTGGTTTGTTTACCAAGGAAGATAATTAAATTATTTGGATGCTTAGCTAAGCTAGTTGGAAAAATAAGAATAAAACATAGGATTTGACTATAAAATAAAGAAAGGCATAAATCAGACTTATCGATTTAAAGCAAATTATGTTAAGCAGAGGTGGGCGGTGCACTATCCTTAAGTAGAAATTTCGCCCCTCAGAGAACTTTTCTCGGTGCTAAGGTCGCTGACAAAATGCTACTCTATGATTCAATGGCTCTTCACCCAACTAATTAGCACTCGAAATAGTTGAATGACCTAGGATCAGCTTCAATTATTCATTTACCCAATCACGAAATTAATCGTACACACACACACACACACATATATAAGTAATTGGGCTGCTGGGATAAATGGTTGGAATGTAAATAGTTGGTGGCAGCTTTTGAAGATGTGCAAGAAAGTGGAGAGTGGGAAGTTTTTATGAATTACTTTTCGTTAGAATTGTTGATGACTAAAAGGAGTGGGCAACCAACTTATTTATACCAAGTTGTAACGGTAACAAGTTTCTTACGGTAAAGTTCCAACGTAAAGAAATTGTAACGTTAAGAACTCTCCAACAGTAAAAACTCCAACGTTAAAATTTTATCCCAAATAATAGGTCAAATAAGTTTGCAACTGAAGAAACACAACCACTCTATTTGTAAAACTTTTGACCCAATCTCAGAACGTATAAAATTTGTTAATTAGTTTATAATAAATTAATTAATAATATGTTGACACAGTCAACAACAAACCACCATAAGAAATATTATTTTTACTTTGAAATACTTAATATTTTACGTAAAATACTACAATCCCCCACCTATTACAAAGTCAAAAAATAAAAGAAATTGAGTAAGGAATATAAGAGTGTAACACATAAGCACCAATGTCTTTTGGACTGTGAACAAACGTACCGAGTAAATAGGATTTGATTCACAAGAATTCAATGAAATTAAAGAATTTAAATGAACCTTTTTCCTTATAATGAATTAGTAATCATATTACTTACACTATAAACTTTAATTGAAGTTGTTCTGCGTGATTTGACACATTTTGGCCTTACGCCATACCTGGAATTCTTGGGCGCTCTAGAAAACCTACCTTGTTTTCATAAGAGGCGACCCCACCACTACACTCATAGGGGTGTTTCTATCAAATGTGTTCTATAATTAAACACATCACTCAACAAGACTATGAAAAATATTAAGAGTATATAACTCAACTTTTGGCACTGTAGAATTATACTATCCTACATCATAGGGATGAGCTCAAATATGTATACAATGATAGTGCCTCAACCAATCAACCAATGACTTGTTGTTACCCATATAAACCTACTTCATAGGATTACCATTCACATAAGTTGGGTTACCATCATTGTTAATGTAATATTCCAGATATTTACAAGAATTGTAAATAAGATTTGAAATAATTAATTAAAGGTTATGGTTTAAAACCTAGAGTTGTAGAAGAGAGATGTGTAGAACACGGGTGAACATTTTTTTTTTTAACAATTTATTTGTTAGAAATTAAATATTGGAATATTGTAATGATGCATGCAGAGAATTTATTAAGGAAATAAATTCAATTGAGAAGTGAAGGTGGTTATATTGATATACATATATACCTAAAGTGCGCTTGTTAGCCAAACAAGTAGATGAGTAATTAAATGCTCAATTAAACTAATAAATTAATTAGTTTAAATATGAAGTCATGAAATATAATTAATTAGGTTAATTATATTAGTATGAGTTAAAGTTATGAAAAATTTAGGATGATTGTCTTGGATGGCAACAATGGGAGGTAATTAATTAAGTAATTAACTTAAGTTGTTGTATAGAGTCCATTAATGGATTTAAAGCAAACCCAATATTTTAATTGTTAAAAGTCTTGTTGGTATTTAAAAAGAGGTCCAAATAAATTTATGGATCTAGCCTCATGAAGAGTCCAATTAATTTAATTACTACTAGTGGACTAGCCCAAAAGGATTATAGATGTTAGCCCAATATGGGAATACTTGCATGAAGAGGGATAATTAAATAAGAGAGCCCAATGCAAAATAAGCTAGATAGCTCAACCATTTAAAAAGTCAAATGATGGTCAAAGTGTTGGAAAATATTGTTGAGTATAGAGAATTAATCAATGTAAGGTTAATTGAATAACCCTAGTTGGTAAGCAAGAGATAACATTAACCAATCATTGGTTAATTGCTAGGCAAATAAAGGTGATGTTGAGAATTAACTATGGATGAGTTAATTATGTAACCCAATGTGATAGAATAATTTAATGCAAGTCTAATTGGACTATAATATAAGTCCAAATAAGGTATTAAACTAGGTCAAATTAATTAACCTAGCAGTCCATGTATTTAATTAAGCCTTGATCCAAGTAATAATTAAGCTAGCCAATGTTTGTTTTAATTAAATGTAACATAGGGTATTTAATGTTAGGCCAATGTAATAAATAAATTGAGCTCAAACTAATTAAATTAATGAGCCCAAATATATTAAATCCTAGAGTCCAATGTGGAGCCCAAATGGTAGTCAAAATTGGTCAACATTTATATATATATATATATATATATATATATATATATATATACATACATAGATGTATATATGTATATATAAGCTATAAAAATAAAGCAAAAATGGGGGATTAAATCCCATTTTGTTGAGATTTAGGGGACCCACAAGTGGGTGGCTTGATTTCTCATGTTGCTTTACTTGTACACAATGTTGTGGTGGTTGAACCAACCCTAGTCAATCACCAGTCATTCAACAAATCAATCCATCTAATAGTAATCTCAATTAAGCCTTAATTTGACTATGTTGGTGGATTAGGAGAGTTAATAAGGGTTTAGCAAATGGCTATATATAGAGTGCTCCACACAAGTGTTATGTTGGTTGGTGAATTGCTAGAGCATTCAAAAGAGAAAATAGAGAGCATTCTAGAGAAAAGCAAACAAACACTTGTGAATTGAAGGAGATTGCTAGAGGAGGAGCTTGGTGGATGGCACATAGCTTCATAGCATACTTTGGAAGGAGAAGAAGAAGAGCATCCATGTCCAAGAGATTAAAAAGTGTTCTAAACTTTCTTTAGTTCATTTTTATAGTCTAGATATGTTTTAATCGGTTAAAAAATATTTTTAACCGAACAAAAGTTGTTTTGATAATCTAGAAGTCTAAAACTATGACATATAGGTATATTCATGATTTAATATAGTTAATACATGTATTTGTATAGGTGGTACGCAAAGAATTAGAAGGAAAGTTCATATAACGATTTACTGGTAAAACCCTAGACGGTTCGATCTTAAATTTCTTGTCAAAACATTTTCAAAAATATGATTGAACCATGAAATGTTGTAAAACAAGAAGTTAGGAAGACAACAACACTAAGTTGGTGTCATTTGGATGTGCAGAGTGTATTTTATTCAAGTTTGAACAATTAAAACCAAGGATTTGTGATTTTAGTTTTCACTTTGTCCTTGTGAGCAGTTTTTAGTCTAGTCCCGTTCGGAATTTGGATTTGTGATCTAAAGAGAAATTGTATAGGGGGAAATTTTGATGAGAATGGACTCAAGAATTATCCCAAAATATTTTAAAATGAAGAAGTTATGGCTGTCGGAGCGTCAGAGGGTCGAGCAGAAAAAATGTTAAAAATGTTTCTGCAACACAAGGGTCGGGGCCCTTGTTTTGCACTAAAAAGGAGGGTCGGGGCCCTCGTCACTGTTCATGGGCAGTGCATTTTTCATTTCGGGTCGGGTTGGGTTAGTTCGGGTTATTTAAATCCAAATTGGATAAAAATGTGTAAAAATTAATATAATTAATTTGGGTCCCAAGTTTAATAATTATTTATTATTTATATAATAAATAATAAATAAAGTGAATAAAGTCTTTATTATAATTAATTATTATTTAATTAATAGTAAATAATAATTAAAGCAAATAAATATACTAGCTAATTATTTATTATTAAATAATAAATAAATGAGGATATAAAGTTAATACATAATTATTTATTATTTAATATTAAATGATAAATAAGGATGATTAGATAATTAATTATTATTTAAAAGATATTAAATAGTAATTAAAGAAAGATGAAGTTAATAAGGTAATTATTTATTATTTTAATAAATAAGGATAATTAGTTAATTAATTATTATTTAAAGGATATTAAATAATAATTAAAGGGAGATGAAGTGAATAAAATGATCATTTGTTATTTAATTAATATTAAATAATAAATGGGGTTAATTAATTAGGAGATTATTATTTAAATAATCATTAAAGGATTTGAGGATTGTTAAAAGATTAAATATGTAAGTAAATAAAATGTTATGAAATGAGTACTAACATTAGTATATGATGAAAATGATATTAAATAATTAATGACATTAGTAAGTGATTAAAATATTATTAAATGGTTAATAATATTAATGAGTGATTAAAATATTATTAAATGGTTAATAATATTAATCATTGATTAAAATATTATTAAATGGTTAATAATACTAATAAGTGATTAAAATATTATTAAATGGTTAATAATATTAATGAGTGATTAAAATATTATTAAATGGTTAATAATATTAATAAGTGATTAAAATATTATTAAATGGTGAATAATATTAATAAGTAATTAAAATATTATTAAATGATTAATAATATTAATGAGAAATTAAAATATTATTAAATGGTTAATAATATTAATAAGTAATTAAAATATTATTAAATGATTAATAATATTTGTGACGAACCCAAATCCGGGTTCCATAAGCTCGAGTTTGGTTCTCACTATTCAATACATTACTAACAATTAAATACATACATTGCATTTAAATATAGCGGAATAATACATATTGGTTCCCTTCAAAAGGTTACAATACCAGGGTCTATCAACCTTAACATAAAAACAGTTCCTATCATAAGGAATTATAAAAGGTTCTTCAATAGTAAATACACATTTAAATAGCTAGTTAGCATGCATAAGCTAACTTAATCTCTGGCTTTTCCTTTTCCCTTATCCTTCTTTGTGCAATCAGGTTTATCTGAAAAATGGTTCATGATATAGCAAGAATGAGCAACTAGTTTGCTCAGCAAGTTTAGAACAATCATAGAGATTTAATATATCATGAATGAATGGGAAATGTCATCAATGGTTCAACAATAGATATAACAATTGTGAATGAAACAGGATTCAAATTTTAATAAACAGAATATTTGAATCTTAAAATGTTGAGTGGTCACTAAGGACCCTGAACTAACGAGGGTATAATAAAGTTTCCTCTGACCCTTTGAGTTGTTTGGTTTTCAAGGGGATCAGCCTATTCAACCCACTGTATATGCATTACATTTAGTCACTGGCGCCCAAAGTCGGTTTCCCGACACAAAATCCCCTAATTTAGGGTTGTTCAATTCTCAGACTTAATATAAGACTTGATTATACACTACTAAACACATGTTTTTAACATATAAATGATACCAAAATACAAATCAAGCATATTAAACTCAAGCATGACATAAATATTACCACTACACATTATTAACCATATTAACATATTTATACACACATGTTAGTTTATTTAATTTAAAACAAAAATTAGATTTAGAATAACCAATATCTTGATTTAATGGCTATCTTCCTTTTTCTTCCAAAATAAGTGGTAAAAGAAGATGACATGAACCAAGAACTCCTTCTCTTGATAATTTTGCTCTCAAAATATTTTTCTACACTCTCAAATGCTCTATAGCTTGTAAAGTAGAAGAAGAAGAAATGACTCACCTAAGCTCCTAAATTGTAAGTATACTTACAATTTGGATAGATATAAAATCTATATCTATCAAAATTACCATCATGAGATAGCAAGGATACTTACACAAGCTAACATATTAGGTGAAAAGAGGCATGGTTTCATGTACTTGCAAAAGAAATAAATCAAAACAAGCAACCTACTTAATAAATGAGAAATAAGAAATAAAAAGAAAAATCAACTCACATTCTCTCTCCAATCTTGTATGCTCGGCTGAATACTTCTTCTTGTCCCAAAATCATAGTCTCTAGCTCACTTTTTAATTAATTAATAAGTTATTTAATTGTTTTTCCAAATGGGCCAAGTATTGGACTTTATTTAAAATACCAATTGGGCTCCTATTAAATTGTTTGGGCTACTAATTTGTCACATTTTATTATTCTTCACTTGGGCTACTAATTGACCCATGTTAGGCTAATTTCATAATTTACACATTAATTATTCTATCCATGATTAAATAAATAATTAGATTGAATAAATAATTAAATATTCTAACCCATAAGTATTAAATTACTAAATGGACTAATAAATATTATTATTACTATTTCACATTATTTACATTAAATAATAATCATATTAATTAATTTATTATATTTAATTAACTCATTATATTCAATTTAATTAAATATTTAATTAATAGGAAACTTATCAATTATTTTGATATTAAAACTTTAGGGTTTGTTTACTAATTTAATAACATATTAGTAACCCCTTTTAATTAATTCTAGTAATTAATTACATAATTATTTAATCACATAATTAATTAATCACATAAAAAGATTTAAATAATCTCGTAAAACTAACTCGTTGGAAATTAAATTAATAATTTAATTAATAAAGACGTGGAAATTCTAGGACATTACATTCTCCCCTCCTTATAAAAATTCCGTCCTCGGAATTGTAAAATAAGGTTACTCAAATAAAAACGGGTAATTTGCCCTCATTTCCTCCTCTAATTCCCACGTAGCTTCTTCAACGGCGTGATTCCTCCAAAGTACTTTGACAGAATGAATTATCTTATTTCTCAGTTTCTGTTCCTTCCTATCGAGTATCTGAATAGGAACTTCTTCATATGATAAGTCCTTCCCGACTTGAATTGGTTCATAGGAGATAACGTGTTTGTAGTCTGATTTGTATGGCCGCAATACTGACACGTGAAACACATTGTGAATATGTTCCAATTCAGGAGGTAAAGCTACCTCGTATGCTACTTCACCCACTCTCCTCAATATTTCGAACGGTCCTATAAACCTTGGACTCAGTTTCCCCTTTTTTCCAAATCTGATCTTCCCTTTCCAGGGAGATACCTTTATGAACACAAAACTCCCCACTTCGAAGTCTCATTTCTGTCGATGTAAATTGGCGTATTTCTTTTGACGGTCTTGAGCTGCTACTAGCCGAGCTCTTATTACCTTGATAATTTCTACCGTCTGTTGAACCAATTCTGGCCCCAACAGTCGGCGTTCTCCTACCTCATCCCAACATAGAGGTGTTTTGCATTTTCTGTCATATAAAGCTTCGTAAGGCGGCATACCTATGCTCGCATGATAACTGTTGTTGTATGCAAACTCAACTAGTGGTAGATGGATTTCCCAACTGCCCTTGAAATCCATCACGCAGGCCCTGAGCATATCTTCCAATGTCTGAATTGTTCTCTCACTTTGCCCATCGGTCTGCGGATGATACGTTGTACTCATTCTCAACTGTGTCCCCAATCTCTCTTGAAGACTTCTCTAAAATTTTGAAGTGAAGCGCGGATCTCTGTCTGACACAATCGATACCGGCACCCCATGTCTTGAAATTATCTCTTTGATGTACAATTTGGCCAACTGATCCAAACTGAACCTAATCTTGATCGGCAAAAAGTGCGCTGACTTTGTTAGTCGATCCACAATCACCCAAATTGTGTCATATCCCTTCTGTGTTGCTGGAAGCCCTACCACAAAATCCATTGTGATATGCTCCCATTTCCACTCAGGAATTTCTAACGGCTGTAACAATCCACTTGGTCTCTGATGTTCGGCCTTTACCTTTTGACAAGTTAGGCATCGGCTGACACATTCTGCAACCTCCCTCTTTAAATTCGGCCACCAAAAATGCTAACGTAGATCTTGATACATCTTCGTACTCCCCGGATGTATCGAGTATCTCGTACTGTGGGCCTCTTGCAAAATTTTCTCTCGTAATTCAGGCACTAGCGGTACCCAAACACGATTTTCAAATCTCAGCAATCCCATGCTATCAATTTTATACTTGACCTCTTCTCCATCGGTCATCCTCTTTCGGATTCTGTCACATTCCTCATCTTTGTCTTGAGCCTCTTTCACCCTATCTAACAGGGTTGGGCTCGCCTCCACTTTTATTGACTCGTTTGGATTTCTCACCTCCAACTCCATTCGAGTCATCTCTTGAACCAATTGTTCTTGATCTGTCAATATGAACAATTTCTCCCTGCTCTTTCTACCCAGAGCATCCGCTACTACGTTGGCCTTGCCGGGATGATATAGAATTTCACAATCATAATCTTTGATCAATTCCAACCATCTCCGTTGCCTTATATTCAACTCCTTCTGTGTGAAGATATACTTTAGACTCTTATGGTCTATGAATATCTCACATTTCTCTCCATATAAGTAATGCCTTCAAATTTTAAGGGCAAACACTACCGCTGCCAATTCCAAGTCGTGGGTAGGATATCCCTTCTCATAATCTTTTAATTGTCTGACCGCATACGCAACGACTTTGCCGTTTTGCATAAGCACACAGTCAAGCCCCTTGTGCGATGCATCACTGTAGACCGTAAAACCTCCTGTATCTTCTGGTAAGGTCAATACAGGTGCTTCACTAAGTCTTTTCTTTAACTCCTGAAAACTTTCCTCACACTTCTCCGTCCACACGTATTTTACCGTCTTTCTTGTTAAGTTGGTCAACGGTGTTGCTATCTTTGAGAAGTCTTGAATGAATCTCCGATAGTAACCTGCTAACCCTAAGAAACTTCTTACTTCTGTCGGCGTCCTTGGTTGTTCCCAATTCATTACCGATTCAACCTTCGCCGGATCAACCGAAACTCCCTCCTTGTCAATAACATGACCTAAAAATTGAACTCTTTCCAACCAAAATTCACACTTTGAAAACTTAGCTTACAACCGCTCCTTCCGTAAAATCTCCAACACCAATCTTAGGTGTTCAGCATGGTCTTCCTCCGTTTTGGAATACACCAAAATATCGTCAATGAACACGACTACAAATTTATCCAAGTATTGCTTGAATATTCTGTTCATCATGTCCATAAATGTGGCTGGCGCATTCGTTAGTCCAAACAACATCACCAGAAACTCATAATGCCCATATCGAGTTCTGAATGCCGTCTTGGGTACATCCTCCTTCCTGACTTTCAACTGATGATAACCAGTCCTTAAGTCAATCTTTGAAAAGTACTTCGCCCCTTTCAATTGATCGAAAAGATCGTCAATTCGTGGTAACGGGTACTTGTTCTTAATTGTTACTTTATTCAGCTCCCTATAATCCATACACAGTCTCATCGATCCATCCTTCTTCTTTACAAACAACACTGGTGCTCCGCATGGAGAAACACTTGGCTGAATGTACTTATTATCCAACAACTCCTGTAATTGCACCATCAACTCTTTCATTTCTACCGGAGCCATTCTATACGGTGCCTTTGATATCGGCGCTGTCCCCGGTACTAAATCAATCACAAATTCTATTTCTCTGTCCGGCGGTAAGCCTGGCAGTACATCTGGAAAAACATCCATAAACTCCCTAACTACTGGTATTTGCTCCATCTCGGGACTCACCACTTGTGTATCAACCACATGAGCCAAATACCCTACACAACCTTTCTTCAATAATTTCTTGGCTTGCATCATCGTCAGACAAGAAGACTGTCTTGACGATTTGCTGCCATAAAATACGACCTTAAACTTATTTGGTGTCTTAAGGTGTATGCACTTCTTCTGACAATCAATTATCGCCCCGTGGTTAAACAACCAATCCATCCCAAGTATTACATCGAATTCCCCCAGACGTATTGGAATTAGATTCACATTTAACTTCTGACCCCTGATTTCAGCACAACAATTTCTATGTATGTACTCTACCGGAATTACTTCTTTATTAGCAACTTCTATGTTCATTGAGTTTTCTAGTTTGTCTCTAGGCAATTCTAACCACCTAGCGAAATCATCAGACACAAATGAACAGGTAGCACCCGAATCAAACAATACATATGCATTTATATTATTGATCGGAATAATACCTGACACCACGTCTTTTGACCCCACGACATCTTGCACCGTCATATTGAATGTCCGGGCTGTCGGCTTGTTCTGTGGTACCGGTCCCCCGATAGACAATTTGTTGTTATTGCCTTTGTAGCCGCTACCCCCGTCATTCTTCTTCTCAGGGCAATCCTTTATCAGGTGGTCAGATGCTCCGCAAGAAAAGCATCTCACTTTCTTTGGGAGGGGACAATTTGGAGAAATATGTCCCACCTGACCGCAGTTATAGCATGTATTCTTCCCTTTCCTGCACTCCCCGAAGTGGTTTTTCCCACAAATATTACACGTCGTCTTCTTTTGGGCACTTCCTTGCTGATTCCCTGAGCTCTTGTCGTTGTTGTTGTCCCATTTACGCTTGTTGCTATTATTATTGCCTCCACTGTTGCTGTTCTTGCTTCCCCCTTCATTTTTCTTCTTGTTTCTCTCCTGGTTGTACTTGGTTAACGCGTCGCTTCCTCCTTCAGCAATGATTGACTTCTCTAGCAAAGTTGCGAATGAGTCAATCTGCAGTACTGCTACCTTGTTGAATATCCAAGGTCTCAACCCATTCTCGAATCTTCTAGCCTTGCGTTCCTCCGTGTCCACCTGATGTGGAGCGAACCTGGCCAGCTCATTAAATTTTGCCGCGTACTCCGGTACCAACATGTTCTCCTGCTTCAGCTCTAGAAACTTTACTTCCATCCTACTCTTCATACTCTTCGGAAAATAATTCTCATCGAATATTTCCTTGAATCTTGTCC
The DNA here is from genome assembly GCA_947179155.2 of Hedera helix. Lineage (NCBI taxonomy): Eukaryota > Viridiplantae > Streptophyta > Magnoliopsida > Apiales > Araliaceae > Hedera > Hedera helix. The sequence continues at coordinate 27,882,777 of OX359280.1, read as the reverse complement.
ATGGCACCACACCATCGCCAACCCTATTCTGGTTGGCTTCCCACCAGAAATTGGCTTCTCCCTTCATCATGTAAGTAGCAAAAATCGTCTTTTGCTCCTCAACCACTCTAGAGATAACAAATGTTTTCTCTATTTCCTTTACCCGTGACTGGGCTTCTATCGGGTCCAATGTTCCCCTAAACTCTGGTGGTCCTACCGCTTTAAAGTCTTTGAAATTCGCCAACTGATTTGGTGGTGGTGGCGGATTTGCTACTACTGGGTGGCGGTTTTGCATTGCCTCAGCTAGCATGTCGACGAAGTTTTGCATTGGGTCTACGTTGTGTTCCCCCTCGTCGTTGTTAACTGATTCTTCTACCCCCTGGTTCCTTGGTGGTTGTCTACGTGGCAGCATTTTCTGTTATAAACAAAAATTTACATTATTATACTGGTTTCATCTTTTTCATTTCATTATTTTGTATCTTAGGCAATATTTAGCTAAAATACAAATAATTATTTCAACACACATATAAACATAAATTTGACTGCATTTATATTCATATGCTAAAACAGTAGTACGTAACACTTTACATCGACAGCATATTGCTATAAATGCTTCTGTCCCTGAGAAGCTACAAAAGATGGGATCTTACATATCCTACAACTTCCTAGAGTTGAGATTTAGTGACATATTAACCCTCTAATAAAACAAAAGTTGGGTTCTACTGCATCTATTTACATACGAAATTAGAAAACAACTACCACTACTGAATGCGCATCCCCCTACGGATCGCGTCGTCATACTCCTCATCACCGATGGCCATCACCACATTCCTACTAATGGTGTGCATAAACTGGCCCTCCTCAGTTGGGTAGTAGTGCACCCTGCTCTAAAGCCTACCATATGAAGATCGGTAGACATAGCTAAGTCTATCCGTCCTCACCCGCTTCTCGCGGATCTCCTCCTCTAGCTCAATCATCTGACCATGAGCGGCATCCCGTTGGGTCTCCATCTCCAATCTGTCCTCTATCGCCTCCTGCCAGTGTGCACGGATGGCGGCCTTTTCTGCCTGAACCTACTGAACCTTCAGCTCAGCCTCGGCCCACCTAGTCTCAGTCATTGCCAACTTGGCCTGCAGCTCTACGTCCTGATCCACAAGCTGATGAGCTAGCACTGCAAAGTGCTCCACCGATTCCTCGTACCACTGTACCTGATCCTCCAGTCCTACTATCTTCTCTTTCAGCTCTGTGTTCTTGCCAGAGAACTGATAAGCCGCATCCCTATACTGATCCTCCATGTGCTGGTGGGTCAGATTCTGCTCTTCCAAATGCTGGACCCTTGCCTCCAGCTCCTCGTTCCTAGTGGTCAGTCCTTCTATGATGTCAGCGGCAGTGGTGCCCACGCCATCAGCTGACTCCTCCTCCTCAGACTCCTCTGACTCTGCCTCATCTTCACTGTAAGGCCTCATGACTCCACCCCAAACGGGCTCCACGCGATCCCCCTCCTCAAGATCTGACTCTGGCTCCTCTACAGGTGCAGCCACCAGCGGCTGTGCAGTATCCATATGGATATCAATATAGTCCTCCTCAGCAGTGCGACTCGACTGTCCGATCTCTGCCATCCTATATCATAAAAAATAACACACGTTAGTACAGCAATAAAATATATTCATTGATGAAATGAAATGATATTTTATCATGTACATCTCGGCTCGATGGATTTTCTCAATCCATCTCCAAAAATACACAACATGATGAATCTCCCCGATTCATCTTCTAACGCACTCGATATGAATTTTATACTAAGGTTATAACTTAGGTTTCGCAAATCCTAACGTTTCTAACCTACAGCTCTGATACCAACCTGTGACGACCCCAAATCCGGGTTCCATAACCTCGAGTTTGGTTCTCACTATTCAACACATTACTAACAATTAAATACATACATTGCATTTAAATATCGCGGAATAATACATATTGGTTCCCTTCAAAAGGTTACAATACCAGGGTCTATCAACCTTAACATAAAAACAGTTCCTATCATAAGGAATTATAAAAGGTTCTTCAACAGTAAATACACTTTAAATAGCTAGTTAGCATGCATAAGCTAACTTAATCTCTGGCTTTTCCTTTTCCCTTATCCTTCTTTGTGCAATCAGGTTTATCTGAAAAATGGTTCATGATATAGCAAGAATGAGCAACTAGTTTGCTCAGCAAGTTTAGAACAATCATAGAGATTTAATATATTATGAATGAATGGGAAATGTCATCAATGGTTCAACAATAGATATAACAATTGTGAATGAAACAGGATTCAAATTTTAATAAACAGAATATTTGAATCTTAAAATGTTGAGTGGTCACTAAGGACCCTGAACTAACGAGGGTATAATAGAGTTTCCTCTGACCCTTTGAGTTGTTTGGTTTTCAAGGGGATCAGCCTATTCAACCCACTGTATATGCATTACATTTAGTCACTGGCGCCCAAAGTCGGTTTCCCGACACAAAATCCCCTAATTTAGGGTTGTTCAATTCTCAGACTTAATATAAGAAATCCGCACCCCAACAATGGTTTGGATAAGCTTTTAAAAGTATTCAAGTATTGAATTTATAAACGTAATGTCTAGCTGAACTATTAACTTTTGACATTTTTAATACAGTTCATGAATCAAGAACTAATAAGCTTCAAGTGCACTAAGTGCGATTTTATAAACAATATGGATGTGGGATAATTTTAAATAATTAAACCACTTCAAGCTTTGACAATAAATACAAGTATAAAAACTTGTTCAACAATAAATGAGTAGGGTTAGAGAACTTGCCTGTCTGCTCAGCTACAATAAATGTCTAGCTTTAACTAACTTGCTTTGAAAGACCTAACATTAATAAAGTTGGTCTAATAATTAGTACGGCGTATTTGCATAACTATACGCTCACTAATGAACTTATTTACCATACATAAGTACTAACACATAATTTACATTAGTCAAAACAATATTATTAACCTTATAGACCCTTAATCATTTTAGGTTAATAATTTAATAAGTTAGAAAATATTTTTCTTAAGCGTTAGACACTTATTAAACCCTTAAACAACTTATTACAATTGTGTAATTAAATCATAATTAAATTAAATTTATTTTATTAACTCAATCTCTATTTAATTACTATTTAATCTTGATTAAATAGAAATTAATTAATTAACTCTAGTTATTATTTAAAATAAATAATAACTAATTGTACTTACTTATTATTTAATAATAATTAAATAATAAATAATTATTGACTTAATTTTAACCTTCTTTAATTTAATATTAATCAACCAATAATTAACTAAGTAATTAACCTTACTTATTATTTAATTTAAGGAAATTAAATAATAGTTTACTAATTTTAATCCTCTTTAATTATTATTTAATGTCAATTAAATAATAATTAATTATTTAATTAATTTTAATTATTATTTAAGGTTAAATAATAATCAAATCATTCTTATTTATTATTTAAATTAAATAATAAATTATTAATCTAATAACTTAATTTCCATTAATCGTTATTTAATGCTAATTAAATAATAATTAATTACTTAATTATCCTTATTTATTATTTAATAATATTTAAATAATAAATAATTAATTTATAAATTTTATCTCTCTTTAATTATTATTTAATAGGAATTAAATAATAATTTGCTAATTTATTAACTTTATTTATTATTAGCATTTTAAATAATAAACAATAAATTTATTTCATTTAACCATGATTTAGCTAACTAGATTAATATTTAAAATATTTAAATATTAAACTTAATGAAAAATATCCTCCCCAATATTATTTTTGTATTATTATTATTTTTGTTATAATTTTAAATTAATTTTTAAATATTTAAATTAATTAAATTTAACCCGAATGGGATTTCCGTAAATAAGTTGAAAACTGATCCGAGGGCAGAAAAGTAATTTCGCCAAAAAAAAAACACGGAGGGGCAGTTTGGTAATTTCGCGAAAACTGTTGCTCGCGTTAAGCTGAAGCAGGACCAAAACGGTGCCGTTTTGGAGTCACTGCTGTTGGCTTCCGCGCGTACGCGCGACTTAACTTTTTCTGAGGCTAAACGACGCCGTTTTGTCTCCGCGTTCGACTGCCAAAAATGCTTGCGCGCATTGCGCGAAAAACCATTTTTTTTTCTTTTTAGCAGATCGTGAACAGTAACCGGCTATACACACTTCAATTAAAATTATACCTTCAATAAATTTTTAACTCCTCAATAAAAATCAAAAAAAATTACCAATCACCTTATATTAATTTATAACATGAAAAAATTAATTTTTCATGATTTAATATCATATTTTTTTTTATAAAATTTTTTACATCACATAAACTACCACAAATCATAACTTTTTGTGTATAACTCCATTTTGAGTTATTCAAACTTTGTTTTCTAATGATTTAATCTTCTATAATATTAGAACATTAAACCTAAGTTTTATAAAAATATTTTTGGTCATAAATTTCAAGACTTGATTATACACTACTAAACACATGTTTTTAACATATAAATGATACCAAAATACAAACCAAGCATATTAAACTCAAGCATGGCATAAATATTACCACTACACATTATTAACCATATTAACATATTTATACACACATGTTAATTTATTTAATTTAAAACAAAAATTAGATTTAGAATAACCATTACCTTGATTTAATGGCTATCTTCCTTTTTCTTCCAAAATAAGTGGTGAAAGAAGATGACATGAACCAAGAACTCCTTCTCTTGATAATTTTGCTCTCAAAATATTTTTCTACACTCTCAAATGCTCTATAGCTTGTAAAGTAGAAGAAGAAGAAATGACTCACCTAAGCTCCTAAATTGTAAGTATACTTACAATTTGGATAGATATAAAATCTATATCTATCAAAATTACCATCATGAGATAGCAAGGATACTTACACAAGCTAACATATTAGGTGAAAAGAGGCATGGTTTCATGTACTTGCAAAAGAAATAAATCAAAACAAGCAACCTACTTAATAAATGAGAAATAAGAAATAAAAAGAAAAATCAACTCACATTCTCTCTCCAATCTTGTATGCTCGGCTGAATACTTCTTCTTGTCCCAAAATCATAGTCTCTAGCTCACTTTTTAATTAATTAATAAGTTATTTAATTGTTTTTCCAAATGGGCCAAGTATTGGGCTTTATTTAAAATATCAATTGGGCTCCTATTAAATTGTTTGGGCTACTAATTTGTCACATTTTATTATTCTTCACTTAGGCTACTAATTGACCCATGTTGGGCTAATTTAATAATTTACACATTAATTATTCAATCCATGATTAAATAAATAATTAGATTGAATAAATAATTAAATATTCTAACCCATAAGTATTAAATTACTAAATAGACTAATAAATATTATTATTAATATTTCACATTATTTACATTAATTAATAATCATATTAATTAATTTATTATATTTAATTAACTCATTATATTCAATTTAATTAAATATTTAATTAATAGGAAACTTATCAATTTTTTTTATATTAAAACTTTAGGGTTTGTTTACTAATTTAATAACATATTAGTAACCCCTTTTAATTAATTCTAGTAATTAATTACATAATTATTTAATCACATAATTAATTAATCACATAAAAAGATTTAAATAATCTCGTAAAACTAACTCGTTGGAAATTAAATTAATAATTTAATTAATAAAGACGTGGAAATTCTAGGACATTACAATATTAATGAGAGATTAAAATATTATTAAATGGTTAATAATATTAATAACTGTTTAAAATATTATTAAATGGTTAATAATATTTGATTGTAATTGTATATTATCAAAGGCAAATAATATTTTGAGATATTTGGTACATTATAAAATGTCCAAATCATTAAGTTATGCAAAAGAAGAACGTGTAGTGAAGGCGTAAGATGGTTAAAGTGTACCCGACATGTCCAAACTAGGTTTGGGCTAGGGTTTTTGTCCAGAACTTAAAAGTTCATTTGTCAGACAACTAAAGAATTAATAATTTGAAATTAAGGTCTTAAGTTAAGACTAATTAATAGTCGTTATAACTAATGATTATGTCAATTTGTTATATAAATTGTAGGTTGAGCGAAAGACGCAAATAAGCGTAAATGGTAGAAACGAATCAGGCAAGTTTTTTAGAACTTGCTCCTATGTGCATTAATATGCTACAATTTGATGTTATATTATTAACATGAAGATATTTTGATGATATTTGTGATATATGAATAACATGAGATATGGTTACATGTGAAATATGTACCGATATGAAGCATGATTTGCTAGATACTAGTTGTTTATTGTATGTGATGCATAAGAAGTATGAAGCATTCATAAAATGAAATGCATGAGATGCATGATGTAAGAATAACATGCAGAGCATGTATAATATGTGATGCATGTAATGTGTTATGTGTAACTATTGAACTTGCTGAGCCGTCGTGCTCACTCTTACCTAAACCAACATTTTCAGATAGTGCAAATTATTTGAAGTTCTCGATAAATATCAATGAACAGGAAAGCATATTACTTTCACTGAAGATCTAAATGGTCACACCGCAAAAAAAGTAATATTTATTTTAGAAGTGGATGGAATAATCATAATAATAAATTAAGAATATTTAATTTATACTATGGTGATAGAATAAATTAAATAACTTAATATTTATAATCTAGTATTTTGAAAATACTAATTATAAATTAATAAGAGGAGTCTTATTATTATTATTATTATTATTATTATTATTATTATTATTATTGTTATTATTATTATTATTATTATTATTATTATTATTTAGTTCCTAAATAATTTAGAAATTAATTAATAAATAGAAATATTATTATAAATAATTAAGTTCCTAAATGGGTTAGGAATTGTAATTATAATAATTAATTAAGTTACTAAATAGTTTAGTAATTAATTAATAAGAAACATTCTCATTATTAAATAATTAAGTTCCTAAATAATTCAGGAATTGTAATTAATTGATTTAGTTCCTAATTAGATTGAAAATTAAAGTAAAACCCTAAGTTTTATTGAATTCTAGCACATTTATTTAAGCTATAACAAGAGTTGGGCTAATTAAATTAATCTTATAATCAAATAACAAGTCCACATTTAATTTAAATGAATTGAGCTTGCTTAATTAACTAGTTGGGCTAATCTACTAGTATCATCTTACTAGATGGACTATTATTTAATAATTTCAACATTCATATATTTTCGTTAATTAATAAATATATAAATTAATTTATATAATCCAATTAGACTTGTTATATTCAAAATTAATTGAATATTTAATTAACTACACTATCTTATCAATTCATTGATATTAATATATCTAGGTTAGTCCATTAATTTAATTTTTTCAATAGTCGAACTTCTTTTAAAAAAAATAAAATATAAGTCACATACTCTACCAATTATATATTAGTTTAAATTAATTTACACAACATACACTATATTAATAAATAAATTCTTAATTTTATTTATAATATAGTTTAATTTCTGGGGCCATTACCTCCTCTCCCCCCTCCCCCCTTATAAGAATTTCGTCTCCGAAATTACAAAATAAGTTACTCAAAAAGATGTGGATAGTTTTCTCTCATCTTCTTTTCAAGCTCCCATGTAGCTTTTTCAACTGCGTGATTTCTTTGAAGAAATTTGACCGAATGTATGACCTTATATCGCAACATCTGTTCCTTCCTATCGAGTATCTGGACAGGAACCTCCTCATAAGATAAATCCTTCTCAACTTATATCGATTCATAGGAGATCACATGTTTATGTCAGGTTTATATGGTCGTAACACTAAAATATGAAACACGTTGTGGATGTGCTCAAGTTCAAAAGGCAATACTACCTCGTACGCCACTTCACCCACTCGTTTAAAAATTTTGAATGGCCCTATGAACCTGGGGCTCAACTTTTCCTTCTTTTCAAACCTGATTTTCCCTTTTTTGGGAGATACCTTTAAAAATACAAAGCTGCCAACTTCAATGTCTCGATTCTGACGATGCAAGTCGGCATACTTTTTTCAAGCTCTTATTACCTTGATGACATCTACAGTCTACTGCACCAACTCAGGTCCCAGCAGCTTTCGTTTACCAACTTCATCCTAACACAATGGCGTTCGACATTTTCTTCCATATAATGCTTTGTATGGCAGAGTGCCAATACTAGCATGATAACTGTTATTGTATACGAACTCCACCAAAGATAGATGGTCATCCCAACTAGCCTTCAAATCTATTACAACTGCCCTATGCATGTCTTCTAGTGTCTGGATAGTTCGTTCACTATGACCATCAGTTTGGGGATGATACGCAGTACTCAACCTCAACTGTGTTCCCAATTTCTCTTGTAACCCTCTCCAGAATTTTGATGTGAAGTGTAGATCTCTATCAAACATAGTAGATCTCGGTACTCCATGTCGTGACACAATCTCCTTCACATACAACTTCGCCAATTGTTCTAGACTATAGCTGATCTTTATTGGTAGGAAATGTACAAACTTTGTCAAACGATTAACGATCACCCAGATCGCGTCGTATCTCTTCTGAGAAACTAGAAGTCCTACAACAAAATCCATTGTGATGTGCTCCCACTTCCACTCTAGAATTTCTAATGGTTGCAGTAGCCCACCCAATTTCGGATGTTTCGCTTTTACCCTCTGACAAGTCAAATATCGCCCCACACATTCTGCGACCTTTATCTTCATGTTTGGCCACCAGAAGTGCTGGCGCAAATCTTGATACATCTTGGTACTTTTAGGGTGTATCGAGTACCTTGTACTGTGAGCTTCTCGAAGAATCTCTTCTCTCAACTCTAGAACCGTCGGTATCCAGATCCTCCCTTCAAATCTTATTAGCCCTGTGCTATCAACTCTATATTTCAAGTCTTCACCTTCTAAAATTCTCCTTCTAATACTGACACACTCTTTATCCTGCTATTGAGTCTCTTTTATTTTATCTAACAAAGTCAAACTCGCTTCTACTACAAATAATTTCTCATCTGCCTCTTTCGGATACCTGATTTCCAATTCTAATCTCTCCATCTCCTTTATCAGTTCTTCTTGAGCTGTTAGCATCATCAATTTTTCTCTGCCCTTCTTGCTTAAAGCATCCGCCACCACATTGGCTTTACTGGAATGGTACAGAATTTCACAGTCATAGTCCTTGATCAATTCCAACCACCGCATCTGCCTCATGTTCAGCTCTTTCTAAGTGAAGATATACTTTAGACTTTTGTGGTCTGTGTATATTTCACACTTCTCCCCATACAAGTAGTGCCTCCAAATCTTTAGGGCGAACACTACTGCTACTAACTCCAGGTCGTGAGTTGGATACCCTTTCTCGTAGTCCTTCAGCTGTCTTGACGCGTACGTAATGACCCTTCCGTGTTGCAATAGTACACAACCAAGCCCCTTGTGTGATGCATCACTATACACCACAAATCCCCCGATATCATTAGACAATGACAATATCGGTGTTTTACTAAGCTTCTTCTTTGACTCCATAAAACTTGCTTCGTATTTCTCCATCCATACGAACTTAACTGTCTTCCTCATTAAGTTGGTTAACGGTGTCGCTATTTTTGAAAAATCCTGAATGAACCTCCAATAGTAACTCGCCAAACCAAGAAAACTTCTAACTTCTATTGGTGTCTTCGGTTGCTTCCAATTTATAACTGCCTCCACTTTTGCTGGATCCACCAAAACACCTTCCTTATCAATTACATGCCCCAGAAACTGTACCCTCTGTAACTAAAATTTACACTTTGAGAACTTCGCATACAACTTCTCCTTCCTTAGTGTCTCCAACACCACTCTTAGGTGTTCAACGTGCTCCTCCTCAATCTTCGAGTATACCAGAATATCATCGATGAATACGACAACAAACATGTCCAAGTACTGATTGAACACCTTGTTCATCATATCCATAAATGCTATTGGTGCATTCGTTAGTCCGAATGACATTACCAGAAACTCAAAGTGTCTGTATCGGGTTCTAAATGCCGTCTTCGGCACATATTCTTTCCTTACATTCAACTAGTGATAACCGGTTCTTAAGTCTATCTTCAAAAAGTACTTCGCTCCATTAAGATGATCAAACAGATCGCCAATCCTAGGTAGCGGGTACCTGTTCTTAATCATAACTTTGTTTAACTCCCAATAATCGATACAAAGCCTTAGGGATCCGTCCTTCTTCTTTACAAATAATACCGGTGTTCTTCATGCAGACACACTTGGTTGAATATAACCCTTATCTAGTAGCTCCTACAGTTGTATCATCAATTCATTCATCTCTATTGGTGCCATTCTATATGGTGCTTTCGAAATTGGTGCAGTCTCTGGTGCCAGTTTAATTGCAAACTCAACTTCTCTATCCAGTTGTAAACCTGGTAACTCATCTGGGAAAATGTCTGAGAATTTTCGTACCACAGGTATCTGACCCAATTCACCCTCTATTCTTCGAGTATCAACCTCATGAGCTAGATAACCCATGCACCCTTTCCTCAGCAATATTTTCGCATGCATCATTGATAATGGGTTTTTATACCTATTTATTATATATTTTTAGGCTTAATTATTTGTTACTTTTATAGCATTTTAATTGATTTAAGGCAATTTATTTAATTTTATGCATTATTATTATTTTTAGTATTTTTATATTATTTATATTTATTTTTTATTAATTTATATTTTATTTTGTAGGAAAAATAATCCTTGGTAGCAATTTTATAAATTCTGCAAAGGGAGTGGCATTATCGTAATTCTACAAGTCTTGATGGCATATTCGTAAATAAGTTGGTAAGGTAGCACCAGGCGCACATGGTGCGGTATTATCAGCAACTGAAGAAGCAACGACGTCGTTTGTTGAGATTAACAGGAACAAAAAGGAGCCGGCCGCGCAATGCACGGACGACAGCATTGCGAACCAGAAACGGTGTCGTTTCGATAAGGCGGCAGATGGAATAGGTGCAATGCGTGAGCCTGGTTTAGGCACTAACCGGTCAAAGCGGGACAAGGTTCTGTTTGTTTGAAGCATTATTTACCCAGAACAAATTATTCGCGATTTTTAGATTAATTTGATTCCGAATTGAATTATTTTTCCATTATTGCTTAGGATTATTAATGTACTCCTATAAATACACTATGTAGCTCTTATATTCAGTACATTATGATATATTAACATATATTAGCATATATTAGAATAGAGTAGATTTATTTTATTAGTTTATGAGCAAATATTCAACGCGAAGAATTCGAGAATTAAAGGCAGAGCTTGGGAATTGGAGACTATGATCCGAGTGAAAGACGGATATCAACAAAGATTTGATTTCTTTTATTTTATTTTTATTTTTGTAATTTTGAGATGTTGAATTATTTTTGGTTAATTTATTATTTAGTTATGAGCTAATTTTATATTAAGATTGCAATTGAATCCAATGCGTAGTTTAATTTAATTGTTTTCATTTTAATTAGTGATAATTATATATGAATTGTTTATCATATTTTGGGCATTCATGTAATTAATTAACTGCAGTAATTAATTGGGATTAATTTATATAAAATTGAAAGATGGAGTATAGATTTAGATCTGAATATGAAAGCATCTGTTCATAAAATTTGAGAGGGTTTATACGATTAATATATAGGATAGGAATATACCTATGTATCTTTTGCAACGATAAAGAGAATCTGCGCTTAATATTCTAATTAACATATTTCACATAGGAATATAGTGATTTAATTAATAAGAGTGTTCCTCTCTAATTATTTTGCCTTAGGGTCGGATTTAGAAAGATTTGTTTATATGTCATTAGAAGATGCGTATAAATACAATAAAGAATTCTCGGTTAACAGTTTGATATAATTAATTAATTAAAAAGAGAGTGTAGAGATTTAAATGAAACATTGGGAGAAATTGTGATATTAAATATTTAAAACCTAATTTAATCTTATTCATTAGTTTAATTTAGTTGTCAATTTTAATTAGATTTTGTTCCACAAGTCAATTGCGATTGTTTAAATAAAATTAAGTTGATATAAAATTAGTATTTGATAATTATTATTATTTAATTCACTATGGGAACGGTACTCTACTTACTAGTATATTACTTGTTGACCGTGCATACTTGCACGCATATATTCATTTAGAAAATGCTCAACAAGTTTTTGGCGCCGTTGTCGGGGAATTAATTTAATAATTTTTGTCAATATTAATTTTTGTCATATTAGTTTTAATTTAAACTAGTATATATATATATATATATATATATATATATATATATATATATATATATATATTTATTTTAATTTTAATTTTATTTTTCTTTTCTTTTCAGGTACGATGGCTGGATTTAATTATCAATGGTCTTCTGAGATGATGATTTAACCAAGTGTGGCAGACATAGTTGAGCAAATGAATGCACAGTTTGCGGTGCTTGAAAGAAAATTTGACGCTCTTGAGAATCAATCCGTTCAGAATACCTATAATCAGCAGCAACATAATTACACCCCAAACTACTATCATCAAGGTTGGCAGGATTATCCAAATCATTCATGGAATAATAATGGTCAAGCCCAATGTTTTGCTCCAGAACAATCATATCAGTTAGAATTTTTATATTCACCTCAATCTTACGAATTCTCGTATCAACAACCTCTACCGCAGCAAGAGAAAAAAATCAAATTTTGAGAGAATTCTTGCAAGGTTTACAGAGTATAAGGAGATGAGTATTAAACGCAATGAAGAATTAATACGAGATTGGAAAATTCAAAGGGAAGATGATGAGAGTTGAAGGGAATAATTTGTCAATCTAGTCAACAATTACATTCGCAAAACTTTACCTAGCAATTCAAAATTAAATGTTGAGGAGGAAGATAAAGATTTGTGTGAGGCAAAAATATTAGAAAATGGCAAGGAGTTACACATGGCTAAAAAATCAGATCTTAAGAGGTCTCATTCGAATGATGAAGATGATAATGAGATTGAAAAGAAGAGGAGCAAGGTTTATGAAGAGGAAGAGAAGGATGAGGATAATCAAGTGGTGAGCTTGAATGGTATTAAGGAAAATCTGAGTGTGTCTTCCGTGCAAAAATTTCAAAAGTTTGAGGAGTACTATCGGGTTGACTTTGTTGAAGAATATAAATCGATTGAATTCAAGATTGGGAAAAATTGTGATCTTAAATATTTAAAACCTGATTTAATCATTTTCATTAATTTAATTTAGTTGTTAATTTTAATTAAATTTTATTTCATAAGTTAATTGCGATTGTTTAAATAAAATTAATTTGATATAAAATTAGTATTTGATATAATATTAATATACTAATAATACTGTTTTAAAAGTAGTCGAAGTCTTATAGTTTCTTCAGTTTATTTATTTATTATTTATTTTAATATTTTATTTTTTTTGTTTTGTTTCAGGTTACTAATACATTCAAGCTTAGCAGATGAGGAGAAAAAAAGCTACATATTCAGGAGAGTCTCTTGTTCTTACTTTTCTTTATTTTATACATTAAGGACAATGTCTGTTTTAAGTTTGGGGGTGTGGGTAAATTTTGAGATTTTTTTTTTTAAAAATTAGGTTTTATTTTAGTTTAAATTTTGAGAAGTTTTTGGATAAATTCACTACAAACTCTCACGAGACACAACTCGTCCACTTGCGATAACCTTGAAGTTTAAAGGCTTGTTGCACATGCTAAGTAAAATCGTGTTTCCTACGAAAATGGGATAGTGTATTAATTAACACATTTTATTTAGTTTTTAGGATAAGTCATTTGAGCAATACATTAGTTGAAATAAATTTTTTGTCAATGATAAAAAATTTGGTTTTTATTAAATAACTTTTAAAAAATTGATAAATTTTTGTTAGTTTGAATTTTTGTTTTTTGGTAGTTATTAATTTATTTGAGATCTTTTAAATTTTTAAGCACATATCCATTTGTGTTGAGTTAGTTTTAGCTTAGAGAAAATTCATTTAGTTGAATGTTTATGATAAATATTTATGGACTCTATATCTTATTTAATAATAATTTAAAGTAAAATATTAGACGGTAATTTGGGAGAGATGATTTAGGTAATTTTTCTAGGATTATTAAATATTAAGTTTCCCAAGTTAAATTGAAGAGAAAAAAATGTGGAAAATTGAGATAGAGCGTAAAACGCACTCACTCATAAACACATGCAAAAATGAGATGGAGTGTAAAACGCACTCGTATTGAAAAAATAGGGGAGAAGAAACATAAAATGCACTCACTTATGGGGAAAAAAAAAAGAATGGAAAACAAGAAGAAAACTAAAAAAATGATGGCCACCTATTTTAGTTAAATATATGAAAAATTATGTGATTAATGCAAATAATGATCCTATTGTGTTTAATGCATTGAAACCTTTTGATCTTCTAGTTATATTTTGCCTATTTATTAGCTGAAAGATGTGAAAAAGTAAGTTTATAGAGTTTCTCTTTGTATTTTTTTTTTCTTTTATTGTGTAATATTTTTTATGAGGCATTTAATTGCATAAATTTATTTGGGTTTTAACTAGTTTGATACATTTGGATTCACACACACACGAAATGGTCTTGAGAAAAGTAAGATTAATAAATATGTTAAAATTTTTGGGCTTTACATAATTTTAAAATTTTCTTTGAGTTATTATTTAAAAAATCTTTGAGGCCAAAGTTGAAATTCATATTGATTTATTACTTGAGTAATTTTGGTTCATTTAGTAGAGTCTTAGTTTTTATTTTTATTTTTTTATTTTGCTTGAGGACAAGTAAATAGTTAAGTTTAGCGATATTTGATAAATGAATTTTATTTTTATTTATTTAATATTTTTAGACTTAATTATTTATGAGTTTTTAAGTGTTTTTAGTAATTTAGTTGTTTTATTTATTATTATGCATTATTATTATTTTTAGTATTTCTATATTATTTTTATTTATTTTATATTTTATTATGTAGGAAAATAATCATTGATGGCAAAAGTGTAATTTCTGCAAAGCTCGAGGGAAAAATCGGTAAATAATTAGAAGTTTGGTGGTGAAATAGTAAATAACTTGCTCGGTGGCATTTTTGTAATTAGTAGGAAAATTGTCAGGCGCGCCGTGCGTGCAAGTCATTTAGCAGTAGGAACAGTGCAGCGTCGCTTGGTGTCCGGATGGGAGGTTATGTTTAGCTGCTACAGCACGAAAACGTCATCGTTCGGATGGAACGGCTAATGAAGGCAGCGCAATGCACGAAGCGGCCAGGTTGACTTGGTCAATGCGCATGAAGGGGCTGTTTGTTTGATGCATTAATTGTCCAGAATAGATTATTCGCGATTTTGAGATTAATTTGATTCTAAATTGGATTTCTTTTCCACTATTGCTTAAGATTATTAATGTACTCCTATAAATACACTATGTAGCTCTTATATTTAGTACATTATGATATATTAACATATATTAACATAATTTTATAGTAGAATATTATATTAGAGTAGTTTAAGAGTAGAATTATGAGCAAATATTTAACGCGGGGGATTCAAGAATTGAAGCCGGAGCTTGAGAATTAAAAATTGTAATCCGAGTGGTGGACGGATATCAACACAGATTTAATTTCTTTTCTTTTACTTTTATTTTTGTAATTTTGAGATGTTGAATTATTTGTGGATAATTTATTATTTAGTTATGAATTAATTTGGTATTGAGATTGCAATTATTCATGTAATTAATTAACTGCGGTAGTTAATTGGGATTAATTTATACAAAATTGGAAGATGGAGTACAGATTTAGGTTTAATTATGATAGCATATGTTCATAAAATCTGAAAGGGTTTATATGATTAATATATAAGATATGAATATACATATGTATCTTTTGCAGCCATAAAGAAAATCTGAGCTTAATATTCCAATTAACATATTAATTTCATATAGGAATATTGTGATTTAATTAATTAGAGTGTTCCTCTCTAGTTCTGTTGCCTTAGGGTCGAATTTAGAAAGATTTGTTTATATGTCATTGGAAGATGTGTATAAATACTATAAAGAATTCTCGGTTAACAGTTTTATATAGTTAATTAATTAAAAAGAGAGAGATGAGATTTAAATAAAATATTGGAAAAAATTGTAATATTAAATATTTAAAACATAATTTAATCTTCTTCATTAGTTTAATTTAGTTGTTAATTTTAATTAAATTTTATTCCACAAATTAATTGCGATTGTTTAAATAAAATTAAGTAGATATAAAATTAGTATTTGGTAATTATTATTTTTTAATTCTTTGTGGGAACGATACTCTACTTACTAGTATATTACTTGTTGACCGTGTATACTTGCACGCATATATTCATATAAAAAATACCCAACAATCATCGTTAGACAACGAGATTGTCCCAGCGATTTACTCCCATGAAATACCACATTTGACTTATTCGGAGTCTTCAGGTTTATACTCTTCTTCTGGCAGTCAATCACCGCTCTGTGTTTTGATAACCAGTCCATTCCGAGAATAACATCGAACTCTCCCAAGGGAATCGAAATCATATTCACTCCTAGTTTATATCTTTTTAATTCAATGCAATAATTCCTATGAATGTATTATACGAAAATAATTTCTTTGTTGGCTACTTCTACATTCAAAGGATTCTCTAGTTTTTCTTGGGGTAGTTCTAACCTCTTAGCAAAATCTTCAGATATAAAAGAACAGGTAGCACCTAAATCAAATAACACGTAAGCTTTGATATTATTGATCGGAAGAATACCTGACACAACATCCTTAGACTCCACAACATCTTATACCGTCATGTTAAATGTGCATTCTGTCGGCCCTCCAATTGTTAGCTTGTTGTTGCTACCTTTGTTGTCACTCACTGCATCATTCTTTCTCTTTGGGAAGTCCTTAATCTGATGATCCAATGCTCCGCAAGAGAAACATCCACTTCTCTTCCCCTTAGGACATTATGGAGCAATATGCCCCTATTAACCACAGTTGTAATAGACCCCCTTACCTTTCATACATTCTCCAGAATGGTTCCTCCCACACTTGTCACACTTGTTGCCTTTCTTTGCCTCTCCTCCAGTTTTACTGCCTCCTTAGATTTGGCTGTCACTCCACTTCCTCTTATTATGATTGCTTCATCCACTTGCATCTCTAAGCCCATCATAACCTTTCTTCTTCTTGTCTTGGTTGTATTTTACCAAGGCTTCATTTCCTCATTCCGCGATAATCTCCCTCTCTAGAAGTGTTGCAAATATGTCAATTCTCATAATAGTAACCTTGTTGTACACTCATGGTTTCAAACTCTGCTCAAATCTTCGTGCCTTCCTGGCCTCGGTGTCCACCTAGTATGGAGCAAATCTGGTTAATTCATTAAACTTTGAGGCGTACTCTGCAACCGATATATTTCCCTGCTTCAAGTCTAAGAACTTCATCTCCATTCTGTTTTGCATGCTATGAGAGAAATAGTTCTCGAAGAACAGTTCCTTAAAACGAGCCTATAGAATAATACCCTCTCCAACTCTTCCCTTGTTTGCCTTCCACCAGTAGTTTGCTTCACCTTTTAGTATAAAGGTGGCAAACGATGTCTTCTGTTATTCGACCACCTGTGTGACCTCGAACACATTTTCCATTTTTTCAATCCAAGTCTGGGCCTCTATAGGATCTGTAAACCCAGGAAAATCAGGTGATCCTACTAGCTTGAAATCTTTAAAATTTGCCAAATGACCTGTTGGTTGTTCCACTGCTGTCTATGGTCTACTTTGCAATGCCTCCGCTAACATGTTAGCGAAAGCCCGCATTGGATCAACTTGTCCTTTAGCGTTGTTTATAGATTCTTCTACACATCGATTTCAGGGTACACGTCTTGGCGGCATTGTCTGTTGTTAAACAAAACCTTACATTAATTCATTATATTTTAGGTCTTGTTTATTATGCAACGCTTTTATTAATGTTGAACATTTCGGGATTAAATCATGAATCATACACAGCAAGTCGTGTCATATAATAACATTTATATTCATATACCATTGTTTAGTACATCAATGGCAACCGGTGGCATACTTCTTTAAACACCTACACCATCACATATCACTAGTATCCATCCATTAAGTGTACAAAAAATGGGGATTGACATCTACCTTCCCCGAAGACAAACAAAAGTCGGGGTTAACATCACTATCCCATAGGTAAAACAAAATACTGGGATTTACAACATCTAACTATCCCTATTATGATAAAAAAAAAAAAAAAAAAAAAAAGTGGGATTTATCTTCATCTATATTCAAGACAAGAATAATAATAAAATGAGAGAAAAACATCAGCGGTCGGCTCGACGGGCAGCAGCCTCGTGCTCTTACCAAGCGATCATGTCAACCACCCTGCAGCTCACTGTCTACCTATTCATGTCCTCCTCCCGAGGATACCTCCGAATCTTACTCCTCAGCCTACCAAAGGCTTTATCCATGGTGAAACTCGCAGAATTGATCCTGGCAGCACTGATCCTAACCTCGGCCTCAAGCTCATTCGCCCTCCTAGATGCCCTCATCCACTCATCATGAATGTAGATCTTGTCCGTTATCTCCAAATCAAACTCAGATATCATGGTTGTCAACTGTGTCTATAATTCATCTCTCCCTGTTTAAAATTCATCAGCCTCGATCTCAGACTGCTCCAGCTCACCAACCAAGTCTACATTCCTCTCAAGGAGGTGATGTACCATAACCCCTAGTAGGGTAGTAATCTGACGGTGCCCATACACCTCAGCCCCCAGCTCAACAATCTTAGCCTCCTACTGCTCTAACCTGCCCCCCTGCTCAATGATGCGATCTACATACTCCCCGAGTAAATCGTCCTCAAAAGTGTGGAACATCGGAGATCTGACCTGCGATGCCTCAGTCACTGCCTGCTCCTCCCCCTCCTCGGGGTCTATCTCAGCAGCTTGAATATCCTCCTCATCATCCTCAGTATCACCATCAAACTTCATCACACCGCCTTCGAACCGGCTCCTTAGCCTCAGCTATGTGATCATCTGAATCACTCCCAGCCTCTATCTCTGCCTCCACCGTAAGCTCAATAATAGGCTGCTCAACATAAACATGTTTATCCACATAAACATCCTCTATCACGTGACTCAGCTCACCTATCTCAGCCATCCTACAACCACAAACAGAAAGCAAACAAACAGCATGACGTCAATATCACAATAAAATATATTCATTTATAAAATGAAATAGTATTTTATCATGAACAAACTCAGCTCGATGGATTTCAATAATACATCTCTAAACTCAACTCAACTCAATGGATCTCTTCGACCCATCTCCTAGCGTACTCAGTTTGAGTTTAATTCTAAAGTTATAACCTAGGTTTCGTAAATCCTAAAGTTTATAACCTACAACTCTGATACCAACCTGTGACGCCCCCAAATTCGGGTACTAATACCTCGAACTCAGTTCTCATGATCCAATACAACTATATCATACACACATCCCAGAAACAACACATAATATCTATTGCGAAAAAATAAACATATGTTGTTTATATAAAAGGGTTAACTACTAGTCCCAAGGTACGAAACCTTATCAAAATACATCACAAATTTAATATATACAATAGAATTCGTATTACATGTAATCAGTCTTAAACAAAATATATCAGCAGACAATTAATAATCCAGTACGTCTATGATTTTATCTTCCCCTTGCCCTTATCTTTATTCGAACATTCAGGTTTTGCTGCAATAAAATTTTCATGACATAGCAAAGGTGAGCAACTAGCTTGTTCAGTAAGTTTTATATGAATAATACGAGATATGACATGATTGAATAAGAATTGAATGACTCAATGAATTCAAGAATAAATATCTGAACCGTATGATCAATGCTCGAATAATAAATAACAATTGATTAGCTAAATTCTGAGTGATCAAATAGACCGTGAACGTTTGCTGATGAATCAGTCTCTTGATTAATCATCTTAGGTTACATTTTCAGAACTGTACTTGAGGGGATCAGCCTCTCATACTCTACGTGTATGCATAACATTTATTATGTCTGTATCGTTTATATGATAGTTAGGTTCTTCCCCATTATGGGTTGTTCTTCGCAGTATAAGAATTTGTACCACTATGGTTTGGATAGCCTTTAAAATAAATTACACATATGTCTGACTAAACGAGTGGTTTAGACTTCATTTTTAATTAGTTTATGAAAGTAAGAACTTTAAACAATTCACAGTTCAAGAATGGAATATGAATTCAATATTACATGCAAATAGCAATAATATTAATGTGAAATAATTTGCAATACAAAATAAGTCAGGGTTTAGGAACTTGCTCAATATAAATTTAAGTGAGGTTAGGAAACTTGTCTATCTGTCGACTTACTGATAATTCTCTTAACTTAATTTCCTTTAAAATACCTAACATAAATAATGTCGATCTACTAATTAGTACAACACATAATCGTTTATTTGACCATCTATTTACGCTATTTATCTAGCATTTATATCAATTAGGATAACCACATAACACATACAATTCAATTTCATATCATATATCCCTATAAAAATATTTAATTGTACCTAGAGTAATGATTTAATTACCTAATATCACTCCTCCTTAAGTAATATTAATTTATTAAACTTAAAACATCCATCTCCCCTTCATTTAAACCTTTAAACAATTTATTATAATTGTTTAATTAATTACCATATTATTTACCATCACTTAATTGATAAATAAATACCTATATCACATTTATTTATTATTTAATGTTAATTAAATAATAAATTTGTTAACCTGATTTCCTTTAATTATTATTTAATGTTAATTAAATAATAAATAATTAGTTTAATCCTTTAAGTATTCTTTAATTAATCATCTTTATTTAATAATAAATAATTACTTTGTCAACTCTATCTTCCTTTAATTATTATTATTTAATAATAATAATAATTAATTAATTACATTTACTTATTATTTAATATTAATTAAATAATAAATAATTAGTTTATTAAATTTATTATTCTTTAATTATTATTTAATATTAATTAGTTAATTAATCATCCTTATTTATTATTTAATACTAACTAAATAATAAATAATTTATTTAATAACTTAATTACCCTTAAATTATTAGTTAATGTTAATTAAATAATAATTTATTTAATAATAAGTAATCAGTTAACAACTTAATTACTCTCTAATTATTATTTAATGTTACTTAAATAATAATTTAATCAATTACTTATCCATACCTTTTATTTAATATTAATTAAATAATAAATAATCGGTTTAATTATTATTTAGTAGTAAATAATAATTAATTATCTACTATAATTATTATTTAGTAAGGTATTAATCGATCATTAATTTTAATAAATACCTAATGACATAATAATTACGTAAACTAAGCTTTATAATATTCTTTATTAAATTAGAAAAATATTTTGTTTAGGACCCGACCCAAGAACTAACAAAAAAGGACCCGAACCTGACCCCACAAAATAAAAAAATCAGATCTGCTAGTTTTTTAAAAAAGCAGTAATGAGTTTTAAAAAAATTTCAGATTTGGCCTACTTTGTACAAATTTGAATAAAATAAAATATACAAGTCCGATTGACCTTAAATTGGTCTTGTTGGATTCATATCTTTTCGAACTACAAGATTCCTTCATCTAAATATAAATTTGGACATATTTTGGTCACTGAAAATGGTCATCAAGTGGACTGTTGTGTACAGAATTTCAACAGTGAGGTGTTTTTAATCAAAAATTCATATCTTGCTCATTTTAAATCATTTTTACATGATTCCAAAGAGGTTTTGCTTTTAACTTACATATCTATCATTTCAAAGAAAATCACAAAAATCACTTGTAGGCTTCAAAATGAAAAGCTACGATCCAAGCGTTCGATTTAGTTCATCAGTAAAAACAATTTCTTAGGTTTTTGTCAAACTTTTCAACATAAATGCATAAAAATACATATTTTCAGCTCATGAAGCTCTATCTTAACATATCTAGCACGTTTCTACACAAAGAGAGTTTTAAAATTGGTTTTCTAACATAAAATCACATAGATAGCACAAAAGAGCATCAAACTAGGGTTTTGGGGTGGTTTTATACCTTTTGCTCTTACTGGCTTGCTTTCTATGCTATCCAAAGTAGGAGAAGAAATTATTGAACTTCCAAGAACATGACTAGAGCTGCCGAACCTCCTTCTTTAAGCCTCTCTTGGTATTTATTTTATAAACTTTCAAGAACTAAGTGTAGTTCTCTTTTTTCTCTCAAGACTCTCTCTTGCTCTCTTTATCTCTAACTTAGCCAAATGAAATAAATATTGTAAGTCTTGGGAGAGGGTCTTATTTATAGAGTTGAGCTAATGTTTATTAAGCTCTACTAATTAAAACCTTGGTTGATTAGAGCTAATTAAACAAAACACAAGCTTCCATAATTTTGGGGAATCAAGGACAACATTAGAGTAAATCGAGGGATGGTGTTTTCTATGTTGGTCTTCAGTTTTGCACCACCATGGGGACTCCCCCCCCCCCCCCCCCCCTCCTTGATCGGTTGCCCATATATATATATATATATATATATATATATATATATATATATATATATATATATATATATATATATATATATATTCAACTTTGCAAGTATTTAACCAATTTGAATTCCCTTTTCAATTCTACTAGCTTAGGCTTGATGTTTGGGCTACCATATAATTAAATTGGGCTCCCAACATAAGTTTTTATTGGACTCTAGCACATTTGTTTAAGCTAACAAGAGTTGGGCTAATTAAATTAATCTTATAATCAAATAACAAGTCCACATTTAATATAAATGAATTGGGTTTGCTTAATTAACTAGTTGGGCTAGTCCACTAGTATCATCCTACTAGATGGACTATTATTTAATATTTTCAACAGTCACATATTTTCATTAATTATTAAATATATTAATTAATTTACATAATCCAATTAGACTTGCTATATTCAAAATTAATTGAATGTTTAATTAACTACATTATCTTATCAATTCCTTGATATTAATATTTTTAGGTTAGTCCACTAATTTAATTTTCTAAATAGTCGGACTTTCCTTAAATAAAATAAAATAAAATAAAATAAGTCACATACCCTACTAGTTATATATTAGTTTAAATTAATTCACACAACATAAACTATATTAATAAATAAATTCTTAATTTTATTTATAATACATTTTAATTTTCGCAGTCATTACATTAATGTTTTTTATTAAAAAAAAAAAAGTTCTGATTGATATCCGAACTGTTGTCATCGGTCTAAACTAATTGATTCGGCTAGACAAATGTTGAGATATATTTTATGGAATCTATGAATGCTTAAGAGTTATGCCAAACCAAGTTGTGTTGGTGCAGATTTAAATAATGAGAACTGAGTCGAATAACCCTGAAAATGGGGGGAAAGTTGTTGATTGTTGTTTACCGTTAACGTATATACGTTTAATATATATATATATGCACAATATATAAGGTACAAAAGACTGATCCCCTTGCGTACATTACGGTTAATGACTTATATAGTTTGGAGATTGATATGGTTACCCTTGTTAAACTAACATGAGTTCATGGTCTTTTTGACTCCTCAGCATAATATGAAAAACTTTTAAAGATTCCTATTATTCCGAAGACTGAGGTTGAGAAAAGGGTAGATTTTCTAGAAAGAGGTAATCGTAGAATGCGATAAATTTAAATGAATCTCCAAAAGAGATAAGTGTGGAAATTAGTAAAAAGCTAATTTGATGATTACAAATAGCAGAAGATAGTAAGTTTGAATTTCGCGGATGAAATTCTTGGAATGAGGGGTGAATGTGATACCCTAAATATTGATGAGGTTGATAGATGATAGTTTTTATAAATAGAAATAATTACAGAGAAATGTCGGACAATTCGAAAAATGCAAAAATTTGTTGGAAAGTCTAGAATAATATTCTAAAGACTTTGGAAGATTTAGTTGACTTGTGAGGTGTTGGGACATTATGGATCATGTATTGGCTGACTAATGAACGTGTTATAACTTGATTGTACAACTATATAGGTTATGTAACGAGTAAACGTATGAACTTTTATAATCGACGAGTAAAAGTTATATCTGAGACATTCGATGAACGTATAGCAATAATCACAAACAGAGAAAAGTTTGTCAGTCTTGATTGTTATATGTGAATTTGATAGTTGTAATGGTATATAATTTGTAAAGTCAAATTATGACTACAGTTTATTGAGTTATGGAAACTCAACTTGTTTGTGATATGTGACATGTGAAAAATATTAATCTTGATAACACATGTTGTATGATTTAAATGTGATGCAAAATGAATTATAAAGCATGTATAAAACTGCTAAGTATGAAAAATATAAACCATGTATGACATGTGAATTACGTGAAGCATGAAAGGTGTTATACTATTGAACTTGCTGAGCCGTTGCGCTCATTCTTGCAAACATTTTTACAGATTAATTGAAGACCAAAGAGAACATCTAGGAAACATATGTTAATTGTTTTCTTTAATTGATTGAGTTTGAGTCGTAATGACTTCTTGTAGTGAAAGTCAACTAAGTTGTATTGAACTTTGGAATTCAAATAAAAAGTATTTGTTTTAAACTTGAGTGGCATACTTTACATTGATTATTGTATTGAAAATGATTATGTTTGAGATACTACATGAAAGATTGTATATAATAGGATGTGGCTTGATGTATTATATTTAATCGATTTGGATTATAATGAAACATATAAGGAAATGAATATGATATTACAGTTGAATCTTTATATTCACAAATAACGTTTTGAAAACAAATCATAATATATGATTTTTAGATAAGACGCGAAGTAAAGGTTGCGATTTTAGAACCAAAAATATTAAAAATTTTAATTAACTTAGTTGTAATATCTATTTTGATATTAAATAATGTTATAAAATTTATTTATTTTTAAATTCATAAATTTTATCATTTATATTATTGATTGATGACGTAAAGTTAGATTGAGGTCGGATCATGAGCACCAAATCTGAAAATAAAAAGACCCGAATTTGAGGGCATCACAACATTTCGATTCTATCCACACATTTCTATATTATATTGTATTGAGAGTATTAACACAAGCATCGAAGGCGAGTTTAGAGTACAACCATTTGCGTAATCTAGTCTTGTTTTAGATTTTACGGAAGGTGGAATATACGAACCATACCTGGCAATTGACATGGAAGAAATCATGCTTCAACATTGTGTCACTTTCTCTCTTTTAAAATTCTAATGTCGACTAGTATTCTTGTTTTTCAATCATTTCTTAAGACAACTTGAGTAAAACTACTTCATAATTCGTATGTGCATTCATGTTATAGATAAGAATTAAGAATAACTTCAGTCTAATTTATTTTATTTATCGCTTAGACTTTTATATTAGTTGCAATTCAACTTTTCCCTAATAATTAAGCATCCTGGTAGGCAAGCCAGGTATGATTAGGGGACCTCTCATCATTCTCGCTCTACCCTTAATTGTTCAGAAATCATATCCACACGCTCTCAAATAAATTGTCACATCTTCAATTCGATTCCATCCACGGGACTAAACTGACCCAAAATTTGCTTACTTTGAAAGTATAAATATGTTCAATTAATTAAAAATTTCTTAAAGGTGAACATGTGAATGTGTAACCAATACAAATAAAAATTAATTGCGAATGTAAATACATAATTTTCTACTACTTGATTCATAAAGTATTAAATTATGTGATTGTGTACATATATAACTACTGCAATACAAACAAAACACAAAGGAACACCATAAATGTACTTAAAACAGCTTTATACAAAGGCATGCAAATAGGCCCAAGAAAAATTCTCTTAGCAAACAATGGAATTTTTTTCCTACTTATTTTTCAGCTCAATAAGCATAGAAATTTCAATTTAAAGATGTTTACTTAATCAGTTTCTTCATTGTCTTGAAGATATACCAATACAAGTATAGCGTGAATTATAATATATAGTTGACAAGAGTACATAAATAAAGTAGTATTTGCATTTTAATTATGAAACATACCTAATTTAAATTCTTTTTTAAATGTAATGTACAAATTTTATTCGTTTGGCATGAGAATAATATGTGGCGCATAAATTGTTAGTTATATAACCCACCGCCGCTCTGTCCGTTCAAAAGCTGACTGCACCACTTGTTGACTCTTAAAATATATTTCCTATATTTCATTGACGATATATATTTTTTTAATTTGTGTTAAAATTAAAAATATATTTTTATTTTAAAATTATAAAATAATATGGTATTCTAATTTATTAATATTTTTTATTATATTTTTCAATACCAAACGATCATGACTGAATTACTCCCTAATATTAAAATTATATTTGAAAATATAAAATTATCCTTAAAAATCATTATGTTACAAATGTATATCTAATTTTAGAGCGGATGGAGTAGAAATTGCTCTCCTCCATTATGAAAATAGAGTTTTTTATACTTTATAACTTGTTCAAAAATTTAAATAGTATATTTTTATTTTCGAACTGCAAAATTATCTGAAGTTTTAATATATTATTACTTAAATATTTTCTCCATTTCTTTTTATCTGTCTTTGTCAAAGAAAAAATTATCAAGCAAGTATTAATGACTTAAATATCATATTATTTCTAAATATTAAATATTAATTTATTAATTTCTTATCTTTTTATCTTAAAAGGGTAACATTGAGATATTATACCTAATTTAATTAATCAGACAAAATATTAACTATATTTTTTAATTTATGTATTTTCTTCTAAAACATCAATTAAAAATAATGTAGAAAGTATTATAGTAAATAAAGGGAATTGATACTTTCAAGTTTCAAAATATGGGTACTGTTGGGACATATTTATTGGATCTCATATTTAATAAGGGTTAAGGATTATTTTATATTTCGAGTTGGGCTGAGTTATTTTTACATACTATGATGGCCCTAGACCGTGGGTCATCCCATTTAATTATTTTTATCTTTGAGGCGGTTTGGGTTAGTAGAGAAAAGATATTATTTCCTACTTGATAAAGTTGATAGGATTCCAAACGGTGTATGGAAGAGTATATATATAAAACCTCGACAAGTGAACCAGGTAATGCTAATACACGCATAATTGTAATATCAAATATCTTACAATTATTCCAACAATTATCTTAGTTCTCCATTGTGACGTTTTATTCACATGTACTTATTCTTACACCGGAGCATCCTCTGACGGCCCAAGTTGTGACCTGATCTGTGGGGTGTTTAACGGTTTCTTTTCAGTGCAATAATCTTGTTGTTGGGTGATTTTAGAGGGAGAAAGATTCGCACGCCAACATTGGCACTATAAAGAAGGGCTTGTTTGATATTTGGTAAACAAATCACCAGCTTAGTTTGATTTGACAGTTGTTTTTATGGTGGAAAGAGGAAGTTCAAGTAGGGATCATCAACGATCCTCCATTAATCCATACATACAACATGTTAGAGGTTCGGTGAAAGACAAAATGGGGCCTAATCAGACGAGGCTTGGACAGTGTTAATAGATTTTATACGTGCAAAGTAATTACTTCTTTACTTATATATTGTTAGTTCTTAGGCATTTTCATTTCATATTTATGCATTTTTCTGTATTTGTTTCAGGTTTGCATGGATTGCTTGCAATGGCATTTCAGTGATTTCGAAGGTAGGTTCACGCAGCTGCGTGACAAAGTGAAGCAGCTGCGTCACAGGAGCAGTCTTTTCCAGAATGTTCAGACGTAGCTGCGTGATAAAGTGAAGCAGCTGCGTGATTCCAACGCAGCTGCGTGACGAAGTGAAGCAGCTGCGTCACACAAGTAGGCTTTTCCAGAATGTTTAGACGCAGCTGCGTGAGAAAGTGAAGCAACTGCGTGACTTCAACGCAGCTGCGTGACTTATGAGGAAGCTGCGTCAGGTGATTTCAACGCAGCTGCGTGATGGATGAAGCAGCTGCGTCATGGTCACTTGCCTGATTTTTCCCACGATGTTGAGCAGTTGCTAAGGCAGTTTTTGGACAGTTAACGTGCGGAGAAGCGGGGGATTTGAAATTAACAAAGGAAAAGCCAGATAAATAACCCAAAAAAGATGGTCAGACAGAGGAGAGCAACACACAGAGCAAGAGAGAAATATATATAGAGCGAACGAAGCGAAGAGAAGGAAGTCTGCACTTTGACGGAAGAAATTATAGTCTTGGTGCAGAGAAGGGCAAGAATACATATTTAGTTTATCACTGAACTCTTGTACTTAAATTGTTGTCAATTTATTTTGGCTAGAATTCACTCTTGTGTATGTTATCTTAAATTGAATATGAGCTAAATTCTGTTGTTTAGGGTTTGCAATGCAAATATTCTGTATAATCTGAAGTGAGTTATTACTTGTGCTTGTTAAATACATGTGGGGTTGACTACCATGTCTGATTAATTGTTCTAATTACTTGGCCAGTGATTTAACCTAGTATTTCATATAGAATCGAGAGAGGATGTATGAAATTAGACCTTACATGGTAGCATGTGAACTTTATTGTTAATGTAAATTGTGATAGAGATAGAAATATACTCTATTTTCACATGTAATTGGTAGAGAACCTGAACTTACTATCTCTTAAAATTCAGCAATCATAGAAATATAGGTTATTGGTTTAAAAGTGATGTTCTTCTTCAATCTATTCCATAATCGGTAGAATTAGAGAAGATTTGCTGTATAATAATCGAGAGATATTATTCAGTACTTGAGAATTCTTAATTAGCAATTCATTGCGTGTATTCTAACTGCATAGTGATAACTCGGTTAAGTTGATAACAGATAATTAAGTTGTAAACCCTAAACGTCGTTTAATATAGAGATTTCAGCCTAGAGTAATTTAACTGTTGAAATTTAACTTTAGAACTTAACGTTATTTTCAATTCACAAAATCCAATTAATGTTATTTCAATTATTAAGTAGTAATTCAATGCTTAATTTGCAATTCCTCGTGGGAACGATACCTTGCTAGCTTATACTACGATTAGACCACGTGCACTTGCGTGAAGTATTTTCTGAACGGAAAAAGGCGAACAAGTTTTTGGCGCCGTTGCCGGGTAACTGTTTTTAAATAAAGTGTTGATATTAGTTTTAATTGAAGTATTTTCTTGTGAAGGTTGATAAATTTTAATTAGGTTATTACCCTTCGTTTTCAGGTAATCTTGGTTGTATATGCAAACACGTTCACAGGGTAAGGATACAGTTCCTTTCAAAGACGAGATTGAAAGAAGGTTACGTCAGATTCAGAACTATATTCAAGAAACAACACAACACCAGGATCAGGAACAAGTGGAGCAAGTAAGAATGGAAGAGGAAGATGGGCAAAAGTCCTTACAGGACTATGCCACTCCGCAGATGACTGAGATACAATCGAGTATTACAAGACCTGCTATCACTGCGACACAATTCGAGATAAAGCCGGGAACAATTCAGATGGTTCAGAATTCTGTATAGTTTGGGGGGTTATCAAATGATGATCCTAGCATACATACTTTCAAATATTCAGGGGTTTCGGATGATGCGATTCGTTTGAGGCTTTTCCTGTTCACATTGAGGGATAAGGCAAAGAGTTGGCTTCATTCATTGCCCCCGGGATCAATTACTACATGGGATGATTTGGTGCAGAAATTTCTGGCGAAGTTTTTCCCTTATGCAAAGACAGTGAAGATAAGACTTGAGATCACTACATTCGCCCAGCAGGATTCAGAGTCATTATACGAAGCATGGGAAAGATTCAAGGAGTTATCAAGAAAATGTCCGCATCATGGGATTCCGAAATGGCTTCAAGTTCAGACATTTTATAATGGGCTGGGACAAGCAGTGAGATCAAGCATAGATGCAGCAGCGGGGGGTGATCTAATGGTCAAGAGTTGTGACGAGGCATACGCCTTACTAGAAACCATGGCAGCAAACAACTACCAATGGCCGACAGCAAGAATGAATCCACCTAGGGCAGCTGGAGTTATTGAGTTAGATTCTGTTACGGCATTGTCAGCACAAGTGTCGGCCCTTGCTAAGAAGATAGATGCAATGGGGAGTCAGAAGGTACAGCAAGTGGAGATAATTTGCGAACTATGTGCAGGGAGTCATTCAAGTGATCAGTGTGCAATTAATCCAGAGTCGGTGCAATTTGTGTCCAATTATAATCGACAGCAAGGGGGAATTCTAACAGCTACAATCCGGGGTGGCGTAATCATCCAAACTTTTCTTGGAGCAACAACCAATCTCAACCCCAAGGACAGACGAGAAATACTTATCCACCGGGGTTTCATAATCAGCAGAATCAGCAGCCTCAGCAGCCGGATAAGTTGGCTCAAATGGAAGATGTACTAGCTAAGTTGGTTAACCAGTTCGATTCGACAGTGAAGACTCAGGCTGTAGCTATAAGGAATTTGGAGAACCAAATGGGACAAATAGCTAATGCATTGAACAATAGACCTCAAGGATCGTTTCCAAGTGATACGGAGGTAAACCCGAAGCGAGACGGTAAGGTGCATTGTAAAGTTGTTGAACTCAGGAGTGGTAGAGAATTGCAGCTAGCTAAGGAAAATCAAGGTGAAGTTATTGAAGAAGAGAAGGAAGATGGGGGTACTTCAAAATCTCAAGTTACGGAGAGGGTTAATATGGACAGGAAACCTAATGAGGTACCTAACGTCCCGTTTCCACAGAGATTACAGAAACAGAAGGTTGATAAGCAGTTCTCGAAGTTTTTAGAGGTTTTCAAGAAGCTGCAAATTAACATTCCTTTTGCAGATGCATTGGAACAGATGTCGAGTTATGTGAAATTTATGAAGGACATCTTGTCCAAGAAGAGGAGATTGGGCGATTATGAAACCGTTGCATTAACTGAAGAGTGCAGCGCCATTTTACAGAAGAAGTTGCCTCCAAAATTAAAGGATCCGGGAAGCTTTACCATACCGTGTACTATTAGGAGTCAACACTTCAGCCGTTGCCTATGTGATTTGGGGGCAAATATAAATCTCATGCCCTTTTTGGTTTATCAACAATTGGGTCTTAAGGAAGCATCTCCTATAAATGTAACACTCCAGCTAGCAGACAGATCTCTTACATAGCCACGAGGTATAGTAGAGGATGTGTTAGTTAAGGTCGATAAGTTCATATTTCCAGCGGACTTTATTATTCTGGATTATGAGGAGGATTGAGATATTCCTATTATCTTAGGAAGACCGTTTCTTGCTACTGGGAGAACTTTGATAGACGTTCAGAAGGGGCAATTGACGATGAGGGTGCAGGACCAAGAAGTGACGTTTGATGTGCTGAAAGCGATGAAATTTCCTAATGAGGTTGCTAAGTGTTTAAGAGTTGATATTGTGGATGATATTATGAATGAGATGTTTTTGGGAAACAGTATCAGTGATCCACTAGAGAAGTCAATCAGTATTGAGGAAATTTCGGGTTGTGAGCAAGCGATGGAGTACGTGCAATTAATGGATGCTGCATCGAGGTTTACAAAGTTCAGACAACATTTTGAGGAACTTGATTGCTCGGAAAATTCAAAGGTAAATGGGAAGTCTTCATTTGAGGTGCCACCAGTCTTGGAGCTGAAGCAATTGCCTAACCACCTCAGGTATGCTTATTTGGGTGAGGCGTCTACTTTGCCTGTCATTATTTCAGCATCGTTGGACGAGGTTCAAGAAGAGAAATTATTACGGGTGCTTCGGGAGTGCAAATCAGCTATTGGATGGGTCTTAGCGGATATCAAAGGTATTAGTCCCTCATTTTTCATGCATAAAATTTTAATAGAGGATAATGCAAAGCCAGTAGTTGATCAACAGAGAAGGCTAAACCCAATTATGAAGGAGGTGGTGAGGAAAGAAATACTTAAGTGGCTAGATACTGGGATTATCTACCCAATTTCAGACAGTGCTTGGGTAAGCCCTGTTCATTGCGTCCCGAAGAAGGGCGGCATGACGATTGTTCCTAATGAGAATAATGAGTTGATTCCGACGAGAACAGTCACGGGGTGGAGAGTTTGCTTAGACTATAGGAAGCTGAATAAAGCCACGCGTAAGGATCATTTCCCCTTGCCGTTCATTGATCAGATGTTGGATCGACTTGCGGGACGTGAATATTACTGTTTGTTAGTCGGGTATTCGGGGTACAACCAGATAGCCATTGCACCAGAAGATCAAGAGAAAACGACTTTTACATGTCCATATGGAACATTCGCTTTCAGGAGAATGTCATTTGGATTGTGCAATGCTCCAGCAACTTTTCAACGATGCATGATGGCTATATTCTCGGATATGGTCGAGCGGAATTTAGAAGTCTTTATGGATGATTTCTCGGTTTTTGGTGATTCATTTGATGTCTGCCTGGAGAATCTAACTTTAGTGCTAAGAAGATGTATGGAAACAAATTTGGTATTGAATTGGGAAAAGTGCCACTTCATGGTCCATGAAGGGATTATTCTGGAGCATCGGGTTTCAGTAAAGGGCATTGAGGTTGATAAAGCAAAGATTGAAGCTATTGAAAAGTTGCCTCCTCCGAATTCAGTCAAGGATATTCGTAGCTTCTTGGGTCATGCAGGGTTTTACCGAAGGTTCATTAAAGATTTCTCTAAGATCACAAAGCCGTTGTGCAGTTTACTAGAGAAAGAAGTCCCGTTTGAGTTTGATGAAGCATGCCGCACAGCATTTGAGATTTTGAAGCAGAAATTGATTACAGCTCCGGTGGTAGTAGCTCCAGATTGGGGTCATCCTTTTGAGTTGATGTGCGATGCAAGTGACTTCGCGATTGGGGCAGTTTTGGGCCAGCGTAAGGACAAGGTATTTCAAGCTATTTATTATGCCAGTAAGACTTTAACTGATGCTCAGCTAAATTATACAACCACAGAGAAGGAGTTGTTAGCTGTAGTGTTTGCCTTTAATAAGTTCTGCCCATATCTCATTGGAACAAAGGTTATTGTCTACATGGACCATTCAGCAATAAAGTACCTTGTTGCAAAGAAAGATGCAAGGCCCAGATTGATCCGTTGGGTTTTATTGCTTCAAAAGTTCGATCTTGAGATTCGCGACAAAAAAGGAACTGAAAATCAGATAGCAGATCATTTATCTAGAATGGAGCAGCTCAGAAACAACGAGATGACAGTCAATGATAGCTTCCCAGATGAACAGTTATTTGTAATTACGTCTGAGGTACCGTGGTATGCCGATTTGGTCAATTATATTGTTGGGAAGGTCATACCTTCAGAATTGTCATGTCAAAAGAGGAAGAGGTTTCTACATGATGTATGGCAATATCTGTGGGACGAGCCATTTTTGTACAAGAGTTTTGCTGACCAGTTAGTGAGACGTTGTGTTCCTCAAGAAGAGATGGGAAGCATTCTTCAGCAATGTCATGCATCAAGTTATGGAGGCCATTATGGAGGCCAAAGAACAGCTGCTAAGGTTCTTCAATCAGGTTTTTTCTGGCCTACTTTATTTAAGGATGCATATTCATTTGTTCTACATTGTGATCGATGCCAAAAGGGTAGGAAATATTTCGAAAAGACAGGAGATGCCCCTTAATTCTATTTTAGAAGTTGAAATGTTTGACGTTTGGGGTATTGATTTCATGGGACCTTTTCCCTTATTTTTTAACAATTCTTATATCCTTGTAGCAGTCGATTATGTGTCTAAGTGGGTGGAAGCAATTGCAACCTCCACTAATGATGCTAAGGTGGTAACCAAATTTTTGCAACGTAATATCTTCACAAGATTTGGGACACCTAGAGCAATAATCAGTGATGAAGGATCTCACTTCTGCAACAGACAATTCAACGCCCTATTAGCGAAATATGGAGTCAAGCATAAGGTTGCTACTGCTTACCACCCACAAACAAGTGGACAAGCGGAGATTTCAAATAGAGAAGTGAAAAGGATCTTGGAGAAGATAGTAAATCCTAATCGTAAGGATTGGTCTGTTAAGCTCGATGATGCACTCTGGGCTTATAGAATAGCTTTTAAGACACCACTTGGAACGTCGCCTTATTGGCTGGTTTTTGGGAAGGCTTGTCATTTGCCATTGGAATTGGAACATCACGCATATTGGGCAACTCGGAAATTAAATTGGGATTATTGGGCAACTCGGAAATTAAATTGGGATTTTAACCTAGCTGGTGAGGAACGGTTGCTACAACTCAATGAGATGGAGGAGTTTCGACTTCAGTCCTATGAAAACGCAAAAAATTACAAGGAACGGGTCAAATGTTGGCATGACAAACACATTGTGGACCGGAAGTTTGAACCAGGCCAATCGGTGTTATTGTTCAATTCCCGACTCAAACTTTTTCCAGGAAGGCTGAAATCACGGTGGTCAGGTCCTTTTACAATTCATGATGTTTATCCGTATGGAGCGGTGGAGTTAAAATGCAATGATTCAGAGGCCACGTTTAAGGTGAACGGTCAAAGACTCAAACATTACTGGGGAGACACATTCAATAGGATGAAGTCCTCGGTCTCTTTCTCAACTTAAACAACGAGTAATGTCAGGCTGATGACAATAAAACAAGCGTTGTGTGGGAGGCAACCCAAATTTTATTTCTTTTAAGTTGATTAATTTAGTGGGAATAATTTGTTGAGTTTATTCATATTTCTGGTTTAGGGTTTGTGTTGCATTTAATTTGAGCAATATATGTCAGGTACAGTTCTTCAAGCTTGTCAAACGTTCAGGGAAGAAGACAAGGAATTGAAAATTTTAAAACAGAGGGTGACGCCCCTGCGTCTGAAAGCACGCCCCTGCGTCAGAACTTACTGGAATTGATGAAAATTCGTTTGAGGCGTTGACGCACCTGCGTCAGAAGCTGAAGCAGCTGCGTGAGACTTGACGCCCCTGCGTCTGAAAGCACGCCCCTGCGTCTGAAGTTACTGGAATTGAGTCACCACTGGATGCACCTGCGTGACATCTCAACGCAGTTGCGTAGAAAGTGACGCCCCTGCGTCCAACATCACGCCCCTGTTTCACATATTAAAAATCAGGTCTGACGCAGCTGTGTGACGGGGAATTTTCAATCTTAAATGGCTGAGCGTTTAAAACGTGTGCCACTTCGTCTGCCCCTCTTTTCTTCAACAAGTCTCTTCCGTTCAGCCCTTTCGTTGCACTTCTCAGTACATCCGTTCTACGTGCATTAAAGGATACATTGTGCGTCTTGGCGACTATAAATCGAATTCTCAAGCTTACAACACACTCACAATCCTTCCATTTCCTTCCGATTCTAAAGAAACACCAAGTTTGGGGGTCCTCTCCTACATTTTCAAGTAAGATTTTATTTTGTCAAATTTCATATCACTAGTCTTGTGGATAGTGATAGATTCTTGCAATTATACAAATTGTTGTTGTTTGGGACTTCTGAGTACTAGTGGGGGTTTAATCACGAATCAAGGCTATAAGTTTGGGGGTTGTAAATAAGGTACCCGCCAACTGTTTGTTAAAATTCCTCAACGAAAAAGTCAAGTTGTTCTTAGAATTGGTTGGTGTTTCGAAAAGTTTGGAAGGCTTATGAGTTCCATGGCACCAAAACGTCATCGAGGAGAGAGCTCACGGTCCACCCCTCCATATGATTCAAGCCGGTTTGTGAGTTATGAATCGGCCAAGTTCTATGAGGAACATGTTGATGCCAAGAAGCTTATACCAGAGCGGGGTATTAATCCAGGACCTTTGGATGGAGAATTATGGAGAATGATCAACCAGAATTGGGGAACATTGCCTCATCAGCCTAAACCGGCCGTCATTTCAATCGTTAAAGAGTTTTATGCTAATGCCAAGGCGATTAAACATAATGAGGTCGTCGTTCGGGGCAAGAAGGTATCCTTTTCTCCTGCAAAAATAAACGAGTATTATGGTATTCCATTGCTTCCAGAAGCGGATGAGTATTCAGCATTTGTTAGGGAGCCGGTAAATTATGAGGAGGTTATTAGAGGATTGTGCCAACCGGATGCGGTCTGGAAGTATAGAGATGGTGAACCCAAAACCTTCAACTACACATACTTGAGTCGATATGGAAAGGCATGGTACTATTTTCTGTGTGCTAAACTAATGCCCACAACACATGTCACCGAGGTAATTAAAGAACGAGCGGTCCTCTTATTCTGCATCGTCAATAAGAAAACCATTGATAAGGGACAAGTGATCAACAGCTCAATCAAGTATGCTATCAAGGGGAAACCAGTCCGGGGCCTACCTCATCCGTCTTTAATTTGTGGGCTTTGTGAAGAAGCGGGAGTAGAATGGGATGAAAGTGAACCAATTCAGCACCCTCAAGTCACCATAGATTCTAAAATCATCAAGAACTTCAAGCAATGGAATGGGGCACCTCCTGATCCAAAAAGAGCGGGATTTCTTTTGGGTGATCAGCATTCTCCGGATAACGACGAGTTATTTGTTGCTGAGCCGGAACAGGATGCAGCTTCATCGTCAAACACAATTAACACGTTAGTTGCGGAAGTAAGGCAGCTTCGGAGAGAATTTCGTCGACAAGCTAAACGGGATGCCCATTTGGCACAAGCTATGGGTTCTATGATGGAATACCAAGCAGCATTTTCATCAACTTTAGCGGAGGCATTTAATCGCTTGGAAATGAATGTTGGTCGGGAGCCCTTGCACTTTCCATCTCCTCCGACGATGATTGCATTACCTCCTGATTCACCTGACGACGAAGCAGAGGAGTAGTGTTCACCGAGGGAAGTCCCGTTAATTCAATTGTGTTTTATTTCTCACTGAGGGCACTGAGTTACATAAGTTTTGGGGACGTTTGTTATGTCTGTTTGCATGCTTTGTTTATGTCTTTTGTTTATGATTTGTTGTTTCTTTGTTAAAGTAAAAAAAAAAAAATTAGGAATGTAGATGAATTTTGAGGGTATATTCACTGCAAACCCTCACGAGACTTAACTCGTCCTCATAAGGTAATTATGAGGTTTAAAAAGGCTTGTTACACGTGCTAAGTGTAACCGTGGTACCTACGAAAATGGTTAGTTATAGTTTTTGTTGTTAAGGTAACCATGAAAACAAACTAGTGCAAGGCCTATGATAAGATTGTTTGTTTTTTTTTTTGCTAGCCTTTAATGAGAAATGGAAGAACATGAGGAATTTCAATCTTCCAGTCGAGTAGTCTCGCATTATTTTTGGTTCCTATGTCTTTATAAGCACAAAGTTGATTGTTTGTTTCGAGTAGTTGAGAATTAGAAAACTTACCAGATTGATTTTGTGAGTTTTATGTGTTGAACTTCTATACTTACTTGCTACTTTTCATATGCTGAGTTAAGGCTTTTACATAAGTTTGGGGGGATCGTATTAAAAAAAAAAAAAAACAGAGAGAAAGAGAAAGTGAAATAATAAAACAATAAAAATATATATACATGAAAATAATTGACTCAGTCAGAATTTCGTGGCCTTTGCTATTCGAGCAAGTAAATCCTTAGGGATGTCTTTACATCTAGTGCCTTAAAACCAACTGGTTTGGGAGTCATTGGTTAAAAGCTCGTTACAGGGGTAGCATTGAACAGCCTAACGGAATTGTGCATTGCACGAGTCATGGTTAGTGAGTTAGGGGTGAAATGGAGCGTAAAACGCATTCACTCCTGTATTTCTTATAAATAGTATGATCCCTAATTTATGTAACTGCCTGACTTAGTTAAGTGTTGTAAAAGTAAGGGCGAAAATTCAAACTGAAATTCTGCTTGTGATTAATCTAAGAGTTTGTCTAATTTTCTGACTAGTTGAAACTACGGAACACACACACAATTAGGAATCTTAAATAGGGCTTGATTGTCGATTATGGGAGATTTGTGAATTCTGTAGTTCTTGAAAATTCTGTAAGGCTATTACGAGTTGCTTTGAGGCCTAAATCTAGTGTGTGGTAATAATGATTCATGCTTTGCTAAAAATTTCATGGTTGCTTCTAGTGCTCAGTTCTGTTAAGTTATTTTTGCTTGAGGACAAGCAATTAGATAAGTTTGGGGGTATTTGTTGAGTAGATTTTATACGTGCAAAGTAATTACTTCTTTACTTATATATTGTTAGTTCTTAGGCATTTTCATTTCAATTTTATGCATTTTTGTGTATTTATTTCAGGTTTGCATGGATTGCTTGCAATGGCATTTCAGTGATTTCGAAGGCAGGTTCACGCAGCTGCGTGACAAAGTGAAGCAGCTACGTCACAGGAGCAGTCTTTTCCAAAATGTTCAGACGTAGCTGCGTGATAAAGTGAAGCAGCTGCGTGATTCCAACGCAGCTGCGTGACGGAGTGAAGCAGCTGCGTCACACAAGCAGGCTTTTCCAGAATGTTTAGACGCAGCTGCGTGAGAAAGTGAAGCAGCTGCGTGACTTTAACGCAACTGCGTGACTTACGAGGCAGCTGCATCAGGTGATTTCAACGCAGCTGCGTGATGGATGAGGCAGCTGCGTCAGGTGATTTCAACGCAGCTGCGTGATGGATGAAGCAGCTGCGTCATGGTCACTTGCCTGATTTTTCCCACGATGTTGAGCAGTTGCTAAGGCAGTTTTTGGACAGTTAACGTGCGGAAAAGCGGGGGATTTGAAATTAACAAAGGAAAAGCCAGATAAATAACCCAAAAAAGATGGTCAGACAGAGGAGAGCAACACACAGAGTAAGAGAGAAATATACATAGAGCGAACGGAGCGAAGAGAAGGAAGTCTGCACTTTGACGGAAGAAATTATAGTCTTGGTGCAGAGAAGGGCAAGAATACATATT
Source organism: Hedera helix (assembly GCA_947179155.2). NCBI lineage: Eukaryota > Viridiplantae > Streptophyta > Magnoliopsida > Apiales > Araliaceae > Hedera > Hedera helix. The sequence continues at coordinate 27,843,966 of OX359280.1, read as the reverse complement.
TAGTTTATCACTGAACTCTTGTACTTAAATTGTTGTCAATTTATTTTGGCTAGAATTCACTCTTGTGTATGTTATCTTAAATTGAATATGAGCTAAATTCTGTTGTTTAGGGTTTGCAATGCAAATATTCTGTATAATCTGAAGTGAGTTATTACTTGTGCTTGTTAAATACATGTGGGGTTGACTACCATGTCTGATTAATTGTTCTAATTACTTGGCCAGTGATTTAACCTAGTATTTCATATAGAATCGAGAGATGATGTATGAAATTAGACCTTACATGGTAGCATGTGAACTTTATTGTTAATGTAAATTGTGATAGAGATAGAAATATACTCTATTTCCACATGTAATTGGTAGAGAACCTGAACTTACTATCTCTTAAAATTCAGCAATCATAGAAATATAGGTTGTTGGTTTAAAAGTGATGTTCTTCTTCAATCTATTCCATAATCGGTAGAATTGGAGAAGATTTGTTGTATAATAATCGAGAGATATTATTCAGTACTTGAGAATTCTTAATTAGCAATTCATTGCGTGTATTCTAACTGCATAGTGATAACTCGGTTAAGTTGATAACAGATAATTAAGTTGTAAACCCTAAACGTCGTTTAATATAGAGATTTCAGCTTGGAGTAATTTAACTATTGAAATTTAACTTTAGAACTTAACGTTATTTTCAATTCACAAAATCCAATTAATGTTATTTCAATTATTAACTAGTAATTCAATGCTTAATTTGCAATTCCTCGTGGGAACGATACCTTGCTAGCTTATACTACGATTAGACCACGTGCACTTGCGTGAAGTATTTTCTGAACGGAAAAAGGCGAACAGACAGGGACAAGCTCATTCCGCACCTGTCAAGAGGCGCTTATTTTCACCATCGCTCACGCTAGATTCTGATTTATGCATGGGAGATATGGAAGCTGGGGTAACCCCTTTGCGAAAAATTTCACAACATGAGCATGCAGATAGAGACAGATGGCACAGGATTAAAGAGGCAGAGGCTAAGTTGGAGGTTTTGCAACATGAACGCCGGGAGTGGAGCACCCACTTGTCTGAGCTAAGAAGAGAAAAATTTCCATCCACTACTATTGATGGCAAAGACCATGCAGAGACCCCATAGAGTCGACCTCAATCGGAACAAGGATGGGTAAGGCTGTCGAAATTTAAAGATCAGTAGCAACCTCAGAGTCATATGAGGAAACCTAGCTGGGTCAGCCAGGGTCGGACGAAAGGAAGGAGACAGCCTGATTCTCTAAGCCGTCATTCCCGAGGAAGGGCTCGATCTCCTATTAAAAGAAGGGGTTATGATGGTCCAAGGACGGAATCGGGTTGGGAAGAGCAGCGGATAATTCCTTACGTGCCTATTTTTGACCCTGTCATGGAAAGGATAACAGAATTAAAGAGGAGGCTGATGGTGGCAAAAGCGAGTCCAACGGCTGGGGAGGAGCCGGTGGCTTCTGTAATATCCCGGATATTTCACAAGATTTATAAATAAGATCTTGATGTTGAAATAAAGGTTGGAGTTTAAAACCTAAATTTGAAAAAAATAAAAGGTGTAGAAAGGAGTAAACATTTGACCCTAATGTGGTGTTAGGATTTAAATGTAAGTGATTGGATATTTCTAAATTTTAAAACCTAGAATTTGATTATGTGTATACTTGGAGGTATATTGATAATAAGGTAATATAATACCTTTAAAGTTCGATGAATTTATTGGACTAAAAGAGATTATGTAAGAAGTTTTTACTTTGAGGTATGAGAAAATTTATTATGGAAATAAATTTCAATTAGTGAGATATTTTTAAGTTAACGTGAAAGTGTATATGTATAGATACGTACATACTTAGAGGTGCGCTAATTATATTTTAGTCAATCGTGATAAATGATTAACGGAATAAATCATCAAGAATAATGTAAAGCTTAATATATTAATTAAATAAGCTTATGAAAAGTTAAACCTTGAATGGTAAATTAAGATAGCCCAAATTAGTAAGTTGAGAAGAGACAAGATAGGTATTGTGGTGGAAATTAAGTTTAAATCCAATCTAGTAGTCAAGTGTTGGAAATTAAATAATGGTCCATCATGGATTAAGGTTATGGCGAGTCAGATTAATTTATATGTCAAGCTATATGAATATAATGAATAAGCCTACACATTTAATAATTGTAAGACTTATATATGTGACGACCCCAAATCCGGGTTCCATAACCTCGAGTTTGGTTCTCACTATTCAACACATTACTAACAATTAAATACATACATTGCATTTAAATATCGCGGAATAATACATATTGGTTCCCTTCAAAAGGTTACAATACCAGGATCTATCAACCTTAACATAAAAACAGTTCCTATCATAAGGAATTACAAAAGGTTCTTCAACAGTAAATACACATTTAAATAACTAATTAGCATGCATAAGCTAACTTAATCTCTGACTTTTCCTTTTCCCTTATCCTTCTTTGTGCAATCAGGTTTATCTGAAAAATGGTTCATGATATAGCAAGAATGAGCAACTAGTTTGCTCAGCAAGTTTAGAACAATCATAGAGATTTAATATATCATGAATGAATGGGAAATATCATCAATGATTCAACAATAGATATAACAATTGTGAATGAAACATGATTCAAATTTTTAATAAACAGAAGATTTGAATCTTAAAATGCTGAGCGGTCACTAAGGACCCTGAACTAACGAGGGTATAATAGAGTTTCCTCTGACCCTTTGAGTTGTTTGGTTTTCAAGGGGATCAGCCTATTCAACCCGCTGTATATGCATTACATTTAGTCACTGGCGCCCAAAGTCGGTTTCCCGACACAAAATCCCCTAATTTAGGGTTGTTCAATTCTCAGACTTAATATAAGAAATCCGCACCCAACAATGGTTTGGATAAGCTTTTAAAAGTATTCAAGTATTGAATTTATAAACGTAATGTCTAGCTGAACTATTAGCTTTTGACATTTTTAATACAGTTCATAAATCAAGAGCTAATAAGCTCCAAGTGCACTAAGTGCGATTTTATAAACAATATGGATGTGGGATAATTTTAAATAATTAAACCACTTCAAGCTTTGACAATAAATACAAGTATAGAAACTTGTTCAACAATAAATGAGTAGGGTTAGAGAACTTGCCTGTCTGCTCAGCTACAATAAATGTCTAGCTTTAACTAACTTGCTTTGAAAGACCTAACATTAATAAAGTCGGTCTAATAATTAGTACGGCGTATTTGCATAACTATACGCTTGATAATGAACTTATTTACCACACATAAATACTAACACATAATTTACATTAGTCAAAACAATATTATTAACCTTATAGACTCTTAATCATTTTAGGTTAATAATTTAATAACTTAGAAAATATTTTTCTTAAGTGCTGAACACTTATTAAACCCTTAAACAACTTATTACAATTGTTTAATTAAATCATAATTAAATTTGATTTATTTTATTAACTCAATCTCTATTTAATTATTATTTAATCTTGGTTAAATAGAAATTAATTAATTAACTCTAGTTATTATTTAAAATAAATAATAACTAATTGTACTTACTTATTATTTAATTATAATTAAATAATAAATAATTATTGACTTAATTTTAACCTTCTTTAATTTAATATTAATCAACCAATAATTAACTAAGTAATTAACCTTACTTATTATTTAATTTAAGGAAATTAAATAATAGTTTACTAATTTTAATCCTCTTTAATTATTATTTAATGTCAATTAAATAATAATTAATTATTTAATTAATTTTAATTATTATTTAAGGTTAAATAATAATCAAATCATTCTTATTTATTATTTCAATTAAATAATAAATTATTAATCCAATAACTTAATTTCCATTAATCGTTATTTAATGCTAATTCAATAATAATTAATTACTTAATTATCCTTATTTATTATTTAATAATATTTAAATAATAAATAATTAATTTATAAATTTTATCTCTCTTTAATTATTATTTAATAGGAATTAAATAATAATTGCTAATTTATCAACTTTATTTATTATTAACATTATAATAAATTTATTTAACTTAACCATGATTTAGCTAACTAGATTAATATTTAAAATATTTAAATATTAAACTTAATGAAAAATATCCTCCCCAATATTATTTTTGTATTATTATTATTTTTGTTATAATTTTAAATTAGTTTTTAAATATTTAAATTAATTAAATTTAACCCGAATGGCATTTCCGTAAATAAGTTGAAAAACCGGACCGATGGCAATTCTGTAATTAAGTTGAAAACTGATTCGAGGGTAGAATGGTAATTTTGTCAAGAAAAACACGGAGGGGCATTCTGATAATTTCGCAGAAAACTGGTGATCGCGCATTACGCGCGCCTTCAGAAACAACGGCCCAAAACGGTGTCGTTTTTAGAAGCCGTAAACGGCTTCCGTGCATTGCGCGGAGTAAATTCTTATAGAGGCCAAACGACGTCGTTTGGCTCCGCGTCCTTTAGCCGAATAACCTTCCGCGCATTGCGCGGAAAATCCCCTTTTTTTTTCTTCCGACAGAACGTGAACAGTACCCATTTTAATTAAAAATATACCATCAAGTAAGCTTTAAATCCTCAATAAAAATCCAAAAAAATTACCAATCATTTAATATCAATTTATAACATGAAAAATTAATTTTTCATGATTTAATATCATTATTTTTTTATAAAATTTTTTACATCACATAAACTACCACAACTCATAACTTTTTGTGTATAACTCCATTTTAAGTGATTCAAACTTTGTTTTTCTCATGATTTAATGTTCTATAATATTAGAGCATTAAATCTAAATATTATCAAAAATTATCTTTAATCATTATTTTGAGATTTATTTTCACACCACCAAATACATGTTTTTCATTCAATAAAACTCATAACACATAAGTTAAACACATGATCAACTATATAAACATACATAGCATGATATTAACCATAAAAATTATTACACTAATATTTATACCATAACTTGAAAGAAAAACAAGATTAGGTTTAAAAAAAAAATAACTACCTTGTTTTGATAGCTATTCTACTCTTCTTTCCAAAATATGTTGTGAAGGAGGATGGCATGAACTAACTTAGGATTTCTTCTTCTTCCTTGATCTCTCAAATATTATGCTCTCACTTAAAGTTTTTTCTCAACTCTCTCTAGCTCTCTTTTGCTTGAAAAAATAAAATGAAGTATATCTACCATTTCAAGTATACTTGAAAAATTACTAGATACACAAATTATATCTATAAGTTAGACCATCATATGCTAGCTATTGGATACTTACACAAGTTAACCACATTAGGTGAAAAGAAACATGGTGTCTATGTACTTTAAAAATAAAACAAGCAATCATTTTATTAAATAAATGAAAAATAAAATAAAAAATATCAAAACATCACTTTTTCTCTCTCCTTATTGCCGGCAACATCATCTATGTCCCAAAATAATAGTCACAAGCTCTCTTTTTAAATAAATAATAGTTTAAATTAAGTATTTTTCAAGTGGGCCAATCATTGGGCTTTAATTTAAAATACCAATTGGGCTTCTATTAAATTGTTTGGGCTACTAAATTGTCAAATTTTATTATTCTCCCCTTGGGCTACTAATTGACCCATGTTGGGCTAATTTAATAATTTACACATTAATTATTCAATCCATGATTAAATAAATAATTAGATTGAATAAATAATTAAATATTATAACCCATAAGTATTAAATTACTAAATGGACTAATAAATATTATTATTAATATTTCACATTATTTACATTAATTAATAATCATATTAATTAATTTATTATATTTAATTCACTCATTATATTCAATTTAATTGAATATTTAATTAATAGGAAATTTATCAATTATTTTGATATTAAAACTTTAGAATTTGTTCACTAATTTAATAACATATTAGTGACCTCCTTTAATTAATTCTAGTAATTAATTACATAATTATTTAATCACATAATTAATTAATCACATAAAAAGATTTAAATAATCTCGTAAAACTAACTCGTTGGAAATTAAATTAATGATTTAATTAATAAAGACGTGGAAATTCTAGGACATTGCAATATATATGGTCAAGTTATTAATGAGACATGTCTCAAATTAAGAATGAACCCTGCGTGGTTGTGATTACATGGAATAGCGGTGTGAAGAGAATGATGTAATGTAGACCTGATAACACAAGTATAATTACATTTATAAAGACAAGTTAACAAATCGAAATGTCAAGAAATGACCAAAGTGGGTAAATAGTCAAAGTTTGACTAAAGAAAAGAAAGAAAAGTCAAGGAAACCCTAACCTGGAGTTCGAAAGAGAATTTGGAGACGCGGATTGCACCGTTGAGTTCAAAACGTCGAATTTAGCGAAGAGATGTAATAGACACAATTTGTTGTCGGGGTTGACTTTTGGTCAAAGTCAATCATTTGACTTGTAAACGTGAAAAGTCAAAATTTGAATTTGGAGAAGAATTTTGAGAAACGGACTTCACCGTTGCGACGGGAATGTCGAATTTAGTAAGTATGGGCTGTAAACACAATATGCATTTTAGTTGATTTTTTGGTCAAAGATGATCGTTTGACTTTTTAAGAAAAAAGGTCAAACTTAAAGTTTGGAAGTTAATTTGAAGAAACGGATGTTACCATGACGTCGAGAACGTCCAAATTAGTAGGAATTGACTGTAATATTGAAATTTTGGTTTTTGGGTCAGACAATTAAAGAGCAGGTCAGATAATTAAAAGAGGGACCCAAAAGATAATTTAATCCACAGATTTTTAGTGAGTCAGCTGTAATTCAGATTTTTAATGAGGTTGCTTAATAGGAGCCAATCATAGCTTATCTTATCTTAAGGAAATCTACTATCCACCAATCAAAATTCATTTCACCTCTTATCTTGGATTATATCATTGAAGTTAGCTAATTAAACCCACTCACTTGAGAGCATTCTCAGCATTTAGAGAGAGGAAAGGAAGCTCACGGCTGAGAAAGAAAAGAAGGGAAAGAAGGCTGCCATGGAAGAAATATAAGAAAAGCTAAGTCAAAAAGGTATATTGTTAAACCCTTGTTCAATCTTTAAATTTTCTTGGGTATATGTTGTGGGTTGTAAAATTGTTGGTTTTAGATCATGGATTACCTTGTGTATAAAGGTCTAACCATAGATGGCCTTGAATCTAGTATGTGATTTACGGATTAAATGAAAAAGAAAGAAAAGTTGAAGCTCAATTCACAAAAACAGTGTGTTTTGTTGTTGTTGGTTCATGATTTTTCAACAATTGAATATTTGGAATTAGAGAGTGGGTAATATTTCAAATTAAAGGTATGGAAGTAAGTTACAAGTAAAAAAATTTAGATCACGAAAATTCCTTGGGATTTGTTCGTGGTGACTGATTGAAGCAGTTTGGGACGGATCGAAAATAGTCTGCCCAGAATCTACCACGAATTCTGTGCTTGTAAAAATTGTATAAAATCGTGTGTTTTAAATTTGGTGTTGGTGTAAACTATAAAGTTGTAAATATGAAAGTTATCTAGGAGTATCCAGGAGATTGAACGATTTTATGGACTAGAATATTTTTGAAAAAATTTAAGTTTTGTGATTGTCCAGGAAGTTTTATTCTCTGGACAGGTTGTGTAAATGATTAGATCTGTGTTGTTTGGTACATTTGATGAAGTTAAGGCCTAAATAAGATTTAAAATAGACTTCATAAGGTTTAATTTGATATAAAGTTGATAAAAAACGGACATGTAATGAAAAAGATATGAATTTTATAGCGAGTTAGGGTCTGATTTCCAATTTTTCTTAGGATAGTTTTTAACCTAGCTATTCTTTGAGGTGTACAGCCTGTGTGTACTGAATTAGGTTCTCAAACCGAAACAAAAGTTGTAGATATAGAAGTTATGAAGAGATATCAAAAAGAATGACGTTAAAACTCCTTATAGATTATTTTATATGAATTTTTCCGTGAAACAGGTTGGGACAAATGTGCACTGCCACTCATTGTTTTGAGTGGGCTGTTTTGGAACTTTTTGAGTTCGAGTAATTTGGGGTTTATGAAACCTATGGGGATAGTTAGACCATGTTATAGATGGGTCACTGTCCAAAGATGAGCCAATTTCGAGTTGGTATGAAGGAGTTATAAATTAACTAAGATTTAAAATCGGTTAATGTAAAAGTTAAAACAATTGAAAACTAGGGTCATAATTAAGACTTGTAATGCATCAAATTGTGACTAATATTAATATGTCAACCACATTATGATTATAGGTTATTTGAGGAATGTAATGTTAATGTGTGCCGGATAAACTTATCAGGCAAGTTTTTTAGGACGTGTTGCATTATGTGCATGATTTATAAATTTGTTATTAAACTGTTATATGCGCATATGTTATTATGTGCAATGACGTGTTAATGTGCATATGTGCAATGAGGTGAAATGAACTGTTAATATGCAGTAGATGACTTATTATGATTGTTCTGTATTGAAATATATGGCATGATAAAGGACATGCATAAAAGCATGAAGCACAGATTTAATGCAAAGTATGATATGTATGAGATATGTATTCACTGCAAAGCATAAGATGCATGAAGCATGATGAAATGCGATTACGTGTTATGTGAAACTGTTAAACTTGTTGAGTCATCGTGCTCATCCTTGCTTTAAATTAACATTTTCAGCGAAGTAAATGAAGAAATTCTTGAAGACACTGGATTATGAAAGATGGATATTGTGCCGTTGTTAAAATGTCATTCAATATAATTGTCTTAGTATTTAAACTTATTGTTGTTCAGTTAATAAAACTTTTAGCTATGATAAACAATTTGTAAATGTTACGTGTTCTGAACGAACAAGTAAATAAGAATTTATTGCATAAATTTATGAAGTTAAATTGTGAGCTAGAATTACTCATATTGTTGTAAAGAAAATGAATTAAGTTGTAATAAATTTTGGTAAAATGAATAAAGGATATTCATTATGAAAATAAGTTGTATACTTTACATTTTTGCAATGTAAACTTATACAAATGAAATACTTTAAGTAAATTAGCATATGTCAAGATTACGGTATACTGAAATAATGAATTCAAGATGCTGAATTTGGAATGTAGATGCTATATTGGATATATGGTATGTTGAATCGTAAATCCAAGATGCTGAAATGGAAAAACAGTTTGCTGTTTTAGTAATTCAGCTTGCTGTAATGGTATTTCAGCTTGCTGTTTTGGTAATCTAGGTTGCTGAATCATGTATTTAGCTTACCGAATTATAAAGAATAACTTATAGAAGTAAAGATTAAATATTGAATTATAATGTATATGATCTAGAGTTGTAAAGGAGCAATGTAAAGATTGCGATTTTGGGAATAGAAAATTGTTGAAAGTTTTAATTAATTAAGTTTATCAATTAAATTATTGATAAATATAGTAGATGATAAGAATGAGAATATACTTTACGAACCAAGTCTGTTGTAGCATAATTGTGTTTTAACAACTATAAGATTGTTGTAGGTTATGAATGAAGTTATAATAGTTTTAAAAATAAACTAGTTTGATCAATTATATTATTAAGGTATATTGTGAATTTTAGTACAAGGTTGTGCGTCTAACGAGCAGGATCCGGCGTGGCCAGCACGCGAATTTTCGGGTCGTTACAGCTTCTATCCCCATGCCTTTGGATACAAAATCTCCATTTTCATCGGTTATCGACTAAGAGAAGGCCGACTTAAAAAAGACGTTGCCACCTCTTGAAATTTATGATGGTTTGGGTGACCCGTATGATCATACTAGTTCATATGAGCGGGTGATGAAGTACTATAATCACTCAAAAGTTGGGATGTGTTAGATCTTCGTGACGACACTTATGAAAGGTGTAAAGCAGTGGATGATGTCATTACCTCCAAATTGTATCAGTTCGTGGACAGAATTATGTGGGCGATTTTATGAACAATTTGGTAGTAATAAAAGGAGGGATAAAGTGATTGCATCTTTGATGCAGATCAAGTAGAAACCCGGGGAGTCGTTGAGCTAGTACATGCACAAGTTTTGAGATGCGGTAGGAACGATCACCGATCTTAACATGATACAGCCGTTAGAATTTTTTACTACTGGGATGGATATCACTTGAAACAGAAAAATGATGAAGAATGTGATGTTCAATCCTCCAAAGGACCTATTAAATGCGTATGAACGAGCTGAAAAGTTCATTGCGATCGACAAGACTATGGATAGTTTAATGCTGAGAAATAAAGGGAGTGATAAAGCTTATAATGGAAATAAGGGCGAAGATAGTAGATATAATGTCTTTGACCGAATGGGGCCAAAGGGAAGACAGCCGACTACAAACAAGCCATTTTTTCAACCTCAAATAGAGATGATGTAATAACCACGAATTCTAAGTTCATTATAATGATAATTAATAAATAATTATCAATGAATTAAAAAATTTGTATGAATTAATTGTGCATTTATATAATTGAATGAATATACGTGGGTATGTATATATTAATGAATCTAATAATGTAGCAATGTAGTAGAATTAATTAAAGCAAGTCTAATTGGATTATATTTTAGGTTCAAGTGAATTATTAAACTAAGTCCAATAGAATTAATCTAGTAGTCCATGAACATAGTTAATTTATTGGTTCATGTTATAATTGAACTAGTCCAATACTTATTTTAATTGAATGTAGCATGTGTCAGTTAATAAGAGTTCAATAGAATGAATTAATTGAGCCCAAACAAATTAAATAAATAAGCCCAATAGAATTAATTAGATTGACCCAAAGTGGAGCCCAAAATAAAGTCAAAAGTTAGTCAATATGTGTGTGTGTGTGTGTGTGTGTGTGTGTGTGTGTGTGTGTAAGCATTGTTGGAATAAAAATTAAATAAAAAATATAGCATTTTTAGGCCATTTGGCCGACAGCCTTGTGGGGCCCCAATGGGGTGCCTTGTGAAGCTAGATTGCTTGATTTATCATGTTGAAGGACATAGTTGGTAAACCCTCCAACAACCCTAGTCATTTCATGTAAGAGAAATCCCAAAAATCTAGCAAATTCAAGCTTAAAAGATAAGATGAGCTAGTAAATTTGTAGACTTATATATTGTATAAGTATACATTTTAGATGATGAGATTATTTTATAAATAAGAGCTTCTATTATGTTGTGAAGAGTTTACTCGTTGTTCATTGATTTCCTAGAGAGAAATATAGAGAGAAGCTCTAGAGCTTTAAAGGAAAAGCTAGAGAGTCTTGTGAGTTTGTGAGGTAGATCAATAAAAAAGTTGATAGAGAGATTCAAGGTGGAGTCATCAAGCTTCATTTTTTACTTTGGAAGAAGGAGAAGAAAAGCATCTAAGCTTAGAATGTTGAAAAGTTTTCTATTCATAAAACTATTTCATTTCTATGGTTAATATTTGTTATGTAAATATTTTTCATGGTCGGTTGTGGGAGAAATTTATGTTTGATGGAGCTATGGTGAGGTATAAGGATGGAGATTTATTGGTGAATATGTGTATGTAGGTGTCCATGTATGCTTAATGTAGTTTATATGGTCAAAATATCTTTTTAACAGTTCAAAACCTAATTTTATGCTCTATAATACTAGATCTTGGATATATAGGAAAATTCATGGTTTAATATGTTTAACTTATGTGTGAATATGATTGGTATGTAAATAAAGGAAAGATAAGTGCATATAGAGCTTTACCAGTAGAAATCGTAAATAGTTATATGTTATAAATAGTTGTAGATTGAAATGTACAAGTCGGTTATTTGATTTTTATGGCTAGAATAATAGACTTACGAGTTATAAAGATAACCCCATTTTGAATATCTCAAAAATATGGAAAAATGAGCAAGTTATGATTTTTATCGCAAACTATGTTATTTTAAAATCCTAGATTGATCGATCTTGAATTTTATGTCAAAAAAAATTTCAAAAATGAGATCGATCCATAAAATATTGAAGAACAAGAAGTTAGGAAAATAAAAAGAAATTTAATTTTGTGTCTTTTGGATGTGTATATTGCATTTTATAAAAGATTGAACTAAAGAAATCAAAGTTAGAAAAATTAGGGCTTGAGAAACAGCACTACTGCCGCAGCGATAGGTCTCACCGCCACCGCAGTGAAATATTCTGCGAGTCACCGCCGCAACGGTTGTCCAAAATATTTAAAAATTACCTTTTATTAACCCGGTCGGGCCATAGCACACAAGTCAGATCTTTTAAAAATAAAATTGGTCATAAAATGTAATTTTATGTAATATTAATATTTGACAAGTTTTAAACAATTATAATATTATTAAATAATTAATAATATTAAGAAATCAATAAAATATTATTGAATGAATAATAATATTAGAAAATAAATAAAATATTATTAAATGATTAATAATATTATAAACTCAATAAAATATTATTAAATAAATAATAATATTTGAAAATGAATAAAATATTATTAAATTATTAATAATATTAAGAAATCAATAAAATATTATTAAATAATTAATAATATTAAAAATGAAAAAAAATATTATTAAATGATTAATAATATTAGAAACGCAGTAAAATATTATTAAATAATTAATAATATTAGAAAATGAATAAAATATTATTAAATAATTAATAATATTATAATGTTAATAAAATATTATTAAATGGTTAATAATATTAGATAAAAGTTTAAACTATATTAAATTATTAATATAGATTTTATGTGATTAAATTATTATCGAATGATGATAATATTTTTATGTGTTTGATATACCCTTAATTATATATTTATGTGATTAAGTGTTAGTTAGTAAATTAAGATATACAAATGTTATTATATAAACCTAAAGATAATACTAATTGAAGGATCAACCTGATTTATTGTTAGGTCTTTTCAAATGATACTAAATTGTATTGGTTAGCTGTAATCAACAATCGAGACAAGTTTTCTATACTTAAACTTGTATTTATTTTACAAGAACTTTAAGTGATTTAATTATTTAAAATTAATCCACATCCATATTGTTTATGTATTCGCACATAGTGCATTTGAAGCTTTATAGTTCTTTGATTCACGAATTGTTTAAGAATGTCTAAGCTAATTGTTTCGACTAGACACTACATGTATAAATTCATTAACTTGAATACTTTTAAAAGCTTGTACAACCCACTGATTGGTGCGGATTATTATAATAAGACTGAGAACAAACAACCCTAAATAAATGGGATTATAATCGAGAAATCGACCTTTGCGCAAGATGTTTAAATGTTATGCATATACATGGGGTACAAGAGGTTGATCTCCTTGAATACTAAAATAATAAAAAGGTCAGATACATATCTGATTTACCTTAAGTATTAGTTCATGGTCATTAGAGGCCACTTAGCAGTAAAGACTCAATCATTTCTTTTAATTAAAAATTGACTTTTGTTCTTTCACAATTATTATATATTGTTGAAATCTTTGAAGTTATTCTCATTCAATCATGATATATCAAATCTTGTATTTATTATTCTTAAATTTGCTGAGCAAGCTAGTTGCTCACCCTTGCTATGTCATGAAATATTTTTCAGCTAAGCTTGAATGCTCCAAGAAGGATAAGGGCAAGGAAAAAGCCAAAGCTTAGAATATGCATGTTAAATAGTTTATTTGTTTAATATGTAATTAAATGTTGTAAATCTTTTGAAAACCCTTAAGATATGTATTGTTATGTTAAGGTTAGAAGACCTTAAGTTTGTATTATATTTTGTAATGAACAGTTATATATTTTTTCGCTAAGATTAATGAAAACTATGTATTTAGTTGTTATTATGTATTGGATTGTGAACACTAAACATGAGGTTATGGAACCTGGATTTGAGGACGTCACAGATGAAGATGTATACTCCTTTGAATATGGACCGGGTCAAAGTATTAGAGGCTATAAGGAATAAACCGACAGCTGTGCCGAGACCGCCAGGATCGAAGCAAGCAAGATCGAATCTATATTGTTGGTATCACCACCAGACTAGACATACGATAGAGACATGTGTCGGGTTGAAGGATATGATCGAGTCGAAAGTTCAGAGGGGTGAATTGACCCAATATGTGGTAAGACGAAAAGGGCAAGCTCCTAATCCAGAATCTTTTGTGGAAAAAAGGGCAGAGCAGGAGAATCAGCCTCGAAGGGTGGTAGATGCTATCATAGGTGGGTTGGTGTAAAAGCAGACTGGAAAAAAAACGTCAATCCACTTCTGATATAATATTGGCTTTATCGGATCAGATGCCTAAAGTAAAGCGACTTTTTAGCAACACGGTGATCTCGTTCTCACACGAGGATTATCCAGTTGATATAGTTGAGCCACATGAAGGATCATTTGTGGAAGGTGGCTCAACTAGCTCAACTGAAAAGGATCATGTTTTTCTGCACAAGTCGGCCCAGTAGACATGAAAAGGATCATGATCGATAACGGGTCGTCGGTGGATATACTTTGTAGCCATGCTAATTAGATGATGGATCTCCGGGGCATAAAGCTGGAGGTTAGTATGGAGTCACCTTTGTATGAATTTAGCAATGAAACCATGATCTGATCTGCGGGATGTGTAACGATTTTTTTTAGTGCATAAATCTTGTTGTTAGGTGATTTCAGCAGAAAAAAGATTCGCGCATCAACATGTATCATTTAATTATTAAATTTCTTGTAATAATATCAATTTTCCAAGTAAATTCAATATTATCTATTTATCTTTCCATCACTATTACATTTTTCTTTAAACATTAGAGATATGGGTTTTTAATGTAAATATTAGAAATTTTGTTGAAAAAATAAAACTTTATTTTCTTATAAATATATCTCTAATTTTAGAACAAAATAATTCATACCAAAACAAAGGGAAAGAAAAAGGTAAAGTAATAATAATACATTAATGAGCTAATTATAGAAATAGCCGTTTCTGATACAATTACATATACATCATTATATATAGATTCGACCGATGGAACATATAACTAGTAGGACTATCCGTCACCAAAAGCTCAGCCCAAACCTTTCCCTGTTTCCCCTCCGGTTCGAAGAATACAGTTTAGAGAGGGAGAAATTCCCCTGAAACACTTTCTTTTCTTTCTGAATTTCAATAAATAAAAAAAATGGTTGCAAGAACACCACCACCAAAGATCAAGAAAATGGTGGCTCCTCTAAATCCCATTCTTCTCAGAGAAACTGTAAACAAGGTAGGTATTTTAATAATAATTAAAATATCCCTAAAACCCCAAAAATGGTTCTTGATTTTGCCTATAGATTAATTTTCATATTCAGAATCTCTGTCTTTACATGGGGATGAAATTAACAAGATTTTGGGTGTATAGGTTCTAAAAATAATTATAATATCCCGACAACCAAAAATGGTTCTTGACTATATCAGTAGATTAATTTTCTTGGATGCAAAATCTCTGTTTTTATAATATTGCTACAACTAAGAATGGTTCTTGATTTTGCCTCCAAATTAATTTTCTTGGATTCAACACCTCTTCTTTTTTATATGGGAATGAAATTTTAAAAATTTTGGTTGTATATTTTTGAAGGTGGACAAGTGCATGGCTCGATTGCAAGAGCTTCAATACACAGTTACTGGGAGGAATAAAGGTGATTTCTGGCGTGCGTCTTAGTCCTCGCAGTACCAGAGGGTGTTTAAGAACTAGTCTCAGGTGTAAACAGGAGTCTGCCAGGTACTAATTTTGAATTTTCCCTTTTCGATTTTGATGGGAATTGTATAAATTTTCTGTTATTTTGATTAGTTAACGATCGAAAACTCAAATGGGTTTGTGTTAAATTTGTCTTCAATTTGAAGGGCTAGGAATTATACCCCTCATAAATCTCCGACTGGGAAATTGCCAACAAAAACTACTGGTAATTTGTCTCTATGTACATATCTGTATATTAATAGCATTTGTTTCAAAATTAAGTATACGTTTTGACTTTCTAAGTTAATTTGTGAAATCCTTTTCGATTTGAGATGAATTCATTTAGTTTTATGAACACAAATTCAGTAATTAATAGCACTTTTTAATTAGTTAGTTGCACTTATTTTTAGTAAATTCAAATAATCTCGTATTGATTTTCAATATTAGGATTTGTCAAATTAAGTTAAAAAATTATATGTATGTCGAATTTAACTCAGAAAAAGGCATATGGGTTTAACTCAGATTTGTCTATGAATTCAGGGGGATGGCCGCGAAAGTCATTACCAGCAATGCTGCTAGGAGAAATAGTGGGAGAAATTCTGCAAGCAAGTCAATTTGCTAAAGAAATGGTGGCGACAGTTGCTCCAAATAGCGACATAACCGCCACTAAAGACCCGAAAACTCCGATAACCATAAGGCCGAAACCAGATGCAAAACCCCGAAAACACTGAACTCCGAGCACGAAGGAGAGAAAAACAACCCACATTGCAGTCAATTCGATCAGAATCCGATGCCCCATGCTCCGTCGGGTTAAATCCCGTATAAATTTCAAGGTTTCCCCACCAAGAAAAACAGAAAGTGAAAAAGAAAACTGTCGCTATATGGCTAACAGAGTTTCCCCAAGGAATAAGCCATGAGCTAAAAAGAGTATAATTTTTCCTAACCCATTGTTGCATTCATCACCCACTTCAAATCATCAGAAATTTGGCGATACTAAATCTCCTGTGATTGCCAAAAATCGACAAGCTCCCCATAAATTCTTGGTTAAGTCCCCAGCCTCGGCCTCAAAATTTCAAGTTAAGATCAAGAGCCCACCACTTTGTGTCTCCCCCACAAGAGCCTTAACTTGAGCAAGAAATCTCCAAAGGTGTCCACTGCAGCAAAGTTACGTAGGTCGTTTTCACCATTGAGATTGGCTAGCAGATTGGTGTCTCCATTGAAAAGTAGAAAGTCTTTTGTACAGAAGAGTGATGGGATGAAGATTATGATGAGTGGACTCAAACAGAGACCACAAAATTCTACACCAAATGAAATTCATGGCTCGGAGAACTTGAGTGGCCTCTGTGTTTTGATTTTCTATTTGTTTTGCCATTCACAAGTTCCTAGCTTTTTACTTCTGTTTTAGTGTTCAAATGATTTTGCTCTAGTTCTAGATAGATATATGCTCAATGTCTATAGTTCCCTTTCTTCTTCTTTTGTTTCCTGTCTTTCATAGTTGAAAATGTTCTCTTTTTATTGATTTGATATTATTATTCTTTGAATCTCAAAAAATGACTTGTTATATTTCATAGTTCAATGAAGTAATCTCTGGTTTACATCAACTTGCAATACAGATAGAGATTTTATTTAGTATGATGCCTAAAAAAGATACAGGAATTCAGCAGTATCAGATCCAAATTGCAGTAGAAAATCTGGAAATTTTAACTAACAAAACTAGAGCACACTAGACCAATATTAACCGAACTATAAAGATTACTGATATAGCAGTGGAAATGATGTATCGATGTATTTTGCAACTGTAATTCGGGAGAAATCTTTTGCAATATATTCCGCAAAGAGATTTGCATGTTTTCACACAAACCATGAAAAAGCATGTAGCATAGCAACAGCAGGTGCAACAAAGCTGACAATAGACAGCAAAGTGAGTTGGGGAAAAAGAGGCAATCTTTTCACCCTGCCTCTTCATACTACCCCTCCTAGCTCAGAGGCAGGTACACATAATAAACCAACGGGAAAAAGATGTCAAATATTTTATCAAGGAGATTGACTAAGAGGATTCCACCATTGTAATCACTCTATAAACAACATAAAATTGTTTTCATTGTTCCTGAATCGCATCATATGAAAATGTGAAAATTGTTTACATAAATGAGTTTCAAATATTAAAATGAGAACTACGTAAATGATGAAAAGATGCAATTCAGAGTGAAGAAAGTTGAATATGGAAGCACAACTTACAATATATAAGAGATAGTGGAACGAATTAGTTACTATTTTATGTGAGATACAAGCCTGATTATTGTACAAAACAAATACAAATTTATGCACTTAACACAACCCAATAATCTCCGCCTGCACTTCGTGGCTAGGCAAGATGAAGATTTTGAAAAAAAAATAATTATGGAAATACAATTTTCAGATGTTACTTTCAAACGCTTCTTTATACAGCACACAATTACATACAGTAGTTTGGCCTTCTAAAGGACATCCAAGGGCCCTTGAGAGAGGAGCATCAGTAAAAACTGGATTGACCACTATGTAAGCTGTGAAGCTGCTAGTTTCATGAAAAACTACTAGCTGGCTACACTTCTATCATTTCCACCAGTTTGACAGATGCAGACGCAGAAAACACCCTAGTTTTCTCAAAGGGTGAGCATAATTCCTTTCTCAAGGAATAGCATAGATACTAGTACCTACAATCATTTGCCTGGAGACGCAAACCTTGAGCGATCTCTCTGTCGGTTCAAACCTCGATCTTTTGGAGATGAAGTTTTTCCTCCCACGCCTACTTGGCGCATCATCTCTACAAAAACAATTCATGCTATGCAATAAAAAAGTATGAAACATGTTCATGGCCAGTAGACAGTCGGCTCAAAATTAGTACCCATAAAAAGTTCATAAATGTTGGTTCTAGAACAAGTAGAAATAGGACCACCCAAAAGAACTTGCACCGTAGCTTGTTACTAGATGAAAGGATCGTTACTATTTTTGGGGTGTGAGAATCAGATCAAAAGGTCACAAACAAAATCAATTCATAGAAAAAATATGTTTATCAAGTGGTCAATCTAGAGGTAGTTGCTATCAGGCAAAATTTCAATGACTAGCAGATCTTGCCTTCATGTGTTGATCCATAAAAGAATGAACATGAAATAAACTCAAAATATTTATTCCAACATTCTTCATTTTAAATAACCCAATCACAGCTCATGAAGCTTGGCTTCTCATGGAAAGTTATTTCATGAAGGCTGTAACCGAGTCAAGTAGTAGATTGCCGTCGTAATTATTAATTGAGCTGAGCCTTAACCGTTTTAAGTCTATTTATTGAATCGAGCATTAATCGATTTATTATCTAAAATCAAATAAATTCATATCAATTTTGAATGTGAAAATGCTGCAAACTGACTTTAAAGATCAAATGGGACTCTCTCCTTTTTTTTGGAGCGGAGGAACTACTATTTTATTGAAATAGTATAAATTATACTTTATTTGGCAAACAAGATTGCAACTTATATAATGCAAATAAAACTAAGCAATTAGATTTCACTTTCTCCCCACTCCATGCTTCTCTAACCAATCTATTTGGAAAAGTTAGACATTTTGCAGAAAAGTGAGAGACATACCTCGCTTTCTTTCAAGCTCTTGGTCAAGTTCCTCTTTCCACTTTCTTTGTATCTCAGAAAAGCTCACACTGCAAATGCCACACTTTTCTTAAGATAACTTAGCACATTGAAATCAAACTATATTGGGAAAAACCATAGAAAAATCATCAACTCATGGACTAACCCAGGGCTACTTGATTCCTGCTGCACATCAACTGGAGTCCCTTTCCGATCATGAAGCTGAGGTGATAAATTTTCCTGAGGACTTTGATTACTTGCCCCACTAATATTTGATATGCGTCTGCTACCACTCCCGGGGCTTGCATTAGTTGCAGAGTCAACTGCAGCAGATGGAGTCCCCATAGGAATACGACTAGGTGATCTACTTTTAGGAGGTAATTTCAAGAAGTTTCGAGCACTTCCATCAGATGTAGGTGACCTTGTTTCAGCAAAACTAGGAGAGCAAGTAGCATTTACACTGTTGTAGAACTCTTCATAAAGTGGTGTTTGCAGTTTTTTTAGTTCTACAGCCTGGGGTATAGAAAAAAAGAGCAATGTCAGATCAGTTAAAAGAGAATCTATATAAAAAGACAACACTTCATGAATGTGCAATTACACTCCAATAAAAGAACAAAACAAAGAAACTACCTTCTCATCCAGAAAGGCTTTTATTTTAAACTCGGTAACCTCATCATCATCCTCAGACAGTGATCGCCCACATCGAAATGAGAAATTATTGTCACATTTTCCAGTTGATTCAGAGCTACCGGCAAGTCTATCAACTGGCTGATCATCTTCCAAAGTCATACTTCGCTGTTCCAGTTCAGGAGTGTCATCATATTTGCACCTCCATTCATTGGAGGGCTCACACATGGGGTTGAAGCTCTAATTAGCAAGAGGATACAAGAAATTAGTCCCTGAACCTCTTACCTGCATAAAGAGAAATAAAAAAAAATGGGGCAAGTTTTAAAGCAGTTCAGACCTTATTAAAGTCATCACACATCATAGGGCTGAACTTAGCTTCTGCGCCCACTGCAAAATCATCTTTATCATCAATTTGACACATGTCATCATCACCATTGTTTTCTCCCCATTCATGTCTACTTCCTGCTAATTTCCCAGACTTCACGGTTGAGAAGTTCAGAGTACCCAAATTACAGACATCAATCGAGGTAGGGCTGCTTGTCATTTTATAAGAAAATTAATTAATTTCTACAGCATGTTGGCAACCTTTACGATCACAACAATATACACACGTTAGTAATTCAAAATACACTAAACTGAATACTTACGAAGTTTCCATATTATTCCCATATGAAGCTAGAGGGGCTTTTGAAGATTCCTGAGGGCAGCAAAAAATTAATGGTATGAAACTTATAAAGAATAAGTGCATAATGTAAAAGATGACTTTTGGTGTACTAACCATGGAGGAAGTACAAACAACAGGAGGAGATTGGATGGATTCCCCAGTAACAAAAGGATGCTGCATGTGATTAGCAAGGATTAAGTATAAAAAACACTAACTGCCTTCCAAACAGATCTTTACAAAAGCTGCTACATTTTCTTATTAAAATCACAATCACCTGCAGCAACTCACAAGCAGTGGGCCTCAACTCCGGTTCCCTGCATATTATAACGGCTGTCACACAAAATAGTACCAGAAAAGGAAAACAAAAAACAACTGTAAAAAATAAGAACCATTTTATGACAGATAATGAACCCAGGAAGGTGACAGATTTACAAGGTCAAATTTATAAGGAATCATCAGAGCATAACAAATATCATCAACTCCAAAAAGTATTTTGCAGTGAGGATGCACTAACATAAATAGAGTTCTATCAATGTAAATGCATAAAAAAATAATTTCTTTAAGGGAAGAAAGATCAACTTAGGTTTTGGGCGAATTGCAGATGCTGTCTACTGATAAATGAAGGACTATTAAACAAGGAGTTAAATATATATACTTCTGTAAACATTGCAGCAGAAAGTCTTTGGCTTCAACAGAGAGATGCTCAGGGATTGGTGGATGAGACTTCGTTGTGCCTATATAGAAGAGAGCAGCAACCTAAAAGACACCTCTTGTTAGTGTACTGCACGGAAGAACACTCTAAACTTCGAAAATTAATATTCAAGGTTTAGAAACTGTTAGCTGACAAAACTGAAAGATGAAAAAGAAACCTCTTGGTATTGTTGGCTCCAGGGAGGCTTTCCAGTAGCCATCTCGATTATGGTACATCCAACACTCCATATATCAGCAGAGCTGACAGATTAGGAAGTAAAAAACTTAGGAATCACTGAATCAATAATAAACAAAGACCAATTATCCAGAGTAATTATGGAAATCACAAAATATAAAATTTTCACCATCCATTGAGGGCATCAAAATGAAACTAAAATTGAAGAATGCAAAAAGTGATACTTTCATAAACAACATGGAAGCAAGGAAATAACACCAAATACCAAGATATCAACAATCCCCTAAGAGGAATATTCTTCTCTCTGTCTCGTATGTATAGCTAGACAGCCCCTACAGAATTCTATATGAATACGTTAGACAAAGTGATACTTGGCACTGAAAATGAATGCCAGAGGCGGTGCAAGATAACAACAAATATTTATTTTTTTCATTATTAAGCAAGAACAAACCAACAATGATCATTTATCATTTGCCAAGACCATATAAATATAAAAGAGTAAGTTAAACCCAAACGGGCACAGGCACACCAGGATCGAGCTCACCAAGCTTAAAGCATCTATCATTACCTCCTAAGCAACAGGTAAAAGATGACAATTCATAAGGTTGACCTGGCAATATAGTAGCTACAATTTAATAGAGAAAAAAGGGATTCATCTATTCCATACTAGAAACATCAGTCATGCTCAAACCAGGGGTAGTACAGTAGAGAGAAAAAGAATTAAAGATGGCTAGACAAAGTATTAAAGAGAAAAAAACTGACACCATAATTTCAAGCAAGTATGCTGATCAAGGAAACACCGGGTACATAAATCACCTTAAAAAGAATAATTAGCAAATACAATGGCTAGCAATTACTATATTAATTGGAAATGTACGGAAATGAAATTAATAAAAGAAAAATAAAATGACAGTGCATAATTACACAGCAAAGCTAAAACAAACCTATGAATGCTAAATCAAACTAAACTTAGAAGCATCAATGGGCAACATATAACAGCATACTAAAAATAGAAGCATGAACCAACATTAATAATAAACAAAACCAATGTAAACTACCATTCATAAGGTAATTAAAATCCAGCTCAAAGTCATCATACTAATTAGTAATCTAGACATGCATAAAATTTTCACAAGCTACTTAAGAAATAAATGCTAGGCATTCCATTCCAATGCTGATTCAATCCAACCAAATGCCACCTAACTGGTTAAGATTAACCATTGTTTTAGGCTCAAGTAGATAAGCAACATAAGCTTGACTATAGATTGTTCAGAACAACTCGTTAAAAGTCTAAAGCATAAACTAGTTTTTCGAGTTTAAGCAACATGAGCCAATTTTAAACTTTGAACAACATAATTGGCTTGCTTAGAATCTCAACTCAAGCAAGAGCTTGTTTAGTTTTTCATAGGGTCATCCTTCAAATAATCAAGCTCAGCTTGACTAGGCTCATTTAGCTTAATCATTTTTTAGACCAGAAAACTGTTAGCTGATCATGAAAAAAACCGGAAACATCCGCATTCAGAGCTAAGCTAGCATTGTTACTAAAGCTGATACCATGATACACCGTCAGTAGGCTCAACTAGAAATAAGTAAAGAGCATCACGCGCAATAAATAACATATAGGAAGTAATTTTGTAACTTATAAATATCAAAGTCAACGCATACAGACGTAAGGGGAATGCATTGATATGCTATTAAGTTCGTAAAATAGAAGTTTGAGCCGGCCTCCTAAGGTAGGGATAATAGATTACGGATAAGCATGTCTTAAAGTAAAGCATTCGGCTTATATCAGAGATATTACAACTTTCAAATTTAGAGTCATTGGAAATACAATTAACATGCAGTCATTAACATTCATAAAGAAAAGCATGATTATCCTTACAAGCTATGACCAGTCTGCAAAATTACTTCAGGAGCCATCCAATATGGTGTACCCTTCATGGACTTGGCACCTGAAACAGTAGCCTAGGGTAACCCCTTCTCGATTAGATAGGTTATTCAACCATAAGTCATATGAATATAAAATAAAATCACAAACAAGTTGAAAGGGAAGAGCAGCATTTACCAGCTCAACAACTTGCTTGGATGCACCAAAATCTGCAAGTTTAATACATCCTTTATTGTCAACAAGGATATTCGCCCCCTGAATGCCAAGAAGAAATAAATGTTACTGTTACACAAAGTTGAAAGGAAATGCCAAGACAGGAAAGAAAAGATACCTTAATATCCCTATGCATAATACCGTTCTTATGAAGGTAATCAAGCCCCAACAACAATTGCTTCGAGTACATTCTTATAACCTGCTTGAAATGACAGCATATAAACTAAGCAAACGGTAACAGAACAAAACTAGTACAATTTGGAAAATGATGATTACTTACAGCCTCAGGGAAGGACCCAAATTTCCCTAGTAGTGATGATATTGACCCACCAGAAACAAATTCTAACAGAATATTTAAAGTTTCTTCCTCTCTCACAGTTCCCAAATATCTCTGAAGAACCAATAAAATGTTGGATACAGTAAGAAAAGTTAAATAACCACAAGTACACTAGAGAGATAATAAAAGTTATACTTACGACGATGTTTGGATGAGAAAGATTCTTAAGAAGCTTTACTTCTTCCTCAAGCTCCCTAACATGTGCCTACTTACACAATTAAAAGTTAAAGAAAAATCAGTCACTATAAAGAGCTATGAGTTAATAAATTATGAGCTGGGTTAATCAACAGCTATGCTGAATCATCTCATGAATTTTGATCACTAAGGTCTATAAAGAAAATAATGAAAAGGAAACAAATTCGATATTGGATCCTTAAACTACTTATATCAGACCTTACGAAAATTCAAATATTGCCTTAATAAAGATTAGGTTTTACTTTTAGGACACATAATTATGATTGTAATTAGAATTTCTCTCCATAACCTCAGTTCTTCAGCTACCAAACAAAGTAAAAATCACAAAATACACACCATGCAACAGATTAATATCAAATAAGAATGGTAAAGAAGGTAGTGCTGTCTACTTTTTACACAATATAAAGAGCACTATAAATATTAAATAGTTGAAAATAAAACTATTGCTTTTTTTCCCGGACAATGTAATTCTTAAACCTATAATTAGAAATTTTGAATCTCTACTTTTCCCGCATTTCTTCAGCAAACACAGATCACAAAATAACAAAAGACAAACTACCATGAGACTAAGATCAAGGTATAAGGGGATAAATATTATGATAATTGAGCTGCTAAAAATTAAAATCTACAATTTACATACTATTAGATACATTTTGTTAAACTACTAAAAAAACATAATGGAGACTTTGGAGACATGAACCTAAAAATCATTAAAAGCAACAGAAAA
This sequence comes from Hedera helix, assembly GCA_947179155.2. Lineage (NCBI taxonomy): Eukaryota > Viridiplantae > Streptophyta > Magnoliopsida > Apiales > Araliaceae > Hedera > Hedera helix. Next base: position 27,819,133 of record OX359280.1, on the reverse strand, counting down.
TCAAAGGAAACACTAGAATAATTCTAACCTGTGCTTTCTCCTTCGAAGCATTGTTTACAGCAATCAAAACCTGAACAAAAAACATAATTTAATTTCCAATAAACAACTCAAAATCCATATCCAAAACTGAAGGTATTAACTCCAGTGAAAAATCACTACCAACCTGTTTAACCGCGAGGAGCTCTCCAGAATCCAGATTCATGCCCATGTAAACCTGCCCAAATGCGCCACATCCTATCAATTCCCCTTTTCGCCACCTAAAGGTCGGCGCCGGCGGATCGTTTACGACGGGCGGCGGCGGCGATGGCTTGGAGAAAACTCTGGATTTGCGAATGCAAGAGTTGATCTTGTCCACTAGGGTTCCCACTGTGCCGTCGTCGTCGGGTGGTCGGAACACCAATGATCGGCGGACTGATCCGAATATGTCCTGCATTTTGGATTGCTTGTGGATAGCTGAAAAAGAATCATAGGGTTTATGTAGTGGTAGACATGAAGAGGCCTGAATTACAGAGTTTGTGAATGAAATTCATTTGATTCACACTTCACAGTATAAAGAGAAAAAGGGGTTTTGCGTTCGAGATCGATGAAAATGGATAGAAGACTGAAGAGGGAAACGATGGGCGGATTTTATTTTTCAAAATATTGAAATAATAGAAAAAGCAAGATAAATCATTAATCACTAGTATAATTTTTTAAATTCTATCAAACTGAGTAAATTCTTGTTATGCAAAAAATTTTTGTGAAATCCCATTTTTTTATTAGTACAATGTACTTCATAAATTAAGTACGTCGTCGTTATTACAATATCATAAATTAATTAAGTCTCATTTGAAATCAAGCAAACTCATTTATTTAGCAAAAAAAAAAAAAAAACTCACAAATTAAACAAAACTCACATAAAAAAAAACACACTTCACATTAAAAAAATATAAACTAAGTGAGAATTTAAATTTTAACCGCTAAACTAAGACTTCATTGATTAGTTATACAAATATATAAAAAACAATAATAATAAGACTGTGACACCTTGTCTATCTATTGCTCCATCCGTCGTAGTATAAAAATCCTTAATACTATTTTAGTTAATCTCAAGTTAAAAGTATATTTACCTAAATAATTTTTTTTTATAATAATTTACTTATAATACCTTTAGTATTAAATGTCATTATTTATATTATTTATGCATATTTATGAAGTATCACTAATTATGTATAAAAAAATAAGAATTAAAATATAAATAATTTTTTTTTTAATATGCGCAACAAGTAAATTAAAACCTTTATTATAGGACGGAGGAATATATAATGGAAGAGCAGTGAAAATAATCGTCTCTCCTAAGGCTCTGTCACTAATTTCCCTTTTACGTTTTATTCTGTTATCCCTATTTTTATATTCTTTCGGTCTCATAACTTATTCAGCCCCAACTCTTATTTTTAATTATTGTCTTTCTACTTTTTCACACGCGTAGTGTGTGCATAATAAAAGATTAGTTATAATTATTATTCATACGTATTTATGTTGTCCACTAACTATATTCAGTTAGCATTTTTACTGGATTATAGGTTATTTGTTTGAAATGATTATCATTCAATTCTTTTAAACTATTTGATCAAAAATAAACATCTGGTGTATAGAAATTTTAATTTAACTTTTGTAAGATACAATACAGTATTTATTTGCAAGCATGATCCTTCCCCTTTTTCTCATTGATTCAAAAAAAAAAAACATCTTTTTTTGTCTAAAGTTTTACTCTCTTTTTTTCAAGTTAAAAAACCGAATCCTTATTTTAGATTTGAGAGAGTTCACCTACTTTGAAGAAACTCTTCACTAAAAAGTATCTCTCTATAACGACGGTTTTGATCGTCGCTACAAGTCTATAGCGACAATTTAATGTGAAAATATCAAAAAAATCATGTGTATGATAGTATTTTTATTATCTTTTTATGTGAAAAATTATTTATTTTGTGTGTAGAATTATATTTTCTGCTTAAGATAAATGTCCTTCTCCAAGAGTTTTATTATCATCTCTTACGGGATCTTACTTTTTCTTTTTTAGTGATTTTTCTCGTTTGTGAATTATTTTTCAATGGGTTGATTAATGATGATATATCCTTTTCAAATTTGACCGTAAAATTATTACACTTGTCATTCTCGTTTGATTTTGAAAGAGGGTGTGCAAAATAGAACCTTAGGGCATAATAGTGATAGTGCAAGAAGTTAAAATAGAAGAAGATGAATAAAATGTAAAACAATAAAGGATAAGAAGGTGAGAGGTAAAAAGTAAAAACAAACTCTTGTTTATTCATTGTGATTAAATTGCCTAAATAATCCCAAACAACATTTCCTAATCCTTTTTATGCTTGCTTATCACATAAATTAGACTTGCAAGTTGTTACTAACTACCAAACATGGCAAATCATTAACAACTCACAGATAATAAAGGAACAATTAACCATTTATACTAATAGCAATATATCTATTAATTCCTTGGAATTCTAATGTTGGGTTTTAGTTGAGAAATTCCAGGAGAGAGAGAGAGAGAGGTCAAAGGAGAACAAGAAGAAAAATGATAAAATGTAGAACAGTGGAGGGTTAATTTGTGAGAATCAACTAGAGAGAACACATAACTATGAGAGAACTGTTGTTATTCTATGATAATCCCACCAAACAACATTTCCTAATCCTTTTTATACTGGGTACTTATAGCTATTAGCAAGCATGCCAGCCAAATCATTAACAACCTACACACAAGGAAGAATTATAACCATGTCTATTCCTGTTATTTTTCAAACAGTGTTCATCAAGAGGTCAATGATTTCCTGTTATTTTTCAAGCCTCTGCACCTGAGTGGACTCCACACTAACTAACCACCGTTGGATGCTTTGGCTTCCATGAGCCAGCAGCTTGAGAAAGAGGACTCCCCATGAACTTGCTGCTTCTTGGGCCAGCAGCAGGTGTCGCCTCTCTACCGTTGCACGAGACGCTTCTTTCGGCGGCCGCAATGGAGATTGCGGCCTTGATGTACGCCAAACCCTTTGTGGGTCCCAAAACAAAGGATTGCTGGCCCATCAAGCGGTCATTCCTTAATCAAGCTGTGTTGAGTGGAGTTGTCGTGTTTGAGTATGACTCTGGGTGGAAGGTCGCAATGGAGGGGCTCGTTTTTTGGGCTGAATAGCCTGATTAGTTGCCTGAGGTCTTATAGCCATAGAACCCCCCGCCTGGGTTTTAATAGTGTCATTCCCTGGGTTGAAGCCATAGATTTTCTCAGTGAATTTTGCTGGAACTGGAGATGGAAGCATAAAATTGGAGATTCTTCTTAGTTGGCATTCTTAATTTTGCAGGAGCCAGCGGCGGTTTTTTCTCTGCTTTGGTATATTGTACTTCTTTTATAGATGACAAGGCTGAAGGGTGAGCAGAAACAGCAGCCAAAGCTCTTGGTTCTCAAGATCTCGCACCTGTTGAAAAATTCCCATCAACAATTATACTCTAAAATGTGACAAGAACAAACTTGTCTATTTCAAACGCCAATTAAAAGGAGTAAAAGAAAAAAAACTTAAACCCAGTGATCATACATGTTCATTACCTTCTCTTGTAAACTTCTGCAGATGTGTTCACTGGCAGCAAGTCAAATAGCAAGGACTGCGCTAATCCTGCAGTTTCTTTGTTTCCTTCTCATCATGCTTTGCCTTTTCTGCCTGTTGTCAATAATGAAAACATTAGCGCAGTCATTAACCATGTTAATGTTATTTTATTAGAACTTTCATCGGCAAAATACCAGCTGCTTGTACTTGAAAAGCTCAGTCAAGTCTGCCTGTTTTCGAGTACCACTCCTCGCACATCAGGGGTCTTGCAATCTCCCCCCCCTGCATTTCATATACAAGTCAATTATAATTACTTGCCAGAAAAGCAGTATGCAAAGCCATTTTTAAAATAGTACATTTGTCTTTCACCAAATAACTACTACAGGAGCAGTACACCTTGTCACAACGGATATGCCAAATTTAACTGAGTAATATCTTGGGGAGCTCTGCAGCATATGAGTAAGCTTTGAGTTCCTGGTTTGACCCAAATAAAAGAAAAACAGTAAGCCAATAATACTTGGTAGGTAGATGATTCATATGTGTGTGGACATAGATCGAGATAGATAGAAAGAAATATGTGTGTGGTCACGTATATATATATAGAGAGAGAGAGAGACCTGTAAGGAATATGGGCTGTCTTGGAAGCTAGAGCAGAGATAACATCCCCAATTTCCTAATATGGGCAGAGACCTGTAAGGAATATGGGCTGTCTTCAATTTTCCCTACACGCTCCTTGTCTTTTGACCCCGTTTATCAAATTCTCTCCTATAATAGTCGCTCGAAACAATTGAAAAAAGAGATGTTTACTTGGATTATTGACTTTACTAATATTAGTGACAAATCGTAATGCAAACAAAGTGGGTTTAGTAATTTCCAGTGAGATCGGTTGCTAAGCTCATTAGCTAGTGGATCCAACATATCTCACTCAACTTCCAGACTTGAGCAGTTCCCAAACTTCTTGGGTTCCTTCGCTGATTGCTTTATCGTTGGAGCAAATCATAATTAGAAAACTTAATCCACTGATGTAACAACTAAACCTTTAGAGAAGCTTCGATATTAACTAAACAATCTGATATCCATAAAAAAATAACTATATAGAAAACTATAAAAAGTCGCCAAAATGGCAAAGTACAGTCGCCAAGTAAAGTCGATTGAGGAGGCGAGAAATACACGAAGAATATGGACGAGAAATTGAAGAGGGGAGAAGAACGGGAACGGACTAATGCTGATTTCTCACAACAACAGAGGAAAGGAACTTGTGATCAGCTGCAGTTTAGCACATACCGAGTCAAAATGCTGAGCTCGTCAGTGTATTGTGCCTTGGCTATTATGAAGCATGTGCCCGAGTCTTGCCTAATAGTTTATGTACGGTGTTGATAGATATGTTATTTAGAACTTAAAAGGATGTATCTCATCACATTGTAATGTCGAGTCCTTCATATATGCCCGAACCCACATGGTCTCATGCGGCAAATGAAAGATTTATGTTTCCTCAAATAGATGTGCTTTAATGTGAATAATTTGATAAGCTTATCCGAGCTCACATAGTTTTTTCATGCATGCTCGTCCTCATGGCCTGAACCCACATCGTCAACCTACCATGTTTGGGAAACACTATTATTATTTGAGAATGAAGACAGAATTCTGGAGCAAGCAAGGACATGATTTAAGAGTCTCGGATCGTCTAATTCGTTATTAGTCTCCAGTAATTCGTTATTGTTTGCGCATGCTATGCATAAATAGACGTATAATGCTACCAAAGAGTTTGTCATGACCATATGAGTTTCAAATGAGGAGTTGCGTAGGTTTTGATACTTGATTTGGATGAGCATATACAGCAGTCCATTGGCCAAGTAAACAGCATGAATTGCAAGAGTAATCATCGAAGATTGCTTCCTTCATGATTAAATGTCAAAAAATTAAACATAAACGTAAAAACGATATTTGGGATATTACATGCATGTAATATATTAATATGCAATATGTGGAAATTTAGTTAGGCAAACCTTGCAAGGCCGAACCCTATTTTATTGATTTTTTTAGTGCACGTACGTTACTTTTGCACATAGATGAAAATCTTAATAAATTTTAAAAAGTTGTATAATGTACTCCCTTGGTATAAAAAGTAGATGTAGCAAGGAATTCGTACCTTAAATAATGGAAAATAATTGATTTTTTGATATTCGATCATGAAAGAAGCAATGATGGATGATTACTCTTGCAATTCATGTTGTTTACTTGGCCTCCAATGGACTGCTGTATATGCTCATCCAAATCAAGTATCAAAACCTACGTAACTCCCCATTTGAAACTCATATGGTCATAACAAGCTCCTTGGTAGCATTATGCGTCTATTTATGCACAACAACATTGCAAACAATATTAGTGGAGACCCGAATTAGACGACTCGAGACTCTTAAATCATGTCCTTGTTTGCTCCAAAATTCTGTCTTCGCTCTCAAATTCTACTGGTGTTTCTCCCAAACAATGTGGGTTCGAGCATGCATGAGAGACCATGCGGGTTCGGGCATGCTCACGACCATGTGGACTCGAATAAGCTGGTCCTGCACATGAGACCATGTGGGTTCAGGCATGTACGAAGGACTCAGTATTACGACATGATGAGCTCGATACATCCTTCCAAGTTTTAAAGATCATATCTACCAACACCGTTACAAAACACAACAGGCACATGTTTTAGGCACAATACAACGATGAGCTCAACATTACCGTACGTAGCACTGCCGAATCAAAGTGAAAATATTCTCTGAAGTTTGGTCGGTATCCCGAACTTGGTTCGAGCAAGTACTCGAGGTCACAACACTTGCTCTAACGGTCAAACCCCGTTAGAGTAATGACGGTCAAAGTACCCGTCTCGTAATAACGGTCAAGTACCCGTTCTGTCATTATTCACATATGCCTCCAATTATTCAGTAACCAATGATTCCTCTCGTAAAGGCTAATCGAAGAGACTCCTTCCAATCTGGATCAAGTTGCACGAGAAGCTATATTGATTATGATTAGAGGGAGGGCTTTGTGCTAAACTGCAGCTGATCACAAGTTCATTCCATCTGTTGTTATGAGAAACCAGCATAAGTCGTCTCATTCTTTCTCCCCTCTTCAATTTTTCGATTGATTCCATACTTTTCGTGGATCTCAATCGACCGTGGATTTCTCGCCTCCTCAATCGACACGAAAACCTAAGAAATCCTTGCCTACAAAACAATACCAGTTCAAAACAATATAAGATGGAATACCAATTTAGTAATTGCAAATTTAAAAATTATTAAACGTTATAGTCAGAAAAAATTGTGAAGACGCCAAAGTGAAAAAAAAATTAAAAATTTAATCGCTTAATTTGGGTCAATTTGAGCATATCATTTAATTTGGGTCAGAGGGAGCCCCAGAAGATTCAACTTGAGTGATATAAGAAATTAGATGCCCATCTCGTTTGCTAATTACACATAAAATGCAGGTGCTGGAAAACATTGTAAAAACCGATGTCATCCGAACAAAAGAAACATAAAATTTTTGTTATAGAATTGCTCTATAAACGCAAGCAAGCACTGTGGTGGTTATTATACCAATAGTACATCCTAAGTTAATGTAGTTCATTATTGGCTGTCCTCATATATTAGTCAATAGAACAATACATCCTAAGGTAATTTATTGGCTATCTTCCCTCAGACATTAGTCAATTATTAGTAAAGAAGAGATGAAGAGAGCTTACTTTTTAGGAGGTTGATCGGAGTTCTCGATCAGAGGTCTCTCTTATCTTCTCATTGTAAACCTCCAACAATTCATATTTCATGATGCTGCTCCTTTCATTAGATATCCTGAACAACTCCTCCAAAGTACAGTAGTTAACCCCCCTATTTTCAGGAGTTCCTTCCATCGTAAATGTTTTGCCAGTTCCGGTTTGCCCATAGGCAATATGCATACATATAATCTAATACCGAGGTAACACAATTGGCAAGGTTTGAGTGAAAACAGCCTCTGCATATTCAAAATAGAAGATTAGAATATCAAAACTCCCCACTTAATGAATTCTTCAAAGAGAAAGAGTCCTCTTGAGTTACCTTGGCTATCCTCAGGTTTAATACATGATCAAACTTGAATTGCTTTCTGGAAGAATCAGAGCAAATGATCTGTAGCTTATTCTCCTCCTGCGACAAGCTAAAATCAACCACTGAAGTGGACCCTTAAGCAATTTCATTTTGTTTGGTTTAATGGTCTACATCTGCAAAAGACCCTGATATTTTCCCTTTAACTCAATCACTTCATTATAAAGTCGCTTCCTCTCGAGGTACTTCTTCTTCAGAATATCACAGTCCTCGTGGTACTTCTTTTTTAAATTTTCATGCTCCGCACCTTATACCAAACAAAGCAAGAAATGAATCAATTAAAACTCAAAAATAAAGCATTCAACAAAATTCATGGGAAAGGAGAACATACTGAGACCCTGAAGAGCACCACAAATTTCAGAGCCAGGAAAAGAGTCCACAGTGATGCCTTTCACTTTATTGCACAGAAATTGTATGTTCTTTCCTCAAACTCTGTAGCCAAAAGGAGTTGGAGACGGGTAATAAACAAATTAAAACCCTCATTGTGTATAGCATGAAAGTTCCGTGAATAATTACAAAAACTATACCTGTACTTCGCAGCTCAACGAGTCTTCAATTTTCTGCAAATTGGGAAGAGTTTCCTCTCTTGATCGGAAGAAATTTCTTGAGCATCATTAGAAACATTACTCTCATCCAAATCACTCTATTTTGTTCATCGTGTTCTGAAACAGTTCCCCAAAATCTCACTCATATTACAAAAACAAACTTTGTAAAAACGATATATTAAAATTTTTGATGCTAAAAACACTAACATTTAAATAGGACTCTAAATCACTTTTTTGTTTGCAAATTTGAAGAAAATAATGAAACAATAAAAATGTTATCCTAAATGAAACTTAAGTGAGTTGTCCCCGCATTATTTTGAATGATCAGGATTGTTCTTTTTAATGTTAAACAAAGTAGAATGAAATAATAAGACTCCTAATAATCTCATTGTTTGCAAATTTAAAAGAAATAATAAAACAATAAAAAAGTTTCTCTAAATGGACTTGGGTGAGTTGTACGCATAATTTCAAATGCAAGAATAATAGGGTTGCTCCCTAAATTTCAAAATGTTCATAATTTGGGTAAAATGACACAAATTCTGCATTCAAATGAGCGGAATTCACAAACAATTGGATAAGGAAAAAGGAAAAATTGAAGTACTACTACATAATTTCATCATATCCTAAACTTCACGAACAAAGGAAAAATATAATCCAGAACAAATTGACAAGAACCTGGGTCATAGTTCGGAGTTTCTAGGGTTTTGATCTGAAACAGAAATCAACACAAAAGCTTTCAATCAACAATTCACATTTCTTATAAGAAAACTACTAACAACTAAAACAAAATGAAACATGAAAAACAGACCTATTTCGCAAATTGAAGACTCGTAACCAGAGCAATTGCTTGTTGGAGTTTCTAGGGGTTGATCTGATGGAACACAACAGAATGAGTCATCTTAAACCACAAATTCTTATTACAATGAGATCCAAGAGAAATGCTATACAGCTACATACAAGAAGTATATATTTATATAAATGTGTATAAAATTATACATATATAAAGTAAAAAAAAAAAAATGAAATTAGAGAGAATTTCAGTACCGGCCACGATTTTCTGTATCGATCACCAAACAATCGCTAAAGATTGTGAAGATCTTCAGAGCTAAAACGTAAATACTGGAATATGAACTGGAGAGAGAGAGAAAGCCAAGATACAGAACTCGAAAGCTAGCGAAATGTATAGAGAGAGAGTACTGATGGCAACGGTCATTATAACGGCTAGCTCTTTCCCAATCTGAGCCGTCCGATTTGAAAGCCAAGATACAGAACTCGAAAGTTTTTGAATTGGGAGAATCTGAGCCGTCCGATTTGAAAAGGTCATTCTAACGGCTAGCTCTTTCACAATCTGATTCTAACGGCTAGCTCTTTCGCAATTCTGGGAGATTTTCAGAAATTCATATTCTCGGGTTAACGGATCCACATAAAACCCGAATTCTTTCTTCTTCTTTTTTTTTTTTTTTTTTGGCCAAGTTTGAATCCTTTCTTCTTTTTCCTCCATGGGCCTTGCCATTTTAGTGACTAGCTAGTTTACATTTGAATTATATTTTACTTCCTCTCTCCCAAAATAAATGCTCTAATTTAATTTTTATGATCAAATTAATAATTTTTAATATCAATAAAGTATTATTTTTAAATTATAGGTGAAAAAATTATGATCATAATATATTACACATAAGTTTCTGATAACCTTTGGTTTATAATTTCGTAAAGAGAATAAATTATCTAAAAATGACCTGTAGAAATAATTTTTTATACCATCCAATAACATGTCATATATAGAAATTAGGAGAAAATCAAGAGTATCTCTTCCCTTCCCCTCACAATAAAACTCATTTAATCATCATCCTGACTGATTAACATAAACCCTTTATTTAGAATTTTTGTTCCGTGAAGAATTTGTTTTGTGAATTAAGACATTTGTTTTAGGATGGAAGGACTATAAGTCAATAATGTCTAATAAAAAAGTGTTATTTTCATAAGAATATATTTTCACAATCTAGAAAATATTTATATGAGTTGTATGTTTGGGTTAAATCAAAAAATTTCAACTGATTTGAACTCTAATTTACATATGTATCACTGAACTATTTTTTTTTTACAATTACATCACTAAACTGAATCTTTTTTACAAAATTTGAATTTTTCATCAAAGACGGTTAAAATTCAACGGTTGCTGATATGGCTGCTGACGTGGATAATTTAATATATTAAATATGACATGGTTGCTTACGTAAGCAGCCACGTCAGCAACACGTCAGCAACCCATTAAATTTTAACAATCTTTAACATAAAATTCAAATTGTGTAAAAAAAATTTAGTTCAGTAATACGATTGTAAATAAAAATCAATTCGATAATACATATGTAAATTATGGTCTAGTTCAATGGAAAAAAAGTAATTTAACCCTTGTATGTTTTTGTTTCGGTCTTTATTAATTGGACAGATTTTTAATGCATGTTAATCCAAGTGATCTTTTATATTATAGTTTTTTTTTCTAGCAATAAAACTTATTTACCTTTTGCTAAAATTGAGTAAAGAGTTATATAATGTTCTAAATTTATGCTCTTATAAAATGTGGTTAAACATAGCATTTGTTTAAGAATAAGTCTATGTACACAACATAAAGCACAATATGGAACACAATACGAAATTTCGTGCCAAATTCCACTTTTTATTGGTTAAGATGTATGTAGTGTTTAGAGTATTGTTTGGTTGTAGTGTGTGTAAAGTTATCATTTGTTTAATATCAATATTGTTGGTCGATGAGGTCTTAACCTAGGCCCTGTTCGAGAAGTACTTATAAGTTGGTTCAGGATTATAAGTACCCCACTTATAAGTACTTAAGTTAAAAGAGTTATTCGGGATTAACTTTTTTTTTTTTACTTATAAGTTAAAAAAAAGTTTTTGTTGTTTAAAAAAATGACTTATAAGTCGGTCAACTATTATGAAATATCATAAATGCTCTCTTTTATTTTTCTAATGTTCTTCTTACTAAAAAATATTTTAGTAATCTTTACATTTTACTTAATTTATAAGTCATTATTAGCCGAACACATCAACAACTATTACTTATAATTCCCGACTTATAAGTAAAAGTGATGCCGAACACTTTTACTTATAAATCTACTAAAATTTTAACTTATAAATTTACTAAAATTTTAACTTTAAGTAAAAAAAAAAAGTCATTCCCGGACGAGCCCCTAATGGCTAAGATTACAATTTAACTTTACTTAAGTGAGTTATTATTTTATTTTTTAAATTATATTGTACTCTTTAAAAAGTAGGACTTCAAAAAAAATGTCAATATTGTTACGGAGTTTAATAGGTAACATTTAAAACAATATATATGAATTCCCGATCATCAAAATAAGAAAAGGCAGGGGTTGCAAGTAAACTCTTCATCTTCTCTTGACATTTGTAAAGACACTAATTAATGTATTAAGTCCATAACTGCGTAGTAAGCAATCAAAATTGGAAGGGAGGCCACTGTGCCGAAGATAACCCTGAAATTAGAACAGTAAGATTTTCAATTGCATAAATAATTCACCACACAACAAAACAATATAGAATATCATACTAAATAAAGTTTCGCTCTTTCAAATGACAATTTTAACCCTCTCTTTTCTTTTATAATCTCTCCCTTTTGTTAAATATAATATTTTTATAAAAAACCGATATATACATGAAAAAATTATATTTTTACATGAGCATCTCTCACATAAAGATATGACTTATTTACTATTTACGTGAAAAAAATTATGTAAAAATATTATTTTTTCATGTGAAAATATCGGTTCTTTTTTTATTAGCTCATCAATTTTCTTTGAATATTCATATGCAATGTGTAAAGTCAATAAAAACTAATTTGGTTATGAAAGACGATCACTTTAGTTTTACACTTTCCACCCCACCCAATCCATTTAAAATTTTGTACTATCTCAAATAACGTTATTGGATAAATTCATTTTACACAAAAACTAAATAGTTTTAAGCAGCGATGAAGTTAAAATTTATATTCAGTGGGGTCAAAATTATTATGAGGTTATAAATAATTTAGTGGAAGCTACCCCCGAGCCAAATTTTTCAATAATTTTATATTTTCATATAAAACATATGCTTGATTACAATGATATTATAATAATTGATAATTAACTCCATATATTTACAAACATGTATATACACACCCTATTAACTCCTAATAGACTTTTTAAAGACAAATTATTTATAAATAATTAATTCCTTAGTTATTTCCAAAGATAATGTAAAATAGATTATTAAGTAGTCTAAGAAGATTATATGAATATACATATATTGAGGAGGTATAAATGATATGAGATTGAGATTTGAGTGATTTTTTTATTTATAAATTTTCACTTTAACCCCCCCCCCCCCCCCCCCCCCCCCCCCCCCAAAAAAAAATATCAAGTAATGGTTACAATTTTAATAAATTGAACCAGTAAAACCAAAATATTATGACTTTTATTGATTGACATAAAGATATACTCTATCCGTTTCAGGATAAAAGTTTTTATTATTATTTTAGGTAGTTCTAAGTTAAATGTTTACTTATCTTAAATAATATATTTTTTTACAAAAATTTGCCTGTAATATCTTTAGTATTAATTGTCATATTTCTATTTTCTATGCATATTTATGGAGCATCACTAGTCATGTATAAAAAAAAATTATGTAATTACATGAGAATTTAAATAGGGACAAATTCATTTTATCATTTTTTTAATATGCGCAACCCCCCCCCCCCCCCCCCCCCCCCCCCCCCAAAATCAAGTAATGGTTACAATTTTAATAAATTGAACCAGTAAAACCAAAATATTATGACTTTTATTGATTGACATAAAATTATACTTCATCCGTTTCAGGATAAAAGTTCTTATTATTATTATTTTAGGTAGTTCTAAGTTAAATGTCTACTTATCTTAAATAATATATTTTTCTTACAATAATTTGTCTGTAATATCTTTAGTATTAATTGTCATATTTCTATTTTCTATGCATATTTATGGAGCATCACTAGTCATGTATAAAAAAATTATGTAATTACATGAGAATTTAAATAGGGACAAATTCATTTTATCATTTTTTTAATATGCGCAAAAAAGTCAATCAGAACTTTTATCCTGAGATGGAGGGAGTATCATTTTTTAACCCGTATTTTCACTTGGTTGATGTCCAATCCAATTTAATTATAATCTCAAATGCATGTCGGATGCGCTTTCAATTTCAGTCCATTATTTTGCAAAGAAAATTCTATTTTAGAAAAGGAGTAATCTGAATTTGATAGAGATTGAAGAGGGAAGAACTTACGCTGTGCTAATAACGTTTGCATGTAATGCATACTCTTTGGCATAAATGAAAGAACTGATGGATTGTGGCAATGCTGCCTGCAATTAGATGAAACAACAGCATGGGAAAAGAAAACTTACAATATACATTAACATATGAATAAGTGGTTATATTAAAGAGATACATCCCGTTCTTGCGTGAGGTATTCTTTATATTAACAATATTTTTAAAAAATATAAAACACTATTTTGTACATAATATATTCTTTATAATAACAATATTTTGAAAAATTATAAAATATAATTTTGAAATTGTACTCAATTATACAAAATGACATTATTTTTATATAATAACTCACCAATTATATGTGGTGTCTCTCACCTCTATTTATGTCTATATTAAATTCAAAAAATTATAAAAAAAAATTCACGGGTTCTTTGATTTGACTTTTGAGAGCGGAGTGATCTCTTATTATATACATTTGAGTGTTGTTACATATGACGGATAAATTTATGTTGAAATACTAATGTATGTGCATGGATGCATGTGATATGGGAGTATTAAATTAGAAAAGACTCACGTATTATTATTCTATCTTATCGCTTATTGCTTAAGATTTAACGTTAGTCACAATTAAAATTCGTCATGAAATTAATCGATATATTAATCATTTTCCTAAGCGTTAAATCAAGGGGAAGGAAATTCCTCTTCTTTTTCGCCAATTCTTTATCCAAACTTAATTTTTCTTTCTTCTCTCTCCAAAACTCTTTAACATAGTATAAGATATAATAGTCACTTGAGCACTTAGGGTTTGTTCGACTATCAATATTTGGTATATTTGTGGCGGTAGTATTTGCAGCGTTTGAAGACGTATTTGTACCCATTTTGGTGCATTGCATTTGAAGTTGAAGCCAAACGTTGCATTTGTCAGCTAAAAAATAACGTTTAAAATAAGTTATTACTAAATAAACAAGATTTTTAAGTACGTTTAAACTTTCAAATACTACAACCGCACCAAATGCTATAAACGCTGAATAAATCAAACATACAATTAATCTTTACAATATCCCTTGCAAAATATAATAGTAAAGCTATTTTGCGTTCATAGAAAATAAATGAGTAAAATGACATTTAGAAATATAAATATGTAGTCAAGTGTCTTGTCAGTATCTCATTTCTCAAAAGGATAAATTGTCACCTTAATTTTTTTTCATGTATTTTAGAACGAACGAGATATTATAAAGTTTCTACGCTTTTAGTTAATAATTACCAAAACAATACCTTAATTTTGTATTAAAGTGGGAGCAACTCTCGGAGAACAATTTCATTAAATATTTCAACTTTATAAAGCAATTTTATTCATACACTAAAGAGAACTAACGCATAAATATTTATATTGTCCTAAAATTAAAAATACAATTATTGTAAAATAATGTCATGTATGCACTAATATTACCTGGATTATAGCGATTCGTAGTACGTTACCATGTAAACGTACGGCAGTACAAGCAATAGCCATGGCCAATGGTCCGCCAATAAACCGCAAAACCATGCCCAACACAGTTGGACCTACACCGCATGCTATTACTTTCTCTTGGGAGGCCATGAACAACCCTGAGACGTATGTATATATATATAAAGAACGTCACGTGTACATGCATACATACATACATACATATATATATATATATATATATATATATATATATATATAGAGAGAGAGAGAGAGAGAGCGAGAGAGAGAGACAGACAGAGAGAGAGAGAGAGACAGAGAGAGAGACCGAGAGAGAGAGAGAGAGAGAGAGGCCATGAGGATGTGTATGTGTATGTCATCTCACCCATGCAAAACATGGAAGTGCCAGCCCCAGCTCTTGACATGATCAATATAGATCCTTCCACAATGCTTGGCATTTCAAAATCCCATCTGAAGAAAAAGAATCCAAAAATAGAATATAAAACACGAAAAGCTAACTTGCGTTTGAATTTCTATTAAACTTTTAATGAGCAATAAAATTAACATCTTTCTCACTTCATTAAAAACAAACAGCAATGTCCTTTAGCTAGACACCACACGAATAATAAACATTGTTAATAACATAGGAATGCCTTCTTAACTAATTTTTGCAACAACATAAAAGAGAAAATGTTGGCTCAACATTTCTTTTTGAAAAGGTCAACAATGTTAACTTTGTGCATAAATAATTATGCTAAATTTAGTAGAATTTGTTGTCCAAAGTACATCCCCTAAAATAGGATGATCCGGAACTGTCGAACTCTCGTAGACCCCAAGTGTTTTACATTCCTACATAGATGAGAATCAAACCAGTTATGCATAAATAAATACCTGTTAGATAAAAATGCCCATACAAGTCCAGCAACACAAGCATAAGAATTAGGGTTCTTAGCAAGTTTTCGCCACACAAGCTTCATCGTCAACCAGAACGATGGTCTTGTCACGCTACGCGAATTGTCACAAACAGCAACATTATT
Organism: Hedera helix; assembly: GCA_947179155.2. NCBI lineage: Eukaryota > Viridiplantae > Streptophyta > Magnoliopsida > Apiales > Araliaceae > Hedera > Hedera helix. The sequence continues at coordinate 27,803,086 of OX359280.1, read as the reverse complement.
ATTTTCTTCCAAATCTTTTTCCGAACTTTCAATAACAGCAACAGAATCAAACTCTTGCCTCGCACTACCAACATTGTCATTAACAACAACATTATTACTTTCTTCTAAATCATTTTCCGAACTTTCAACAACTGCAGTAGAATCAAAATGTTGCCTCGTTCGTCTAAGCTCCATCATGAACAATAAAATCATAAACCATATAATAGACTGCAAAATTGATGATTGAATAACAAGGTCCATGCCTAATTGACCATACATTGCACTCATAAGGGGCACCCCAACCACAAGAGTATTATTCAAAGTAAATAACGAAAATCCCGTTATCGACCAATCAAATTTCTTTTTATTACAACAGTAAGCCCAAATCGCTAGCAAAATTCCGATAATAACTTTGGAAACTACATCAGCTGCAATGAAGAGACGGTTCATTTTGAAAGGGTCGACATGTGCGGTGAATTCGAAGGTGAAAAGGGGAAGAATGAAGTAGCAATTCATCCGGTTTATCGCGTCGGATTGCTCCGGTATGAACATGTGCCACCATTTGACTGAACCGTACCCTAAAATTAGTGCAACATAGAGTGGTACCATCGCTACCACTACCTTGTAGATATCATCCCACCCTATCATTTTAATATGGTGTTTTCTGAAAAGAAAAAAAATGAAGTTTTTTAAAGACAAGGGGTACTCTGCCTCTCTGCTAATATTTTGAGGATTTTGTTACTAAGGAAAGATGTAATAATAATGTGTTTCATCAATGGAAATGGTTGAACCATAATATGTATACATATATATACTCCCCTTCACACTTTAAAAATTCAAAAAGGGTAAAGTTGAAAAGCAGAAGCTAAAACTTTTTAATACTTGATGTGTCATTTTATTAATTTTATTAAACTTTGTGCGGCTCGCATATTTTGTCAAATAAAATGTGACGGAGTAATTATATTGCATAATTACTACCTCGCCCTCTCCTTCATATGCAATTTAGTTTTTATCTTTCTATTTGAAATCCTTCATCGTAACTATAAATCTTTTGTCCATCAGTTTTAGGAAAGGGAAATAATATTTTCAGCTTAATATTTATTTTTTCTATGCAAAAGTTGAAAACATACAACTGACGTACAATTTTTAAAAAAATCTTATTTTATTACAATTTGGTTTTAGAAATACATTTTATTCTATAAAATAGATAGAATTGAGGGAAGAGGTCAGAAGAGAGAGAGAAGAAAGTATTTTGGTTAATTATGATTTTTTTTTACTTTTATTGACGTGTAAACTCAAATATGTGACATATATAGTACAGTAAAAAAAAAAAAGGCATACTACTAGACTATTAACTTTATTCCACTAATGTACAACTTTTAATTTACATGGTATAATTATATAATGCATTATTTACATTAAATTAATAAACTTTCTGCTTAAAATATAAATGTAAAGTACTCATTATCCTTCACCCAAAACTATGTGCCACTCAAACGATCTCAATTAATTTGTATACTCTAAACCTTCTACTAAATAAATAAATAAAATGGCTATACGAAGAAAGAGGTTCCTTCTCCATCATTTAGTTTTTCATTTATGTACTTTCTTTTAACGTGAGTTGGATTAAGTTGGCCTCGTGGTTCTTTCTTGTGCGGATTTTAGGAGAAAAAGTAAGGTTCTGTTTGGAACTTAAAAAACTCGAGGTAAAAAATGGATGGAGAGATACTCAATTTGATATAAATTGGCTTCTCCCCTTGATGTCGGTGTAGGCGAGGAGCTAATCATGAGAGGGCTTATATTTGAACGGGAACGCCGTGTCGTCTAGATTTGTCTTTGTTGAGAATTTGAGATAGAATTTTTCTTTTTACATTTATTTTTGTTTTTCTTTTCTTTTTGTTTGTATTATTTTAGTTCCAGATGGAGCTTGAGAAATTAATTTCCTTTGGAAGTGTCAAGCTGTGGGTGATGAAGAGCGAGCGATGGATTTGATTAATCAAGTTTTCTATCCAAAAGTGGTTTTCTATCCAATTTATAGGGTTTTAAAATATCCTCTGGGTGCTGCTGAGGTCCTTAAGTTGGGATAATTTATTTGGCTTAATTCTTAGTTGGAGAGGAATCTTTTAGTGCTTATCCAATGTTTTTGCTATGCGCCAATTGGTCACTATTTGGGTTTTATCCGGTTTAGTTTAATTTGGTTGTTTTGGGTAGTGAGATTTTACCAAAAAATTGTTTTTTCAACATAATGTTATTAGTATAAATTTGTATGGGGTATATTAAAAGATGTACATTTGTATTCAAATTTATTTTTTTAGCGTTGAAAATATCATTAATCTTAATTTTTTCCGACCAATTTGTTTTCGGCATGAAATTCTTGCCTAAATTTTAATATAATTAAGTTGGCTGAGAAAGAACAAGTTAATGAGTTTTTTTCATTATTAAGCCTACATTTTACATGTAAAGAGATGAATCCAATTATTACATTGTCTGTCTCATTTGTATTTGTATTTTTATCCATTGTTATCATTTAATTTTTATTTATTTATAGTTATTTTATAATTTTTTAAAACATGCATTATATGCTCATTTGATTTGATTTGATGATGATTATGTTTAATGTATATTTATAAAAACAAGTAAGCGCAGCTTTGTAAAATTCTTATGAAAGATTTTATGTAAAATTATTTAGTTACGGATTTGTTATGTTGATCTAAATCGTAGAGTATAGGAATGCAATTTTTGTAATAGCTTAGTTGTCCAAGGTTAGAAATATTTTTTGTAGAGAAAAATACAAAGTTACTCTTAGATCACAGAGTTAATTGAAATTACTCTAAGATCGCAGAGTCAAAATCATTTCGTAAAACCAGAATCGTAGAGCCACTGCGTTTGTAAACCTCAAGCACACACTCCTCAAGATTGATCTTCACGTGTGTTTGCAATAAGGACAAAACAAGAAAAACTCTATCTAACAACTATATTTGCAAAGACAAAGTACATGTGCATGTTACAACACCAAGCACAATACTGAATAAAGCAACCTGAGGTGGTCCAAACAGACAACAATTTGAATCAAAGATTTGAATTTTGACAAATTTCCTAAACAAAATGAAGTAACGATAACAATCCAATGGGTAAATCGCAAGAATACACTATTAAAGAATCATTACATCAAATGCCGAAGACAATGATTAATAAAGAAATAAAGTGCTGAAAGTCTAAGTTTTCAAAACTCCACTCTATGATTCTGAAAAACACAAACTACTGCTAAGTCAATTCAAGAAAGACTTAATGTAACTTAGCAGCACCTCAAACAACATTTCTTTCTTTGCGATTATATAGATCTTATTGATCTGTTAAAACTAAGTCTAAGTGACTTATTTGATTCTTTGTGAATCACCTTGTTATACCGGTTCTAAGTAAACATTGGTTTGTGTAACCATCGTTGTGACGCCCCCAAAATCTCTACACCTCCTATAGCAGATTAGGTGCTCACGTTGACTAATTAACTATCAATATTCTATAATACATAACTTTTATTAATCCCAGGTTCACAGTATCCCATAATAGATAATAGTTCTCGTCAGAACAATTACTGTGTTTGGATACACTCACTTGGATGAATAGATTTATGTCTCGTGGATATCTCTTTCATATCAATAATCTCTATCTATCTGAAGTTCACGGCATTAAGGATAAAGTTTGTTTTTGGCAACAGAGGGGCGCATTTCGGTTAAGGTAAATACCGTACTGGCGCTCATTATGGGAAACCTCAATGTTTATAGAACTCCCAATATTAAATACCCTCATTTAGATGTATAGTTCGTATAGATACTATACCTAATCAGTACAACATTCTAAACTACCTAAGAATATAAGTACAACGCCATTGATATAACAAAAGATGATAATATATTTCATAACTTTGATTTCAGTTACATAGATTTCCAAATAATGTATTGTTATTACATCAAAGTCTTAAAAGACATAAATAGTACAGGTAAAAGAAATAAACCTAATCTAATAAGGTCTCTTTCCATCGAACTTCATAATCAAATGATTTGGATTATCTCTCAATACTGCAAATAAAATTATATTTGCAAGGATGAGCTACAAATGCTCATCAAGTTTCAAATAAAATGAATAAACTACTCACACTATATTTGAATTTGAAAGTACATTTAGTTCAAGAATTTTTCATATATATATATATACTGAGATTTGTCTGTCAAACCACACATATTATGGTTTATGTCAGTCATAAAGACTTAGAAACCATAGGTTGATCTATTCAACCAGACTTTAATAATCATTCCAAAAGGCCATGTAGACTTAGGAATCATTGATTCGAATATTTAACAGGAGATCAACCTGTTTATATCTTAGGAGTATGCATATCATCCTAACAACAGTGTCCCAGACACACATAGGTTAGTTTAATACTACCTATAAACCACGGTCAGTGTAATGCTGCCTGGTCATCACTCTTATATAAAGAGATAAAGTTTCAGTATATATTTTATACCAAACAATATTGATTTCCACTTATATTTGATGCTTTGATATTTTATCAAGTCAAATTTATGCAAATAATAGCTCAACACTTTAAGTTATGCTTGAACAATAAGCAATAACTTCCCAATAATAGATAACACAAACAATATAACTTAATGAACTCAAAATTTGAATAATAAGTTTGTACATAAATGTACAAGGAATAAAATACTTGCAAATGTCTAACCGAAATAATTGGCTTAGACTACTTTTAAAACAGTTCATGGATAAAAGAATTTCAAATGATTCATAGTTCAATGATAGCTCAAGAATGCAAATGCAATATGTGCGAATGTCAAGAATAATTATTGATGTGGAATACGAACTACAAGACTTGTTTAAAAATAAATAAGATCCAAAAAGAATTGTCACAATAAATATTTCACATAATTAAGAATTTCATAAGTCAAATAAAATTCCACAGTTAAAAGTATACTATTGCATGGTGTACAAAAGATAATAAAATTGCTCAATGAAATGAGTTAAGGTTTAAAAAACTTGTCTGGTAATCGTACGTGGTATTTAGACTTGTATTTATAGCATAAATATATTTCATTTATAACAATAATAATCGTTAGAATATATAAAATTATATATTCAATTTAATTAATTAAATATGTTTATGATTCGGTGTCGATTCGTCACTTTAATTGTTGTATTAGATGTTATATAATTTTTATATAATTTACCCATCGCTAATTACCTTGTTAAAGGTTTATATATTAAGTTTACAAAACTTGTCTGTTGCTAAAAGACAATTTATAAATACCCTAGATTGATTTTTAGTTTATTAACACTATTTTCGTCGCTAAAAATATTTTAATTAATTTTATTATTAAAGTTTATTTAATTTGTTATTTATTGATATAGCTACAGATCCAATCCGTCGCTATATGATATTTATAATGAATTTATAAAAATCTGTCGCTAAGTCTGTCGCTAAAGGTAATTAAATTTAATTATCTAATTAATTATGCCACTGAAGCTATAGCGACGGTCCTTTCCATCGCTAAAAATATCGCAGTAGGTGTTCTTGGTTTATCGGAAGGAGATCGTGGCTAAAGGACTATAGCGACAGACAGTCCGTCCCTATAGCCTTGAATGTTTATAAGCTGCCCAGATTTTCGGTCATGATCGAGGAGGGACTTTTGGCTTGAAACATCTCTTACGTTGTGTACTATTTTGGCAAAATAATTGAACCTAGATAAACTAAACATGGCAGTGTACATCGAGATGTCAATAATGGACCTTAAAACCATCGCAGTTGCAAAATAAAACCCGAACAAACTAGCCTATCAGACTGTTCATCACATTTCTAGGTTGCACATATTTTTTGGGTTTTCTAGAAACCGTGATCGAGCAGTCACTCTCCCTTATGCCTAACGCTCTACACATTGATCCGATTGAAGTGTAGTTGGTCTCTATGTCTTTCCTACATGGAATACTACATCTATAAACATTAAAACACATCATACAGATAATAGGATTGAATCAAATAGTCTAACAATATGACTTGTCAGACTGTTCTTAATTTTTTGAAATTTCCAGAAACAGGATCTGTGATCGGTCAACGAGGTTTGACCATCAATTTCACACAGCATAGTGATCTTATTTGGGTGATTCAAATTTTAGATTGTTAACCTCATGACATAATACAACTATAAACACTAACATAGATCAAACTAACAACATAATCGGATTTAAAGGCCTGATAAAATACCTTGTTAAGCATGATTTTTAGGGTTCTTGGCAGTGAGCTAAAATCTATTATTTTATGCATCTAGATGTTATGAAACCTCAATTAAGCAACCCAGATCACTTATTGGCATAATATCAGTGATTCATAAACATCAAAACATAATATCTAACAAAAGATTAAAGATTTACACTAAAATTAGTGTTTGTACCTTTATGAACAAGCTTTGCTAAATTGTCTCTTGATTTTGATCAAAGGAAGATCTGAAGCTTATGGGACTTTAATTGTGACTGATATTGGTTGTGAATTTCGTGAGTTTCATCAATGGGAGTGCTTGCTATTTATAGGAGGGCTAGGGTTAAGGTTTTATGGTCTTTTGGACACTTTTCTTGCTAGCTAAGTTTGATCAAGTAATGATGTAGCTATGGTCAGTTTGTAGAACTTAGAGTGGCCAGGTATTGATCAATTAATGTTGTGAATCATTGCAAATGGTGACTCACTCATTTCCAATTTCATGTGGACAAGATTTGGTCTCATTTTTGGTTTAAGGAAGCAAAAGTCAATTTTACTTCCTCCTCTTCATGTGGCTGAGATTTCAAGGGTGTTTTGATAATTTCTCAATGTGTTTTTAGGGTACAATAGTCCATTCATAAGTTGATTTAATTATCTAGGTTTAATTAACCACTTTAGGGTTAGGGTTTCTTAATCTTAATTAAGGTTTCCTAATTAGGATTAGGGTTTCTTAATTATGGTTATTTTTTTTTAATTAAATTTAGAGTTTTCAAATTATGTTTAAATAATTTAAATTTTATAGTGTTTTATTTCTTTTGTTAATATATATAACAATGCACAATATTAATTACATAATATAATTATTCATAATATTAAGTACAAAAAGTGTTTACTTGCATTATTTAAAAAAAATATTTCTTACAAATTCTTTAAAATTTTAGATTGTTACAATCGCATCTTTAGTGAATCAACCACTACAAAAAAAATGGGCAATATTAACGGAATTATTTTCGACGGACTATATTCCGTCCTAATTAACTTTATATTGACAGAATATTCTGTCGACGATAATTCCCTCGTAAATAAATTGGAAGCGATGGAATTCCATCGGAGATAGCAAGGACATTTTTGGCAATAATGTTTCTGCCAGTGCCAATATTAGTCTCGATGGAATGCGATTAATGCCGACGGAATATCCGTCGAAAATAATGTATTTACGAGACTTATTTTCAACAAATTTTCGTCGAAAATAATTCTTTTTAATCCTTGACAGAGACCGATCAGATCATTTCTTTTCATTTTATTCTCTCACTCTTTCTCTTTCTTTGACCAAATTCGTTGCATCTTTCTCTCTCTCTCTTCCCCACCTCGATCTCTCTGTCACTCACGACGTTGCTCCCCCTCAATCATTCTCTCCATCTCTCTCTTCGTTTCCCACTTCCCCACATCTTTCTCTCTCTCATGTTCTCTGTCAAGTAGTGGTAGAAACTTTGGTATGGCGACAGAGCTTTGGTGCGACGGCAGGGCTTTGTTGCGATGGCAGAGCTTTGTTGCGGCGACGGTGGTTGTGCTAAGTCCCAATTTCCCAGGTACAATTTATTTGGTTAGGGTTTACTTGGTTTAATTGGGATTTTTAGCTAGGGTTTGTATCATTTGAAAATTAAATTGAACATATATATGCCCAAATGAATTCAACTCTGATATTGTTATTTGAAACCTAATTTAATACAATATTGATATTTGTTATTGATTTTGTCATATATGAATTTGTTAATTGATGAGAAGTTATTATCAATTGGGACTGCCTTAATGAATTGACATTGATTTTGGGACTGATTTTGTGTTTCCTATTTTGGGTGGGACTGATTTTGGGATTGATTTAGTAGATTGTGTTGAAGGTTGTTTGATTTGATGATGATGACTGTTGTGCAAAAAGGATTGTGGTAAATGTAATTATATGGCTGATTGTCAATGTGTATCTGAAAAGTGCTTATGTGTTAATGTGCTTATGTGCTTACTTGTTTATGTGCACAGTTGGTCTAAAAGTGTTTATGTGGTTATTTGACAAAGTGATTATATGTTAATCTAATTATGTGCTTACATTGTCATGTGTGTATGATATATATTACCTATTTCAAATACTGTGATGTGCACACTTGTATAACATAAATATGATCTTGTTATAAACTATCTGCTGCTTATTAAAGAGAATGAAAGTTATCTGGTTCAAATGTTGTAAAGTCCTTTTTTAGATTTATGTGTACAAATGACTTAGATTTTAAAGATCAGAAATGTTAGGTTGATCTTTCAATAGAGGTCACTCTGCATAAAAGATGTATGATATAAGCAGAGTAACATAAAAATGAATCATTGTTGTATTTGTGTTTGACAGAGTCCGTAGAGTCCTTTCAATATATAATAATGTAATAATGTACGAAAGGACTTAGTTAGAAAAGATCAAATCTGTTAGGTTGATCTTATGGTTGTTCTGATCAGTCTATACGATCGTAAAACGGACACTACGATTTCTTTCAAAGAAGACTCAACGTTTCTGTATAGATCGTAGAGTTAACTCTACGACTCCTTACCAGGATAACTCTACGATCATCAAAGAGAGTTAGATATGCATGAAGTCTACTGAATTAACAAGCAAAGTTAAAGAACTGATCAAGTACAAATCGTAGAGCTTAACTCTACGATCGTTGAACGGACAGCTAAGCCAACCTGCAGTTAACGCTGAACCAGAGAAGAAATGTACTCTACGACATACACACTCTAGCAAGGTCATAGAGTAAATTCGAAGATAAACCACATGCAACGGAAATCTGCACAGATGGAAGAAGTCGTAGAGTGAAACAGAATGACGAGGCAATGCAGAAAATTGCTCTACACATGGAACAATCGTTGAGTAGAATTAAAGGATGTGCCAACAAAGACAACAACTCAACTATTCCACTAAGAAGCACTACAGTCAACAAACTCTACGATTTGATCAAAAACCAACAAGTTCGTAGAACAAAATCAAAGCAAAGCACTGCAAGCACAAACTCTGCAATCTGACCAGAACAGCAAGGTCGCAGAGTAAGAGAAAAGATCGTTCTAACTCAATGTTTCACTTGACATTCCTCAAGTAATATTCATGGAGCTGAATTCGCAGAATCAAAGTAGACAGTCTATCACTCGACAAATTCATTGAGTAGTTCAGAACCAGTAAACTAAGAGAACGACAATATGGTTTGAGAGAAATTAGTATACTCCTCGCCCAGATTCAAGAAAGAGTAAGTGCTCTTGAAATACAGATGCTTGTCAGAATCACAGTAGACGTTGTGTCTAAACAACTATAAGTCAGGACCTACTGCTCAGAAAAATGGTGAATATAGTCAGACGAATGAGAGATCTCTGAATGCAGCAGAACAGTTGGTTCTAAAAGTCAAGGAAGATATTTATTGATTGATCAGAAGATTAATTAGCAAAGAATATAATAATCGTTGCTGAACAACTCTGGGAGTGCAACGGTTATAAATTCAGAGAAAGCTGAGCTACAGATTAATATATCAGAACATGTCAGAAAAGGAAAAAACACTGACACAAGCAGCAAGAAAGTCAACATCGAAGATATTAAGGATCTGCACAAAGCCAAATGAAGCCAACGAGATTTCTTTCAACGGTAATATATGCTCAGAGTTATAAAGGCTTAAATGACTATTAGAAAGAGTTGTTGTTGATGGATATACGAGAGAGATGATGGTAGACAACAACCGATCGTAGAGTGAAACAGAAAATGAATATGCTAAAGGACTCTATGATTCATAAGAACACCAATACTGAATTGAGAGAGATATAGAGATGAATGACTCTATTAAAAGAGAAGTGTTCAGAGCTGCTAGGCACATGATAGAGAGAAGCTTAAACATCAACTTGATACATACATGGTAGCAACTGAATACCAAAAGAAAGGAGCATCATAGTCATCTCAGAAGCCCATCTCGAGAAGCTTTAAACCGTCTATGATAAGAAGGAACAACTGAGTACCAAAAGGAAGGAGCTTCACAGTCATCTCAGGAGTTCGTCTCGAGAAGTTTTCAAGTACCAAAGGAGCTGAAGTGTGAAAGCCTAGCAGCACAATGGGTGATCACAAGAAGATATTGAGCGTATAAAGAAGTCAAGCATCAGTGCCGAACTCAATATTATTTCAGGAATGATCACACCCTGCTACTGAGTGTTTAAAGACAATAGGACTTAAAGTACAACTCAGTAGCAACTCCAACCTCTTTCAAACAAGCAGGGAGCCAAGTCTGTTGGACTTGAAGAGGGTAGCTGTCCTTGTCTTAGTGACTAAATGAGCCAGGTCTGCTGGACTTGAAGAGGGCCGTAATGTCCTTGTCTTTGTGACTAAACTAACCAAACCTGCTGGGTTTGAAGGGTTCTTAGTGAACCAGAGTTTCCAGGCTAATGAGCTTGAAGGGTTCCGTATGAACCATCCTTAGTGGATTTCATACTCGTTGTAGTAAAAGAGTGGAGTAGGAGTTATTCAGTCTCCGAACCACTTAAAACTCTCGGGTGTTATTTACTTTCAGTCATTTACATTCTGTCTTATATATATATATATATATATATATATATATATATATATATATATATATATATATATATACATATGACTGTTAATTGATTTACCTAACAAGTGGCTTTCTCCAATATAGTCTTAACTCAACGGAGAAGTTTTACAAATCTTTAAGGGGTGTTTTCAAACTAATATTCCGCTGTGCAAACAAATCTCGAGTAAATGAATTACTTGGTAATGAATTCTTAAAGTAAAAAATTTCTAAAAGATCTATTCAACCCCCCCCCCCCCTTCTAAATCACTTGTGTGCCTCTGGGAACTAACAGATTGAATTGTGTATATTAGTTATTTTGTTATGGAGGAAAAGTTATGAACATTTTTGGACTGATTTAGTGTTCTCTCAGTCCATTCGAAATTATAATATTTCATTGATGCCCGATGAGGTTTCTGCCTCGGTACATTGATATTATTTAGTTAATATTATTTAGCTCAATATGGAACTAAATTTGGACTGCATTATGATTCATGTTAATTATATGTTTTGTATGTTGTTCATGTTAAAATATTTGCTATTTCTGACGGAATTCTCGACGAAATTTTTGTCAGAATTCTTCAATTGCAACATTTGTGGGCCCAACATGTATTTATGTATTTTATTAGTTTTCCAATATTAAAATAAACTAAGTAGTATTTACTTAGTTTTCTAATAATAAAATAAAATGAAATGACTAACATAAAAAAAAAAGATAAAAAATAAATTACATTAAATAAAATAAAATATTTAATTAAAGTAAAATAATTAAATTTAACTAAATTAAATAAAATAATATAATATAATATACTATAATACAGATTATCTAATTATTAATATAATAAAATAATAATAAATAACACTAATTAAATATAATTACAAAAAATTAAATTAAATTAAAGATAATGAAATGAAATTAAGTTAAATTAAATATAATTAAAATAAATTAAATTTAGTAAAATAAAATAAAATAAAATAAAATAAATTTAATATAATTAAATAAAATAAAATAAAGTTAAATTAAATATAATTAAAATAAATTTAATTAAGTAAAATAAAATAAAATAAAATAAATTTAATATAATTAAATTAAATTAAATTAAATTAAATTAAATTAAATTAAATTAAGTAAAATTAAATAAAATATAATTGAATTACTTTAATATAATTTAATTAAATAAAATTAAGGTAAATTAAATATAATTAAAATAAATTAAATTAAGTAAAATAAAATAAAATAAAATAAATGTAATATAATTAATTTAAATTAAATTAAATTAATTTTAATATAATTAAATTAAATTATTTTGAATTAAATCAAATTAAATTAAATTAATTTAAATTCACCAAATTTCTCTTAAATGATTTATTTGCACTCTTAAATAGCAATACTTTCCGTAGAACGTTACTCGTTTGACATTCACTCTTAACGAGTGAATATCGAGTAGTCTCAATTTAATCAAATCACTTGTACATCCAGTTTGGTTAGGATTTTAGATATTCAATTGCGCTTTATGTAAAAATTCATCTAATAAATTCAATTATCGCTCTTAAGTCAATTCATTCTAATTACTTGTGCATGTACTTTGGTTAGAAGCTTAGAAACCTGTTTGACATTCACTCACTAGGAGTGAATGCCGAATAGTCATTCGTCTGGGACTGTTGCTAGATGTTATGTCTCTCACTTAGACTCATGCCAACAACTTGAGTACATTTTATTTGTTTTAGGGACTTTTCGGCCGATATCTCTACATGTTCTCTGAGTGCATACTTAGACTACGTTGATATGGTCTATTTCGTGTACTTGAAGACTATGGGGAGGTGGTGTCGAAATTTTCTTAAAATAGAAGAAATGTGCTCAAGGTGTTGGCATAAGTGAGGAGATGCATCTAGGAACAGGATAGAAACCTGACCCCTATACCTAGAAGTTGACGATATGCAAGAATCATGCATGCACGACATACACTAATCATCATGGTTAATTTGATACATCATTTTGTTCAGTTAAATATGTTAGATGACCGGAACTGGATGTACCGTAGAATACCGGTTGATAGTAGAGGATTACTGCCTGAGTATCGTGATGGGGTGTCCAAATTTTTGAATTTTGGAAATGAACATGCTGATAATTCTAATGGAAAGATGAGATGCCCGTGTTTCAAGTGTAAAAACCTGATTTGGAAGAAAGTCGACAACATTAAGTATGACTTGTATTCGTGTGGTTTTAAAGATGGGTATTTTTTATGGATTTATTATGGAGAGTCAGTTGAGTTCAACGAAATGAGTGACAGTGCAGTTCAACCAATTCACGGGGATCCATACGATGATAGTTATGATGCCATGTAGATGTTGGTCGATGCTTATGGCCCTAGGAATATTGATTGGGGTACAAATAAGCAGTTGTCAATCACTAGTCAACAAGAGCCAAATGACACAACAGTAGCCTTTTAAAATATGCTATCTGAATCTGCTGTCCCATTGTACGATGGAAATGATAAGTATATCAGGCTATGTGCAGTGACAAAGCTCTTACACTTCAAGAATGAGCATGATTGCAGTGCGAGAGGTTTCAATGAGTTAGTTAGGCTTATCAGCGAGTTCTTACCAAAGGGTCACACTCTGCCCTAGAATTATTATAAAGTGAAAAAGATGGTAAATGGGTTGAATTTGGGGTATACAAAGATCGATGCTTGTGAGCATGATTGCATATTATACTATGGGTTTGACAGAGATAAAGTGCAGTGTGACATTTACAACTTGCCTCGTTACAGGACAACTAAACGTGGGGGGGGGGGGGGGGGGGGAATTAAGTGTGTGACTAAAACTATCTTAAAGTACTTTCCTCTTGTGTCGAGACTTCAGCGTCAATTCATGTCGACCCACACTGCTGCGCATATGGCTTGGCATAAAACAAACGACATCTTGCCTAGTCAGTTGACTCACCCCGCAAATGGAGATGAGTGGAAGAAGTTTGATGAAAATTTTCTTAATTTGCGTAGGAAGGTAGGAATGTCAGGCTTGGCATGGCTACGGATGATTTTTCCCATTTAATAATTTTAGTCAACCCTACTCTGTGTGGCGAGTGATAATGGTAGCTTACAATCATCCACCATTAATGTGTATGTGGGATCCGTATCTGTTCTTGACTTTACTCATACCGGGGAATAAAAGTCTTACAAAGGACATAAACATGTACCTTAGGTCGTTAGTCGATGAACTTAAGATGCTGTGGGAGACGGGGGTCCAGACTTGTGACAAATCGATCAAGCAAAATTTTCTGATGAAGGAAGCCTTGTTGTGGGCTATCACTAATTTTTCGGCACTTGGGATGATCAGTGGGTGGTCGACTCACAGGAAGTTGTCATGTCCAGTTTGTATGGGGGATGTGCAAGGCACACATCTAAAGCATGGGCAAAAAATTAGTTTTTTTGGTACTGCTCGTAGATTCTTGCCTGTTGATCACAGTTACAGAAAGATGTCTATACAGTTTAATCAAAAAACAGTGAAAAAGGGGGTCGTCGATCGATTATCAGGCAGCGAGGTCTTGGGTTGGCTAAACAAATCTAAAATTTCTACCGCCAGGGAAGGAGCACAGTAAATATAGAGCACTAGGTTACGACAAGGCTCATTACTTGACACATTCACCCATGTTATTTGAGTTGTCATACCGGGAGACGCTTTTTAGTCCGTCACTGTATAGATGTGATGCATAGAGAGAAGAATGTATTTGAGAACTTGTTTTACATCGTGCTAGATACGAGTGGTAAAACAAAAGACAACGACAATGCACGAAAAGATCTAGAGGCACTTAACATATGGCCAGACTTGTGGCTCCGACCTAACAACTCAAAACCTAAAGCTCCATTCTATCTAACCAAGCAACAAGTTAAAAACATCTGCAAATGGATAAGTGCGTTGAAGCTTCTAGATGGATATGCTTCTAATATATGTCGTTGTAGTAAGGTTGAACAGTTGAAAATTACTGGGTTTAAAAGTTATGATTGTCATGTATTCATGCAGAAGTTGATGCCAATTGCATTTCGTGAGATGTTACCAAAAAAATTGTAGACGTCTTAACCGAACTTTCAAATTTCTTTTGGGATCTATGTTCAACGGTTATAAGGTATAATGATGTGGAGCAGATGTAGAAAAATATAGTGCTGACAATGTGTAAGTTAGAAATGATATTTCCTTCGGGATTTTTTGACTCGATGGAGCATTTGCCTATTCATCTGCCATATGAACTTAACTATGGAGGACCTGTGCAATATCAATGGATGTATCCGTTTGGGAGGTAATATCATCTACATATCTTTTTTTGATGATATTCATCACTCATATTCTTAATGTTTTCCATTTAATTATTGTATGTTAGGTACATGCGTCGTTTAAAGAAAAAAGTAAAAAACAAAGCTCTTGTAGAGGGCTCTATTGTTGAACGGTACACGAAGGAAGAGCTTGTCAACTTCAGCTCATTGTATTTTGAGGATGTTGTCTCAACGAAGCACAATCATTTAAGTCGAAATGAGGTCATCGAAGTCCAATCATGTGTTGATGAGTTAGCTGTATTTTCCTATCCGGCTAAACCAGTTGGCCATGAGACGATGACGTACTTAAGCGGCAAAGATTTTAAAATTGTATCTATATATGTGCTTCTAAATATGCCCAAAGTATCATCATACATAACGTATGTAGCTAGTATTTTTAAAAATTTAATATTTAAAAGCCTAGCCTATAATTAAATTGTGTTATCAATGTTTCAGTTCATTCGAAGACGAAGCATGTGCTTTAAACTCATGCTTAAATACAGCACAGTTGGAATCATTCATGACTAAAAAATTTCAGCAGTGGTTTAAGAGAAGGGTTGAAGAAGATAAGGATTATGAGCGTTTTAACGATGTCATCCAATGACCTTACATATTGATTAGTTCATTTCTCAGCTGCATCATCAATGGGTACAGATTTAAGGTCGATGACATAAATGAACTGACATCAGACAATTCTGGCATTGTCGTGTTGGGCAATTGTTACCAAGATTCGGAGTTCAATTATTATGGACGTTTAGAGGAAGTAATTGTGCTCAACTATCCCGGGGGTGAAAATGTAGTTACATTTAAATGTCGTTGGTTTGATACTGAAAAGGGTGTAAAAGTTGATCGTAACAGAATCGTCACAGTGAATATAAAGTCAAAGCTATAGTCTGATGACATATTCGTGTTAGCCAGTCAAACGACTCAATTGTACTACGTGTCTAATGTCATAAATTATAAAAGCCCCTTGTATACAGTTGTCATAGCAAAGAATCGACCATTTGATGGTACTAATATGTCTGGGACAGATGACTCGTTGCAAGATGATGTTAGCAAACCCAGCCAGATAGTGCTAAATAATGACGATGTGTTGGTAGATGTCATGATGAAATTGATAATGAAAAAGTCGTGTCAGAATCTGAGGATGACAATGAAAATGATTCTAATGGATTTTACGACGTATTAAATCTAAACTTAAGAAGTATATTTATTTAATTAAATTAATTAAATGTATATTAATTGCCTTTTTTTTTTGTTTTGTATTTTAGTAGTATATTTATGGCTAGGCATAGTGGTGGCGGTCGTCGTGGTGGGTCATCATCGTCATTTAGTAGATTTTCTTAATTATTAATTTGTTTTGTTTACTATTTGTTGGTTATATTCTTAATTGATTTATTTACTTTAATATTTTAATTTTACTTATAGATACTGCTCGTCGACGTCTCCGAGGGACGAACCTCGGGTTATTTGGTCATCCACTAGCTGTTTCGCAGATAGTCCGCGTAGATGTCGACTCTGCGCAATAAGTGTAAAATAATGCTATGTTAAAATAAATTAATTTATTTTATAAAACAATAAACATAACTTTGCGTTGTTTGATTTGTATTGTAGTATTATAGATTATGTGGCTAAGGCCACTTTACACGCCATCTGTTTGACACACCTCCCCATTGGCTGCATGCAATTTACGCAGTACGCGCAGCATGATGCCTCCTTCATGGATATCGTGTTACGTAACTTTTACCTAAGTTAGTTTAAATAATTTAAACTATATACGTAAATACTAGTTACACATTCAGTTTATTTTTTCTGATAAGTTAGTTCTTTTTTTTAGATTTATTTTAGATATGAGGAGGACATCTCTCAGACAACCAACGACGGTGTTATTATTGCACATGTCACGAAGAACTACACCGACTGGATGTACGAGATGTGACATAGGGTCACCCGGGCAGTTGTAGACTGGCTCGGGACTACTATTCGAGACCATCAACCATATATTATCTCATATACAACATGAGAGGTCATGTGTACCCACTGGGATGTTGATGACTTTAAGAAGAAATCAGAACAAATGAAGAAAAATCGTACCCAGCTCTGAGTAGTACATACTACGGGTTCACGGTCATTTGAAGAAGTGAAGTCGGTATGTATATATTTAGTTATTTACTTTAATACTGTCATAAATATATGTACTAAATAAAGGATAAATTAAATATTTATTTATTAGGTCATGAGCGGTGAGTTGGGATGACTGTTAGGGTTTCAACACAGTGAAAGCAGCGGAATTTAAAAAAAAAATTCGAAACCCTAAAACAGGATCCATGCGAAAACAGATTAATCAGAGGTTCAGAATTTGTTTTTACCGATTATGTAAGCTTGAATGGAGACGCTGGTGAATTTTGAAGCAGCCTTGAATCCTCAACGCAATCCAATGACTGTGTCTCTATGGTATTCACACGAACGCTCCGCGAATCGTCACACAATCTGCAGCAAAAGGAACTGCGGTACTAGCCACCAAGATCAGGATTTCCGAATTATTTTTCTCTCTAGCCTCTTTCTGAAAGCGGCTAGTTTTTTTTTTATTTTTTTTCCTTACGTGATTAAGACTACTGATATATTATATATATAGTAGTTAATAGGAATTAACCAAAACTTAATTTAATTAGAAAAATAAAATCCGAATTTATATATATTATATCTTAATTAAGTCTAACTTAATTAATATACATATATATAAATTATCCTATTAATTTAAATTCGTAATTTTAAATACTATCAATCATATTGACATATTTAAATACTTACAATTTAAATTAATTCATTTTTTAAATACGTTCTAAGTGTGTAACCCTATAGGTTATTATTATGTTGGCAATAATTTTAAAATCATATTATAAAATTATAAACAGTCAGTGACATCTAGTAATGCATCACTGCTACCCAAATAATAATAAGATCGGTGATTCGATGCAACCTTTTCGTGACCAATGTTTCAATGCAATTTAATCCTTTTAACCTTGACATCCTATATTAAAATCTTCATAATTTAATCTGAGTTTTCTTGATCAATGAGTAGACTATATGAAACAAATCGCTATTTGAGCATGACCATGCATTTCATAGTCATACTCAATCAAGAGGCCTATGGATATCACCCTTAATATATAGGAGGGTTAAATTCCATCTAGATCACTCATATTCCTCACATGATTCATGATGTACCCAATAATCACCTTTATTGTCCACCCTATCAAAGGTGACATTTGATAATATCAAAGTACATAAATTCTTGTGTAATAATATAGTGATCTCAAGTCGGAGGATCATTACATCATTGTCACTATGAGAATTTCTTATGACACTTTGCATAATGCTCCACGTAGAATTCTCATGGTGGGTCAGTCCAGTACATTGTTCTCTAACATGTACCTATGCATTGACTCAAATATCTCATATATTTATGACCAATGAGATTTGGCCATCAGTCAATCCACATACTAATCTCAATGCATCATTGTTGTCCCATTAACAATGATACTCGACTAGGGACATTTAAGAGCAATGATACTAATTGTAATTATATAATCTCATGTTCAAGTCACATACTTGAAGCTATATAATTCGTATCACTATTCTAATCACTTTTATTATGCTAACATTTATATAACGCAGTAAATGAAATCATAATAAAATAATCAATTTATTCAATCAAATATAATATCAAAAATGTTAAGCAATTACATCAAATAATTAGCCTTTAGGACATCAACTCTAACAACGACCTCCCACCATGGTTGAGTTCTGGGATAGAGCCCACACGCCAAAGGATTGTACTATGTCTCAGGCAGCTTTAGCTATACGGGTTAGAGTTTTTATAAATTTATGTAATTATTAATATCATGTACTTAATAAAATGATTCAATTTCCGACCGAATCCTGAACGGGAATAATGCCGGCGTGATTATTTTTGACCGAATTTACGACAAAATATTCTGTCAAAAATAGTTTAACTCCAATGGAATCCGCCTATATCCGATGGAATATTTCGTTGGAAATAGTCTTTTTTCTTGTAGTGATCCCTATTCCCAGAGTAAAAGATAGGATTAGAAGACTTTTGTACTCTGAACCTCTTAAAAATATTTGTGTTATTTACTTTCTGTATATTACTTTTTTGTAATTCTGCGTTTTTATTAATGACTTATTTTTGCATGTTAACTAATTTTAGAATTGTAATTCTCATTCAATATTTGAAGGGGGTTTTTAAACTTATATTCTGTTGTGCAAATAAAATAAATTTAACTGCTTAATTACTTGATAATCACTCTTTAATTTTTTTTAAATAATATATTTAACCTCTCATTCTAAATTCTTTCAAGTAACAATTTTAAGAACAATATAATTAAATATAAAATTACGTGAAAAGCAATAAATGAAATGTAACAGCAGATGACATATGCAATGAGAAAACAAATTTGAATTTGGAAACATGTTTAAGTTATACCATTTATAATTTAACTTTTCATGACAAATAAACCTGACAAAATAGGTCTGGGCTCGCGAGTTGCCCCCCCCCCCCCCCCCCCCCCCACGTCAAAAACCGAGCCACGAGCTTTATTTTTTCAACCCATGAAAGTTAGACCGTTTTGGCGTGGCCTGCCTCGGCTTGCATGCTTATTTTTTTTTTAGCAAAATAATGATCTTGTGAAGAATTTTACTCAAGACTGTAAGCTTACTAAGCAATTGCTGAAACCAACTAAGCTACAAGAACTTGATTCTTCATGATACAGAACAGGTAAGCAAATACGTGACCCACTGGAATTCTTTTTTGTTTTCATTATTTATTGTGGGCTGTTGGTCATGTTCATAAATTAACAGTAGGGGCATATCTGTTTAAGGAGTAGCATATGCAGCTACCCCTGCTGGATTTATTTTTTATAGGTATAAGAGCAGGGGTAGATATGTAAGTTAATACACTCAAGGAAACAGATTAATGGAAGAGTTAAACTTGGAAGGGATAAAAACAATTTCTTCATGAACCAATTTTAAGTACAAGTACAAAACTCTTCTTAATTTTAAGGTTTGGTGAAATATTATATGTATACACAACATTTTAGAAGTACGCATCTTTCGCCCTAATAACCCAATTAGACACTAACGTGGAGCAAGAGGAGAACCAAACGGAACATCGCCCCCAATTCAGTCATCTCTTTTCCCCTTGTGGTCTATCTGCATTCATTCAAACTTTTTATAACCCTCTCTTAGTCTCTCATCCATCACAGGTACTTTTGATTCCAATCTAGTTTTTAGATTTCTGGGTTTTGATTCTCTCTCTATATTTTTTGTATAGTTTTTTGTTTTGAATGTTCATCAGCGTATGAATTGTGAGAGTTTGATTCAAGTTTGAATTGTTTTATTATTTATTTGGTTGACTGTGGTTACTGTTTGTTTGGTTTGATTGGGTTTTTATTTTTGAGTTGTTTAATCTTCAATTAAAAATATGATCATTTTAGTTGAGTAGTTTTTGTCTTTTATTGTGATAATTTACAATGATTTTGCCTTATTTTATTATGGGAAATGGAAATTGGAAAATGAGTATAAGCCTTTAGCAACTCTTCATTTCTAGTTGTTATAACCACTTTACTTCCATGCATCTAACTAATGGATCCTGTATAATTCTTGGTGTTCTGAGTATAAATTTTGGATGGTTTGTTTCTTTTACTAAGTAAAGCTTATTTGAAACTTATAAAAAGATACCAAAACTAGTTTATGCTTTGAAATTAATTCATGATTTTGTTTGAATATATAAAGTAAATTTGGTTTGAGACTTTGAGCATTTGGTGAATCATTCAAATTGAATTATGACAAGTAACCGAAGTAAATTTCTAAATTGTATCTAAATGTTTTTTTTTTTGATTTTTTTTTTTAGTTTGGCTTATGAATATTTATTGCAATTTGTAAATATTATTATCATTAGTTCAATATTTTCTTTATTGAACTTAAACAAAAAAATTATTTAAAATCCGTCCTTACTGGAAAAAAAATTCTGGATCCGCCCCTGATTAACAATATTATATTAGTGAGGTATTGGGGTTCTTTGTTCGTTCTATTAGTTTCTCCCTAGTTGTAAGCTATTATTTATATGATGTCATGTCTTTTTAGTGGGTACATATCAGGGGGGAAAAGTTGCCATAAGAGTCATTTGCTGATAAGTTTTTTCCTAGAAGCTTTGATGTGTATTTGCCCACAGGCTTAGTTGCTCACGCCATAAGACCTAGCTTGTTTAAGGAGCGATTTAAACTCTTTTTGACTTCTGATCATTTGAATTTATTGTAATGGTGTACGGTGAAACCTTTTCATGTTATTGACTGCAGAAGCAATTGAATATGTGTAAGAGGCTGGGAGAGACATGCTGTACAATTTTAGAGACAAACCAATGACCATACTTTTGTTTTGCTTCACAAGAATTACATTTGGATTGGGTTATGTATATAAGAAGGGGAATTTATTTAGATCTTCAAGTAGAATTTGTTGAACTTTTGAGGCAAAACTCAAGCAGTCATGCGACAGGCCCATCTGCTTTGGGTGACTTGGAATTTGGAAGAATTTTTTGGCTCAATAATTCAAATATAATTATCATGAAAATTATTTTTTCCTGGCGCAGCTCAACCCAACTGATATCCTTTTCTTTCTTTTCATTTCAGGGGAAGTGTGCTATGTAAATTTTTTTAATAACCAAAAAAAAAGGGGATGCGGCCTGGCCTGGCCCGGCCCGGCTTGGCCCAAACCGATCCAATCCGGGCCACAGATCAGACAATCTCAGCCCACAAAAACTTAGGTTATTTTGATTTGATATAATTTCGGCCCGACTGATCTGGATTGACGCGACCCATTTGGACTGGTCTACTGACAAATATAAGTGCTGATATGTCACTTTTTTGAACTTTGTGGCACGGAAGGACGAGGAATCGAGTAGATTTTAGGTTCATTATAATGGTTAACAAATTATATCCTATAGGTTCTCATACGGCGAGTCAGGTGACAAATTATCCACTCGAGACATTAGGTAAATGTTCTTAGTCATTTAATTTGGGACATATAACTTAGTCACCATCAAGTGGCAAATGACTTGGACAGCAAAATATATATGCTGATCATAATGTAGTTAGTGCAATACACATTGGAACCATTGGAACCACTTTACATGGACAGATGCTCATTAATATTACACTTTGCCTTTATGGAAAAATATAAAATGATTATTTAAGTATTTTCTTTCAGAAGTGGAGAATTGTTATTATCTTGAAAATAAACTTTGAATGGGAGAAATTGATACTTTTAATCCGGATGAAATAAAAATAAGGAAAAAATTATCTCTAATTCTATGGCTTCTATATTGCATTTTGCTGGAGTTCTTAAATCAAAATTCTATACAGAATTATGGTTAGTCTAAAATTATGGGAACCTATGATCCTATTATAGTTGCAAAATTAGTGAAAATCTCTTTAGGTAATTTTTTTGAATAAAAATGGTTGAACAGAGTAAATATTCATTTAGTTGGTAAATTTATTTTTTATAAAGTTTAAAATATATTAATTAATTGGTAAATTAATTTATTAAAGGTGGTTAAAGTCAACACAAGGGTCAAAAAATACTAACCCCATCAATCCAGTTAACGGATTTTAGGTTGAAGGGTGTTGTGCGCTAGTTTGTTAAAAGTACAAGATACAAAGTGTCATATTTTTAAGTATAAGATATAATGTGTAAAATAGAGTAAACTTAGGAGATACAAAGCGTATTTAACTCTAACACTATATCATAAAACTGCTTATATTATTCACCTCTCCTGGGGCCGCATAGTTTGTTTGTATGTTTGTTTGTTTTTTTGCCCATCTTTTCTAGGATCATTTAAACTAACTGAAAACCCATATATGAATACTTTAATTATGGGTTCACATTTGTAC